>CARXXK010000001.1:80784600-81491981 GCA_949089665.1 Macrosiphum euphorbiae
CACTTCGAAGACGACATATTATAATATTATAGAAGTCTAGTAATAATAATAATAATAGTATTGTTTTCAATCATATTATGGTTAGGTTAGGTAACTATATAGAAGCTATATGTATGCACTGTATGTATCACTATAATACATATAGCTATAGTATAATAATATCAAACAGTATTTTCTAAGCTTTCGTCACGTGAGTATACTTGTATTTATTTTATTATTTTATTATAGGTACATAGATATTTATTTCATAATTATAGTTGTACATCTATACCTATCTTAAGTCCAACAAATTCTACACCACAATAAATATCGAATTTTTAATAATCTGAAGACCATACAATTTTGTTTTTTAAAAAACTTCGTCTCCACATGGATAATTATTAAATTTTGAGATAAAACTCAATTATAACTTTTTTAAATCATGTAAGATAAAACAAAATTGGTTTAAGTTGCACATATATTGTACCAACATATAGCTTAAGGTACCTACTCAATATTATATGCAATCGAAAACATGCAATTGGAATTTTTTTGGGGTTTTTTTGTATATAGTGGTGCTAATGTAATGGACATATTTGGAATGGATAAGAGAAGACATTTAATTATTAATTGAACTCATAAGAAATTATGGGAGACGAATTTAAATAGAGTGTTAAAGACTTAAAGCAACCACGTGAGGAGATAAAATTACATTTTAAATGTTGGAGAGTTCAAATAAACTATATACCAGGGATAGCAAGTCAGTGGCAAGCTGAAAACTTTTGAGGGAACTCAAAAATTTAAATATTTCTTTTTTATGTATAATATATTATTTTTATTTTTAATAGTAAATATCATCACAGGTCACAATGTTCGTCTTTTTTCAGTATCAGAAAAGATTATACAAGTAGATTTGTCAAAAACATTATAACATACTGAACACAATATAATATTATATACAGTCGAGTCACGATAACTCGAAAAACTTGACAACTCAAATTGTGTTTTAATCCCCTAGAAAATAGTTGGATATCTCGAATAATACATATCTCAAAGTGAATTTTTATCCCTCTTCAACTTCGAGTTAGTGCAACTAATATAATATTTTACATAATTTAATACATAATTTTAAAAAAAGTTAATTTTTGGCATGTAGTGTTTATATTTACACCTAAGTTCAACACTAATTATTTTGAGACAAAACCAATCTTTAGAATTATGCGTGTGGCAAATTGTGATCTATCATCTTTTTAGTATTTTTATATATATTTATTTGTTGTTATTACCTATATTTTGTAAGTTATAATATGTTATTATTAGATATATTTCTGTATAATTGGGACCATCCCGTATATTGTTTAAAATAAAATAAAAATTATTGGCAATATAATATTTAAGGAAACAATAAAAAAGACTGTACCTACTTACCATAATTTCCTATAGACTATATTATAATAGGTATGTGACTAAAATTATGTATAATATTATGATTTGTGATCATTGATAATTTAACTATATTATACGACAGTAATTCTAACTATAACTAAAACTATAACTATAACTAAATATAACTATAACTAAAGTCAAATATTTTTGAATAAAACCAACACAATTTTATCTTGACGTATTTTTAAACTATTGGAAGACAAACAGAGATAGATAGACAGAAACAAATTAAATATATAAAACGTGAAACTTCTCTAGTGGAACCCCTCTAAAGCGGACACCATAGCGGTGAACTAATGTGGAATAAGGTTAGTTGTCATAGCATAATAATGGTGTATGTCAGTATAATGTTTATTATATTATTATATAGCTAACAGAAACTTTGAAATAATAAAGAACGTTACAGAAATCATTTAAATCGTATTAATTTAATATAAATAATTCAATGATAAATAATAAACTTTAACTTAACTTTTATATACAATAATGAATAATACAATAATAATGAACTGTATTTGAGTACATATAATATATCATAATTATTAATCACACACATTTTATTACGCATATACGATCGTGATATCGTAAGCTAATACATAAATAATATAAATTAAGACAATAGTGAGGTGCACTTAACCTGCAGGTTACTAGCAGGCAGCAATAACAATATTCAGTACCTATTTCGTTGCCACTGTTAGTACCTCTATAGTATATAATATGTACCTATCCAGTATCATTATATCCAATATTTATACATTATACGCACACGCGATATTATATCATAATTTTATGTCAACGTACAACCTATAAGTACACGTGGGTATGGATAGGGATTCCGATTTCCTAGTGCCTCGAACGCCGCACCACCAGTCACCACCACCACCACCACCACCACCACCACCACCACTACCACCACCTGCACCATCGGTCACTGGCTGCTGATTTGCATATTTTACTAGGCGCGCGCGCGATATACAGGCAGGCGCATATTATATTGTTATATTTATCGTAATTAAAAAACACCGGCGCCGAATCAAAACGCCATTGTGTTCGACAAACGTATACGAGTATATTATAAAACAGGAAGGTACTAATAAGGTATTTCACTACTTCAGGTATTGGCACCACAATATATTAATACGACGAATCAAACAGAGCACATAATATTACTGTGCGTGTTCGAAACACACACCGCCGCGTGTTGAGGTTATAATAAATTATTATACTATTCAAATTGTAATATTATTATAGTAAGTCCGAAATCGTCTAACGGAATATTACTTAAGACGTATCATTATTCATTGATGTTATTATTTTTACTTTAGCCCTGGTGCACAGTGTGAGCGAACCTCGATTCGTCACTGAAGTACCTACCCTTGGTCAGGAATCAGGATTACACATTCACACATTGACACATATAACACAGGAATTACCAGACGTCCCGTATTTTTAGGGAATGTCCTGTATTTCAACTATAATTGTCCCTCTTTCTCGACGGAAAATAGTACATATACTCCAAACGAAATAAATTAGGTAATCACCCCAATTGACATTGTTTACTCCTACACAAGTAAGAGTTAAAATCATATAGGTACATATAACTTTATAAGGCATGAGCTTTTATGAAATGAAAGAAAGTTTAAAAATGTTTCATTTCTTTGATAGTAACATATTAATTTTTTTTAAATATCAGTCTTGTAATATTATGATTTATAATACGATAATATAACATATAAAAAACCAATAAATAAAAATAATAATAAAAATTTTAAAACAAAAATCACATTCAAAATAAATTGTTACTACGTATTTTTGGTATTTCTTAATTGTTGTAAGAACAACTGATGAGGAATCGTCTATTCAGTTTTAAGGTTATTTACTAAGGAAAAAACATTTTATCGATATATCTATACGATACATAATATTATCCCTACCTGCTGAAAAAAATTAAAAACTTTAAATAGGTACCTATAAATAGCAAAAATATGCCAAAAGAGTTCATAAATAATAATATATCTAAGAAATATTTTTATAAATGCTATAGTTGAAAATTTCAAGACTAGTTATTTATTTTTGAATATTGATTAGGTATGCCTAATATATAAAAACGACGACTCAAATAAATAGGTAATTAAATTCAATAAATGTTATTTAAAAGAACTATAGGTATTTGAAATAATTGTAGCCTGTAAGTTGTGTAAAAGATTACATATACTGTAATCTTTTATTTTAAGGTAAAAAAATTATTTATGACTCATCCTGTAGTTACATTTGGGCCGTCCCAGAGGCATGAACATTTTTCTCTAAAAAAGTAAAGATGTACTTTGCATTTTCCTCCAAATATTTAAATCATATACCTATTTAAACAGAAACAAACACACTATAAATCAGTTTCCACATCCTTCTCTTATTCTTACTCTCAACACCATTTTAATCTGTACCTAGAAATTTTTATGTAATGGCATAGGTACTTTCTGTTTTATTATTATTATGTATTTTATCTTCTTCTTGTTTTGTTTTTCTCTTCTTTGCACAATTTATATTTGATTACCTATCTTTTTTTTAGACTAGTAAGTAGTCCTACACTATTCCACTGATAAGAGGTTTTCCTCAGTGGCGGATAATAATAATGTGTAACAAAAAAAAAAATGTTAACTGTAAATAGTTATTTAAAACTTTAAACTGTATACTTTCCTTGAGTAGTTGAATAAAGTAGAAAATGTATGGTTTTTATTATTATTCATTTTTTATACATGACTAATTTATTTGATTTATATTCTTATGTCAAAATTACTCTCCTAATATTAATTATATATACTTAGGTTATAGACAGATAATTCAGAGATCTACGATGATTTTTAAATTATATTTTAGTTTTAAGTTATTAATTTATGATAACTCAAAATTATTATAAATAATTAATATTTTACTATATTTATCAGAATGATTTTTATTTTTATTTATTACATGTGACGTTCATACATTATACCCTTACATAGAAATATATAGCACCTAGCCACACTAAGGGGCCGTACATGTTTTCACCCAAAATAGACCTTTTTTACTCAAACACAAAAAAGAGTGATTTGGTTTTCGTCCAAAAAATATTATTCATAGTAAACGAAACGAAATGTATTCCAGTTAAAAGTGGAGTAAACTCCAGATTTTAAATTAAACTATACACTGTAATCTCGCAAAAAATTTAAAAAAATTACGAAATTCAATACTAATATAACTATAACTAAAACGATACGAATTTATAAAATCCATGTGCCATAACTTTGACAAACAATTTTTTTTTATTATTAAACTAATTTTTTTAGATTCTGAGCGGAGCGATGAATGTATTGGTTTTACAATGATGTGTGTTTTTATATTTTTATATTTTTATATTTTTATATTTTTGTGTCTGTCATCACGTTTTGGGACAGTAAAAGTGCTTCGATTTTCTTCAATAGTACCTTTTCTGATAGGAAAGTGAATCTAGTTGGTACTTTGGGGGGTCAAAAGTAAACATTTTCCAGTAGTTTTCACAAGCGCCGGGAAAAAACAACATAAAAATTAAGGAAAAACTGGAATTTTTACGCAAAATCGATTTTCCAAAAAATCGAATTTGGTTTTTGGTGTAACTTTAAAACAAATGACCGTAGATACATGAAATTTTCACTGGTTGTTTATATTTGCATTTTCTATACACGATAACATTTTCAAAATATTTTGATTTATTTTGAACTGTTTAGGGACATTTTCATTTTTCATTTTTTTTTAGTTTTTTTTCTAGAAATATCAATAAAATTTTATTTGTTGGTTGCGAAAGCTTGAAAATTTAATAGAAGGCTCCTAATATGTTGTTTCAAAGGCAGATGAAAAATATTAAAAATCCTTAGTCACAATTTTTTTTTATAAGCATTTAAAGTTCAAAAATTGACAAAATATGGAAAAATCACGAAAATTAGCAAATTATTTTGAGTTAAGAATTCGTAAAAATTTTTCTTTTTAAATCTAAGATTTGAAAATGTAATATAAGATTACTCATAAGTTTGTCTACCTTTATCAATAAAAAAATCTCTACCGGAATGTCAAATTAAATTTTTATGAGCGTTTGAAATTCAAATTTTTACAACATTGGATGTTCACTCGATTTCTCATGTAGCGATTTCCTTATTTTGTTGTAATTCAAAAACGAATAACTGTAGATACATGAAAATTTCACTGAATGTTTATATTATCATTTCCTATACACCATACAATTTTGAAAATATTTTGACTCTTTTTGAGCCGTTTACGGACATTTTCAGTTCTCAATTTTTTTAGTTTTTTTTTCTATAAATATCAATAAAGTTTTATCTGTTGGGCCAAAAAGTGTACAAATTTAATACAAGGCTCCTGATATATTGTTACAATATCAGTTGAAAAATATTAAAAATACATAGGCACAGTTTTTTTTTATAAGCATTTAAAGATCAAATTTTGACAAAATTTATCAAAATCTCGAAAATTATCAATCATTGTAATTAATAAATTATAAAATGTTCAGTTTTTCTAGCTAAGGATTGCAAATTCAACACAAAGGTTCTCGTAAATAGTTCATACTGTAATCAAAAAATCTAAAAAATATATGAACACAGTTTTTTTTTACAGACATTTTAAATTCAAATTTGAACGAAATTACATATTAAAAAACCTAGAAAAACTATTTTAGGTATTTTGTTGTGATTGAATAATATTATTCGTGGGTACTTGAAACTTCTAAAGTGTACTATTATATATCTATGATAGTATCACGGTTTTTGTTGATGTATAACGCGTTATAAGTACCTAATGGATATTTTGATATGATTAATTTTGGAATTTATTATAGGTACCTACCTATTATAGGTCAAATTTTGGTTTAGTACCATAGATATGTATAATGTATATAATATGTCTTATACCTAGACTGACATACTGTCTCCGCTCAGAATCGTTTTTCTTATACAATGATATAATATCGTTGAATTCAAATTTAATATCATCCATTATACAGTGACCCACTTGTAACCTACTGTACAGCAGAGCGACACCCACTTGCCCACCTTTTTTAATATATGTTTTGCACTTACCTATATATGTCAAAACTTCTACAAAATAATTTAGTTTTAATATTTTTTTTTTATGTTCTACACTTGTATACCATTTAAATTTGCCGAAAAACCATTTAAGGTTTTATATAGTATAATACTATTTACAATGACTAATATGTTTTACACTTGTCTATATCTTCCTTCTATATGTAATATGTGTTTTGAATTTAATATTTATAAACTTATGTTTTTTTAAATATTATGTCGGTATATAGCCACATTTTCAATAAAACAAAATACAGTGGTACCAAAATGTTTTTTCGTTAACTATGAATAATATTTTTTTGGGCGAAAACCAAACCACTCTTTTTCGTGTTTGGGTAAAAAAGGTAATTTGGGCGAAAACAGATTCACTCCAAGCATCGTCCAGCGTAGTTGACAACCCGGGTTCTTGGCGATGAATCCTTGCCCCAAATAAAATCACGTGTTCCAAACCGTAAACTCCCAGACACCCAATGAAATACATGTTGCAAAAAGCGTAAAAATAATACATATATATAGAACAATTTCAAACCAAAGAGACCATTGTAAACCTTATAATTTTTTATACCTACTGCAGTATGTCTATATGACTGTATGTAATTTATATCAGGCATATGTTATACCATATAAATGTTATATATGTCCATGATAAATAGTTTATAAAATAACACTACGGAATAAAATATTTTTAAGTGTATCACTTTATCGGTATAATATGATAAAACATTTTGACATTGTCCCGGCCCCCGGATTGTATTTTATCTTGCGAGCGCATTTGCTGGTACATATTATTATAATATACAGTTTATGTTCAACTGAAGTCCAAACAAGTGACAATGTGATAAGCTATAGTGTTGTGGTGCCTACCACATTCACCATAGATAACACGTTCTTCATTATGGCCCGGAAGTACAGCTGGATACGAAATGCTACGCACAAATAGATAAACAAAATATATTATATTTTATATTTGTATAGAATATTATGTATGTGTTAATCAGAGAAGATTTTACACAGACACTGAGCGGTTGTGTCTACCACAGGCACTAGCTTTGAACATATTTTTATCGTCCCTTTACGTGTACTCGCGGTAATTCGTATATATGTTACTGTGAATGACTGCAGTTGGTGAATGCTGACAGTCACCGGTTAATGTCGTCGTACACCAAATTCATTGGTGAATGTTGACTTATTGATTAAATTTGTGATCTTAGTAAACATTTACTAGTGAATGTCGACATTTATACAACGTTATTGGTGAATGTTGGTAATGCCGATATTATTTAATCTAATTTAGGAACAACTGAAGGATCACAATTATAAAACAGTATCTTATACTATCTAGTATGTACCTATGCTGTATAAGGTATTGTACAAATTGATAATTTTGATAAAATGTTTTGTTACATACTATCTAGTACCTATGCAGTATAAAGTATTGTAAAAGTTGATAATTTCGATAAAGTGTTTTATTGCCTTACCCAACTACTCTTATTATCTCTGGATAACCTCCGTGTTATACCTACTGTATAGCTATAATTTAGTGATGTATTGTTATTCAACGTACCTAGTTTTATATTTTTATTTTAAACAAGATTTTACTCAAACGATTTTTTTTTTAAATGTAAAACATGCGAGAATTATTTTATAATAAATTTTATGATTTAATATCTAAAAGATGTACTGTACAACAAAGGGTACTAAAAAAAAGTGTAAATGTAGAAATGTTGGCATTTTATGTAGGTAATACACAAGGTCATGACAGTTTGTCATGTTGTAATAAGTAATATTACAAAACAATCATAATTTAAATACCTAATAATCATACAAATATAATATAGACAATATAGTATAATATTGTTTGATAATAATAATAATTTTTTTTTTGATTTAATTAAACATATGCTGTTTCTAATACGTACCTATGTCAACATTGACCAAAATCCTAACCTAAATGTCAACATCCACTAGTAAATGTCTTTATGTCTGTATTGTTTTAATTTTTCAACATTCACCAATTGCGGACATTCACAGTAACATCATATACACCAATCGGTTAGGACTTTTTGTATATTGCACTGCAAAGTAAGTAATCAATCATTAAGCATATAATAGGTACTGTAAATCGGGAAAATATTTGTCTGGAATGATATCTTAAAAGTTAAAGAGGAACAATATTACTAAAAAATGTTATAATTTAGAATGAATATTACTTAGGTAGGAATAGTATTTTCTTGGAATGATATTTAGGTTCAGGAATCGTAAAAAGTAGGATGATATATTATATACCTATCAGTAAAATAAATTTCCGGAATACTAATAGTTGAGACTTGAGAACAGTATTAATTATGGTAATCCTCAGGAGTCAGGACGGTAAAAATTGTGACCGATATTAAATACGATTTTACTGCTAATCGTGACATTATTACATATGACCATATATTTTGTCAATACCTATAGTAAGATTCCTATTTATTATCAGTTCTGTATTATAATAATACACAATTGTTAAATAATTTCCTTTCTACCTATAGCATTGTAGCCCCCCCCCCCTGTACCTTGACATTATACTTACATATATATTATACACACTTACACGGCTGCATACGTAAATAAAATTACATAATTAGATATTGATGTTTGAAATATACAGATTTTAAGTGTTGAATTACTTTATTTAATATCTAAACAACAAAAAAAACTCACAAAAGTCCTAATCGTACATGATTTACAAGTGGCAGGGCGATAACATTTTAACGGTTCGATAACAGACCAGTGCCGATTTGTGTATACAATTGTTTGCTTATATAGTCACACGACATTTGACAGATGGCATTTTACCAGGCCCGGATACGAGAACGATGAGCATAAATTAATATTATGATTTACGACGAACAATATTTTTGAATTGAAATCGAATAACAATGACATAATATTATAAGCCAAATGTCTAGTATTTTGTTCAACGGTGTCGTACTGCTTTTAAAATCCGGCAATCGTATGCAATTTTTTGTTATTATAACAACACCTCGAAACGCTGCGATGTGCACATTTTATGGGTTACCCAAGACCATCGGAATAAAACTGTAACACGTCTGCGTCACGCGCTGTCTGAAACATTTTTTCGCCTATTAAAAAACAGACTCACATATTTATTATAGTTATGCCTTATGACATAGAATAGACAAAATCTGTTCTGTTTCATCTATTCAGCAGTGGTTACAGCAATACAAAAAATGTTTCAAGCTCAATACTCTAAATTAAAAGAATGCTTTGCAAACCTAAATAACATAGTTAATAACAAATCACAATTATGTACCTTATTTACATATTAAGTGACAATGTCACTTATATACTTACCACCTCTTTTGTAGAAACTAGAAAGCCAAGAACTATATTTAAGGTAATATTTTAATATTGAATGGTTTCGTAGTCCTTTTAAACCATCATGTTGAATATAATCATCATCGATAACTGCAGGGAGGGTAGTGGGTACCTACTACCAGTGTCGGCTCTAATATTTAATTATTTTTTTTTTTATGTTTGATGACAAGTCAGGTTAAAAGTCAGTAGGTATTTGGTAAAATATATAACCCACATAGCCACAAAGCCATTAATCTTTTTAATTGCTTAATTATGACAACTGTATAAAAATATATGTGTAGGTAGGTACCTAAGTACAAAATATTATAAACTTTAGAACATCTATCAGACTTAACAAAATGTTGTATTAAACTTACAAGTGTTTTAATTTTAAAAGTACTAAGTGTACAGATTATATAAAATAGCACAAGTCAAAAAATCTCAAAATATAAGTTACTGAAAATTACAATACAAAATCTAATTTTCGATTCTTATTTTTTGCGAATCGATCTATTACTTTATCTATATCTATAGAAATGTATTATCAATGGATACGCATAACGCAAGAGATCAAAACCAAAACGAAACATTAAAATGATGTGTCCTGTATGGCCTTATCCTAGTAAAACAATTTGGACCTACGAATTTTTTTCATTGCGCCAGTACGGCTTATACTCGACCAAGGTTTAGAGCAGCCGTAATGTTTAAAGGATCTTTCGTTGTATAACTAGCTATATACAGGGTGTCCCTGATGAGTTAAACTCATGCGATATCTCCTGAAATAATGGGAGATATCGTAATTAGTTTTTTTTGGTGGGGATTAGACTCGCAGAGGTAAGCACTAACAAATATGTTATTTTTTAATTAATTAAATTTTGTATAAAAAAGTTAAAAAAATTATTTTTTTGTTTTTTATTTTTGAAAAATTTGAAGATAGCCTTATATAGAGTATATTTTTGTGAAAATTTGAAGTTTTAAACATTTGTTTCATGAATCTCATGATTTTTTAATAATTTTTTCTGGTTTTATTAGTAAAACTCATAAACTGGTTTTTTTGTCCCGGGCGGCGAGTCCCCCTCTACGCTAAGGGAGTAAATCCTCACGGGACACCTGTATACTAGTATCTACTATACTCAACTTTATTGCTCGATACTTTATCTCCAAACAAATTAATATCAACTATATTATTTTGCTTATTATATGATTATTATCGTAGTAAGTACACGCGATTACGAATATACAAAGTATAAGTAATACACAGCCATGGACTATAATCTTTATTACACCTTCATCAATATAATATAGTATTATGCCTGTATAGATTTCTTTATTCATTCAATCACTCAATCAGAATTTCAGTTTGATTCGTTTTAATAAATTGAACAGTACGAATCATGAATGTGAATACAACTGAAGTTTTTTAAAAATGTGTACCTAAACGTGTGTTCCCTTAATCGTTCTCTAAATTCCCATGTAAAGGTATCGTTTAGTGCCCGAATGTGTTACGGCCATTATTTTTTTTACATGTAATCAAAACTGTTGAAAAATTGCCAGAGGTGATTTTTTTAATTTGTTTATCAGATAATAAAACGGATGCTGGTTTTATTTTGGCTTTTGCCCCTCCTCCTTCCATTCCAAAATTCTGGCTACGCCACTGCTATAGCTACCATGATAATAAAAGAGTACCTATATTATATTAAATTAAATTGTATAGTTGGTTAACCTATTTTTCTAATCGTTTCTCCTTTTTTTTTAAATTCGGGGGAGGGGAATGGCCACTGACTCCAACCCCCTCTAATAAGTCCTCCACTGCCTACTACCTCTACATAGGTATATGGATTTCGTTTAATGGTGTTTTGATTATTTTTCAATTTTAGATTGTACCTATACACAGACACGCGTACACCCACCTATATTACCTATATAACTACGGACGTCGGCCTGCATAATATATTATATTATGTCGTGCTACGATCGTTTAACACCAGCACAACGACGGCGTGTCAAAGCAAGCACGCACGTCGCACAAGCCGCCACCACCTTCTGCAGGTGTATCCAGATGTTTATTTTTTAATTGTTCACATCATTATCATTTATCTCGTAAAAAAAAATTGTTTATCCCTCCAGTCCGTACGACCGCCGCGATACACCGTTGTCCGTTGTCCAACACAGGAGTTGGTTAACCAAGTCCGAAACACCTTCTTTGTGGTAAATTGAGGACCGAGTCCTATAAGGTTTAAGGTAAACTGAATTCATAAAAAATCAAATTTTCTTTCTCACTTTTACAGTCTTGAGACTGTCCATGTTAACAGGCGTGATAAAAATGGCGAGGATTTGTCACTATCACCAGGGTGTCACCCATGCTTATATAGTATCTTTTACCTATAAAATGGTATATTATGGCAGAAGCTCCCTATACCAGACAAGCGACGCCGAAGGCGCAGTGTGTAATATTAGTATATTACAAGCTTCATTTCGGTCGTCGCATTACTCATTATAATATATTAATTATCTACGTGACGTCTTTATTATTGTTACGTCAAATTCATTAATCGAAGTGCGCGTCGATTTTAAAACGAGCGATGTACGCATATAATATAACATAATATAAATAATATAGAGTCGTGTGTTATAGGTAGAGGTAGGTAGTAGGTACCTATAACATGCGTAATGGTCTCTCGTTAATTTATTCTAATGTAATTCCCGACTCGATGGTTGACTATCCAAGGGTCATGGACGGTATATTTTTTTTTACATTCCGTATATTATACGATAAAGGTGCCCGGCCTTATAGTTACCACCCGGTTGACTCTTCGTCGCCGCAGAGACAATGTCAAGCGGCGTTATACGAACGCTTACATTATATTTTGTCGCAAACCACATTTGATAACTATATCAACCATCGTTGCACAACGAGACGACGGTACGTTGAACGTTCCACGCGTCTGTTCCGTAGATAGGTACGATTTTTATTCGGCGAGGAAAATCTAGGAATACAACAAATAACATCGAACAAATTATACACATACCCTGTATATTTCACAACACATTGCAAATCAAAACAATAGTGTATTCATATAAATACCAACAAAAAAAAAACATAATAATATATATTTAGGTACCAAAACTAAATAACAGTGTAAGCTACGTGTCTGTGATTTAAAAAAACACCAAAATCGATATACAATTATTATAATAAAATAATATATAAAAACAACTCAAAGTTTAAAATTTAAAACAAAATAAAAACAATATAATATTTTAGTGGGTTGTTTTTTGCGAGTTTTGTTTCTTTTCCCTTAAAGTACAATACTTAAACATATAATATATAATGTTTATATATATATAAAATCTATTCGTGTAAAATACTAAGCGATACAATAATGCATTTAATATAAATATATTTAAAAAAAAAAAAAAACAAAAAGATACAATGACATTATAATATGAGGTGTTTGTATAATATAAAATCCAAGCCCGTACCTACGAATAATTATAATAATACGATTACGACGATATAATATAGGCAATAATATGTATATGCATATAACTAAACCACGTGTTTCTGTGTGCGTTTAAATTCGATATCTCACACGGTATATATGGGTATTATATACTATATTATGGTGTACAAAACGGTGAAAATTAATCGGCGTTGAAATCATAATCATATAATACTACATCGGTCGCAATAATTATATAGCTATTAATATTCTTTTAAACGTTTGAAATCGGAACTGCCCACATATAACGATTAACGACAACCTAATGACGTTCCGTGTTCTGAATTATAATTATAAGTACAGCAGTCGAGCTTTTTTTAATTAACCGACGCGATCAAAATAGTGTTTGCAGACCCGAATAGTAATACAGGTAACATAATAATTTATATTATATTATAACTTATGAGATATAGTCATATTGGTGTGTGCATATAGAAGTGCAGTGTAGAAGTATATTATTTACCAAAGCTAGGTAATTTTTTTTTCCACGAAGTGTGAAGTCTATCGATTAGTAGACTTTGTATAGAACTAGAAGTGTACCAATAATTAATTGCAGCGGTGGGGTCGTTCGCGCCAACCAAAAGTTCGATGAACAAGACGCTAGTCAGACGATAGGAGTTATTATTTGTCTGTAAGCTTACAAAACACGATTAATTTAAAATAATAATATCTTATACGGCTGTACCTAAACTAAAATTCTGTCCGGGGGCGTCGTCGTTGTAAGGAACGGTTTTCGAGGTACGCATTCATCAAACAGTTGGTTTAGTTATACTTAACATGAAAATATCCATATACCTACCTATAATTTTATATAATATACTATAATATTATGTATTTTATTTTACTTTTTTATTTTTATACAATTTATCATTTCTGAGATCTCGATGAGTTTATATAATATAATATAATTTTAATGTGATCAGTCTTAAAAACAATATAATAGTTGACCTGTTTCAATTAACACCTACGGTTGAATAAGTTTTTTTTTTCGCCGACTTTAATTCAAACTCTTAAACTAAGTAGGTACGCAACTTAACAATAAATTGTGATTGAGATAATTTGTTATCAATTCAAAATTTATACAATATTATGGTTCCTTAAAATCTAAGTGAATACAATATATTTGGTCCGTTATTATTAAAAAGTATAATATAATATAATGTATGTACCAACGTGTAGATACATATAAAATATATAGGTAGTAATTCTGATAAAGGCGTGTTTATTAAAATACAAATATTTAGTGGCAAATACACCAAATGTACAAATGTAGTAAATTGTTTTTCTAACAATTTATTAGAGATTTTTATATCACACGAATATGCAGTGCCGAATAATTGAAATTAATTAAAATAGAATAAATTAATATTGTACGATATTTTTGCTAGTTGTAAATTCAATTTAACAAAACAATCACACTCACACGAGTCACACGTAAAATATCGAATCAAGCAAGTATATTTGGATATTTTTTAAGATTTAATATTTTTCCTCTTCAACACTTTATGCAAACTATTCTTTAAAACGTACTTGACTAGGTATTTAAATTTGTATTACAAAAATGATAGATTCAATAAACATTTAAAAAAAACCATTGAATAGATATTTAATTGAATTGAAAAATATTAATTGTGTGTACTAACATTTAACCCTTAGTGTCCTTTAACTATGTAAAATAAACCGAACCGTTAAGTTAAATAGCAAATAATACGTATCAACCATATAATTTATTATTAAAAATAAAACAAACATATTACATTAACAATACTCAGAAAACAATGTTTAGAATTATTATGATCAAAAATCATGTTGCAATAGTTTAGAATATTAACCATTTACAAAAATTTAAAGCTCGAGATTAATTATTTTATAAATAAATTAGAACTATTAAAATTACGTTTCGTCAAAAATACCTTTGGGATTTAGCTCATTATATCACAGCCAGTTAAATATAAACTGAAATCATTCGGGAATATATTTGGTTATTATTTGGGTTAATATAGTGCTAAAATGGTAATTAACTTTGGATATTATATTGAAACTGATGAAAAATTAAATAAAAATGGTTTATGATTTTTTTTGTTTTTTTAATAAATATACCTATGTAACAATTAAAATATACTGACTAGGAACACAATATAATAATTACCAGTATACCAGTAAACATGCTTGGGTAATATCGGTGATTGAGAAATATTTTAGGGTATAAATTACTGTTAAAGGTCGAACGAATGTTATTAGTAACCACGGACGAAACGAATTAAACAATTTGCAAATTTTATCGTTCTTAATTACCATTAAGTATTGCTTTAAAACAAACAATTAATTTTAATATATATTTTCAAATAATTGTATATGTACTAATTAGTAATTATAAGTTATAAGTTTTACACAAGGATTATATGCATGTGCATAAAACAATATTTGACTTGATGGTTTTTTTCTATTATAATAATAATTGAATAGCAAACGTTTCACCCGTAATAACTGATTAAGGCCAGCAGGTTTTGGAGAAAAGATTATTATTTTTAATATAAAAACCTAAACGAATTGGGAGAGGTTATTAAAATTTTAACAAAAGCACGAACTGTTTATTTGAACAATTTATATTACACTACACAAGCAAAATTGATAGAGTAAAAATATTAATAATAATATATAGCACGCTAAATAGTAATTTTGATTACCGTTGGACCATCATTATTTATACTGTGCCAAAAATATGTTAAGAAAAAGATATAATGATGTTTAGTATAAGGAGGTTCGAATTATCCCTATCGCTGTGGTTAAAATACAAATTGTTAACAAGATAAATTAAAAAATGACTCTAGTTTAAAATAAAGGATTTACAATTTGCAGTCAACTGTTTCTATTAAAATACGAATTAAACTAACAATGTTTTAATCTTTGGTTCTTTTCAATTATTTTTTTCCCGACAGTCAAAAATATTAAAAATTAACAATTTAAATAAAAATAAAACAACAAAACTACAACCTCACAAAAATAACAATATAACTATATGATCACCAACGTAACATTATACCTATTTCAAATAAAATCTTAAAAATCAACAAAAAAATAAAAGTATAATATAATAACTACAATAGGATCATCCATTTTTCTAATATAATACACAATATAGATTAGGTATTGATAAAACAAAAACATCATATCGAAAACCAACATCGTAAAAATATAAAACGCAAATTGAAAACAACAACTGAAGAGAAAAATCATGATAAAGGTTTCAAGGTTGTAATTATTATTGGTAACATAATATTTCAAAACTGTCCAGTTTACATAAAAAGTGCATGTTTTTTACTCATCCTGCGAAAAAAAAATTACAATAGATGTATAAGAGTAGTACACACTAGCATAATATAATACAGACAAATTGTATTATTATGAGTTATGACAAATGGCGATATAAAAAACTCGAACTCACCTGGCAGCTGGTGGTGGTGACTGAAGGTGGTAATAATTGTTATGATGGTGTCGACTGCAATCTACGAGTATCGAACTCTTTTGGCACAGTGCATGTCCAGTTCCATTGATGCTTCCGCGTCAGATTCGGATAAAGGAACAAGATGTTTCAAGTGTAAAGTAGTGACCCCTTCGACAGCCATTGCATCAAGCTTCCGATCTCTGACCAACCGGACCATCAGCTGAGGAACGCCGCCACCACCATTGTCTTCGACGTCGCCACAACCGTCCTTTTTGTCGTCGCCGCCACCATTTTCGTAGCTACCACCACTCTCGAACCCACTACTACTTACGTAACTGGTATAGTTATTGTCCTGACCGTTTCGTCGTATAACAATTTTTGGTAATTTCCTGGAGAGTTCGTGCGAACGGTTATCGCTTGTACTTTGACCGCCGTCGTCGTGTCGTTGGTTGTGGTGATGGTCGTCGACATCATAGTCGTTTGCGGTGGGACTGGTCGCCCTCTGTAGTACTATCCGTCTGACAACCACCACTGATTTGGGAGAAGTCATCGACCGGCAAGCCGCCACCTGCCATTCACCCGGTGTTCGGCTTAGTCTCACTTCCACTTTGGCTGGGCCCAGCTCGATTTTTGTGTCCTTGGTCTTATTCCGGACCGCATTCATATTGAATATCCGTCCCCAGGGTAACTGCACCTTGATTTTGTACATCGGGTTCTTGGACACTTTGAAGGCTGCGACGACCGGCTTGATGACAGGGTCATCGACGCGACCAACGATTACTACTGCTGCCTTATCAGCCACCAATAGCCGTCGCCGTCGCCTCCGTTTAGTTTCATTCACCCTACGAGCGAGTAACCGGCTGTTGAACTTGTCTCTGACGTTGGTTCGAACTTTCGCCAGTTTTGATATAGTTTTGTGCAGAACGCTTTTGTATTCGTCCTCCAGCGACTTGTCCCAATACACTTCGCCACCACAATGTTCGGGCGTGTTGTCTTCCGATTGAAAATCGGAAAACGGCGATGGAATTGGGGTGTCGAGGAGTCTGTTGTAGTCACCAACATCCACCGTGTCACCTTCGACCCCAACAGAGATATTTAAGACTTCAACATCCCGTTCTCCATCATGGTCGTACGTTCGATCCAGTAACGAGACTAATTTATTGTCGTCTTTTTTTCCTTCGCACAGTGTTTGAACCTGTTGTACAATATTATCTGGATGAATAGTAGTCGGTGGGACACCCGTTGTTTCGATCGACTCTATTTGATTTCTATCATTAGATTCAATGATCGATTCTTTTCTATATTCAATTTTCCACGGCTTATACTGTTTATAGAAAGCATTTCTTTTTTTGAAAATATGTCGAGTAATAATCTTTTCATCTTTTACAACTTTCAGTTTTTTGTAAGGCATAGTCGATTCTTCGTCAAATATATTTGTTTTTATCATATTTCTTCTATGACATTTCAATATAAATTTAACTCTTGGTAATGGTGTGTCATTCACTACGCTTTTGTAATCAGTTTCCTTACAAGAATCGTTATTTGTTTCATTGAAATTGTGTTCAGATATCGCCGAATTGTTTATACTGGATGGCTCTACAAACATTTCTTGACATATCAATTCATTATGATTTAAGAAACTACCAACAGAACCAATTAAATCTTCGTCTTCAACAATTTTATTCAAATTGTTATGACTTTTATATTCGACGTGGTTTAATAAACTAGGTCTTGATATAGTCAAATCTACGGCCTCATAAATTTCATTTGAATTATGTTGAAATTCTAATTCATTTTGATTTATTGTGCTAGGTTCAGATATAGTCAAATCTTCAGAATCATTAATTGTATTTGAATTCTGTTGACATTTTAATTCGTCTTGATTTAATGAACTATGTTCAGATGTAGTCAAATCTTCAGCCTTATCGGTTTCATTTGAATTCGGTTGTAGTTCTAATTCGTCTTGATTTATTGAACTATTCAAATCTTTATACTCATAAATTTCATTTGAATTCTGTTGAAATTCTAATTTGTCTTTATTTATTGGACTAAGTCCAGATATATGTAAATCATCAGCTACGTCAGTTTTATTTGAATTTCGTTGAAAGTCTAATTCGTCTTGATTTATTGAACTAGGTCTAGATCTAGTTGATGCTTCAACCTCATATATTTCATTTACATGTTGATGGTATTTTAATTCAACTTGGTTTATTGAACTAGGTTTAGATCTAGTAAAATCTCCAGCTTCGTAAATTTCATTTGCATTTTGTTGAAATTCTACTTCATCTCGATTTATTGAACAAGATACAGAACTAGTAAAATCTTCAGACTTGTAAATTGCCATTGAATTCTGTTGAAGTTCTAATTCGTCTTGATTTTTTGAACTAGGTCTAGATCTAGTTGAATCTTCAACCTCATATATTTCATTTACATTTTGATGGTATTTAAATTCATCTTGGTTTATTGAACTAGGTATATACCTAGTAAACTCTTCAGGCTCGTAAATTTCATTTGGATTTCGTTGAAATTTTATTTCATCTTGGTTTATTGAACAAGGCCCAGAACTAGTCAAATCATCAGACTCGTCAGTTGAATTTGAATTCTTTTGAAATTCTAATTCATCCTGATTTATTGAACACGATCTAGAACTATTCAAATCATCAGACTCGTAAATTGAATTTGAATTCTGTTGAAATTCTAATTCGTCTTGATTTATTGAATTAGGTCCAGAACTAATTGAATCTTCAACCTCATTAATTTCATTCAAATGTTTATGGTACTTTAATTCGTCATGTTTTAATGAACTAACCGAATCAATCTCTACCATTTCATCGGAATATTTTTGGAATGTTAATTCATTGTTTAATAAATTAGATTCACATTTAATTGAATCGTCAATTTTGTCAACAGCATTTGAATTTTGATTGTTTATTAATTCAGTGTGACTTAATGAACTAAGTCTAGGAGTAATTGAATCATCAATCTCGTAAATTTCATTTGAATTTTGTTGGGGCTTTGATTCGTCATGGTTTACTGAAATAAGTTGAGGATTATTTGAATTCTTAGCAATTAACATTTCCATCGGTTGTTCTTCGTGATTTAATGAACTAAATCCAGAACAAGTTAAATCTACGGCATCGACCGTTTCCTCTGAACGATGAATGGATATTGATTCATCGTAATGAAATAAGTTTGGTCTAGAACTAGTTAAATCTACAGCCTGAACATTTTCCGTCAAACGATGTTGTGACATTGATTCGCCGTGATTTAATAAATTCGGTCCATAACTATTTAAACCTTTAATCTCGATTGCCTCATTAGAATTTTGATGGTGGATCAGTTCAACATGACTTAATGTACAAGGTCCAGAATTGATAGAATCTTCAACTTCGTAAATTTCATTAGAATTTTGTTGTGAATTTAATACAAAGGAATTGAACGAACTAGATTCTGAACAATTATTTTGGGTATACTCTTTTTTATCTGTATTTTTTACAGCGTTTAGTATATCACATCTTAATTTTTCAAATATATTTAATGTAGCATCACCTTGAACTGTATTTGTCTCCATTTTTTTTATAGGTTTCCAATTATTTTTATCATTTGACTGTATATCACCTTCTTTAATATCTTCAGTGTGTTGTTCTACTGAAATAGCAGAGTTTTTATTCATATTTGAGTCATCTGTACTATATTCTATAAGCGTTGATTTGCTTTTCTCATCATTAATTAATTCATTGTGTTGAACCGAAACAGTAGTCATATTATCAGTCGAATAATTTACAAGTTCTTGTAGTAAAACATTATCAGTTTCTTTAAATTGTTTGTCAGATGCATCACGAAGCACCTCCATATTTGTTCCTTCACAAATTTCTTCAATAACGTCCGAGTTGTTATTTTTTAAATTTAGATCTTCAGTAATTTCCTGACTTTTAGAAACATCACATTTAATATCGTTTTGATAGGAATTTTCTAAAATATTAGTATCATTTTTTTCAGTATTTAAAGTCGATAAATTATCATATATATTTTCAAAAATATTCTCAACTTCCGAGTTATTACTCCGATTGGAATTCCCGCCAGTATTACAATTATTTAGATTATTATTTTCAGTGTTTGTGTTTTGAAAATCTAAATCAGTTTGTGTCTTTGGGTTTTCAAGGTTTAGTTTATCTTGAACATTGTTGACAATACAACCAATTTCAAAAACACGGTCCACATTATTTTCATGATTAATATTTTCAGTCTCTATTAAATTATGACGTTGAGCATCATTATTACAATTTAAGTCTGATGTTTCTTTAATTTGTAACTCTTCTTGAATATCTAGAGTGTTTTTGTAATTTGTTTTTAGTTTTCCTTTGTTATTATGGTCATTTATTTCAAATCCACAGTTAGTTTTCATTTGACTTTCATTCGTAAATATTTCATTTGAGTTTGTTGGTTTTTCGATATTATTAATAGAACATTCTATTCCTAAATTTTGAATAATTCTTGTATTAAAATCAAATGCATCCATTTTTTCTAAACTATGTATACCACAATTATTATTATCTAATTCAAAAATAATTTTTCTATTGACATTATGTTCAACTTCTTCTGTATTGTTAGAATTCAATTTTGATTTAAAACTATTTTGGTTTCTATCTGATTCATGTTTTTTATTAGTCTCAATTGGGATGATTTTACTTGTAGATTTAGACTTTAATTCAAAAATATTTGATTCAAAATCAACATTTGAATTTTTTCGAATATTAAACCGTTTGTTAGTATTCAAATCATTATGTTTTATTTGGCTAATGCTGTCATCTTCAATAGAATTATTAACTATGGTAGTTTCTTTAGAAATTTCAGGTTCAAGAATACTTTTTTTATTATTATCAAACACAAAATTCCGATTTTCTATATTTAAATAATCAAAATTATTTTTTTTTATACTTGATATTTTACAAATATTCTTTGTGTTTTCATGTTGTGACTTATAGGATACGACTTTATTTATAAAATTTGAATTATTGTTTTCATTGGTATTATGGATTTGTCTAACATGGCAATCCATGTTAAAGTCAGAGTTTTTTACAGAATTTATAACTGAATGAATATCTTCACTATTTTGCAATTCAAATTCTTGTACATTTTCGTTGTGATATTTAAAAACTGTTGTATCTGATTTTTCATGTTTACCAGTTTCTTGTTGGTCCAAGACAACTGTTTTATTTTTGTTTTCATCAAAATAGTTTTTAATTAAAAAACTTGATTGAAAATCACACTGGAAAGGCAACTGAGTATTGTTTGAAGATGTTGTATTAGTGTCGGAAGTGTTAATTGACTGAATTTTATTTATCTCTTGATCTCCAATTTGATCATTAATCCTTTCTTCAAAACATTTATCAACAATATCTTCATGGAAAGATTTATTAGATTCGTTATTACAATGTATATCGAACCCAAACGACGTTTCAAATTCATCAAAAGTATCTCGATATTTCTGGTCATCTGTTTTCGTACTTTCTAAACAATTAAGAAAATCGTTAGAGTTAATTTTATCATTCTCGATAATATTAATTTTATTATCGGCTAAATTACAATTTGTATTTTCTGGCAATATCATGGTTTTATCCTGATAATGTTCACTCATATTTGACTTCGGTAATGTGTTGCGATTTTCGGGAGTACTCTTAAATTGTGTAATTTCTACATCACACTGAACAACTGCACAAGACGAATTATTTGAGTTTCCTTTTAGTACAAACTTTTCAGACCAAACATCAAATTGATTTATTTGACCACTATTGTATTTAGATTTTAAGTCTGTTGTGTTGAATGTGTTCGTAAGATTATCTTTCAAACTGTTTTCAGTTGTATTTGTTACAACACTATCATTGTCGACACATGTATTATCGTATTTTAGCTTCTGTTTTATGACTGTATATATTTGACTTGGATCTCGTAGAGTAGGTTTAACAATATTAAGTTTGGAGGGCGCTGAAACAGGCGCTAAAGGTTCTTTTTCTTTAAAACTTGGGAGACCAACAAAATCCAGTTTATTCTGATCATTCCTGTAATTTAATGTTTCATTTAATGTTGTTATACACTTAGGTTCATTTAGGTGTTCAAAAATTGAACCATCAGCCCGGTGTTCGTTGTCGTCCTTTTTAAATTGCAAATATTCTTGAGGTTCATTTATAACTGGCAATTCAAACCCATCACTGAAATCAGGTATTCGGTTATTCAAATTAAAAACATCTCGAGATGGTCGATTAGAAGGTAATAAATCATTGGATTTTGAAAATAGAGGCATATCTTTGACTGCCAATATATCATTAGTATGATGATTTTCACTTGAATTATTATTGTTTTTTGTCGATTCTTCCAAAGGAGTCAGCTGGTTAGGAAATAGCTGGTGGTGGGAATTATCATTAGTTGGCGTATTCATTATTTTTTTACCAGAATGATTTTCATAGCTTTCAATAAAGCTCCAGCCATCAAAAAACGAATCATGATGAGAATTAGATTTACTGTTTAATGTCAAGTCCACACTTGGTACATTATCCTTCCAGCGAGTAGAAATATTTTTCTCTGAATTCATACCATCTAAAATATTATAATTACTTCTGTCATATAAACAAGAAGGTTCCATAATCATGTTCGTGTTTTTCATAATTTTATCGAGATCGTTGGATAAGTTCCAATTAATGCTTTCAAAATCAGTTTGTGTTGGTACTTTATCGTGTTTATTTTTATCGCAACCAGTCCTCTGTATGACACTTTCATGAAATCCGTTGTATTCTTGTCTATGTGGTGATACTATAACTGGAAAATTTCTATTACTCGCATCTATTTGTTGAATTGAATGTTGATTGTTAGAAACTATAGAGTTATAACTATTATTTTGGTTAAATACTTTATTACACTGGTTAGTGATGCTGTCATTTGGTTTATTGTCACTTGACGTAATCTTTTCGAACACGAAAGGGTTGCCTTTAGTTTCATCGGTAAGAGAAGAAAAGTCGAGAGGTTTCATAGTAACACTATGGTCGTACAAAGATGTATTCAAATGCTGTTCGTGGACACCTTGGTCTAAATGCCATGGTGACGTTTCTTCATTGGTAACATTTAAACATTTTTTTGTTATATTTTCCACAATGCACGAGGAGTTTTTTGATTTTATAGTTGATGCTTTGTTACTTTCGTTGAAGACAAAAGAATGTACTTTGGGAATAGAATCCTTATTACCATTGAGTTTATTCATGCTAGGAGGTTCAATACACTTATCGGCGTGATGTTGTAAGTCAAACATTTGTGGACTTTGAATATATTTCGACGTATTTTTGTCAGAACTTTCAATGGACCGATTTGTTTGGGTTATTTGCCCTGTATAAGCTGCTGTTCCAAACGATACACCTTCGTTTTCTTGAGATTTACTCAAGTTAAAAATCCTGTCAGCTAATCTTTCAATGAGATCTGTAGATGAAATGTCTGTATTTTTTTTACCGTACCAAGCAACCATCCCATCAAAATTAACGCTATAACTTTTTTCAGACTGAGAAGTTAACTCAGGCGATATTTTCTTCTCAGTGATAAATGGTTTAATGATTCCAGTTTCCCGTTTAGTGTAATCTAGGGGTTCGAAATTAGATTTCGAAGGTAGTTTGAGTTTATTATTTAAAGAATTAATTGCATTTGTTTCAGAGGTTATAACTAATGGATTTTGATTTTCTTTAAGTACTTTTTCTAAATTTTCGTAGGACACTACATTTAGTTTTTCTTGAATTTTAGTCAATGCATCTCCATCAAGTGTCATACAATCGAGTACCACTATGGGTTCTGCTGTTTCAGAAGATTTTTCACCGATTTCTTCTTCTCCTTCATCCCAAGTCGCCAAAAACTCGCGTACGTTTAAATTACTCTTTGAGGTATCTTTTGAAGTAATTTGAGATGGTTTAAATGATTCACTAGGTATTTGTACATCCGAATAAGGCACTGGTTGAGTGTTATAGTACTGTTGTAATGAAGACGGATTTTGAATGTTTTGAGATAAAATAGGAAATCTAGAACTATGATCGTGTGTTACATACTCAGTCGTATTGTTTTTTGGAGGATTATGATAGACTGGAGGTCGATAGTCATGTACATCAGGTAAAGGTGGAATGTAATTATAAGGTATATGATTTGTAGCACTTGTAGGTTTTGAATAAGGGTTACCTTGATAGTTTGGTAATCTTTGGTAATTTTTTTCCCTACTAAAATCATGCGTCGCCGATCCGGTATGACGGCCAGTAGGTCGTAATCTATCGTTAGACCAATTAGGATTGGCTGCAGGTGGAATCCACAAGTTATTAGCTGGAGGACAATAATTTGTATTGTTTAAATATGAACTACTATATTTTTGTTGATAACAATTTTGTGTATCGTATTTAACTGGTAAATCATTTGGAATGTATGGTAGGAACTGTTCGGAGCACGGAGTTTTCAAAGTCTTTTTTGATTTATAAGATCGATTTAATTGTTGCACTGGTCTTGGGTTATATAACACTTGTGGTGGGGATGCTTTTGGTATGTTTTGAGACCTGAGCCGACAACACGGTTGACAGCATTGCGGAAAATTCTGTCCGTACACATTTGTAGGTACATATTGATTAGTAGCTGGCGGGTATGGAGTAGGAAAGTCAAGATTATAATATCTGGAATGAAAGCCGTACAAATGTTCAAGCCGGTGGTTTGCATTCCACTGATAGACTGGTGTAGAGGGTTCGGTCGATATAAGAGAATTTTGGTGTATTGAGGCGACATTATGAGGCGGAACATGGGCAGATGGGCAATTTGTAGTTCCATAATTTATTTGACCATCTCTCAAGCTGTTTAACATAACTCTTCAGAAGATCTACATAAGCTGCTGAAAAACATTTAAATAAAACATATTATTAAACAACTGAATTAACTTATTGAAATGTACAGTATGTATCTAATGTAGAAATATACGCCTTATAATATATATTTAATGCTGAGTATCTAAACTATATACTGAAATATAATTAATATTAAAGATAATAGGATATATTATAATATTCATGTAGGTATAATAATGTTAACATTATTTCGGTAAATAAACTAAACTATAATATTCAAAACGTCAAAATAAATACAAGATAGATTAGGTTAGATACTCTTGAAATTATTATTACCGTGAGAGGTCTGCTTGGAACAACGTGATCCCTGATATCCTAATGGCTAATACCATTGATACTACCCATTACATTTTAATTTAATACTCTTGTAGGTACGTTTAACTATGACGTTCAAATTGTTTACAACATATTACGTTTAAACATTTGTACATGAAATGTATTACAAAATCTAACATTTATCTTTATTTTCTGTATCGTTTTTTTCCATGGATATTATTATACGTGAAATATTTAATATGTATAATACGTAATTTATGTATATAGTATATATTATATTATATAATATTTTTTTCTATAAGCACATTGGTTATTCCGACGAAAATGTTTTCAATAGGTACCTATATTATCTACGTTTCCGTTTCTATGGAATAATCGATAAACATAATAACATAACCCTTCAAACCCTCCAGAAATACAAATATAATGACAAATCCAAATTATAATTAAATAAGAAAACATAATATTATTATATGGAGGCATACCTATATATTGTGATATTATTTTAAAGAATTTAAATGACTCGAGATTAATGAACATAACAAACCAAACCAATATATGCGTATGATTGAATGCATGCAAGATAATTAAGGATTTCAAATAAAATTAAAAATTAATTTTTTTATTACTGTCTAAAGTGTGTTGTGACTTGTGACCGTTTGCAATTTTGCATAGTTCGAAAAGTAACAAACTAACATCCCCAAACTACATACAGTATACACGCTTCATGTTCGATACATACTGCTTATTTATAAATTAGTATACCTAGTACCTACTCATCATTTACCAACTTCATATTTTAATAAATGTTTGGCCAAAGTTCAGTATATGTAGGTACATATACGTAATTTTATAAGTTACCTATGTGTTTTCATCTGTTAAATAAACCAGATCATACATTCATACGCCTATACCACAGTTAAGCAAACAGTAAAAATGTAAATGTTTACTGCCAACTGTGGCTATATAATTGCTAGCGTGAATAAAATTTTAAAATTCAGATGTGTATAAAATATGTTTTGGGTAGAATATATAATAACTGCATATTATATAGTTCTGTACGGTGTAAATTATTTAAAATTTTTAACAATTTTTCAATAACAGTCGTTTGGTTTTTTTTTTTGGACGTGTATTTTTCTAATGGTAAAGTATATTAATGATATAGGCTACTATATTATATTAATATATAATATAATGTAATACTTACTACATAGAATTTATACATCAACAAATTCTATTTTAATATTTTAAACCACCCGGCATACCTATATTCCGGTATATTATAGTCTAATGACGGTATATATTTTAATTTTTATGCGTTAAAGATATATTTCGAAAATTGATTTATATTAATATAAATAAGAAAAATCAGTTAATATCGATTCTTAAACGACTATTAGGAAAAAATAATATGAAACCAAAGTTATGGAGAGCAAGCAAATGGGATATTATATTATCAAGGCCTTGACAAATCACAACGAACTAGATGTATTCTTGTATCTTTTTTTTATGTTTTGAAAAGGTACAATTATTTATAGGTTAAAAATATTTCCTTCTTCGTAAGTAACACTTTCAGTAGGTTCACTGAAGCTTATATTCAAATTCAATTTTTGATCTGAATTATGCCTGAAAAATGTAAGTACCTACCTAATAATTTTATTGCAATTCTTTAAGGGTTAAATACGTTCAAACTGTATTACATTCATACTACGCTATTTCATGCTCAAAAAACTAAACCAACTCACAATAAATCATTATCAACAATAGAAAATATATACATATGCCTATAATTTTTATATTAATAATTATACAAACATAATACAAATATAATTATATATATTAAAATGTATTATAATATACATAAATTAGTTTACCTACAAGTATTAACGTTAGTTATAGAATACCAATAAAAAACTTTTGATCATCGTGTAATTATGTAGGTACACGCAATTATTTGATTAAGTCATCAGTCATCCTCAATATGAATTATCAATATTTTTTTTATGAATATTATTATTATTGCATTAAAAAGCAATAATGTAATTGAAGCATTTTTGTACAAATTACGTAACAACGTAATACGATTGCGGTCGCGTATTGATACTTAGATATATTATAATAGTAGCTGTATTATCTTTATAACGTCCAGTTATAGATACACACTATAATATTCTACACCCACCTATTATTATTATTATTATACGAATAAGATCAATTTTTCGTTGGAACTACAACTGCCAAATATTTATAAAATATACAACTCAGTTTAGAAACCAAGATAAACCTCGTTTTCTATAACGTAATAATAATACCGTCATTATACGATACCTATGTGTTTTGTGAATGTTAGTTGGCTTCATTAGTATAGCATATTATACCCACTGTACACATATTACATACTTATAAGTTATAACTATATTAAAGCAGAGTAAAACAACAGAGCCTTTACGAAAAGAAAAAGCTATTGATTTTTCAAGAAGACAATTGAAGTTGATTTAGACATTTTACAAATTAAGTTTTACTTGCTTTCTGGAAGTCACCAATAGATCATTTTTTATTTCTTAGTTTACGATATATAATAGTGTATATGACGTTTCGTTAATTTTACATTATATTCTATATTTTCTATTAAATAAATCTTATGTAAATCTTTGTTGTGTATATTAACTAGGTATCATAGTTTTAAGTAATTTATATTAATATTAATTATAGTAAAATAAAAATGCTCTTGAAAAAATAAATGATATAAATAATACTAAATAGTAATATTTTACATTATTTAATTCCTAGTCCAATTCATAAATACTATTTAACAAATTAAAAGTTATCTAGGTATTATATTGTGTTTCCTTTACATGAAAAAAATGTTTGGTAAAAACCGAGGTAAAAACTATATTAAAAACTAAAACTCGGTTAAAAAAAAAAATGTTTGACCTATAGTTTATTTATTTTCTCTATCTCGACTAAATAATATAGTAAAAAGTAAATATACTAGGTACTATACAGCTATAGGTATACTGTACAGTATAATATTATATGTATTACGTGTTTAATATTGCATAACCAGCTTTTTTTTTCCGAACCATCGTGTACCTATTGCATAACGTACAGGTTCTTTTTTTAATATATACATCAAATCCCTGACCAAATTTCAGGTGTTCAAAACTAACAGTCGTATAGATAAAGAAAAATACGTCCTTATAAGTATTTGTATTTTCGATTTCAGAGGAAAATATGTTTTTAATTGACTGAACAGTGATGACGTGTTTTTTCCAAATTTCTGATTAATAAATCGTGAAGTTAAAGACATTTCTTCTTTGAAATCTTATTAAAAAGGTGTTAAAGTGCTCAAAAACGTAAACTTGGAAGCGAAAATGGTAGTGTATAATACTATAACAGATTAATAAAATGTATAAATATATTTTTGTTATGATATGATATTAAGCTGTGTTAATTAAGTTTTACAACAAAATATGTCACAGACGTATAAATAATTGTTTTTCAGATTCAGTTTGACAAACGGAAACGCATTGGATTGTAATGAACAATGGTTGTTAACAAGTATATTTATGTTTTATCTCGAGTAGAAGAAGGGCTTTACATGTTTTGGGTAGTAACTAGTAGACATCGAAAAGCTAGTTTAGACTTAGGATGCTAGTAAGTTCAGTGGAAGCAACAAGCTTGCAAGGAACAAAATATAATATAGTATCCATGCTAATTTTTAAATTATTTTTCTTCAAATGTATGCACTAGTTTGCAATTTTTAACATTGCTTATTAAACCAAAAAATACAAATTTTTCAAAAATCGTGTTAGCTTCAGTATAATTTAAAAAAACGACTTTTTAAAAAAAAAACTAAAATGTATTTTACGCTAAATATGGTAAAATACCTAATGAAATATCGTATTTATGAATATGACGTGGCCGTTTAACATTCGCGCATCGTCTGTTTACCTGTGCCAAAATATCGTACATCATTTGCGCATTATCTATTTACCTGCAACAATCGAAGTGTATAAAAAATAATTTTTGATTGAAAAATCAATGATTGTCAATATTGTCATATATCATAATATGTAATAAAAAGATACTATTAAAAATAAATTGCATTAATTCAATTTAATAGTAGTCATAGTTATATAGATACAAGATATATATAGATATATAACAATATATTATACGTAGATAATGAACGATATAATATTGATGATTTATTGAAAACTTATTTTGCGTAAAAATTCCAGTTTTCCTTAATTTTATTGACCTCCCTAATTCTTGTGCCCCAACTAGATTCACTATCCCATCGAACAAGATACTTTTGAAGAAAATCGAAGCAGTTCTACTGCCCCAAACGGCAATGACACAAGTAAATTTAAAAAAACACACATCATTGTATTATTAATACATCCATCGCTCTGCTCAGAATCTAAAACAAAATTGTTTTTATGAACATTTTTTTGAAGGTCCATACCACGATTTTTGAAAAATATTTATTATTTTCCTATTCTTTTTGGTAAACTTATAATGTAAAAAAAGCGGGTAAGTGGATGTCACTCTGCTGTACAGTAGGTCACAAGTGGGTCATTATATAATGGATTGTATTAAACTTGAATTCAATGATATAATATCATTGTATAAGAAAAACGATTCTGAGCGGAGACGGTTTGTCAGTCTGGATATTTTATATTGTTATTATTTATTATATCATGTAAGTTGAATTAATATTATAATACCTACTATTATTTTTTATTCGTTTCTATGGTGATAAACAAAGCGTTATAAATTAAATTCCCATTTTTAGCAGTTTTTCGTAATTTTCGGTGGTTTTTCCCGTGAGATTATATTACTATTGAGAAAATCGAAAAATTACATCTTTAAAGTACCATCTTGATCCAATTTGTTAGAAGATAAGGTACTATATGTTGTAATCGAAGCACTCCTTCTGATAGAAATTTTGTATACGGGATATAAAAAAAATAAAAAATAAACCCCATTGTAAAACAAATAGCTTCCTTGCTCCGCTCAGAATCTAAAAGAGCAATACATTATAACACAAATAAAATGAAAGGTGGGTAAGTGGATGTCGCTCTGCTGTATAGTAGGTTACAGGTGGGTCGCTGTAATAATAGATGGTGTTAAATTTGAATTCTATGATATAATATCTTTGTATAAGAAAAACGATTCTGAGCAAAAACGGTCAGTCAGCCTATGATTCTACTAAGTATATTTTATGATATTATTGTGAATAAAGTGAATTTATATGAATTTTATGTGAATTTATATACTTACCTATTTACGAGGACCCTTGTTTTAAATTGTCAATCCTTAGCTATAAAAGTTGAAAATTTTATAAATTTTTAACTACAAAATAGTTATTCAATTTTAAATATGATAAATTTTGTCAAAATTCGAACTTTAAATACTTAGGTATAAAAAAAAATTGTGCCTATGTATTTTTAAAATTTTTCAACTGCTATTGTTACAATATATCAGGAGCCTTACATTAAATGTTCACGCTTTTTTACCCAACAAATATAATTTTATTGACATTCATAGAAAAAAAGACTAATAAAATGGGAAACTGGAAATGTTCAAAACAAATCAAAATGTTTTGAAAATTTTATCGTGTATAGAAAATGCAAACATAAACTACCAGTGAAAATTTCATGTAAATACGTTGTTTTTTTTTAGAGTTAAACCAAAAACCAAAACCGATTTTGCGTGAATATTCCCGTTTTTCCTTAATTTTTATGTTGTTTTTCCCGGCGCTTATTTTGAAATCTATTGTGAATTTTAAATTTTGACCTCCCAATAGTACCAACTAGATTCACTTTCCCATCAAACAAGATACTGAAGTTGAAAATCCAAGCATTTTTTCGACTACTAATCGTGTTAACACACAACAATTTAAAAATTTAAAAAAAAGAAAAAATTTAAAAAAACACACATCATTGTAAAATCAATACATTCATCGTTCCACTCAGAATCTAAAACACATTTTAATAAGCATTAGGCTCGTCACTATGCCATATGGCTTTGCATTTTGCCAGTGAATTGGCACAGGCCATTTGTCAAGTTCAAAAATAATGTCGGTCAAAGAAAGCCAAATGTATTCATATATATAGTAGTTGTTATTACTGCATTTTAGTCAAAAAAGTTAGCACTAAATTCAAAAATATTATTCTTAAAGTTGTTTCTTATAAGTGTCTAACGGTGTCTGATTATTTTTTGGACAAGTGCTTTTTATTTTTAAGGATTTTTAACGATAATAAATTTCCCCCTGCAGTCGCACTCTATAGAATATAGATGGTAGGTACTTACTTAAAAGATAAAAAGGGCGAAATGAAAAACTATAAACAATCTTCGAACGTTATTGAAGAAATATAGGTACATGTGCAATATTTTAGAAAACACCAAGGGCCGTTCTTGCAATGTCTAGTTAAAGTTAACCGACACTAAACAGGCCGAATTCTGCCGGTAATATAATCTGTTATCAGTCGGTCACTTAACCAACACTTTACCGGACATTGTAATAACGGCCCCAAGTCACTAACTTTATAGAAATAAAAGCCTTCAAGAAAGTTTCCCGAAAAATTTCAAGACTGAAATTTTAATGCGATTGTACCTCAATGGCGTCATTCTTCAAATCACTTCATAGTTTTCTATGAACAAAAGTTTAAACAAGCACTACAACGGTTTATTTAAATTTAATTTCACAAACATTATAAATTGTCTTAAAACTTTGCCCCCGTATTTGTCTGTACATTATACAATACCTATGTGATATGTCCTATACAAAATAATACGTCTATACCTAGGTCTATACAGTTTAGTTATGTACTAATTAGTATTGTAAACAATCAGTCAATCACTTTCCAATACCAATAAACCCGTTAATGTACTCATTAAATTCGCCATCTAAATAATAATATTAAAACGAAGAGTTTTCGTCTGTCTGCCAGGAGCATTACGCGATATCGCGAAGGGCTGCATAGTGCATATCTCTTAGTGCCCTCGACGAACATATGGCCCTCAGAACTAGGAGTTTTAAACTGTTGATTATTAACATAATACCTCGCATAATACATTTTGTTGTATCAATTAAAAGCATGCACGCTCGGCTCGAAGACACGAGTCACACAACAATGTTATACCTTACCGTGCTTACTATAAAAATAATAATATAGGTATGTTATATAAAATCGTCGGCAAGCCACGATGCAATATGCATCAGCTGTTTTAGATGGCAGTCAATCATTGTATTCTACCACTGGTTAAACTATAAAATGTTTAACGAGCAATCGCATTATTTAAATGCAACGTATAATGAAGTTATAAAAATATTATACAATTTATTGTCCAACCAACGTTATATTACCAATATTTAATTTATTTTTTAACTGCAAGACTACCAGCTATGTACGAGCTAATTAATCATCACTCGAACAAATATTTTACTTTAATTATTTTATATATTTGTAATAATAGTTATTAAGGTATCAACATTAAAATGCTTATTTTGATAGAACCTAAATATTGGTGTATTGAGGTAAATATTCACGAATTCACATATCAACAAAATATATAGAATATGTGTTATCCACCTAATAAATCAATGAACAATAGTAATTTAGGTAATTATCATTAATTATACCTACTTACTAGTGACTATACAAATATTACACAAAAAAATAGATACCTGGGTAATGAGTATCCAAATATAGTATTTTATTCTGAACGGAATAAAAAATCTATTGGTTTTACAACCATGTATAATTATTTATTTGTTTAGTTCTACAAGTTTCTATAGTAGGAGTGTTCCAAAAGTTGCATAATATTATAATCTCTAATATAAGCCGGAAAAAATTAAGTTTTTTTTTATTATTTAATTTGTTTTTTATTTTATTGACTTTTATTTTAAGACTATTGTTTGGTATGTTACTTAAAGTCTTAATAAACAAATATCTATACCGTTTTACCAGTTGCAGCAATACACCAATGACTACATAAAGGGCATTAAAAAATATATTTTGAGGTTAATATCTATATTAATATAATTTAATACCTAACAATGTATAATTTATATAAATACTATTGTACATTTGTACCTATTATACTAAATTAATAATTAGTTTTTATGTTTTTGGATACAAATTAATATTTGGTAGTCTGAGTACAGAACCATGGCCAAGGCCAAAATTATCTTTAATAAATAGGTAAACTATGAAGTACGGCGTATAAATAAAAATAATCTGTAGGTATAATTAGATAAATAGATGAGTACACTATGTAATATATTATTTACCTAATTCAATGCACAATTCAGCATAATATATTTATCAGGGTATTTATCTTATCTTATTATCTACTTATCATATCAAAATGTTATGTTTAAATTCATCTCTAGAATTAGATTCTAGTATTGTATTGAAAACAATGGTAGATTTAAACAAAAGCAATCGGTTACAGTAGGTACCTCTATATTAGGAAGATTCAAGTTTTTGATTTTTTATCTACATAAATAATTTAATTACCTACCAAATATGTATATTTTAACTGTATGAGGAGTGCATTAAAATGTTACAATTTTTAAAATGGAAGAACGTCAAGCAATATGTTTTAAATGCAATTAAAAGGTCAATGATAGAAAGATAATTTAACAAAATAGTAGACGCCTACCTCTATATCACAATATATGTTTTAATTACTTAGTGTTCAATCGTTAAATAATATTATTGACAGTTGAACAAATTGTACATAATTTACAACATACTAAGACAGTAAATAAAATGTATAGAATCTAGTACCAAAATTGATTTTTACACAAATTTTTACATACCTAATACAAATCATTTAAGAACCACTAACTGATTTTACCAAAATATTTAATCTCTATATACATAACAATTTAAACAAGATGTACCTAAGCTGAATATTGTTTATGCAATGATAAAATAATAACAGTTGTTGACAGTAATTATAACTTGGCATTGAAGTGCTAGTGTATACAACTGAAACGAACGTTGTGCACTTGTTTACTAGGTATTTTAATAATCATTATAATGTATCAATACTATTGAAATCAATAGAAATTATGATATTGAATAAGGTGCCTAATACCTATACAAAAAATTAAAATTAAATGAAACACATAATTCAAATGTAATGGACTTGGGTGGAAGACTTAGTAATCAAAACCAACATATGGCAGTGAGCATAAGCGGATATTGTAGCGGACTCGGGGAGCTAAGTATTCAAAACGGAAGTGACAGAATATCTGCTCTTGGCTGAGCAATGGGGTAAGCAAAGATGACACAACTTACCTTCGAGTGCTATGCGGTCATTCCGGGATTGGTGGTGGCGGGTCCTGGTGGCGAGGGAAAAAACCTCAAACAGGCTGCGACGAGAGGGTTTAAAGTCGATGATGAGGGCTGGTAGACCGGTGGGCAAGCGACGACGAAGACAACATAATATTTCGTGCGGCGCAAATTTCTCGCAAGACGGGAAGAGTGGAGAAAAAGGATTTGGGCTACGAAAACCAATAGTCAGGTAGTTAGTACGGTCTATGTAAAACGATAGACGACCACTGCGGTGGTGGAGTGCGACGTGTCTCTGTCAATTTGGCGGTGGCCGTATTATTTTCGTTATTATAATATTATTATTAATACAGTCGTTTTTATTTTTCTCTCCGCTCGCACAAAATATTTTGTCACACGCACACGCAGACACACACACGGGCGTGCACACACACTACACTGCGGGGCCGCCAATGATAAGAAACGGTTGAGGCCATGACGGTTCATTGACGAGAGAGAGACAGACCGATAGTGCCGAAAAAATTATAAAAAAATAAACAACAAACAATAACAACACGTACGATCGTACGAAATAGTACCCCCACCGAAAATCCATCGCCGCAGCAGCGCTATCTGCTGGACGAGAACGATGATGAACCGTTTACCGTACCTTGTCCGTAGTGCATTAATTGTAATTTGTAATAACAGGATTTTAGATATTATAGAATTAATTCTTATAATTTTTAATTAAATAAATATTAAATATATTACTATCTTAAATATTGTGAATAGTAGGTAACCTATTATAATATGTCCATGTATATACCATATACCAGGGGTGGTGAACCTACGGCACGCGTGCCAAAGATGGCACATTAGTCAAATTTCAATGGCACGCGAAAAATTAAAATTATAAACAATTATGCTATATTAGGTATACAATATATAGATAAAATTTTGGTTATAATAGGATAATATGTAGGATAACAGCCATACATATAGTACATACGTGACACGTTTAAACTGACGGACGATGGAAAAGAATTTAATAAATCCGTAACTTTATTTTTATGCTTATAAGTTATAGGTAGAAAATATAATTTTCTTTGGGCACGTGAAAAATTTGGCACTTAACCCAAAAAAAGGTTCGCCGCCACCCCTGCCATATACGATACACTGTAGTACTGTACTACAACAGTAGTCAGTAATGCAGTATGCCATAGCCCATTGGCCATTACTATAGCCTATAACCTATATATAGCAATAGCAGCATTACAGCCCTGCATTGATGACCAGGTAAAAAAATCTTCAAAAATTTAAAAATTTAAAGTAAGGTTTCATATAAACTGTTGTTACTGGAATTAAAAAAATAAGTTGAGGGTAATTCCATAAATATTTTTTATAGCGTCTGAAGTTAAAATTTCATCGAAATTGGATATTCACGCCAGTGACGTACCTAGGGGATGATTTGATTGATATATCACCCCTAGACCATATTTTTTCCCGCAGGTAATTGTTAGTACAAACTACAAAACATACTGTATAATTTTTTAACTACTCAATTAATATTAAGTTATCACTTACCTATCACAATAGACTATAGAGGCAATAAAGCCTTCATATGTAATTATATATACATTTATTATCAAGCTCTTTACGTATCACTCATCAACAATTTTACTCATTAGATTAGACTATGGAGATTTATTTATTTATTTACATTTTACAAATTGTAACAGAAACACCCGATAAATGAAAAAATTTTGTTGTTATAATTTAATAATGTATGGACATTAGACCCTATATAAGTACAGTATACTATTTTTTAAAACACTAATCGTAAACATTTTATTAAATTTTTTTTGGAAAAATTCAAAATAACTACCAATTTGTAAATTTGATTTTAAGACACATTTTGATGATAAAAATGTTTATTTAAATCAAGTAAGTAGGTAGTTTATTGTTTAAAATATAAATATTGTTTTAAAGTAAATTCATTTTAAACGTACCTAACAACTTTTTCAAATTATTTTTTTTGGTGTACCTATTTGTTTTATCCTGACATGAGTACCTATTTTTTTAAAATTATTTATTATCCATATAATTATCATAATAAAATTATTGTTGTCATACATTTAACTACTATATCGGTACTCGGTAGTATCAATTTTACCTCAATAATATATTATTTAGCATAATAGCATACTAAAACGTATTCAAGATAGGTTGAGTTGTAGACTGTAGTTACAGCTTTTATGCACGGCTTGAAACCGATATTGGATACCGATATTGGATACCGATTTTGAATATCGATTTAAACCGTTAAAAACCGAAACCGAAAACAAAATCGAAAAAAATCAATACTGGTAAACAAAATCGAAATCGAAATCAAAAAATATAAAACTGGTATTCAAAACCAAAAACAAAATCAGAAAAAATAAATACCGATATCCGAAACCGAGATCGAAAAAAAATATTTACGATTTCAAGCCCTGCTTTTATGAAATATATACAATTACATATATTTATTTACATTATAATTATTTAATATATTATTATACAGATTACAGGTACCTACCTGTCTACCTACAAGTTAGTTCTAGAATTTTTAGCGTAAAACTATAAAAGGCAAAACAATAGTTTTAATTTGGAATGGATTTAAGTTTGGATTTGATAAGGTTGCATTTTTCATCAACTCGCCCTCGTCATTATACATTTTTGGATGTATTAAAGTCAATGCAGCTAGATACACTAATATTAATTAAATCTTCCAAAATGGGAACCAGAACAATTAGCTAGGACAAGTGACAACCAAAAAACATCAAATTATTTTTTTAGTAACTTAATTGATAAATTAAACACAAATTAAATTTCAAAATCTCAATGTTTAAAATTGTTGGCAAATAAATTATTTAAGCCTCGGAAAATACTGAAACTAACCTAAGATACAAAATAACAAACTTAAATTATTTTTAATTTTATGGGTTGATTATTTATAATTTGTTATTACTATTAATTATTACTGCTGTTTTTACTGATATTTTTAAATTTTTATTCTTGACATTTTTCACACTGCATATAAATTGTTTTATTTATTTTTATAATTCAATTTAGTATTACTGTAGTTTATACCACCGGGAGAGATTTCATAACATTAAAATCGGGAGAGTTTACAATCGCCCATTCAAGTGAATGATATTTTTGAAATCGGGAAGCAATTCGAGTAATCTTTTTAAAAAAAATTCACTCGAGGGAATTTGAGTCAGATGGGAGGCAATTCGTGACTTAGTTCGAGAGCCCGGACACAGTCTCCGCTCATAACAGTTTTTCGTATGCAATGATTTATCATTGTATTCAAATGCAACACAGCCATTACTTCAGTAGTGCAGTGATCTACGCAATGACGGTAGTAACGACGTATACTTGACTCCAATTTCTACTTAACTCTACACTGGTCTGTACAGTAGATTAGAACGCTTACCTACCTACTTTTCCCCTTTTTTAGGTTTTAATTAAGTACCTACCTACTTTTAAACCACGAAAGACTTGGTAGGTATTGGTTCTGAATTACTTCCACCCGGCACATCATTTATTTTATATTAAATACAGAATTACTTTCTTTGGTCTCTCAAATGATTGACCGAGGTGATTTACAAAAAAAAGACTTACCGAGAGATACGTGCCGCAATGTAATTATAATTTTACTAAGATTTTTTTAACACAATACCTAGCCAGTTAAATAAATTAGTGCCCTAGTGCCTACTCCAAATTTTAGCCTTCGTGTCAATTTAGTGACGTTTTAGTCTATTACCTTTTTTTTTTTTTTTTTTATAGGCAGTTGCAAGTCAGAATTACGTCTTCTATCATTTGGATAGAAATCCCCCTTCACCCTTTTTATCTATACTTACACAAATCAGGTCATGATTTTTAAAATTGTATTCCATTTTGATTTTTAAATATTTATTTATCCGTATTTCATATAATTTACAATAGTCAATAAGCAAATAATAAGATATTATCTTGTAAAAAATAAATAAGTAAACATTATTGAGTGATAGAAGGGAGCGTCCAATGACACTTCATTCAAGGATACAACTAGAAGTTGCAATTTATTTCAACTCAAAGAAAAAATGTAATAATTCTGACTGTAAATTATACATAATTATATTATTATCTAATTGAAATTTTTAAGATTTAAACCAAGTACATATTATAAGAATTGTGCAGCCTTCGATTTGTAGAACTATCCAAATTAATATAAGTGACAATTGACAAACATGCTAAATTTAAAAATAGGTAGATATTTGTTTATTGACAGATTATTATTTACAAGCCTTCTTTTCTTTAGTTCTCTTTAACATTCAAAAACGTTTTTCACCAGAGATCACAGTAGGTATTATATTTTTCTAAAGAATCAATTTAATATTGTATTTTTTGTTAATTTTTGGTTGATTTGATAGTAGCTACACAGGTACTAATGTATATATGTATTTATTATTTATCAAATGAAGTTTTACAAAAAAATCCATTTTTGTCATATATTTTTTTTCATTATATTAAAAGGTCTATACCAGAAAACTTACAGATATTCCAATCAACCCTTGAAAACTATAGTAACATTAGTAACTCAAAAGACACAGTAAGATACTAAAATATGGAACTATGGACATCGCACAAGAGTACAAGACACTTACAGAATTAGAATTCAACACTAAATTGGTATGGAATTTTTTCAAATATTTCTGATTACACCTATGTTTCTAATTTTTATTACACAACATTTATTTATTTATAACATGTCACTATAAAATATAACATTTAAGACAATCTTCAAAATAAAAATAAAAATCACTAGTCTACCCAATCCAGATCAGCACTCAATAGTTAATAATTTAATTTCTTAAATGTAAAAATTTCTGTAAAAAATAACAACTTTTTATAGTATAATAATTGAAGGATATCTTCCCCACTGAATTTAAATTTATATAAGACTTTATATTAACCATATAATATTTATTTTTAAGTATTTGAAATACTTTTTTTTTATTCCTTTTAATTTGTTTCTATTTGTAATCCTTGTTAAATAAAATCACCTTGCGGTTGTGGTCATTCTTCAACGTTATATCAATTATATTATAGGTATAATATATATATTTATTATTTATGGACAATTTGATATCGGTTTTTGTCTAATCATATAGATTAATCAAATGTTTTTTCTCCAGGAAACAGTTTAGTTTATCGCTGACGACAATCAAAAAGGTAAGTCGGTACCAGTATTATTGCTTATATCTTTTGTTATTAACTGTAAAATTATACTTTATACTATGCGGAAATATTATTACTTGTTAGTACTGCCATTGATTAAAATTCATAAATATAAACTATTTATAATTAATGGTACTAAATATTTATCAATAAAATGGTTATCAATTATCATTATTGTTTATCGTGAACGACAATTGATAACGGTATGAGATATCCAAATACATATAACTCTCTATAGTGATGGTGCAGTGTTGGTGGTGCAAGTGGTGTAACTATTACTAAAAAAGAACAAACATGACTGATCAGCATTTTAATTATTGAAAAAAGTCATGTTTTTAAAATACAATATACAATACTTTTTAAAAGTATTTTGCTTAACACTGCTTAACATATACAATTTGAATTATTTTTATTCGTGAAAAAACATACCAGTCAAAGAAACAAGAAGTAATTATCAGAAATTATAATAAATTCAAAACTACATATTTTTATTTCATTATATTATATTTTTCTTTTTATTAATAATAATATTATATAATTATTATAAAAACCTTAAAATTACATATTAATATTTAATATTACTTCATTAAATCATATTAATCAAGGCCTTCTTTTTTCTCCCTCAAAGCTTCCTGAAAAAATAAAAAATAAATATAAATGTTAGTTGTAATAGTTATATAAATTAGGTTTAATGGAAATATGGGGTGTTTTAAATTGTATCAGAAAAATTATATAACATAATGATTCAAAATATTGTTCAGTATAACATCATTATAACTAGTATTTTATTCTATGTGATATCTAAATGTAACAATATAATAGGATAGGTCATAAGAAAACAGCCGATAAAAGACCAATGAAGGAAAAGTAACTTGAAATCATTCATAGTATGGGAAGACAGATTAACACAGGGAGCACTGTCAACATCTGCCGTACTGATGATTAGGCGGGTGGGGCTAGTGGCGGTTACGAGGTGGGGGAGAAAAAGGGCGTCCCCTTCTTGGCTGCCTTCTTAACATTATTTTCTCTGGATAATATTTGGCTAAACAAAAAGACAATTTATTTTTTTAAATTCGACCCCTGGATCCGCTACTGCGTAGAGTGGGATACTATTAACAGCTTGTCTGTATTTTCCCGACATTTAGTAAACGTTTTGTTTTAAGTGAAGTGTATTTGAATGTATATTATAATATTAGTAGAAATTGTACTTGCCAATGTATACAGTTAGCTATACACTAGCGTATAAAGCTTAGATAACAAAATTAATTTATTAGAAAAAGTAAACTAACCAATGTAAAACTATATCTAAATATACTGAATCGGAAGGTACAAATTGTTTCCACCAGAGTGTATTTTGTTAATATGCTTTAATAATTGAAAACAATATTATGTTCAATCAAAACTTCAAAAAGTCCCGATAAAAAAATGAAATAATTATTAAATATAAAATATTATTATAGTAGTTAATACACCATTATTAAAATAGGTACCTAATATTATATAAAAATATATGATATTACAAATATTTTTTATTTTTATGAACATTATAAAAGGTAATAGTATATAAATTATAGTCAATAGCTTTTGAATCAAAATTTCGACAATTTAACCATGCCTTTTTCATATACATATTATGAATTACAAAAGTTAAAAAATCTAATATACCGGATTTTGTTAATTTGTATTTTTTAAATATTTTTCTATGGTACAAATTGTCCTAACTTTTTCCTACTACTCGAATCTCTTACATCATCTAAAGTCAATGTTGTAGGGAAATATTAGTGTGATAAACACAGAAACAAAAGAGATATAGGGTAGATAATGTTGGATATGACAGATGTATGTCATGTACGTGCATTTTGCATTACAAACTAACCTAACCAGTTCTATCTTATAAAACTTTTATTTATCAAATATTTTTTTTGGACTTTTTCTTCGAAGACCATTTAATTACAAAGGTATTGTAAAACAAAACTATTTGTATTGTAAAAAAATTAAAAGAAAATACCTTGAAACGTTCTTCAAACAAAGAAAGTTCAGCCAAGAGATCAGTGATAGAATTAGTTAAAGCATCTTGAGGTGTATAATCAGATGTTGTTTGTATGCGAAGTTCAAATTTATGTTCCAGTGGATGTGGTTGTTTATATCCGGCAAAAAGTACATTAGGGTCTTTAAGTAGTTGGCTAAATTAATAAAATAATAGATTATGAACACAATGATGATAATCGGTAACTATGACAATAATAAAGTAGTACTCACTTCCTGATCATGTTTCCCAAAGTATGATCTTCTTTGTTGACTGTAAAAATTGCTGCATTTGTCACTTTAGTATCTACTTCTTTGACTATTCTAAAATTCAAAAAGCAATGTCGCAATGATATTCGGCTCCATAGGCGCAATTTGGGGAGCTAGGGGATGCTTAATACCCCCATTTTTTTAATAGCTTCTTCGAATTTGTATTGACTATAATTTTATGCCATAGGTATTCGGGATACATTTATTTCTAAGAACTAATCATTTAGAATAATAATATAGATAATAATATATATTATGTTATAGGTAATTGTTTATATTAAGATTAATGTGAAGGTGTATAAAATTCAAGTCTATGAATGGAGAGGGGTGTGGGAGGCAAAGCCCCCCAACTATTCACTTAAGTCGACATAATACTAGCACCCCCATACATTTAACCCAAATTGCGCATATGGTCGGCTCTGAGAAATGTTCAAATGTGGGAATCAAATAGACAAGTAGATAACTCAATACAACTCACTTTTTTTCTCCGTCATACAGCAAAAACGATTCAAATGTTGGAGGCGCATTCATTTTATATTATTATTATTTTACGGTCTACACTTCAAGAAAGTATAGGCCGAAACCGATGCCGCGAAACGTAAGCGTAACGAAGTTTGCTAAATGCTAATCGATTAATCGATAAGCTAAAAGTTAAAACAATAAACAAGTCTTATCAAAAATGTTATCACTGGTGTACAAACTCTTTGTAATCATCTTTGGAATTTATTATTATATATTTTATATTATGGAAATTGGAATTTACTAAAATAATATCTCGTCAGATTTTAATATTTGAAAGTCTGGAATCAAAAAATCTAAATTCAATAAAAAAAAAAGTGGGCAAGTGGGTATCGCCCTGTTGTACAAGTGGGTTACTGACTACTGTAATGGATGGTGTTCAATTTGAATTCAATGATATATCATTGTAGGTAGGTATAAGAAAAACAATTCAGAGTGAAAACGGTCAGTCAGCCTGTGATATTACTAAGAATATTTGATGATATTATTGTGAACAATGTAATTTATATATAACCTAGTTACATCGAATAATATTTTTAAATTATAACACTTGACATCTCCCAAGCCTTTGATCGGGTTTGGCAGGACGGACTAATGTACAAACTTAAAAAGTTCTTACCCGCCCCTCTTTTCATCTTGACAAAATCATATCTGTCAAATCGTTTCTTTACTGTTCGCCTAAACAACACCTACTCAACCCGTTACACTATTAGAGCTAGAGTCCCACATGAAGCTACATCATCGCCCCATTCCTTTACTCGATTTTCACTCATGACATACCCAGGATAATTTTATACATCTTTAGGCACATACGCTGATGACACGCTAATAACCGCCTCCCACGAAAGCCACGTCACAACCAGTGAAATGATCCAAAACCATTTAAATATGATCAGCTTGTGGGCAAACAGATGGAAAATCAAAATAAACGAAACTAAATCTGTTCAAGTAACTTCTTCACTATGTAATCTCGATTCACCACCTGTCACGTTTAACAATATAACAATTCCTAAGGCAAACGAAGTTAAATACCTTGGGCTAACTCTCGAAAAACGCTTAACTTGGAGCCCACACATTAAACTTAAACACAAAACTGTTAACTCTAGACTTCATATCCTTAGACCACTCTTAAAATCCAAACTTTCCCTTTAAAATAAACTTACTATATACAAATCAATAATTCGACCAGCTTGGAGACATGGTATCCAGTTACAAAATAATTATTAAATTATAAATTTGATAAATTTTGTCAAAATTCAAACTTCAAATGCTTTTATAAAAAGATTGTGCCTATGTATTTTTTATATTTTTCAACTGCTATTGTAACAATATATCAGGAGCCTTGCATTACATTTTCACGTATAAACCCAACAAATAAAAATTTATTGATATTTATAGAAAAAAAACTAAAAAAATTTAAAACTTACAATGTCCGGGCGTAAACAGCTCAATAAGAGTCAAGATAATTTCAAAATTTTATGGTGTATGGAAAATGAAAATATAAACATTCAGTCAAATTTTCATGTATCTACAGTTATTCGTTTTTCAATAATAATAAAATAACAAATCTGCTACATGAAGAATCGAGTGAATATCCAATATTGTAAAAATATAAACTTCAAACGCTCATAAAAATTTAATTTGATTTTCTTGTAGACAGTTTTTCAGTTGTGGTGGATAAAAGCACCACATTGATGTTAAAAATATTAGCCCCCCCTCATATTTTAAGGGGCCTCCCCACTGTCATTATTGAAGGGGCAAAATTTCGGCAATTTCTAATCTTGTCATTGCCGACCGGGATCTATGTGTTAGTTCTGAAAAAATATTTGAATTCAGCAGAAAAATGTCTGTAGATCGTACGAAACATTTTCCGTTTTTAATATCAATTTTAATTTTAACGATGATTCGAAAAAGTTTATATTTTTAAGTATTCAATTACAATTCACAATAATATAAAATGTAATATTTACAAAGTGCTTGGTAGGATCTATAGACAATTTTCTGGTGAGTTCAAATTTTTTTTCAGAATCAAAATCGGACAACGTTAACTAACTTTAATTTTGTCAATACTTTAGCCTTTAGGTCTTTTCAGCTAAAATTGAAGGCAGTAGAGAGGCCCCTTAGTTCAACTCGACAAAATACGCAAATATCACGAAAATTAGCAAATTATTTTGAGTTAAGAATTCATAAAAGTTTTTTTTTCTAAATGTGTGTTTTTGCGTGCTTAATTTTATGGTACTTTCAAAAAAATTCGCTCTTAATTCATTTGGAAGTTATAGTCAAAAAACTTCAAATGCTTAATTTCATGGGCGTTCTCACGGGGGGGATATGGGGGATAGATCCCCCCCCAAGGTTCTTTATTTTTTTACATATTAGTAATACACGTTTTGTCTACTTTTGATATGTGTTTGTGTTTTCAATATTGACTTGGTAGTTATTATTTTATTTTTTTTTTTTGCAATTTTTCTTTATCGTGATTATTGATTCCACCAGTCATAAACAATATTATTATTTATCACTGATAATTATAACATATAACAGGCAATTCGCTTTACAATTGATTTGTACTGTATTTTTGTAAACAATCACTCCGTCAACTTTACCCATTCCCAGCGTCAGAAAAAATTTAAAGGTAAGATACACAATAATAACACCACAGTGATAAAATAAAATAAATAATTTAAACCAGGGGTGGCAAACGTTTTTAAAAAACGTTAGTAAACGGAAAAAAAAACGAAAACAATTAATAAAACAAAAACAAAAAACCATAACAAAAAATCCCAAAAACAGAAAAAATATTAATTACGAAATCAAAAACGAAAACGCAAATAAATTATAGTATTATACATTATTATATTTATAACACGAAAAAAAAAATGTTACTTAAGTATTTACTTTTTAATCTTTACCAACAATGCTCTATTAAAATTTAAAAACATTTTTATTTGAAATCAAGAATAATTAATTTTAATTTTTAACTCTTAAGTGCATTTCTAAATTGCTAAATTTACTACTATAAAAAAAAACAATATTATCAAAAACAATATAGAAAAATAACGTTTTTAAAAACGTTAATCAAAAACGAAAACGAAAAAATTAAAAACATTTTCTATCCCTGATTTAAACTGATTCATAACATTCTTGTATAGTTTAAATAAAAAGAACAATAAATATGACTTGAATCGATTATTTGATATTATCAACTATATTACTATCAATATTATTAGATTCTGAGCGGAGTGAGGGTTCTATTGGTTTTTCAATATTGTTTATATTTATTTTTATTTTATCCTGCATACAAAATTTCTACCAGAAGGAGTTCTTCGCTTTTAACATATAGTATATCTTTTCTTTGTAGCAAATTTTATCAAGATGGTACTTTAGAGAGGTAATTTTTCAATTTTCTCAATATTTATTTAATGACACATTACAATTTCAATGTCAAATTTCAAAAACCGCTAAAAATGTGATTTCAATTTCTAACACTTTGTTTATCACCATAGTAACAAATAAAATAAAAATAATGATTTTAGTTATTTTATCGTAATTTATAATATTAATTCAACTTACAGGCTATAATAAAATATAATTACAATATAAAATATCCAGACTGACAAACCGTCTCCCGCTCAGAATCGTTTTTTTGTATACAATGATATGATTTCATTGAATTCAAATTTAATACAATCCATTATACAGTGACCAACTATTGTAATCTACTGTACAGCAGAGCGACATCCACTTACCCGCTTTTTTAATATTCATTATTATAATATGGGAGTTGTGAGGCAAAACCCTTACGGCTTATTTTGAAACCATTTTTTTCATCCCCCTCCATTGAAATATCCTGAGAACGCCTCTGCTTAATTTGCAGTTAATATAACATTACAAGTAAGTAAGATAAAACATTCGTAATTACGTACTCACTCCGAGGGGTCTGCAATACACCGCATCCACTTATACCTACCTAATAGTTATAGGCTGTTCAGTTAAACATTCTTCACTAGAAATAAAATTGTTGTTTCTGATTGCTATGGCCACAAGGGGTAGGTAAATTACAAAAACGGTTTTTTGTTTTTAAAGGATGCTCCAGACTCCTCCGTATATAGTCTTAAAGCTGAAATAATTCCAACAACTTTTTATCCGAATTACTGTTAATTAGTTCTTAGTTAGATTACTGTTTTCCATTAGTGTATTCATTAATCGCGACTGTAAAAAAATATGTATTTCTAAAGCTCCTATAGTATAGTGGGTACCTACTAAAATTTAAGGAATTATATCCTAATTTATGCCTTCCACCTGAACCTGAAAAATTGTCCTATTTAAATCTAAGATTTTAAAATGTAATACAAGATTCGTTATAAGATTATCTGCCTTTATCAAGAAATAAATGTCTATAAGAAAGTCAAATTAAATTTTTATGAGCGTTTGAAATTCAAATGTTTACAACATTGGATATTCACTCGATTTCTCATGTAGTGATTTCCTTATTTTGTTGTAATTCAAAAACGAATTATTATAGATACATGAAAATTTCACTGAATGTTTATATTAGCATTTCCTATACACCATACAATTTTGAAAATATTTTGAATCTTTTTGAGCTGTTTACGGACATTTACAGTTTTCAATTTGTTTAGTTTTTTTTTTCTATAAATATCAATAAAGTTATACCTGTTGGTCCAAAAAGTGTAAAAATGTAATACAAGGCTCCTGATATATTGTTACAATATCAGTTGAAAAATATAAAAAATACATAGCACAATTTTTTTTTATAGTAATTTTAAGTTCAAATTTGGACGAAATTACATAATAAAAAACCTAGAATAACTATTTTAGTTATTTTGTGGTGATTGTATAATATTATTCGTAGGTAATTGAAACTTCTAAAGTATACTACTATATATCTATGATAGTATCAGGGTTTGTTGTTGGTTTACCTAATGGATATTGTGATATGATTAATTTGGAATTCATTATAGGTCAATTTTTTTTAATACCATAGATCAGTATATAATATATCTTATACTGACATACGATCTCCGCTCAGAATCGTTTTTCTTATGCAATGATATTATATTATTGAATTCAAATTTAATACCATCCATTATATAGTGACCCACTTGTAACCTACTGTACAGCAGAGCACCTTTTTCTTATGATTTCACTCCCAGAATCCATATTATCCATAGTAAAATAAGAAACTAAGATGTGATAACTAATAACAAAATTAAAAACTTGAAAAATTAAGATATTAAAACAAGTAATTACCCTTTAGTAATAGTGATAGTTCTTGTTTGTGAGATGTACTTGATCTACTTATGCTACGTATAATATTGGTATCTAGTGCTGAAATATTTAAAAATAATTAATTCTGTATTTTAAAAATCATACATAACTATCAATTTTATTTTAGTGTAGGTTTAAGTTGTTTCACAGTACTATGTTATAAATATTTACATTCTTCAACTATTTCAACAGAATCTGATTCCTCAGGCAAATTACTCATCTAACAAATGATATCTGCTTTGATTGGAAATAAATAAGGATATATAAAATGTATCACACATAAAAAATAAAATAATACATTTTTTGATGATACTTGAACCCTGTGACGCAATGCCATGTTTTGCCTGAGAAAAACTTGTCAAATCGGAACAAATTTTATTATTTTTTAATTTAGCCACTTTACAAAAAGACAAATGACGATTCCAATTTGTCAAGTTTAATCCTGTTCTTTTCTTGCCACACACACAATTAGATTCGGTAGTTGACATAATGAATAATGATTGTCGAATTTAAATTATTCACAATTTACATTTCACAAAACACAGATAAATCATAAATCATTTCAAAAAAATTAATAACTTCACTGTTAAGGTATCACGTATGTACTAAGACAAAATACTATGTATAAAAAACATTTGAAGATTATTGACTGATCAAAACTAAATACGCATCACATATTCACATACAAATTGTAGTTATTCTAATTTTAGAATCGTGGAAAAATCATTAACCTTATCAGTTATCACTATAGACTTAGATAGGCAGCTGATAGCTAAAAACGATTTGTTTTTATTTTTTAATCGCGTTAATAATTAATAACACATCTGTCATCTTTAATCTAGAATTCAATATTAACATGGTTACTATTATCCTATTAAAATATTCCAAAGTATTATTCGCATACGAAAAATTAAGTATGTCTACTTACAAGTTACAACCCACCCCACCCACCTCTAATTAAAGGTGTAGCAACTGCTACACCTCAACAGTAGGATAGCCGCCACTGCATCTATACATGTTGTATAATATATTCATTACCGGCTGATCCCGTGCACTTCGTTTCCCGTTAAATGTACAAACTCTATATGACTCAAACTTTGTTCAATTCGTTATTTAATGGTGTATGGTGTTCAAAATTTACCTTAACTCTTCTGTTGCCTGGGATAAAAATCCTGATTCGCAGCAGTATATTATCAAGTAGGCAATCTACCTGCGAAAGATCGCCGACCCCGCGCTGTTTGTACGTCTTAACTTTATAATTTAACTCTAAAGTATCAAAGTTATAACAAGTAAGTCACTGAACTCCTCCTAAACGGCTGGACTAATTGTGAATGCCGAGTCTGTATAGACCAATAGTTCCTCCTCATCCACGAAGACGTGGCATTGTTTTATGTACCTAACTTATATGTGTGTATAATACGCTCAATATATTTACGTAATTGGGATGCATATAATATCAAAACACAGCATAAAAAAAAATTAAATGCATTGAATGAATACAATGATTTTACGGCAACCAATAATTGTTATTATAATAGCTTTAAAACCCATGGCGACCATTAATAAACAAAAATGTCCACCGTAAATCTGTAAATCCTCATTTGAGCCAGTGTCGGCATGGCACACAAAAGGCCCATGGATCAGTTTTTTTAAGGGACCCCATCATGAAATACAATATTTACTTGACATTATGGGGGAAAAATGCCAACTACCTATTTTACTTTAAAAATACATTTATTCAAATTCTGATATATAGTATACCTAAAGACAATATATTTTTCAAATTCCTAATATTTTTTGTATTAATACTAAAGTGTCCTATGGCTATACAAACTTCTATTTTTCAAATGAGAATCTCCTTTTTTACTGCAAATTATTGCATCTAAATGTATCTAAATGTACATTATTTTTTTTACTTTGTTAAAAGCAAAAAAAAAGGATTCCTATTTTAAAAACAGAAGTTTGTATTGTAACAACATCATTCTTAAATGGTATAAAAAATCTCAAGTATTCAAAAATCTTCAAGAGTATTTAGAAATTCTAAAAATCAGAATTTGAATATAATATGTACAATTTAAGTAAAAAAATAGGGCAAGCATAGGTACCATTATACTATTAGGTACTTAAAAAATCACTAGGTATACGTATATTATGAACGCAAAGCTTAACGAGGGGAATCATTCGTTAAGTAATAAACTATGAAATTATTGAAATATTTTAAACTGCAAATAATAATTAATAATTATAATTACATAGAAACGAAATTACGAAAACAAAATTATATTTATACTACCTTTAGAATTTTAACTTTGAAGACAAATCCATAAGCTATATATATATATATACCTATGCATAATATTATTCACTTAAACTTTCAAAAGTAAATGTAAAATCTTTATCATTTAATTATATATATATAGGTATAAGGAGATGTATAGTATTATATATATATAATATATAAATCATACATATTTTTGTAAGCAATATTTTCATGATCGATGAATCCAATAGCGGAGCCGCTGCAGGGTGGGTAGCGGGGGCCTCGTGGCCTCGTATATGAAACCCATTATTTTTAAGGTGAGATATAAAACCTAACTTAACTTGCAGTACCTACCTAGCATAATTAATCCAAAAAAACCTCCTCCTATTTATTACTTGAAACTTGTACTATTATAATGTATAGTGTCCTGCTCACACTATAATGATAGGCAAGCATCTGGGCCATGTAAAGAAAATTGCGTACGGTTAAATATATTGATAAATACTTTACGAGGTCCATACTCCCTATATATATACCAGGCACACGCCAAACAAATTAAAAAAAAGGTGCTCTGCTGTACAGTAGGTTATAAGTAAGTCACTGTATAATGGATGTTATTAAATTTGAATTCAATGAAATAATATCATTGTATAAGAAAAACGATTCTGAGCGGAGACGATATGTCAATCTAGGTCTAAGACATATTAATATATTCTTATCTATGGTATTAAAAAGATTGACCTATAATGGATACCTACATGGACGTAAATAGGGTCCTCAAATGCATAGGGCTTGAGCCCAAAAAGTTTCAAGAACAAAAATATTGGGAGATTTGTGTTCCGCCCTTACTTACACACAATTTTATCTATGATGCTGATACAATTCAAGACTATCACAAATTAAATGTAAAATAAATTTTTGAATTATTGTAAAAAATCACAAAGTTGTATACAGTTATACCTAATATATAAAATATATATATATTACAAATTATAATATTATACATAATTATTACATTGTAATTGCATCCTTCTTTCCTTCTCGGAAAACTTGTTTAAAATTTGTTTATTATCAATTTGGTTAGATAATTCTCTTTCTATATTTATAAATTTATAATACTTAAATCGGTAAATCTATAACTTGTTCAATGTTGGACCTTTGATAAGTATTTATTCTTCTCATAGAGGAAAAAGATCTCTCACATGTTGCCGAGCTTATAGGTACAGCTAATGAATCATATGAAATAATAGACTTAAGTTGTTCATCATGTTTTTTACTGTTGTCAACACTTCTATATTGTTCTATGATGAAAATGTACCCGGTGTCCCGGTAGTCGGTATGTACATGCCAACCATGCATACGGCACACGTCCACGTGAAATAATATATATATATTGATACGTTTGAGCGGCTGGCCTTTAAAATAGCCATCAACTGATCACGAAAACGTACCTAAATATTATTACTTTTATTATATTTATAGCTATGATCATTGGTAATTTATATAATTAATATAATTAATATTATAAATTATATAATTAATTATAATAAGGATAACCTACATATTAAAATATTTTAGGAAGGGCTTAAGATGCCTCAGGGCTAAGCCCTCCTAAGCCCCCCCCCTATTTACGTCCATGGATACCTATAATAAATTCCAAATTAATCATATCACAATATCCATTAGGTACTTATAACGCGTTATACATCAACAACAAACCCTGATACTACCATAGATATAATATAATAGTACACTTTAGAAGTTTCAAGTACCCACGAATAATATTATACAATCACAACAAAATAACTAAAATAGTTATTCTAGGTTTTTTTTATGTCATTTTGTCCAAAGTTGAACTTAAAATGACTATAAAAATAAACTGTGCTTATGTATTTTTTAGATTTTTTGGTAACAGAATTAACTACTTATGTGGAATCTTGTTTTAAATTTTCAATCCTTAGATATAAAAGTTGAACATTTTATACATTTTTAACTACAAAATAATAATTCAATTTTAAATTTGATAAATTTTGTAAAAATTCGAACTTTAAATACTTCATAAAAAAAATTGTGCTTATGTATTTCTAATATTTTTCAACTGATATTGTAACAATATATCAGGAGTCTTGTATTAAATTTTTACACTTTTTCGCCCAACAGATAAAACTTTATTGATATTTATAGAAAAACAAAACTAAAAAAATTTAAAACTAACAATGCCCGTAAACAGCTCAAAAAGCGTCAAAATATGTTGAAAATGTTAACAAGTATAAGAATTGATAAAATAAACATTCAGTGAAATTTGCATGTATCTAGAGTAATTCGTTTTTGAATAATATCAATAAGAAAAATCATTACATGAGAAATCGAGTGAATAACAAATTTTGTAAAAATATGAATTTAAAATGCTCATAAAAATTTAATTTCACTTTCCGGTAACAATTTTTTTTTTTTTTTTGATAAAAGTAGACAAACTTATGAAAAATCTTGTATTACATTTTCAAATCTTAGATTTAAAAAGAAAAATAGTTCGTTGTTGACCTGCAGCGCGGCCGCACGTACGTACGGTTGTTCGCTCTGTTATCGAGTTTTAGTATATAAACAGTTAATCAGTTCACGGATTTCACTCCGTTGAAGACGTTTTCATTCCAATATGAATACCTCTCCGAAAATTTCTAAATCCAAACGGTCGCTGCCGTCCTCTCCAAATTCACCTATTCAAACGGAAAAAAAAACTAAGTCATTTGTTTTGCCGAATAAATTCGCTGTCCTAGCTAACAATGAGGACCACGATGTCCAACTCGATACGTCTAGTGATACTATTAATATTATTAACGAGTCTAATCTTCATCATCAACAGGACAACCTCAGGGCTCCGCCAATATACCTCAAAATATCACCAACTACTCCTCATTCAAAAATGCATTAATACAAATCACCGGCCTAAACGGTTTTTCTTGTAAGTCTACTTCTTCCTCTCTGATTATTCGACCGCATGGAAGTATTATGTTTAACCTAAACCTAATCGTTAATCATCTGATGGACACCAGTCACCAGTGCCTCTTTTCACACTTTCATGCCCCCACCATATCGACCTTACAAGGTCATTACCAGAAACTTGCATCACACAACACTCATCTCCGATATATCTGACGCACTCTCGGAGTTAGGTCACTCCACCAGACGAGTCACTAACGTCAAAAAAAATGGGCACCAATGCCCACTGTTTCTTGTGGAATTAAATCCCAACACCAACAATAAAGATATTCTAAACTTGTCTTCAATTTTGCACACATATATAAAAGTCGAATTACCATATAGGACAAAGAGTGGTCCACCTCAGTGCCGTAACTGTCAGAACTACGGTCACACGGCAAATTATTGCCACCATCCTTCACGGTGTGTCAAATGTGGGAGTGACCACCACACCGAAGTCTGCATCAAATCCAAAACCAGTCCAGCCAAGTGCGCCCTATGCATGGGTAATCACACTTCCAATTACAAAGGATGTCAAATTTTCAAAGCTCTTCTTAAACGACTCAAAACCACAGAATCCGATTCCGGTACTCACTTCTCTTCATCTCCAAACTCCCCCTCTCCCTCCCAAAACTTCTTACGCCTCCGTCAATAATTCCAAAAATATACCTCTACTCAATATCCACGCAATTGATAAGCCACTAACTACATTTATATCCATAGAGTAATATTACTCTATGTTTATATCAGAACTTTCCTCTTTAATCACTCACCTCATTACGCTCCTAAATGCTCCTTTCAGCTGTTCTAAATAAACAGCTTGTTCCATAGTCCGATACTCCGATTACCTTTCTTATCTCATAATTAAATTGAATTAAAATATTTTTAATCGCCAGTTATGTAAATATAATTATTGTACATTTGTACCTTATAGGTCTTCAATTCATATTATTACTGTAATATCTTAATCTATATCATATTGTAATGTTTAATTTTGTAATTGTCAAGCTATCATAGTTTTAACTAGAAGCTAATAAAAATAAAAAAAATAAAAATTTTTATGAATTTCTAACTAAAAATAATTTGCAAGATTATGTTTTTCCGTATTTTGTCAATATTTGAACTTTAAATGTTTATAAAAAAAAATTGTGACTAAGGATTTTTAATATTTTTCAAATGTCATTGTAACAACATAATAGGAACTTTGTATTAAAATTTCAAGCTTTTTTACTTAACAAATAAAGTTTTATTGACATTCATAGAAAAAAAATCTAAAAAAGTTCGAAACTAAGTATATCCGTAAACAGCTCAAACAAGTGGGTTAATGAATAATGGATATTGTATTAAACTTGTACGAGAACGAGACCCTACAAAAATCGGAGGGGCCCCGGCCGCCTTCACGGCCCAGTATCCGCGGCAAGCCGACACTAGTTGAGCACATACACTGGTTGGACCTAGGAGGGTGATTTGTAGCAAAAGTGTTATTCTGAGGTATAAGCTATATTATTGTGAAGTTTCATTAAAATCCATTCAGTAGTTTTTAGGTGAAAGATTAACAAACATACTTACAAAGTTTCGCGTTTATAATATTAGTAGAATATTGTATTCAAACGTGGTTCTTATATACAAGAAACTTTGTTTTTAGTGTACTATTTGCTGTTTGAACTTTGATTTTTTAATAATGCATACCTCCCTCTTCACCGTTATTTTTTAATCAGGCGTCTATGAGTAGAAAATATTTTTTCTTAACTAAAAACAATTTACAATCTATAAAAATACTACAATAAGAAAATATGAAAGTTTCCGATGGTTAAAATAACATGAATAGCATGATAGAAAATCACCTACTAGCAATCACTTCCTGAATTATGTTAATAGATATCTCTAAAGTCTACATTTCATTTTGTATGTCAGGTTTTTCGGAATGATGGACGTAAGATAAATCTGGAAATGAGTGATTTGAAATTTGAACTGTATTTAACTTAAAGTATTACATAGTAATATGTAGTGCATGATTTTGAAATGCCTGGCCTGGGTAGACTACCAAAAAGTCCGAGGTATAAAAAGTCAATGGTAAAAAAGTTCGTGGTGAAAAATTCCAGTACTTAATTAGGTAAAAGGAAAAATACGATGTGATGCACAATCAAACGTTATTCAAAAAGTATTTTTATAAATTGTAACTAAATGATTTAAGTTGTATATAGGTATATGTGTGTTTCATGAAGGAAAAGGAACATATAGTATATAAATATGCGCTTGAGAGAATTTTGAATTCCGGAATTCGGATCGTGTTTTCCGGGGTACCTGTTTGGTTACAAATTTTTTTTGTGGTTCGATATTGTTACATAAAAGATTACATAATACCAATATTATTTAAGGTTTTCAAGTCGAAATTTTGACCTTGGGGTGCAGGGGTAACATACCTCATGAGAGATGGTTGTTTATTAAGTTACTCATTTGGGCTGGTCCAAACTTTTACCCTCCTCTATTAAAAACTGAAGTAGCGCCACTGATTATGTATTGCAGTTTATTGTGTAATTCTGTAATAGTATTGTATAATTTTAGATTCTGAGGGGAGCGATTGATTTTACAACGATGTGTTTTTTTTGCTATCTGCCATCTGCAGTCTGCTCACCTTTGTGGGTAGTGGGTAATAAAAGTGCTTCGCTTTTCTACTTCAGCATATTTTTTAGTAGGAAAGTAAATCTAGTTGGGACTTCAATGATAGGGTTAAAAATAAAAAATTTCCAAAAACAGAAAAAACAGAAATTTTTACGTAAAACCAGTTTTTGACAAAATCGATTTTCTTTTTATAGTGACTCAAAAACGAAAAACCGTAAATAAATAAAATTATCACAGAATGTTTATATGATGATCTTCCATGTACCTACCTTTTTATATTATACCTAAAAGATAAGATTTGCAAAATTTTTTTTAAATTTTTGCCGATAAACAATTTTTCACTGACAAAAAACTTAAAAATCTAATACAAGGTCCTCATAAGTTGTGATTAGTAAAATTTAAAAAAAAGTTGAAAGTACATCCATGATCATTTTTTATGAGTATCCGAAGTTAGAATTTTAGTCAAAATCGAGAAAATTTGCAAGTTGAAAATTCATAAACAATTTCTTCTCATAGATAACATTTTTTCTAAGTATATGTGGGCATTGGGCAAGTGTTATTATTTAAATCGAGAGTATCTACACTACATACAAATACATCGGTACATGTATACGTCTTGTTTCTACTGAATATAGTTGACATTAGAATGTCGATGTCAATTTGGTATTAGATACGAGGAGACGAGGATTAAACTGTAGGTAACTTTTTTAACACGTGTAAAAAATAAACAAGTTTCAAAGACAGGAACTATTTATTTATTTTTAAAAGACAGCAATTATTTTATAGAGTATACATTTTTCTAAATTTTTAATTTAAACTACAGAATCGTCATTTACAATACTTTTAGTGATGGATAATAAATGACGGTGTGTACTGAAATATGAAACGTACTCAAGAGTTTCAAGCTTCTCGATGTGTCGATAAAATAATAATAATAATAATAATAATCGCACCAATGACGTCATGGTAATATTCTCGGTGTCGGACAAATTCACAGAATGACCCCCAGCCATAAGACATATAGGTACATGTAAAAAACATTATTTGAATAGACACAAACATTTTACATAGGTATATCATACATTTCACTTCTATATACGATATACCTAAGCAATGAGATTTTCAAAATAATTTGATTAGTTTAAGCTATTACATATTTATAGTTTATACTATGAACCTTATTACGCCGTTCTACCAGCATCTAGGGCAGTAGCAAGGGCAGGTCCTAGGCCCTCAACCCTCGTGCTTTGAGCTCGGATTGGATTATTCGGGTTCAAAAAAAAAACAACAAAGTAGGTACAACGTATACACATATTAAAAAACAAAAGGAGTTAAGTGGATGTCGCTCTGCTATACAGTAGATTACAAGTGGGTCAATGTATAATGGTTGTATTAAACTTGAATTCAATGATATAATATATCATCGTATAAGAAAAACGATTCTGAGCGAAGACGGTTTATCAGTTTGAATTTTTAAATTTTTATTATTTATTATAGTCTTTAAGTTGAATTAATATTATAATGTTATAATTTTTTATTCGTTGCTACGGTGATAAACAAATCGTTAGAAATTAAAATCCCATTTTAAGCGGTTTTTAGTAATTTGTCAGTAGTTTTTTCCGTGGTATTCAATAACTATTGAGAAAAACGAAATATGACCTCTCTAAAGTAATATCTTGATCCAATTTTCTAAAAGATAAGATACTATATGTTGAAATCGAAGCACTCCTTATGGTAGAAATTTTGTATACAGGATATAAAAAAAAAAAAAAAAAAATAAACACCATTGTAAAATCACTAGCTTCCTCTCTCCGCTCAGAATCTAATATCAAATAACAATATAATCGTAATCGGAATTTCGCAATACATGAGCTGCTCAGCTGTGGTTATGTGCGGGTCAAGCGGCCGCCGACCGACTTTTTTGTGTTTTGGTGACCCACAAAATATCCGAAAATATATTTACGACATAGTATATTGTGAGGAAAGGGCGGGAAGTGATCTATTTCCATCCCGGGCGTGTGAGGCACGAGCCGCATTTCAATCATGACTGAAATTGCCTTCCAGCATGAGCCACGCATGACATACTATTTTTTGTCACGTCTCTGCGTTCATCGATCCCGCCATCACGGCAAAGGTAATGCACGCTTTTTTTTTTCGAGTTAATCGAGAGACGGAGGAGGAACTGCGTTAGCATTACTTCTCCTCAAAGCATTACTTCTCCTCAGCATTACTTTTCCTCAAAGCATTACTTCTCCTTAAGGTATTACATCTCCTATAAAGTAATGCAGGCTGGGAACTATGCTGCATAGTCTATGCAACAACCAAACTATTCTACGAAAACAATATTTCATGAAGGAAACGATTTGGTTTTATTTATTTTAAGCGCAATGCATTGAGGTTATAATATGAATATTAGATGTAACCAAAAGTTAATGTTTTGTAAGGACAGTGGTGATTTCAGTATAAATAATAATTATTATAATAAAATAAAATAAGAATAAAAAATGTAATAACGGCAAAGGTAATGCATTATGGAGAGATCTATGCAACAATCAAATTATTATACGAAAATAATATCATGAAAGAAAAATGTTTACGCGTCGTACAAGGAGGTTAAAATTAAAATGCATGGGGCCTCACACACAAAAAATGTTCTACACTCCATTGTATCTACACAATAACATTTTCAAAATATTTTGACTCTTTTTAAGCTATTTATAGGCAGAAGAAAATTTCGATTTTTATAAGTTTATTTTTTAACGAATTTAATCAATGTACAAAAAATACTGTTTTTAGGTATGAATTTTAAAAATGATTTAAGAACAAATAAAGAAGCACTTGCTTTAAATTTAAAGGTTTTTGTTCAAAATTTAACCGCAACAACTTTACCCCATACCTACATAAATCAATAAAAACAAAAAATTAAAATTAAAAATATAATGCCTAGTCTCAAAATATTTTTTGTTGCAATATCCTGTCTAGAAAATGCAGGTAGAATAAATATTTGTTAATAATGTCATGTCATAGATGACATAGATATGTGGTTAAATATTTCTCAAAAGAAAAGTTACTCATCACAATAACAATAACCAACAACTACAGTTTACCATTCATAAGCATACCACTAAAACGTATACAATAAAACAATACAAGATATCCATAATAATTATAATCATAATTTATTATAGCAAGTTTAAATTACATTATACACATGTACATAAAAAAAATATATATATTTATATATTATGTTTATAGAGATTTATAACTGTGAATAAAATAATTTTAACTATAAAACAAAAATGTTTAACTGCTAATAATATAACAAAGAATTTTTTATTATCCCAATAAAATATATATATATTCCCATTGATAAGAATTAAATTTAAATACATACCAACTTAAGAAATATACAAATAATTCTCTTCCCCAACCCGATTATTTCTAATTCAATAACGGCCTAGTTATATTTTCTTTTTTTTTTTGTAAGTAAATGATTACTTAATTGAGAAAAAAATATTAGTTTTAGATAATGAAATTCACATAACTATAGTAAAAAAACTGGAAACATTTTCTAAATATTTTTAAGTTCTATAATAATATATTTTAATACTAATTCAATGTTGAACGGAGATCATTTTATACAAATTTTTCAAAAATTCTGGTCATTGCATTACATAAAAAGAAACTGGCACATTAGAAAATCGTTGATTTCGATCTTACACATATACAAATACATAACTAACCAATGGAGTTAGTATACAACCATGAATACGCACATCTTAACATAAGGAAATAATAATTTAAAATTTCAAAAAAAAATTGTACAAAATAAAACATGCTATGAGACTACACAAAATAATTTTATCATTATCAACTAAATAAGACTAGAATACAAAAGGATAATGTAATTTGATATAAAAAGTCAAAATTATAAGATTGTGTAATATGAAGGAATGGCTTGTAAAAAGTACATTTGTAATAATAATCTTAATATAATTACTTGTGAGCCTATTAAGTATTTAGTATAATCATATATAATGTACAAAGTAATTGATACATAAAATCGTAATTAACATGAATGCCAAGTATATTTTTTTGGTTTTTTAATTTTTAGCAATTTGACATAACATAAAATGAGGAACACCAGTTCAATCAACATTGTTGACTTTAATCTTACACTTTTCAGAAGAGAAATCAGCTATTTACTTGAAGGATTAACATTTTCAGTATAATTACTGATTTCCAAATTGCGTGTGTAAATATAACCAACTACCAACAGTACTTAATTTTAAAAAAATAGATTATTATTGCACATTTAAATAATCTAAGTCGTCAAGACAGAATCTATCAATTAAAATAAAATATTTTTTTAACACAGAAAACTAGAATACATCTGAATACAATAACCTATTGCAAGGTAAGATATACATGTTTTAATAAAAAAAATCTTACTGTTGGTGTTATCAGTATATAATTTATCATTTGTAGCTACATGAGGGTTTGCACTCTTCAGCTGTTACAGGATATTTTTTACCGCTCCATGGCGGTGTTAATAAGTTTGATGGAGTTACTGGACCCTTTACTCGAGATAATTGAATAAGTTCAAATCTACTCTGTGCTAAATCCTAAAAGTATAAATAAATTTAGTTAAGGTAATTTATTATGTCATAAGACTGTCAACATTAATCAATATTATATTTTTGATCAAATACAATTCTAAAGTGGCGGCGGGATATAGGATTATTTGAAGCAATTGCTTCATGTCTGAAATGGACAGTAAATGGGGGGTAGGTGTATAAATATATATATAATCGTAAGACCTCAACAAAAATATTAAGGCAAAATTTATAATTAATTATTATTAATTATTATTAATGGCCCCTGCTGCTAATTTTGGTTCAACGAAGGGTACACGGTGGTAAAAATATTTAAAATATACAATATGCTTCAAAGCCTACACAATTTCACACCGCCACTGCAATTCTATTACACAGATAAAATATATTAAATGAAGACGTGTACCTTTTTTACATCTGAGTGCAAAAATAATAAACAAATAAGAATGAGAAAATGTTTAAAATTTGTTGACGAAACATAAGAAAAATGTACAAGTGATACTTACATACATATCCATGCTGACTAAGTGTTGTTGTTTAACATGGGTGCCATCTACTTGTTCTGAATCATTTTCAAAATCAATTTCTTCATACTGGTATTCTTCAAGAATTACACTCCAATACACAGACATCCATTCAACACAATTATATACGTTTCCTTCTGATAAACCTAATTAATTAAACAATTAAATTATAATTGAAAATTCAACTGAAAGGATTTCATAAATAACTTACCGGAAATGGTTAAAGCAATTTTTTTATTAAGCACTATTGTAAGTGCAGACGCTGCCAATTCACTGTAAGAGTAACGTAAACTCGTTAAATCTAGACTAGCTAGATCTAAAAGATGAGCCACCTGATTGAATAAATTTTGAGGAAATTGTGGAACAATCAAACTGTCTTCAGCTGTACTATCATCAACACATATGAATTGTAGCATCAATTCTACCCAATAGTTTATAGAAACAGGCGTTAAACGGAAACGCAAATGCTAAAAATTATACATAAGAAATTAGTTACTTCATTGTGATTAGTTTAATTATTATTTATGTGTAATTACCATTAATAATATTTTCTCCATATCTAACAGATCTTCATCAGTACATGCACCATCGGTGACGTAAGCAAATTCAGTCAGTTTAGGAGGGTAAATCTCTTCCATTTTGGCAGCCATAAATAGACAAGTAATTCCTATATACAAAAATAAGTTAACCCTAAATTAACTTGTCTTTGTATGGCTTTAAAATTAAGGCTAGGAAAGTGTAATTACCAATGAGTTGTAATTTTTGTTTAGGAATAGAATCACTATTTGATAAATATCGGTCTAAATAATCCATAGCTAAATAATAAGTTTCTCGGTGTAGCTTATAAACAGATGACACCTAAAATCAAATAAATACATTGTAATTAATAACATATATGAATAATCTAAAATATGATAACATGAATAATTTATTATGAAATAATACCTCAATTAGCCAATCTAAAAGAATAGCTCTCATTCGGGGTGTTATATGTTCATGACAATCATGGTAATCAGGATTCCTATAAGTTAATGTGGCAGAATCTCTATTACATATCATCTGCCAAAAAGCTGAACGTTTCCCCCAAGGGATTTCTGGTAATGGACATGGTCTGTCATTTAATGCAACTGGTTTCTGGTTGATAGCCATGTCACGAAATCTGAAGCAATGACAAAATAACAAAGTTAATTATATTGTTCGTTACATTCTTAAATAATTAGTAACTTACTTGCTCCAAGTAGTAACTAAGTTACTCCCCACACTTTCTTGAATGTTTGAATAACGTGGAGTAGGCACATAGGTAGGTGGATCATTTTCAATATTTTTCTTTGGTTCAGAACTATCAATACAATCTGGACTTGATTCATTGTCAGATAATAATGGGGCAGGTTCACTGAGAGCAGGACTACTAGCTTCTGATTCCGACCTAAGTATATCAAATAAATTTTAGACATTTTCACTATTAATTTTTTTTTTTTTTATCACTTACCTATCATCTGAATAAATTGTATGAGAGTCTGGAGACAGAACTTGTAACTCAGATAGTGGCCGTCGTTCTACACTTCCATTATTACCAACACTTAATTGTTGAAAGGAATCATTATTTTCAGAATTAATTTGAAATGGATCCGAGTTAGCTCGTACTCTGGAGTTTCTTTGTAAATTAGTAAAATATTGATGCTCGCTATCATCAGATTGTGATGACTGTGATGAACTGTGTAATTTAGATCTAGATAAAATACTTGGGAGCTCAACAGGACTATGGTCAATTTTCATCCTCTTGCCAGACACAGTACCATTATATAAATAACCTTCAGAGTTCTAAATATAACAAATAATTCATGTCTTCAATTAAAACAAATTGTACAATTGAATTACTTAATTAAGAAGAGAATTGAGTTTAAAAATATGTATCTTTTATTACTTTAATAATGTTAACACTTTTAAAGGATTCCAAATTTCTATGAGAAATACATTAATACTGTCTTTGTATTCCAGCCATCTACAGAATATATATATGTATACATATATACATTCTGGTAATAACTAATAATTAACAGGTAAATATATTAAAATAAGCAACTCATTTTTATAAAAGCAATAAATATTTCATAGTACTCCTTTAGTATTACTATAACTTCAAAAAAATATCAATATCAAACATGGCTTAATCAAAAAAACTTAATCATTATCTTAATTGTATAAGTACTCAGTGATAATATCTAATAGTATTGTTAAAATTTAGGTGCCTGGTAAAGTAGAAAAGTTCCTTTAATTATTTTGTTTTTCTACTTGAAATTATTTAAGAAATATTGGATGGAAAAGTAAAAAAAAAAAAAAAAGGAAAATAATATTTAAAACTACAAATAAACAATAAACATGGGCTTACATGTCTTTTCCTTTTCAAAACACCATCAATGTTAGATGAACTGGCTTCATTCATTGTAGTAGGCTGTGAGAAATGAGTTATGTTAATCTGAAAAATAATATTAATTTCAAGAATTATAGCTATGTTTTGTTCTTTTTCACAGCATTAAATTATGTAAAAAAGAAAACCTTTAGATATATGTATATAATAAGTATAATTTTATTAACATATAATAAGCAGAAAAAAATAAATGGAAGTATTGATGAATCAATTTATTATTAGGTATATTATATATCAACTCTTCAAAATAGACAGGTTAATATATAAGTTACCTAGTCATTATAAGATTATTCAAGAAAATCAAATGTATGCCCCTACATACAGGATATTTGCAATAAATAAGTAATTAAATTTAATTATACACCATAGTAGATAATAATATTATGTACATGTAAGTGGAAGGCCGGAAGGGTAAGTACTAAGTAGCCATCCTAACCATTTGGATTAAAAATATACACGAATTATATGACTATAATGATGGGTATGATGGCTAAATTAAAATACAATACTTATAATACAGATACAATTTACCTAACAGAACTAAAATTAAAATTTGTATAATATTTTTGCTTTAATGGTAGGTATAGTTTAAATCGAGATATTAACGAAATAGACGATGAGTAATACAAGTTATATAACTACCATAAAAAAATTGTATTTGTTTTAGGTAGGTAGATATACCTACTATTATGAATTAAATCTAAAAACTGTAGATTTATGTAACCCGAACACGTATTCGGCAGTCACCATGAAGATGTCAATGTTAGTTGACTTACAATACAAGTATTCAAAAAAAAAAAATTTGAAAATCGCTAGCGTATTAAACGTTATACTACCGTATGGTAAAGATAATTAATATAATACAAGATATTATTAAGTATTTTTTTAATAACTATTAACTGTTAAAACTACCTAAGCAAATTTATTGCGGGTATGAGAGACCACTAAGCAGTCGGAGTGAGCGTCTTATTCTTTTTTACTAAAACATAATTGAAAATTGTTTCAAGCGATGAAAAGTTAATAGCATACGATAGTCAGATACGATGGGCAAAAATCGAAATGTCTCATCCGGCGAATGTAAATGGCAAAGGCGAGAACGATTCCCGTACGACAAAAAAAATAAAAAGGTGACGCGTGGACTGAACAACGACATTGGGCGGGCTTTTGGCCTCGGGCGGTGACGCGATGGTGGCGGGAAACGCGCGCTCCGCAAGAGTACGTGGATGATGCGAGGAAACGGGCGCCAAAAGCGTTTTCCCTATTGTCCGCCTATTGCGCGCGAGTTCCGTGCTCCTCTACTAGGGGGGCCCGCTGCCGCCGACCGGCAGAGGTCACCGGAATCGCGATCGCTCGTTTTCCGCGCGCGCAAAAACCACCGTTGCCAATTGGACCCTACTGTGAGACTTCTAAGTTTTCACGGATGACCAAAAAATAGCAAACGAATACGGACGCGGAGATACTTCGTGTGAACCATCGACAAAGAGACTTTTTGACAATGTTTTTTTGCAAATTCCACCAAACGCAAATTATTTAAACGTCCAGAAAAAGACTGCTACAATAACATATGACATGTAGACTTACAAGTGAGTTGGCGTGCTGCGGTCGCCAAATCGTCCCTTCCGGCCGGATAAACCGCACGGGGGAGGGACGAGAAGAGTATGCGAATCGGAATGTTCCACCTCGGGCCCTGCGACGGCGAACAGACGGACGTAGATCATAAACTGAATTAATATTGTTGTTGAAAAAATTCGTCGAGACAAGCGGACGAAATTCGTTTGGTATAAATTTAAAATTATTCGAACGACAGAGGAAGTACTTCGGCGACGACAATAACTTGGCCGGAGCAGGCAGAGCGTATGTCGCGTCCCAGGGTTCACGGTGAACGAGCGACTGGTCGGCGGTGACGGGCGAAGAGACAATGATCCCGACTGTGGCTGCCGACGGCAGACGGAACCGGTTATGGGCGGAGGGGCGCGCGAAGCGCAGGAATGCCGGCCCCCTTTGCGCGCGCGCGGGCGCTTTGTTGACAATACGGATCAGCTGATCGAGCTGGCAACAGCTGACCGTCTGGCGCCGACGTCTGCCGCGCGGTAGATCCCGCCTAAAAACAACACACAAACACGCGCGAGCCGTCCGTCGCCGTGGTCGCGGGTTTACCGCCAAAACAAAGCTGTCCGCGGCGATAACGCCGGCGGCGCGCTCGTCACTTGCAGTTTACGATGCGCGATTGCGTAATACTTATAAAACAATAATACTATCATCATTGTTTTTTATTTACTTATCATCCTACGTTAGGAGAAAACATTTTCTTTTTTTATTCATTATTATTTATTATTGTTGTTATGCGATATTGTTGTTTCAATCGAATATGTATAATACCAACTATAAACGTAAACCGGAGCGAAGACGAAAATAAATTAAAACCGAGAAATTTTATAAAAATTATAATGTGCACTATTCATAGTTGATCCAATCAAACGAAAAATTTCTATTTTTCCTTTAAAGTAACGTTGACGGTATGCCGATAACGCGGTCGTGAGATGGTTCGATTTTAGTGTCCCATAACGGGATGTCATGACGGAAAATAATATTTAACGACGGGTATAAATTAAAATTGTACAACCGATTAACCGGTCTGCCGGTGTATGGATAATATTCTCCGTTGGCAGAAAAATCTGTGATCTGACAATAATTAATAACGATTTTTAACAATCGTCAAATATTGTGATGTAGTTTAATCCCCGTCATCACGGGTTTTTACTAATTAATTGATTTTTTATAATTTAAATTGTCTTCATTCGAACATATGAATAATAAACTACTGACAGTTCTCAATAGAGCACATAAATACATGATTGATGATACAAGTATTTATCAATAATAACCACGGACTAACATATAATGAACTGGAAACGCGCAGCTTACCAGTGCCCACAAATGTATATACAAGAGGCAATGTCGGGGGGTCGCAACGGGGACCTAGAGTTTACAACGCCATCTGTATAAAACACGGACTAAGTTACAAAATGTAAAGCCAAATAAAACCACTGGTAGCGTTGAAAACATTGGATTCCCAGTGTGAGGAACCTTTTTGGTGGCCGTCCCTCGACCCCCACTGATCATGACCATTTTCCAGTCCATTATATCTTAGGCCGTGTGTATAACTAACAAATGTTACCAGGTTACCTTCGTACTAACTACTAATTGCTTATCTGTCATTATGCTCTCATAAAAAAAGGAACACTAGGTATAACGTATATGCACTACTATTTATTATCCTAATTCCTAGGTAATGAATCAGAAAGTCATTAATACAGTTTATAGTTTATAATACACAAAATTATGGTCGTAACTTGTATACCAAATTACCAAATAAATAAGAATCCACGTCATTATTGGAACACGTACGGAAAGAAATGTTGTTCTTGGTTTCTTTTTGTTATAAAAATCAATTTTTGGGGGGATTCTTTACCATGACGTACACACAAACGCGCCTATTAAAATATGTATACTAGCTACATTATTTGTATACATATATACAAGTTATCAATGAAACCAGAAAGAAAAATAAATGTTTACCTACCCAGTACACTGGTATTTCTTGTGAAAGGTTATCATGACTTCGAATACGTAAAAATTATTATTTCTAAAAGATGCTTGGAACTCAGTTAGAAATATGTCTCTATCTAAATAAAGTAACATGTGTTTTATGTAATTAGTAGTTACAGGCTTCGTTACCAAATTAATACCATTATTTCTACGCACTATAAATAAATATTCTCATTTATTTCATGCGTATAAAAATTATAAAACGCGCTTAAAAATATCATTAAGTCTTTTGATAAAATATAACCAATAAAAATGATAAATTAAAAATAATTCATACATCACTACATTATTATTTGTTAATAAATAAATATAATTTGATGCTTTTAATAAAAGAATTTATAATGATTAATGACTAATAAGTAATGAGATTAGTTATCGCTAAGCCTAAGCGGTAGAAATAATAATTTACTTATATTATATTGTAAACGTAATAATATGTTTTTTATCTGACAAATTTTGATTCGTAATTAGTAGGTATTAATTACATATATTCAACGGCTCAACGCATACATACATAAAGTATTTTTAATTCAATTATTGATTGTTACATTCATCCTATGAAATATCGTTATTGTTAAAAATGTGTAATAAATATGCTATACTCTACCTATTATAATTCTATACACGACATATATTATATATTATATAGGTACTATCGATATAAATCATCATCGGGCAAAATTTAGATTTGAAACGGTCTGTTATGAAAAATGTTCATGGTCGTAATTCTAAAAGGGCGTTGGTTCGTCGCACTTTTCTCTGGAGTTTCGTCGAAAAGATTTTTTCTGACGCCTGTCGTCGTATCACGACAGAACGAGAACCCCCGGCGTGCCATCATAAATAAATGCATTGTATTATATATGTATACATGCCTACGTCTGCCATAAAAAAAGTAATAATAATAATGCCCATCACAGTGATCAATGAGTATCAAATTTGGATTCACCTGCAGCAGCAGCAATTGTAGAACGATGTTATTTTGTTTCCTCTGCCGCGCAAAAGAGGACCAACAGAAACGTATGCAAAAACCCGTCTGCCCATTATAGTCGTGGGTAGCGTTCGAAATCTTTATAAGTATAATATTATTTTATATAATATACAATATAAGACTGCCTCCAGCAGCATTCCATTTACGTTGTTTTGGTTGGCGCCAATTGGTCTTTGTGGGTACAAAAGGGATTATATATCATTACAAGGCCGACGCGGTCCAGGAACCATATAACCATATATACGTACGGGTCTCGTCCTCGGGCAGCGGCGGCTAAACGGAGTGTCCCTTTTGTCCTTAATGCAGCAGGACAAGAAACTCGGAGTATTATTATTTATTACAATAATACCGTCCGGTCCTGTGGGATATTTTGCCGCGAACTCACTGTTATTATTTTTGTACGTCATACGTGTAATAGTGTAATATCGTCACTACCGACTATATAAATATATATTAATATTATACTGTAATCGTATCTAATCATTATTCTACATGTATATATGAATACGCATGTGAAACCGAAAGGACGTCCGTTCGGCAGTTACTGTACCGTGACGTATACTATTATAATATTGGGATATTATAATGTAATATAATGTCGTCTTGGAGTCAGTACTCAGTAGAACTAAAAATAATTACGCCACAGTGGCCTGCATCGTGACAGGTGTTGAAATAACTTGACCGTGGAACGACATCGCGATTCTAAAAACTATATGGAGTATGGACCCATAGAAGGCTATATTATTAGTCGTTTTTTCTGACTTTTCAGTATTACTATTCAATTTTCTATTCATCAAATACTATTATACCTACTAAATAACACATTTGATACGATCTGTATGATAAAAATAATTACAAAATTGTTTATGATAAAATAATAATCACTAATCATTTATTATGATTTAGTTCGATATCGTTTATTAAGATTAAGCTCTTTTAAATTATTAAAAGTAATTTGAAACAAATAAATTGGATTTTAAAAATTGATATAATAACGACAAATTAGCAATAAACACCAAAGGAATTTTTTTCTTTTCAATATAAAAATGTATATAATTATATTTTTGATTGAATTAACAAGTACACAACAAAAATTATCGATTTAATTTCAATGCCATGCGATTTATTTGCTAATCACTTGACTAAAACATCAATATATTTGAGTCGTTGTCGAACGAGTTTTAAAAGAATAATGCACAATAATACTTTAATGCGTCATTAATACGAATTAGTTTACAATTGAAACAAAATATTCTTAGCAATAAAAAGATGAAAATGTATTATTCATTTGGACACGGTTAGTAGGTGTATTAAAATATAAAAAATAAAATAAAATATGATGTCGACTAGCTATAGTCACTGTTGAATGATCGCTAGTTCTCTCACGTGGTCTTCGGAGGTAAATATATGAGTACTGTAAACGAACACATGTTACATCCAAAAACCGACAAAGATTCGCGTGACTTAGCATCGTGGGAGATGTAACAGCTTAGAGAGGGTAGGCCCCTGCTTAGGAAAATGTATATTAGTCATTAATATAGCTTAAATTAATCAAGAGTATACATTTTGAAGAATTTGAGTAAATTATAAAGCTAACTTTCATTTCAGCGAAATGTCAAACAGACAAATATAACAGCTACGCTGTGTAATTAACGAACCAACTATACCAACTAGTAATAAACCTCAATATTTATAAAACATGGACAGACTAACAAAATTGAGAATTTAATTTTTTTTAATACATGGAAAGATTTTAATAATAATATCAACAAAGTTGTACACTGTGTACACATAACTTTTTAGAATTCAAAATGTAGTATACTATTTTTATTTATTAAATTTATTCAGCCATGTTATTTTAGTAGTATATACTTCATATAATAGCATTAATTCAATATAAACTTGATTGACTTAAGTCTTAAATATTTAAATATAATAATTTAATAATAAAACGATATTAATCTAGAGGAATATTAATTTATAAAATACGTAATGGATTCAAATAAATAATTTTTTAGCAAGACGTAGAGTATTATGGAGGGAAAACTACCTCACCTCAAAATGCAAATCTGCTAAATCACTTACGCATTATTCAAATATTACCACCGGCATAACGGTCTCGTATTACATTTTTTCTGTATAATATGATATTATACGTCCCCTGCAGTCGGAGATGTAAAAGAACCGAACATTAAAGGAAAAAAAATGTATATGATATACGATAACTGCGTTGATAGTATAAGTAATAACCGATGAGTGCTAAATATTTATACATATAATATCACAGTAGTGTTTGCTAAAAACTCATCAAACGGACAAGATGGCGATAGCAGATAAATTTTTTTTGCTGTCGCGTCATCTATACAAATTACCAATGGAAGGTCACGAAATAATAAGGTCAAACTTATAAAATGGGGCCCGCAAGATTTTTTACTATTTTTTTTTTTTTAAACAAATGACACGGGCAAGACGTTAGACGTGTTAACTATGTGTGTCACACAGATAAGGCGTCGGTTTTCGTGAAATTCCTATAATATATACTTAAAGAAAACTTAAATGGATTATTAAGATTAATCGTTATTTTGTCAGAGTACTAGACACTATTTGACAAGCACATTATATTTTGAGTTTAAATTTAAAATTAATGTAGATAATACACGATTTATAAAACCATTAAGTGAGTCAAAACATATAATTTAATTGCGAAACACTAATGAAAATGAAACGAAGAATACCTATTACTTTAATTACAAACCACGAATGAAAACGGCAACACATAATATTATCTAACCAAAGCAAAGTAGAAATAATTTAATATTTATTAGTAATTTCTATTTTGTCTTACTTTACATATCATTTAGACCACATTGTTTCTAGAATATGGTACAATAAAATAAAATACACGTCATGTCATGTGAAGAATACAAAATTTAAAATTCAAATGTTGATATAATTGATTATATCCGAGGAAAAATTCATACTAAAAATGTAATGATGATCATAATTTATAAGGTTGCATGTAGATTATCATTTATCAGTAAAACAATGTGTATCACATTAAATATTTCATATATTTGTACCACACAGTTCATAGAGTAAAATTATAATTCGTTTTTATCTTTATCAATACATTTTATACGTTTACCCGTAGCATTTAAAGAATATGCAGGCCAAACAAATTTTTTGTGTTGTTATTACTTAGAATTACACACGAATGACGGATACTTTGCATACTCTCCATAACACATATTATAATAATATATGTGTATACACACAACACATTATGTAATGATACTTGATAGGTATAATATATTATAAGCCAAAACAGAGTTTCGAACACTATACTATTAATTCAATTTAAATAGATACTTTCCACATACATAGTATATATATATTATAATAATACACCCAAACTCCAAAGGCTGACTCGATAGAAGTCAAGAACGTTCACGGTTCTATAGTGCGTTTTAAAAAATTGTCCAATGATCAGATCCTCGATCGACCCGTATACTTTAAACTCGTCATTGGAACATAATATATATCACATAGACCAGCTGATGCCCATGGCACTAAACAATGCGTTTTTGATACGTTTCCTGCATAAGAAATTGAACAGCATAATACAGACTGAAGATTGCGCACGCGCGTTGAACAATATCAGTATTCCGTATATACTACACATACAATAATATACATTATACGTGTACCTATGTATATGTTTATATATAATACTCTCAGCTCCTAAAAATAAAGCAAAATTACGCTTTCAACCCTCCTTACACACAGAGTATATGAATATGAATTCAGAGTCGGATTTTTCATTCGCGTCCAAAAATACTATATTGCAATTCACCACCTGCGGGAGTCGACACGACGTATCTTTGGTACGCAGCTTAATTGTCAGGGGTCGCGTGCCCCAATCGTCATTACGAGCACAACGTGAAGTGTTACCCCGCGCAAATTCACGCTTTCGGGCACATGCAGCTGTCCATGAGTACATATTATACATACACAAACCGGTGTAGGTACGCAGTAGTATATACACCAATAGCGAATAATAGTGAATAATATATAATATAGTAATAATAAAAAAAAAAAAAATACCTCAACCAAAACGAGGACTAGGCGAACTACTCGCGACGGCGCGCACATTGTGCTGCAGGGTAACTCTACATTATTTACTATAGCTATATTTGATGTTTTTCTGAAATGAAAGGGGTGAGTGGATAAAATATTAAATGTGGATATATATTTATATTATAAATAAAATTCTAAAAGCAGCACAGAGGAGGGCATTCAACTTTTTTTGAAAACTATAGACCAGTTTAAGTACGAGTCGTAAATAGAGACGAGAGTAGGTAATATAATAATTGTCGAATAGGTGTTCAGGTGTTCTCTTTGAAAATATAGTGTCTACAGACAGTATAGCGTAGTATACAAAAGTGTTTATGTAAACATAACGACAAATTATACAGTTCAGATTTTATTCGTTTAGAAAGATGATATTATGATATAAGCTATTTGTTTTCGTCAAGTCACAATTGAATAAAATATTGCTCAAGTAATTTTCTTATCTACAACTGCAACTATAGTATAAACAATTTATTTAGAAATTAACTATCAATAATTACCTACATAAATAGACCAAAATTATGTTATTTAATATTAATAGGTAAATATCTATGCAGCGTTATTTACTTATATTTATGAAAAAATAACCTTTAGTACAATTATAATATGAACTCCATAATATATAATCATTTACTATAATGTATATTTTGTTGTTTAAATAATAATAATGTTATTGAATAATTCAAAAATATTGTTTCATTTACAATTTTTAGTTTTTACAATACACAATCCTACCTTTAAACTTCTGATTAAATAATGTTTAGAGTAGGTACATGATTTAAATATAAAAATATATAACATTATATACAAAACTAGTTATGCCTTTAAAAAAAACTATGCAGGGGTCATTTAATTTATACGCTGTAGGTACATAACTACATGTATATAGTGCTTGATCAAAATCTTCCAGGTGTAACGTAGGAGAATAATAAAAAAGGGGTTGTACATATTATGGCATAGCTGACAGATGGATGCTTTCAATTCCGGTTCGACTTTTATCGGAACCACGACAAAAGACGGTCTACGACACTAGCCACATGTGGATGTGTCTAACTAAATACAGTGTTAAATAGCCACTAGCTCTTTTTATTGTTTAGTTTGTACACCGCCTTTCATGGTTCACCGTATCTGTATTTGCATAAATTCTATAGTAGCTTGGTACTGGCACGTGTCAAATTTAAAACGCTCCGCAGTTTTTCGTTATTAGAAAATTTTTTTTATTTTTATTTATTCATTATTCATTATTACATGTGTAATGTGTATAATAACTGTTGTTTGACAGTATTCGTATAAAAAATAAAAATGAACAGAAAGAACAATAAATGATTTTATATTATATCGTATACCTATTTGTATACATTTTATCAAATTTAAAAAAAAGTTTATTCAAATAACCACATCACATAAGAGAGTATAAGAAATTGTGTGGTAAATAATAAAAAATAATTTAGTTTAACTGTTTCTAACTTAATAACAACAGCAGAAATATATCAATTGATAATACGTTGTTAATAATTATTGCGATTCAAATAATATATCCCATTGACTATTACTGTATTATAATATATTTTATATCGATTAACATAATATATTATAAGTATTAATATTACTAATTTGTAGTCAGTCTAAACTCTAAAGCAGTTAATTAAAATATGAAATTTAAAGAAAACAAAATGAATAACGGAAATGTTAATGAGATCCTTATTTATGAGTACAAACCGGTTTATATTTACTGTAAATTGGATACAGTCCCTTTGGTAATCAAGAAATGTTTCTATGGAAATCACACATGTTGGAACTAGTAAAATCGGTTCCGTTGATATGTACGATTTTAAGAATTAGGAATTCTTTAAACAAGTACTTAACCAACATATTATAAAATAAAAATCATTGTACTTGTATATATTTTAGGTGACTAAACACCAACCTTTTTATGTATTTTTAACGCAAATGAATATATAAAAGCTGAAACTAACACAACCGGTTTAATGCACTAACAAGGTTTACTATGTTATGGCAGATTATATTATGCATAAAGATATTATAAAAAATGTACGCACACGTGCTTTTTAGAGGGTTATCGAACGAGGGTTTTGGTCATCCAAAGGGAGATATAGTAGGTCTCTGCACCTGGTTCATATTAAAGGTTTAAACGCGAAGGGGATACTTTGGCGCGCTTTTCGCTTCTTCTTTAATGAACTTTAATGCAAAACAAATTTATAAAGACCATGGTATACAGGTATATATTATAAAAATAAGAAAACGTTATAATATGTGCTTAGTACTTTTCAAGAAGTATGTATTTACTTACTAAGTATTTACTCAAAATTATATAATATTCTTCACATTAACATTTTATTTTCAATATAAAAAAATGCAAATTCTATGAAACGTTGGATTAATAATCGAAAAACATAGGATACAAAATATTATATTACTGATATAATGGCTAATAATTTTGGGTTTATTTTTAGTGTTTTACTTCAAAATAAGTAATTTAAGCAAATAATATTTAAAAATATACCGTACTTATATCTCCGTATACATATATATCGTATATATATTATATATATACTTATAATAAATTATTATATAACACAGTAACAATTTCATTAGATAAACAATATAAACTACTTATTATTTCCATATTTCGAACATAATATTATAGGAAAATACTATTGTTACGGCTGTGTTAAGAGGACACCATACCCCGCATGTGTTATTCCTATCTTACAACTGTACAGCATGACAAATTTACGTTAAACAGAACCAATTTTGTGTTGTCAGCTTTAATATTATACTGAACTAATCTATTATCAAACTTAAAATTAAGTTAAAATTATCTGTGTTTCAACCTTGGTTTTTTATGATATGAAACTTCAAAGCGAATTATGAGCATTTTTAATTTGCAATATTTCACAACTCTTTTTAAAATGCAACAATCGTAAAAACCCAACGTACAAACTACAAACACAGATAAAGTTATTACCTATAAGTTTAATGATAAGTAAATTCAAAGTTTTAATTTTAAATTTTAAAATGCTCATAACTTGCTCAAAATTAAAATATAAAATAAAAACTTGCGTTGGGCTTTGGATAATATTTTCACCTTTATATTTAATAATAAAGCAATTCACTATAATAGTCAACAAGTACAAAAAAGTAAAAAGAATTCGGCTGAACGTTTAATTTACCATTTTATGCGTTATTATTGCAGAAACAACACAATGCCACGCGGGTACCACGTCCTCTTAAGATGAAAAGTTATGTGGTTTTTCGTCAAGACTGATTATATAACTGATATATAAGTTAACTTATAAAATAATATGTATTTCAAACATTGTAGGTAATATAAAAATGCTAACTTCATTTATAAAAGAGTCCCACAAAAAAGAATACATAATGCTTATGTCTTTATGTTTAATAATTTGTTAATTAACTCTAATATAAAAATAATAACTCGCACAACCCAAATTTATTATTGTTTAATATATGTATACGTATATAAGATATACAGTTTTGCTTTCTCATAAGACAAATCCATGAATATATTTTACTGTATTTAATTGTTTTAAATCCTATTAAAAACAAGCAAACAATCATAATAGATCAGAAGTAGAAAAAAAATGTTTTCAAAAAATAATAATATATATAGATGACTATATAGTATTTCAAACGATATCCCAAGGTACTTTTTTTTACCTCTTTGGGTCACAAACGTCTGACCGAAGATTTACACCCGTTGCGACCGTTATTTTTCGAATGAGTTTTCTTTTGTATTCTAGGGGGAGACTAAAACCGATACCGACTGGCTTTACCGGAACAAAAGGGGGAAGACGAACGTTTCCTTCCCGACGGTTTGGGAGACCCTAGCTCATATGCACGAGTAAGACCCTACTCCAATAGTTTCCCCATTTTTATGTTCAATGGAATGGTGGGTTCGAAAACATTTGTATATACCTATATACGTCAACCTCATTTCACGTGAACGCTTTATAGCCGATTTGTATATGATATTTTAAATTCTTAATGGGTAAACCAAGTTTCAAATTATCAGTGAGAAATATTGGATTAGCAGTTAATCAATCATTTTTAATTTGTAATGTTTTATACAATTCAAAACTTATATTGTTTAAGGTACGTCATAGCTTTTGCAATGAATGCTAGAGACAAAATAAAATCAATCAATATTTATTAATTGCATTAAATAATAGATAAGTAAATATTATAGTATATTGTATTATTGTATTAGTATAGTTGCTAAAATAATAAACAAAAAATACAGCTTTAATGGTAAGTATTATTTACTTACAGTATTTTATATTATAAAATTGAAGGGTACAGGGAAAAAAACAGAAAAGCCCCTTTTTATCATTCCGAAGAAAACGTGTTTTTAATTTCTAAACTATGCCCGAATTCCCTGTATGCCAAAACTTATAACGATATTATAATGATAATATATTAATATATCATATATTATAATACCTGTTTTTCCTTAGAGTTTAGTACTTTTTACTTCACAATAAAATCACTAACCAGTATAACCAAAAATATTATATTCGAGTGGAATATTCGTTGTGAATGAAGCAGTGGGGGCGTTTTCTACACAGTGTGGCAAATAATTGAAACGAATACAAGGAAACAGAAAAGTATTATAGAAAGCCTATATAAAAGAGTTTATATAATATAATAGATATATACAGGGCGCTTAAGTGGCAACAATGTAGCGGATCAATCGATTTTTCATTCTACAACAAGTGCGGTGGAATGTCCGCTGAGCGCATCCGAAAAAGAAATAAAAACCAGCACCAATTGTGGCCGTAATAAATTCGTCGGGTCACCGCTTGAACGAAACTGTAAAATGCAAGGCATAATAATATGTAACCTGTACGAGTGTGGATTTTGTTGTTTTCTTTCTCTCTCTCGTTTTCTCTAAGGCTGAATCCCACGAGTGTTGTAATACCTGATTTGTCCATCGAACCGGCTATACCTTCGTTTTCTTGGTAGAGGTGAATAACACACACACATGTATATATACACGCGTATATGTGCGTGTGTGTGTATTGAGAGGGACAGGAAGCTGGACCACGTCGGTCTCACACGAAGAACATAACAGCTGTGCACAAGGTTACATATTATATAAATTATATTATGTATATATTTATATATTTTTTTGTGACGCTTAAAACACGCGCGAATCTACCGGATGGGGATCTACCTAGTATATGATCTTTACCAAGGCCGAGGCCCGAGAGGTACCTATACATACAGTATCTACCTAGAATATACATACCGCATGCATGCAAAAGTGATTATTAATATTTTATAATATATTCAAACAAGACCAAGCGGGACCTTAAACCACAGTCATCTAACCGATGCTATCACCCCATTTTTGTCAAAATATGTATTGGATTTACTTTAATATCTAATAATGATTGAATTATATATCTATGATATATCTAATGGATATGTCTAAGCATATTATCTTTTAATTATTGTCTAATGTATAAAACGTAAGAAAATATAATATGATTCTAATTCAATTAACACTCAAGAATATTAATACATAATCTATTGATATACCATACTAATAAAAGTAAATTTGATTCGAGATATTTGTTGATAAGTGATGTATGTATAAATCAATCAAAAAATATTTTTATAATAAATATAATTAGTAGAAACTCAAAACTACAAAAATAAAATAAATAATAGATAAATATTATTTACTGTATTTATCTGTAGACTGCAAACTGCAGTACGAAGAGAATAATTAAAAAGATATTTACATAATTCTTAATTACAATTTTAATTAATAACTATGTTTTGCAATTTTGGAAGACTCAGATCACCGACCTAAAATGCCATTTACCCTAAACGATGAAATATTATATATTATATTTGATTTTACGGCTCTTTTCCCCGCCATCACCAAACATAGCTGGGATCGGGACGGCTTCTTGATAAATCCAGACAAAAAAAAAAAATGGTAACTTAAGAATGCCGCTTTACGGGTCTTTTCATTCCTATATTGAAGGTAGACAACGAGAGAGGTGTAGAGATGTATATACACAATGAAAAAAATTAATAAATATAAATGGCCAAGAGGGGTCTAATAGAGAACAAAGAAAGGCAAGAAGGAAAAAAGAGAGAAAACCTTACCAGACCACCAGACATAGTTTATCACAATCGTCAGCTGATGTCCTCTGCTTGTAGTATAATATGTTAGTGTGAGTCTGACGTCACTACAGCTGTGACAGTTAAATACACTATATAAGCAAAAACTAAATTAAATTGGCAGAAATTGTAATTAATAGTTTCCAATTATATAACAAAAATAAATAAATAATTTGATGGTTTAAAAACTCGTAAAAATGTAAAGAAAATTCAAAATATGCAGTACTTCGTACCTACACAATTCAACAATAATAACATAGAAAGTAATGAGTAATGCTTTAAACAATGAGCACTGATTATTACGTAAAAATGTTAAAACACTTTTCAGTTCACGAAATAATAAATTTTCACTGACACAAAAATATCATGAAGAAATTAACACATGCAGTATAAACTAATGCTTTTATTCAAAGCATTATAAAAAGACCTATAAAATGTTGGGTACAAATGTTACCGCCTCCTATACATAATAATATATATTGTACTGTATAGAAACCAGGTGAAATAATCTAGGTAAATTAAAATATCCCATTAATAGCTATAGAAATTTTGTTTTCATGAGAACAAACTATACCGGAAACTTTTTACAGTATCGGCGACACACCAAATTTCAAAGGCGTGTGAACGGGGATGCTGTATAATCAGGAGACCTTGGAGTATTTCTGTGCGCGAAGCGTTTTGATAAAATAACACAATACCCACACTAAAAATAATTATACCTACATTCGAACAGGGTAGTAAAATACACTGATCTCTATTATTCGGTATTGCACAGATGAATTAAACGGAAATTATCAACTGAGGGGTGCATAATATAATTTGAAGCGCCAATCTACGTTTACTTAAAAATGTTCATTGACGAGTACTGTCAGAGATATCGTATTCATCATTTAATAATATTATACTTGTAGACCTTTGTTATTTAAGTAATATAAAAAGAATTACTGCGATAATCATTATAAGGCATGCAGAAGTCATAAGAAATATAATTTAATAATTATTAAAATATTGGGTACAATCATTTTAGAAGTACAAAACAAAATGCAGGATACAGAGAAAGAGAGTTAGAAAGTATGTTATCTACACATTCTACACTCATGTTTAGCTTCGATCATCCCGATGGGATACAATGTTAAATCACTAATTTCAATTTTAAATAAATGATGTTTTCATTGTTTACTTGATATAGTTATCAATATTTAAAAATTTTAAGTACATGTCAAAAAATATCAGTTATGATTTTTAAGAAAAATATTTTAGGTTAGTTAAGAATTAGATTTTCAAAGTTAGGTAACACATTTTTACTAATGTGGCGTTTTTTATAACCTGTAATGATATTACAATAATAAAAACACATGTTATATTATTAAACCTAGGTATTAACAAATTGGCTATTTGATACCAATGTTATCACTTATCACTTATCACCATTAACCATACTTTTTATACAATTACTTCTATAATTCTATTATAATTTATAAACAATATGATGCATATTTTGATACTTAAATAATTATCAATAAGTCAATAAATGATAATTGAATCCCAAAAATTACATACCTATATATGAGCTGCCTCATGACACTTACTTTTTAGTAATTTACTATGCTAAGAACATACAATTGATAGCAAATTTTTGACCTAATTATTTCATTAAATTATAATTATATAACTGCATCAATAAATGTGATTTCCATAATTTATATTTTTTTTTATAATTTGTAGGCATTAGTGAAAAAATTAGTAAAACAAATACTGAAATATAAGCAAGGAGTAGGATTTTTCAATACTATACAAATTTCTCCTGATTATAGATACATTTTTAAGTTAAATTCAAAAAAAAATCTTTTGAAAAATACTTGAATAACTATTGTATAAAAAAATATTTTACAGATGTAATACTTTTTTTGTAACCTAATTATAGTTTGGAATTTAAATGTATTTATTTTATCAAACATACTCTTTTCAATCATGTACACGGTTGGTTGGAACAATTTTAATATTAATATTTAACTAATATAGGTATGTTTCTATAGACATTAATGTTATACATATTTAGATTAGAGATATTCTATATCTCTCGTAAAACTATGAAAGTGCCAGGACTCATCGCTATAAAGGTTTATTGGTTTATATACTATTATCATCAGTGGCGATCAAATGATTTAGTCAAGGGGAGGGTGTGGATAATATGGCTCATTTTTTAACATGCACTATTTGATTATTAAAAATATAATTTATGGTTATCAGCTTTTGAAAAAAAAGGTCATGGGGATCCATCGCCACTGATTAGTGATTATCATAATTTACTAACTATACAAAAAAAATGTAATGGTTCTATTTATAATATTAGGGATGATTTATAATCACTCAACTACCTATAATTTATAATATAGGTACTTTTAATTTTCAATGATAATACATATTGTTAAAATGCTATAGGTACCTAACCTATTTAAATATTTTTTACGATTGCAGTCTTAAGGTATACATAATTAAATAAAAAAAAGTGTCGAACAATTATTTCAATTAGGTATTTAATTTCAGCATAAAGAAAGTATTGTAAATTATACTAACATATTTTAAAAAAATTATTAAGAAAATTAATCTAAAATTAAGTTATTATAAATTATTATAGAATATTAAGATTAAATTATTATAACATTTATGACTACCGAACTTATGACAAGAAATGTCTGGTAAATCATTTAATCATAATAGTATTTTTTGGTATTTAGGGGTAGTTTAAGGCTGATAAAAATATATGCATGGTATTTTAAAATATCAATTAAAAATTAAAAAAGTTATACAATAGAAAATTATTTAGGTACTAACATCTTTTTCTCATTTCGAACTGATAGCAATAAAGGATTGTATTAATATTTCTGCCTTGATTTTTTTTATTTAATTGTATGGCACTGCCTTGATAATCTAGCCTTTGTCATGTTAACACTATAGCCAGTGCAACTGTAGTGGTTAATACTTTACCCACATGTTAAAAATGATGTAAGTATACAAAGATAAACTTATTAAGTTAACTTACAATTAAAATTATTACACCTAAGTAAAAAAAAATTCAAATTAATATAAATAGGAAATGCAAAAAAAAAGTAGTGCATTAAGTTTTATAGACAACAAAAATTTATTAAACAAGTTGAATAATAATTCCTTTTTTATTTATTTTTAATCAAATATATACTATTGAAACAAGTTTTTATTTTAATTTTTATATATTTTTTCAATTAGGTACCTACAGGCTACAAGTTTTTCCATTTATATATTTCTATACTCGACATAACTAAACATACATAATATTGATTTTTAATTAAAACTTGATACTTATTAGTTTATTTACTATTTAGTATTTTAAATTTTAAATTTGTATTAATACTTTGTGGGTAATACATTTAAACCTTAAAAAAAAAACCAATTTCTTAAAATTAAAGAATTTAAAACTACCATGATAAATACTAAATTATTATAGACTAAACTATACTATAAATTCACAAAAATAATAAATTTTTTAATTAGTCATTAATTTAAATCTATTTAATGATACTTTTTAGGTATAGAGCCTATTGTTGACTTCATAGGCTATATACATTTTATAGGTATAGATAATAATATAAATTAATATATAATTTGATTGATTATTGTCAATCGTATATTATTTTAATGTTAAAGATATTACTAAACATAAATGAGCTAAATGTTGTTTCGATGTATATATAGTCATATAGAGAACATCTGACTATAATAATTATTATAATTAGTTACAACATTGTGCTATGCGCTGTAAGAGTATCTATATATCTTATAAAATAATGATAACTATAAAACAGTAAAAAAAAAAGGGAATTTAAAGCAAATAAATATTATTTAAGTAAATTTAATTGTTTAAAAATACTAGGTACCTACATCAAATTACTACTACATTCATTATTCAATTAAAAACACACATATTGAATTCAATTTAACTATTTAGAAAAAATAATTTAAACATAAAATAAACTTAAACCAAATTAATGAGGCTTCAATGTAAATTACTTGATAACTATTGCCAAACCTCTTACTGTTTTGAACTTATTGTTCACCACTTTCAACATCTTATGAAGAAAGTTTTAGCACTTAGTACTATACTTTGTCCCACAAGAGAAAGTGTCGTGGACTAAATAAAATCATTTTTCTGCACAATCCCATGCGACACCCTGTCATAGGAAACCGGTTTTAATAGCAAGGCGATGTACAGAACCGGCATGTTATCTTGTGGGATAGAGTACTAACTGTATTGTGTAGTATTAAAAACTTAAGAAGACTTGGATGATACATAAAGGTTTTGTCTTTAACTTACATTACCTTATCTAAAAGCTTAATTATTAAAATACATTACACTAGATAGAAACTAAAAATAGCATTGAATCCTAGACTTTTTTAAACTTAAATTAGTCCCCTCTAAATGTGTTTCAATTCTATGTAACTGTGACTTCTAAAAAAGTTTATACTGCTTGACAGCTTGAAGCCAAGTAAAAAAAAATGTGTTAATGAAATGAAAAGTTTATAAATTCAATTAATTTTGAAGGGGTGCTAATTTAGAGTATAGAAATACTAACTTCTAATGTCTCAAAGATTCCCTTAGTCGATCAAATGTGTAATTAAATTCATTATCGTGTAGCGAACTTCCCTCCATTTTTGCATTTTTAATTAGAAATATATCTATGAAAATATATATTTTTTAAACAAATTCAACAACTAACCCAATAATCTCTCTAGAAATCTATTTAAATACAATAAATTAAAGAGACATTTATAAATTATATTGTATTATATTATATCTATAGGGTCTATATCTATGAGTTATAAGTAGTAAATATTAAACGAGGTACCTATATAACATTATACAAGTACCTATTACTATTGTTACTTCATTATCATGTTACAAATTCTTAATTATGTGACCACTCAATAGTATATATTATATATATATATATATATATATATATATATATAAATAACATATTGTATATTGTATATATCAACACATGTATTACCAAATAGACATAACATTTTTTGTCAAATAATGAGTCATCAAATGGAAAAGAACCATTAAGTTTTCAATACACGGAGTACAAGGCATGGAAATTCCTGAATTAGGCATGGCTTTAAGTATAATATTGTCCATCTGTAAATAGGTACTTTAAGCTATCTCTGATCCCAATATCCCATAGCCCAGAAGGTTGACTTAGTACTCACTACCTAGTACCTACATTTATAATTATTAACTTCACAAGTTTTGCAATTAAAAATATTATTTTCAACAGCTATAAGAAAAACAACCCCCAAAGCACAGGTCACCAACATAGGTCGATGACCTTCAGTCACAGGAGTTGAGAACGAGTTAAACTTGTTAAATGTTTGACGATTACAGAAGGCAGGAATCACGTGCGAAACCTACCCCCAAAATAAACCTTCCTCTCACCTGATGACAACAACACGACTATTGCTAATAACAGCACATAATTTTAATAATAATAGCAAATATCTAACATAACCACGTTCAACCGTCGGGGTACACAAAATAATATTAAAATATTGTGTATATACTCACAGCAAACGAGACGAATGGCACAGGGACACACTCGTGCTAAAATAATGGCGTTGATCGAGACGTGGCCGTTGTCAAAGGTCTATTAATTTGGCATGCGTCAGCGAGGATATGAGTATATGACCTGTTTGTCGTGCCTGCGTCACAATCGGAAAATACCGCCGTCGTTGCCGACCTCCAGCTCGTAGAACGAATCGGTGGTCTTTTTCTTCTTTTCCTCTCTCGCTCACTCTCCCTTTTCCTTTCCGCTCAAAAACGGTTGTCGCACTCGTTAACGCGGCAAATCAGCTGTGCCTGGGCGCCGCCGTCCAAAATATATACAATAGTATATTAATATCACTATATTACGTGATACGCACTGGCCGAAAACGCGGGAACCAGACACTGTCTAGTCATGCGCGGCTAGAGAGGCGCCGACGTTCCACGATGATAACGTTGCTTGTTGTTGTTATTATTATTATTATGCGTTTGTGCCATAGAACCGCGTAATGTACCGCGTTTGCGGTGGACGTGCATGGAGAGGAGAATAATATCACGCGGGAGAACACTGTCTGGTCGGCGTCGTCGTCGAGCGCGGGAAAACCCGAAGAGCGTGCCCTCCAAAAATCGCGGTATCCGGACCGTATATGCACCCCTCCCCGACAACCACCCTTTACAAGGGCTGTCGCCGGTTTCCTCGATCTGCAGATGGCAATGCACCCCCATATTCGATATACTCTAAACTTACCTATATATGTATAATATAATATATTTGGTACCTAGTTACTTACAACCTACATACTTCCATCATAATAGCGTATTATAAATTATATAGTACGATACACGACCCCTCTCCGTTGTTGAAACTCAAAAAAATATCTTGGCAGTGTAACCTGGTACATATTATATACAGAGTGATTCACCAAGCATGCTCAGTGCTCACCCCCGTTATTCCTTTAATAATGAAATTATTCAAATTATAATTGTTGGAACTTTTGAATAGAGGTACCTATAATCAATGGATATTTAAAAAAATTTTTAAATTCTTAAATGTTTTTGCACGAATTAAGGTGTGGCCTGGGCTGAACCAAACTTCTGTATTAAAAATGTTGTGTACCTACTGGATAATTATTTTTCTGAAAATTTGATGTATTAGACTTAAAATTCGAACAGTAGTTTTTGAGTTATTTAACTTTGAGTCCATCATGGACCTATTTTCCTTAGTAGGTACATCTTAGTATCTTCCAAACCTATTATCATAATGAGTTTGAAAGATATGACTATGATAGATCATGGTGACTTAAAAATTTATATAACAATTACATGGTGACTACTATTATTAATTTAGCAACATAAATAATTTGTAAAAATGGTCCAAGTATAATAAATATTACCTAGTTGATAGTTCCAATATTAAATCTGTCTTATATTTTTGTAAAACCACTTTTAAGGCGCCTGGTGGCTATGGTGCCAATATAATTTTGTACACAAAAATACGTTCTACTCTTAATGATTCTGTTCTGAAGAATGAACCAAATTCAATAATTTTTTTTTTTTAACTAATAGAGGCCAGAGGGTAATATTCTATGGGCCGCAAAGAACTCCGTTTTTCAATATTTTAATCTCAAACTGTATAATATATTAATATATCTTTAAAAATTAATACAATTTAATTGTTTTTTTATAAATGATATTATACCATTATTTTAAATACCTAAAATAAAAAATCGGAGTTCGATTTGGCCTGTAGGAAATCTTCTTCTTTCAAGTAAAAAAATAGTTATCAACATCTGACAATTCAACAAGGCCTGAGAATTAAGCCCACAAGGAAATTTTTTTTGGTTTAATATACACCCTTTCAACTCCCTCCCCCTAAATAGGTATCGGGTAGCTGTGGCGTAGCTGGATAAAAAACCAGGGGGGGGGCAATATCATTTATTCACCATAATCAAAACCTTGACCCCCACCCTGATTTAGTCTTAAAACTCATGTTATGGTTTAGAAACAAATTGTAGGTAACAGGCTAATAGGCTATATTGTTAAATATTATTAAGTACCTAGAGAGGTCATTAATAAAAGGTGCTATAGGTAGTTTAAAAAGTAGGTAAGTAGTATAAATATTATATACACATGTTTGGGGAACAATAAATAATAAATAAATAACCAACAAATAATGTTATTACTTTATTAACAAATAAAAGAAATAATAGGTATTGTATTTTTTGTTATTTTAGTGTTACTTTTCTGCTACCTCCTACTCCATTTAAAACAAATTTATCAATTACTTTGTCAAAATCAATTGGCACTTCTCTTTGAATTTGTAATAATGCTAACTCGCTTAAACGCTCTTGTCCCATGCTGGTTCTTAAGTAACTTTTTAAGCGTATTTTAAGCAAGAAAATGTTCTTTCACATGAGGAAGTATTTGTTGGTATACTCAAAAATATTTTTATAATTTTTGTGTAGTTTGTAATAATATTATATAATAATATTATTCAACAAAAGAAACCTATAATAATTAATATAAACTTTTATAAGAAAAAAATATTTTAATATTATAATATTAGTATTGTTAAGAATACTTTTTAAATGTGGATTATTTGGGGGGGCAAAATTATACTTTTGCCCCCCCCCCCGAAATTACGCCACTGTCGGGTAGTAAGTGGAAAAGTATCATAATTAAAGTCACAACTAAAATATAAAATTTAATTATCAAATTTTATGGAATTACGGAAAATTTGAAAAACTGGCACCGCAACCCTTAAGGACTATTATCCTTAATATAAATATTTTAATAACTGAGAAACTACACTTTTGAATTTTTAATAAGGTGCATCAAAATTACCTACTTAATAATTTACAGTAAAAACTAAAAAGAGCTAAAAGGGGATTCTCATTTGAAAAACAACAAATTGTAGTATTGTAAGGACACAAGATACTCCGTATAGATAGGTAGTAGGTATAAAAATTCAAAAATTTGAAAAAATGTCCTTTGAGTACCTACCTTTAATATATTTAAAAAATTAAAAAAATTAAAATTTGAATAATGTCATTAGTAAAGGAAAAAATGGGGGTAAGAATGCTTTGTGAATCACCCTGTATAATTATTGCGCCTTGCGTGCATTCCTTAAAGGTCATAATAGTCTAAATAGTAGTGTTCACAATTTCACATGTATGGTCTAAAGCAATGGTCTAAAGCAATGGCCAGATAGACCTCGTCCACGTCAAGAACTTTTTTTTATGCAATAAGTAGGTGAATTGATTTCAACATTTCATACAAAGAACTTTCCAAAAAATGACTTCTAACCAGATTAAACCTATATGCGCATTTGTTCGGATACCAACACTAAACATAATGTCATAAATCATAATGGTATAGCTGGGTTTCCGACCTCCAGAGGTATCCATGGTATTTTAACATTGGTGACAAAGATTGTGGTTGTAGTGTTGTACACAGGCGCGTACTGGCTGGAATGCTGGGATGCTGGGATGCTGGGATGCTGCAGCATCCCTTGCCATAAAATATATTTGCCCATAACGATGGCATAAATGTGCCTTAACTACTCTACCTAAAATTAATGACTAAGAAGAACCCTTTCTGAAGAATTGTTAAATGCATTAATGTCAATATGTGCTGAGCATAATGATCTTATTTCTGATACTAATTATATCATAAAAAAATATCTGAAAGTACAGACCTTCTTAGTAAAATATTATAAATTTTGTAAGTATGTACCTCACACCTATGCTTTAAATATTCATTTATAAATTCAGTAATATTGTAGACACAAACCTAATACAAAGTAGGTATATTATAAGGTATGTACAATGTAGATTGTACATGATATAAGTTTTACTTTTATTTTGTATCAATAATAATAATATGCATTATAATATAATGTCTTTAGTAATACATGTCACAGTATATCTTTTGTCAGTTTTCTAGATTCTGAGTGAAACGATGAATGTATTGATTTTACAATGATGTGTGTTTTTTTTTAAAATTTTTTTTTTGTGTCTGTCATCACCTTTTAGGACAGTAAAAGTGCTTGGATTTTCTTCAACAGTATCTTTTCTGATAGGAAAGTGAATCTAGTTGGTATTTTGGGGGGGTCAAAAGTAAAAAATTTCCTAGTAGTTTTCAAAAGCGACTTGAAAAACAAAAGAAAAATGTAGGAAAAACGGGAATTTTTACTCAAAATCTGTTTTCGAGAAAATCAATTTCGGTTTTTGGTGCAACTCTAAAACAAATGACCATAGATACATGACATTTTTACTGACTGTTTATATTAGCATTTTCTATACACCATGCCTTTATTAAAATATTTTAACGCATTTCGATCTGTTTAGGGATATTTTCAGTTTAAATTTTTTTTAGTTTTTTATTCTATAAATATCAATGCAATATTATTTATTGGGTACAAAAGCTTGAAAATTTAATAGAAGGCTCCTATTATATTGTTACAATAGTAGTTCAAAAAGATTAAAATCCTAAGTCACAGTTTTTTTTATAAGCATTTAAAGTTCAAATCTTGACAAAATACGTAAAAATTACGAAAATTTGCAAATTATTTTGATTAATACAAGATTCCTCATAAGTTTGTCTATCTTTATCAAAAAGAAAATGTCTTCAAGCAAATCAAATTAAATTTGTATGAGCCTTTGAAGTTCATATTTTTACAAGATTGGATATTCACTCGATTTTTCATGTAGCGGGTAAATAATACGTTTTGACACACAAATGTTAAAGAAAATTGTTGATTTTAATTTATAACTTTATAAGTAATTATAACTTTCCCTATCGTAAATATTAAAAAAAAAACACAAAGTTTATGTAGGTACCAGTCAGTTATAGTACCTACCGCAGTGAATTACCTACACGCTTCTCGTTTCTGTTTTCTTTTTCTGTAAACTGTAGTAAATATAAAATAATATATTTGATTTGATTTGATTTGTTATTGCACACGAATTTTAATCTTTAGTCTCTAATAATGCACTACAACGTATAGATACGTTTTTTTCGATACAGAAAAGTTACAATAAGTATATTATCCTATTGTGCCTGCGCAATATATTTTATCGAGTGTAGATCAATTTTTTTTCTCTAAATATATCTAGTTATCCCGACATCCCGTACCAAGGTTGCAAATGCGATAAGCGTCTTGAAATGTAAATTTCGTATACAAATAACTGGCAGCTATATAGGTATAAATGTATATTATGATACGTATTATACTAATATAGTAATGTTAATGTATAAATGTATAATACATGTATGCTATTTTAATGGTTGATTTACTGGATAACACGATGATGGATGTATTATAATTTATAATAATCAACCGTTGAAAACTTTACATACCTACCTAACACACAACTACACAAGTAAATTATAAGTAATGCAATTGTAAGCCCAGGCCCCAGAATGACGATCAAGGAATATCATATTTTAAATAAACAATAAAGTAATAACAGCCAACAGGTTGTTTCGTTATTTTAGATGTGTATTGTAATTTTTCGATATACATTATAATTTTCCATTTGCGCAACTACTGCTGATGCAATTTAGGGGTACTAACATTTTAAGAATATATTAGAAAGACATTTATTCAGGTACTTACTTGCCACTTGGTGTCTTGGCAGGTACTTAGTAAAAATTGAGTTTTAAATTTGATCTTAGTTTTTTAACATTTAATTAGTTATAAGATTACATGTAACCCGATTGGTAGCCCATGTAGCCCAACATTTTTATTTTTATGAACGACTTAGGTGTTTAATTTTAATATCTTATATTACCTATTATAGGTACCTCGTATCTATTATGTATTATAATAAAACAAGATAGGAAAGCTCACTCCTCACTCTGTTAGCATGCTAAATTCTTAGTTTTTAAACGTATTTTAATTTTTAATACAACGCAATAAATTATAATTCTGTATGCAAATTGTATAATACATTAATAGAATTTATTAATGTACCTACTGCAGTAACTAGTAACTATGGACAATAAATGAATACCTTGATATAATCAATCGTAACTATATGCACTGGTAGCCGGTAGGTGATGAGTGATGACTGATGGACGAATAGACACAACGAGGATATAACCATAGAACAATATTGTTCTATGATATAACTATTAACTTTATAAGGTGTTTTAAACATATTATGATTAAAAACCCAAAATTAGATGGATAATTTTCAAAAAGTCAGGGAAGTTGCTCTACTGTAGTGATGTACAGTACTACAGTAGGTACCTAAATGTCGGTGTGCCTCGTGATTGAGTAGGTACCTTCCTAATATTTCACTGTAAATTGTAATATAATATATAAATATGTGTCATATACGAGTCAATGATAATAAATCATTTGTATTCTGAACGGAGATAGTCAATATATGTAGATATTGCAATGGATATTTCATTATATATTTATATTGCTATTTGCTATTATTGATTTATTTTTCTATTAGTAATACGGCAGGTTGAAATACGTTTTGCAGATAACAAAATCCCATACCTAATAAAATGCTGTAAAATAATATATTACTATAGCTTGTATTAACCTATAAATCAATACCGAGTACCGATCGTAACGTATACCGTATAACCGTATGTCGGTGATAATAGATTTGTGGTATAAATAGCTTAAACATTTTGTAAATATTACTGTAGTATACTGCGTATACCTATTTAAATAATAAATAGGGACTGAGAGACAGCCTAAGCGCTACAGGGATAAGTTGACACGTATCTAGATGTTGAACACACCTCATCACCTCCAATACATATACATATATATCGTCACGTGAGGCCCTGCTTACAAGGCTTACCTAGCTAAGGCACTATATAGATACCTACTAGGTATGCTACGCCGCCATTTTGCTACTTATAATGTTATGTGAATATGGATTTTTCCCCCTTTATTTTATCATTGATAAATGAGTCGCAAAATGGTGGCATAGCATGCCCATTATATGTAGAGCCTTAACCTAGCCTTACCTAAGTTTTACCCCCCCTCACAAGTTTATATATAAACTTAATAATAATAACTTATTAATATTTTCTACATTAAATATTTGCTGATTTAATCAAAACTAAAATTAACATACTTCTGTGTAACCGTGTATATTGATACAAAAAATTGTATTTTTATAGGTATAACAATTAACTAAATCAATACAGTTCTTATAGACTAGTAAACTCTACTTGTTTAAAATAGTACATGTGACATTGTGACATGCATTATGTAATATCTAAATATTATGTGTATATACTCTAGTGTTCATGATTATGTGATTTGAATCACTCTACAATCTATATGATCACATGTTATTAATATCATACATTTGTATGTTCAAAATAATGTTTTCACTTTTCAGGTGATTAAAAAACTCTATTTCCTTGTAGTACAATATTACTTGTAAAAAAATTCCAGTGTTTGGCAAGTTCCTTATAAAAAGGAATTCGTTCCGTTCCTTGTTCCTTAAAAAAAAAGGATTCGTTCGTTTGTCGTTCCTTTGGAAAATTAACGAGTTTCTTTTTTAGTTCCAAATAAAATAAAAATTCTTATTTAATAATTAATGTTTTATTTCATATTATGCATACTTCTTTAATTTTTAATTATAATATATAACTACTGCAGGTAGGTACATATTTTATATGTTTATGTAATATATTATTATATATTTTGAGATTTTATTCAAAATTAAATGTTTGGCTAACATATGTCGATTGTCTTAACTTCGATACTCGATAACGATTCACTAATTAGGAACATACATATTATACACATTAAAAGAAAATATATCTTAATTTCAATTTTTACATACTTATCTTTGTAAATTATTGGAACTAGAAAGGAACGAACAATTTTGTTATTTTTCCTTCAAAAAAAGAACTAGTTCATTTTCTCGTTCTTTTTTAATAAAAAATAATTCGTTCATCGTGCCGTTCTTTAAAAAGGAATTCGTTCTAGGAATTCGTTCTAAGAATGAGGAATCAGTTCCTTTTGGAACTCGTTCCTTCCAAACACTGAAAAATTCAAGTTACCATAAGTTACATATAAGGTAATAATAATGATTGTTTATATAATAATATGTTGTACGGAGTATTTAAAAAAAGAAAAACATAATTATTTTTAAAGTATATTAAATTTGAATTAGCCTGCCCAGTTTTATGAGTGGAGCGATGAATGCATTGTTACAACGATGTGTTATTCAATTATTTTTGTGACTGTATACAGATTTTACTACTTTATACGATGTTCAACTTATTAAAAGCTTCTGAAAGAAAATCATGAAAAACAATAAAAAATTTAGGAAAAACGGAAATTTATACGGAAAACCAGTTTTTGTCACAACCAATTTGATTGTTAGTATAACTAAAAGACTAATAACAGTAGATATTTTAAATTTTCGCCAATCATTTATTTTATAATTTTCTAAACATTATATTCATTGTGTTCAAAATATTTTGACTCGTTTTGAGCTTTTCGTTGGGTCAAAAAGCTTGAAAATTTAACTAAGGTTTATCGTAATTTGTTATAATAGGTATCAGTTAAAATATATTAAAGTCATATAGACAAGGTTTTTTTTTTGTAATTATTTTAAGTTTAAATTTTGACTAAATTCATAAAAATCTCGAAATTTTTTTAATTATTTTGTTGTTAAAAATGTATAAAATGTTTAATTTTTATAGCAAAAGATTGAAAACTTAAAACAAGTTTTCTTATAAGTAGTTCATTGTTCATACTGCAAGTCTGTATCCAAAAAATATAATATAAATACAGTTTTAATCTCAAATTTCAAGTTCATACATTTTGTCATTTTTCCGAAATAATGATGAGTGAGTGGAACATTTGGCTTTTATATATATTATAGGTTAAAAAAATTTAGTGTTAAAAATGTTTTTTTAAATGTTCTATTTTATTGCACATAGTATGGTGTATTAAAAATAAAAAAAACCCGGAGCTTTATGGTATTGTGAGAGAGGAGGCAAGCCCTCACCTGACGTTTATTAAAAAAATTATCCATCCCCTCAGTACAAAATCATAACTACTCTACTGATTTCAATAACTTATTCTATAACGAGATACACTTGACACCTACTAAATATACCTTGACGTATAAAAAAATGCTAATATAGGTGACCGTTTGGCGAGAACTATAAGATTCTATGGTTATTTGTTTTTGAATTATAGCTAAATAAGCAATTCGATTTTGTCGTAAATTATAGTTTTGAGTAAAGTTTTCCAATTTTTAGAAATTGTTTTAGATTCTGAGTGAAACGATGAATGTATTGATTTTACAATGATGTGTGTTTTTTTTTTATTTTTTTTTTTTTTTGTGTCTGTGTACACGATAAGTAGTCGAAATAATGCTTCGATTTTCAACTTCAGTATCTTGTTCGATTGGAAAGTGAATATCGTTGGTGCATTGGGGAGGTCAAAATTTAAAATTCCCAGTAGTTTTCAAAAGCGCCGGGAAAAACAAAATAAAAATTAAGGAAAAACGGGAATTTTTACGCAAAATCGGTTTTCCAAAAAATCGATTTTGGTTTTTGGTGTAACTCTAAAAGAAATGAACGTATATACATGAAATTTTCACTGGTTGTTTATATTTGCATTTTATATACACGATAACGTTTTCAAAATATTTTGATTTATTCTGAACTGTTTAGGGACATTTTCATTTTCCATCTTTTTTTAGTTTTTTTTCTAAAAATATCAATAAAATTTTATTTGTAGGTTGCGAAAGCTTGAAAATTTAATAGAAGGCTCCTAATATATTGTTTCAAAGGCAGATTAAAAATATTAAAAATCCTTAGTCACAATTTTTTTTATAAGCATTTAAAGTTCAAAAATTGTAAAAATATGGAAAAATCACGAAAATTAGCGAATTATTTTGAGTTAAGAATTCGTAAAAATTTTTCTTTTTAAATCTAAGATTTGAAAATGAAACACAAGATTCCTTATAAGATTATCTACCTTTATCAATAAAAAAATCTCTACCGGACAGTCAAATTAAATTTTTATGAGCGTTTGAAATTCAAATTTTTACAACATTGGATATTCACTCGATTACTCATGTAGCGATTTCTTTATTTTGTTGCAATTCAAAAACGAACAACTGTAGATACATGAAAATTTCACTGAATGTTTAAATTAGCATTTTCTATACACCATACAATTTAGAATATATTTTGACTCTTTTTGAGCTGTTTATGGACATTTACAGCTTTCAATTTTTTTTAGTTTTTTTTTCTATAAATATCAATAAAGTTTTATCTGTTGGGCCAAAAAGTGTATAAATTTAATACAAGGCTCCTGATATATTGTTACAATAGCAGTTGAAAAATATTAAAAATACATAGGCACAGTTTTTTTTTATAATCATTTAAAGATCAAATTTTGACAAAATTTATCAAAATCTCGAAAATTATCAATCATTGTAATTAATAAATTATAAAATGTTCAGTTTTTATAGCTAAGGATTACAAATTCAACACAAAGGTTCTCATAAATAGTTCATACTATAACCAAAAAATCTAAAAAATATATGAACACACTTATTTTTTACAGACATTTTAAATTCAAATTTGGACGAAATTACATATTAAAAAACCTAGAATAACTATTTTAGTTATTTTGTTGTGATTGCATAATATTATTCGTGGGTACTTGAAACTTGTAAAGTGTACTATTATATATATATATCTATGATAGTATCACGGTTTTTGTTGATGTATAACGCGTTATAAGTATCTAATGGATATTGTGATATGATTAATTTGGAATTTATTATAGGTACCTATTATAGGTCAATTTTTTGTTTAATACCATAGATATGTATATAATATGTCTTATACATAGACTGACATACCGTCACCCCTCAGAATCGTTTTTCTTATACAATGATATTATATCATTGAATTCAAATTTAATACCATCCATTATACAGTGACCCACTTGTAACCTACTGAACAGCAGAGCGACACCCACTTGCCCACCTTTTTTTTATTATTTTTAATAGCAATTGAAATTTTTAATTTTTACTTCTCAATATAGTAGCATTGATTCACTTTCCCACTAGCAAAGACATTAAAGTTGAAGATCAAAGTTTTTTTCTACTTTAATAAAATTCTTGTAGGTAGGTATAATATACTAAACAATCGATAATTCATCGCTCCTCTAGTCCTGCCAGAATCTAATTCAAAATACAAATTATATTATTTTCTCTATTATAGAGTACAATATATTGAATGTAGATATAGCCGATATAGTTAGTATATAAATATAACACTATACCCATGTATAATAAATTTAATAGTGGTACTAAAAAGTTGAGATGTAAAAATGTTATTACCTATATAATATATAACCGTAAAACTTGTAAGACTAAGAACGTGGCAATCACATATCATTACCCGATAGCCGATCAGCGAGTATAGGCAATATACCTACTTTGATGTAACTCTACGTGGTATACCTACATTTATTGAAAATAATCTAGGAAAATAAATTGTTTGGGCATTGCTCATACTATATAATTATATGTTGTACCTATGTACCTATTACTGTAGTTTATGGGCTCAGCATTTAGATAGAAGATGTTTAAATATTTTTAACGTACCTTGACGTTGACGTTTATTGCAATTATTTTGAATGCTTTTGCAATGATTTTAGTGTTTAATTTAGATGAGGCAATATATAATATTATATAGGTATAATAATGTTATCAGTGATCATTAGCTCAACGAATGATGTTTCAAAGTTTATATTACCTACTGAAACCCAAATCCACGACATCAAAATACGAATAACAAAAATATTATAGAAATCATATTATAATAATATGATGAATATTATGGTTAAAAGCTTAAAAAATAATATAGTCCCCGTATAATACAATCCGTTGATATTCCATCATATTATCACGATCATCCGGACCATCTAGGTCATTTATTTAAATGTATAATACATTTACACAACGACTATTTATATGCTGACAATTTTTATAGAATAGCGTTTTAGAAAAAGTGTAGAATAATAATATAATGGTGTCATAAATCACACAAGCATAATATATAAATATATAATAATACGTAATACGAATTAAAGAATATAATATGCCGATATGATATCGTTTATAGTTGTACAGTGTTTTACACTATGGTAAGTGCCTACTGCCTAATATAATATTCACTTGTACCAATATGCATGCACAGGCGTACAGCAATAATCTATAGTACTTATTACAGTAATAGTTGTATCTCGCCTTTAGATTGCGCGTTTGAGTAATTTCATTTTTGGCCTTCAAGCGTACAATTATTTGCATAAAATAGTTGGTACTGAGTATTTTTTTTCTACCTACGCATCAGCTTATACAATAATATTATTATCTGACATCAGCTCATTTTGATAGTTATAATATTTAAGGTTAGAAGCGCGAAACGAAGTTCATACACTGAGGTTATGAAATACGCCTACCTGTATAATATATTCCATGAAAAAAATTTAAACCGCGGGATTGTTTTGATTAATATAAAGACTATGAAAGTTAGGAAGGTAACTATATAATATATAATATGAAGATTTAGTTTTTTTAAATTTGCATTTTTGAAAATCTATGAACGAATAGGTTCATAGGTTCCTACAGCCTATAGGATAAAGTGAAGTAGATATACCTAAAGACGTACTCAATTTACATAGACTTTTAAAATGTAAAAAAACTATTCTTTTTAAATTTTATAACGATATTATCACATTTAATACGACACACAATTTTTTACCCTGTTTAAAAATTAAAAGCGCCTGGAACTAGGGGTTGTTGCATAAATATAGTATTGGCTATCGGGAGATATTTGTAACTATAAAACCTGACTAAACTGGATAGAGTAAAAACGATTTCATAATTTATTTTCATAACGTGTTCAAAGAAAAACATAAGTTTTATTTTTAAAAGACGATTACTTCTAAGACAACACAAAGTTACAAAGGTTAAAATAAAACATAATGCATTGGTAGGTATATAATATATTGTAACGTTTGAAACTAAGACAAGTAATGAAAACGATCACAGGATCACATTATAAAATTATACTCATAATATGCGGATATTGGGGATGAATTTGGTGGTCTTAAGTTTTCCTTCAAAATGTTTTCAAGTCCTCTAGAAGGCGTAGTTCCATCTATACCACTTCTAAAGTTCTAAGTTTTAATAATATTATGGCTTGTGGAGCCCCCACTATTTGTTGTAGTTTTAGACGAATAAGTGGAAGGTTTAGTTATTATGTACTTCCCGATGTCAGATTACTGTTTTTAATGAACTTATGTATTTATTCGTTTTTATTCAAGAATACGTAGACATTTTTTTTTTATTTAACACGTTTTGAAATCACAATTATTATTAAAAAACTTATGCAAAAAACAAAAATATTATTTTTAATTCAACATAATATATTAAATGTATAGGTACCTATATATTATATATATATTGCAAATCGTCTGCGATTAAACTTTACTTCGGGTACAAACTTTTTGCCGGTAAAATTTACTATCCTGATTGCTTGTGTAATTTTTCTTTCAAGTTCCTTCTTAGTTCTTGTAGTAGTCGAACTAAAAGTAAATTTTACACGAATATCGAAGTAACAAACTATCCAAATAACTTACTTTAATAGTACCTACCTAACAGAATAATGAGATTTATTAATAAATTAAATATTGATATTTTATATCACTCAACTTTCATTTATTTTCCTTAGTTTTATTTTTAATAGTTCTTAACTATATTAGTATATTATTTATCTTTATACTGTACATTTATCATTTCAATGCTTAAGAACGATTGTTATTTTATAATATTTCTGTATACTTAGGCCTCGTTTGAATTTATATTAAAAAAATATATTTATAATTTATGTATTATAATATATTATTTCCTATGATGTTAACTTTAAATATTTTCCTATAGTATAACTTTGTAAAATCAAAAAAGGTTAATGAAAACCAATCTTTTGATAACATTTTAATCGGATTATGCTTAGTATCTACTTTAGCAAATCGTTTACTTTTAGCAGTTTCCACTAATAAATTACTTATAGTAGCTGGTTTAGGGAGCAGTATTAGAGAGTATTTTAGTGCCGTGCTAACTTTTATTGGTACCCCTGGGCCCTGGGCAATAATATTTGGTGCCCCAATTTTTTTTTTTTTTAATATAGTTCGACATAAATTACATAATACATACAATACAAATATTATTTACTAGATTTATCTATCTCTTTAAGCTATGGCTTGTGTTGAGATAGAGAGTTATACAAATGATAAAAGATGTGTGATTATAGTACAATATTGAAAAGATTAAAATATTAAGGTTATGAGAAATTTTAGTGGGCAATTTCACGATATAACTCTCCTCTTCCAATGTATCCGCCTCCTAGAGCTTTTACCCCTGGTGAAGTTGAATTTAATCTTAAGAAAAACTCACCGAAAAAATCTCCTGGTTTTGACTTAATTTCGACGGAAGTGGTCAAACACCTTCCCAGAAAAACCATAATTTTCCTAACACAAATTTACAATGCTATGCTTCGTTTATCATACTTTCCTATATTATGGAAATATTCTATCATAATACTAATACCAAAACCAAAAAAACCCCCTGACTGTCCTTCCTCATATAGGCCTATAAGTCTCCTACCAACTCTCTCCAAACAATTTGAAAAACTTTTTCTCAAACGAATACTGCCAATAGTTGATGAAGCTAAAATACTACCTGACTCTCAATTTGGTTTTCGCAACAGTCACTCAACGATCCATCAGATTCATCGCCTGGTTGACAAAATTTCATTTGCCCTAGAGGAAAAATTATACTGCACTGGTGCTTTCCTTGACGTCTCCCAAGCTTTCGATAGAGTCTGGCACTCAGGCCTCCTATATAAATTAAAACCTATCCTTCCTAGTCACTACTATCTGATCCTCAAATCCTACCTCGAAGATCGGTTCTTCTCCGTACGTGTAGGTTCTTCCTTCTCCTCTCCTACTGAAATAAAAGCAGGCGTTCCACAAGGCGCAGTAATTGCTCCCCTACTCTTCAATCTCTACATCTCCGACCAGCCTACTTCACCCCATACCTTAGTCGGTGATTTTGCTGACGACAAAGCCATACTAACAACCAGCCCTGATCCTGTTTTAGCCTCCTCCTACATACAAGATCATCTCTTCTCCCTTGAATCGTGGTACAAAACATGGGGAGTAAAAATGAACGAAACCAAGTCCATCCACGGTACCTTTGCACTTCGTCAAGGAGTATGTCCAACACTTTATCTCAACAACCAACCACTTCCCCCTGCGCAATGCGTACGTTACCTCGGTATCCTTATCGACCGCCGTCTCACTTGGAAACCTCACATAATTAACAAAACTCGTACACTAAATGACCGCTTCCGGCTCCTTCGTCCACTTCTAACATCAAAGCACATGAAACCTTCCAACAAACTCCTGCTCTACAAACTCCTACTCAGACCCATCTGGACTTATGGGATTCAACTATGGGGCGCTGCCAAAATCTCCAACATCAACCGCATTCAAAGATTCCAATCCAAAACTCTACGCACAATTCTAAAAGCACCATTCTATGTCTCTAACCACACCCTCCACACTGATCTCAAAATACCATTTGTCTCTGAACTAGCCAAAACTCATTATAAACGTTTCAATAACCGCCTAGCTCACCATAAGAATCCGTTAATCTCCGACCTATCATCTGCTTCTATCCCAGGTAACCCAGTTAAAAGACTTAAAAGACAGTGGTGTCGCGACCTGCTAGCCTGATTTAGTCCTACTCATGTCGTAGTACCTCCGCTGGGAGGCCTCTACATTCGGGATAATCTGTCATTTATTTTTATTTTATTTTATTTTTACTTTCATCAATTGTTCTTATTGTTCATGTATTGAAACAGATTGAATAAATATTTTAATTACAAAAAAAAAAAAAAAATTTCACGATATACAATTTTTAACTTATGAATTAAGAATTTTAATTACACTAAAAAACAATATAAAAAAAATTGAAAGGTGGAATTTGATTATCTATGCCAGTTGGGAAAACCAACAGTGGTATATAATTTTTTTTTGGATTAGTTTTGGTATAGTAGAAATTTTTTTTATATGAATATGACAGAGTTGAAATGAACCGGGCCTAAATAATTTACAAAGGATTGCCCGAAAGATTTCGGTGTGTATTTTACTGGAAAATTATAAAGTCTGCATTCTCTTTTACCATCATACATTTTTTTATTTAGACCTTTGATGACACTTTTAAAAATGAACATAATTTCTACTTTTTTATAAACTACCTAACTTAATTGGAAGAACACCTAAAGCCCTATAATTTTCCTTCTTGGATCCTTCTAAAGAAGACTTATTTAAGCATATTCTTAAACTGTTATTTTGGTTAGCCTGCAATATGTTTATAGTTGCTGTCACCTCACGTCCTCACCCCAAACTAGCAGCCCATATTTCAAAATTGACTGGTACAACTCAAAATAAATGACACGTATTGCTGGTATAGGGCACGTGCCCTGGGCCCCGCGATTTTGGGGCCCCGATATTTATAGTGCTCCCAACTGAATGAAACCAAAAAAACATAAATTAAGTTAATTTTTGAACATGAGTCTTGGTATACCCAACATATACCTACTATTATACTAACAACAAAAAATATATTACCCAAAATACCCATGTATCACATTAAATTTAAGTTAATTTCTACGTGCTACCGAATTATTTTTGTTGTTTATAATGATTGTTAAAACTAAAATGCTTGATGGTAATTGTATCGTCGTTATTGGCTTATCGCATTTGATGTAGCCAATAATATGTAGGTACATGTATAATTTATAAAATATACTAATAGTTAACTACTTTCTACGAGAGATATAAATAAAATACGTAAAATATTCGATAAAGATTAAACAGTAATAAGGGTAGATTTGTTATCAGATTCCCAGGAGAATTCTAGTGACAGCCGACGGGCGACGACGTATAATTTTTGTTTCATATAACATATACAATTAGAACATATTTATTTTATATTTTTACTTCTTCATTTTGAAGTTGGCGAAGCAGGAGTGCGATGACTGATTAGCAATCAGTAAAATAATTTCGTTATTTTTAGTTATTTATCCAATCTACTATGGACAGTCACGATCGAGATAAATTTCGTTCCTATCCCTCTGGGCACCAAAAAAGAATTAAAAAACAAAAAAAAGAAGAATTTATAAAAAAACAACGAGGGTCAATGTCGCGATTTCTTCAATTACCACAGTATAGTATAGTACTTCTAATTCTAATAATGAACAAATATTAAATAAACAAGACCAATCTAAACCACAGTCCGTCGTAGAAAATGTAGATATTTTTTTACCATCTTAAAATGAAAAAAGTGAAAAGCCAATATCGCATAATCTAAGAAATATTAATTTTCCGCCATTTAATTGATAAAAATACTACACCACTTTAAGTACTTTCTGAAATAAAAAAAACGAACGTATTTCCCAACTTGAATATTGCCTTACGAATTACGTTAACAATTCCGCTTACATCAGCTGGAGCAGAGAGAACATTCTCAAAATTAAAACTTGTAAAAACTTATTTACGAAGTACCATGTCACAAAAAAGACTTACCGGACTTGCTACAATTTGTATAGAAAAATAACTTTCAGAACAACTAAATTATGAAGATATAATAAATGATTTTGCATCTAAAAAAGCTAGAAAAATTAAAGAATTATAACTGACAACATTTTACTTTAACAATTTATTATGTATTTAAAATATAAAGAAAAATAAAAAAAAAATATTGTTAATTGTTCAGCACACTCATTTTTTTTTAAACTTCGTTTATAAATATAAGTTATTACTTATCTACTAGTATTTTAACCTTACTTATTAGTTTATTTTCTTTGCAAATAATAATATGATTAGGTATACATTTGTCATTGATTGTTTTGATTTTCTTTACATACCTACTTAATGTAAAATAATTGTTGGTTTTAAAATCGATGGACAAAATTATCTTTTGAATTAAATCTATAATTAATTTTAAATGGGGATGTAATGTATAAGATACGAATGAGGGCCCCACATTTTTTACTTTCCCCGGGCCCCGCAAAACCTAGAGCCGGCACTGATTGCACTTAGCTTTCCTACTAGATTTTGGGAATGCAGGTTCCATCTTAAATTATTATCTATTAAATATACACATTTAAACATTTGCTGCCCTTTAAAATGTTATAACTTTTAGCCATCCTAGGGCACTCACCGGTTAATGTCACCGTACACCAAATTCATTGGTGAATGTTGACTTATTGATTAAATTTGTGATCTTATTAGTAAACATTTACTAGTGAATGTTGACATTTATACAACGATATTGGTGAATGTCGGTAATGCCGATATTATTTAATCTAATTTAGAAATAACGGAAGGGTCATAATTATAAAACAGTATCTTATAGTTTATACTATCTAGTATGTATGCTGTATAAGGTATTGTACAAATTGATAATTTTGATTTTTGATAAAATGTTTGTTACATACTACCTAGTACCTATGCAGTATAAAGTATTGTACAAGTTGATAATTTCGATAAAGTGTTTTATTGCCTTACCCAACAACTCTTATTATATCTGGATAACCTCCATGTTATAATTATACTGTCTTGCTATAATTTAGTGATGTATTGTCATTCAACGTACCTAGTTATATCTTTTTATTTTAAACAACATTTTACTCAAGCGATTTTTTTTTTAAATGGAAAACATGAGTGAATTTTTTTATAATAAATTTAATTATTTAATATCTAAAAAAAGAAATGATAATTATTTTTTCTGTCAGCTGAAAAATATAAATTTTTAATTAGTGAAGTGAAAATTCAAAATCCCAAAAGATAAATCTAATAAACAACGTAATGACTATCATAAAATAATAATCACAGAATTGTGTTTAATGTGGGATTTTGTCAAAATAGTGCATGGCAAACCACGCCATAGCCAAACACAAAATTCATTAGAGAGGGCGAATCAAGATATTCAAAACCTATTAAGAGCATGTATGTACGAAAATAATACGAATAAATGGGTGGATGGTATATATTTTGTTCAATTTACAAAAAATACAGCATACCTCGAAGGTATAAAGCAAAGTCCGTATGAAGCTATGTTTTTCACAAAAGCCAAAATGGGTCTGTTTTCGTCTTCTTTTCCTCGAGACAAAGTACATGAACTTGAATCAGAAGAGCATTTGGAACACATAATCAAAAATATGAGTACGTACCTATAATAATTATATTCAGTTGATGAAATAAATAATTATAAATATTTGAAAATGATTAACAGATACTGAAAATATTGGTCCAGAAGTCAAGAGTCGAATGATGCCGACCAACTTGAAAATAATAATACAGGTATTAAGTATAAAAAATTCATTAAAAATAAACAAATAAATAATAATAAATACTTAAAAATGATTAACAGATTCTGAAAACAGCTATCTAGAAAATCAAGAGTCGAATAATGATGACAAACATGAAAATAATAATACAGGTATCAAGTATAAAACGAACAACACGAAAAAAAAATATCAAGTACGTATTAACTATTAATAGATAGATTAATAAACGAAATTTAATTTATTCAAATCACTTAATTTGTAGATAAATCAATTTCTAGAAGAAAAGAAAAAATAATTTTGAATAGAGAAGTAGCAATCACCAATCTTCAAGTACAAGCTGTAAAAATGTTGCGAACTTCAAAACAAAAGTTTCAGCCAGCTAATGTTGGAGAAACTGTCCGTATTCGAGCTCCAGATGTTGATCGTAGTAAAATGGATCCCCAAAATATTTTAGCTATAGTATTAGATATAGTAGATAATGATTTTTATAAATTAGCTACCAAAAACGGTGTTATAAATCGATTATACACCACAAACCAGTTTTCAGTGTGTAAAGAAAATTTAATATCAATCACTGATGTATAAAGGGATCAACAAATTTCTTTAAGGGAAGCTCCTACATAAAATTCATTGATTGGTGGGCAAGATTATACAAGATGTAACTGTAAAACAATGTGTACTACAAAAAAGTGTAAAAGTAGAATGTTGGCATTTTATGTAGTACACAATGTCATGATAGTTTGTCATGCTGTAATAAGTAATATTATAAAACAATCATAATTTAAATACCTAATAATTATACAAATATAATATAGTATAATATTGTTTAATAATAATAATAACTTTTTTGATTTAATTAAACATATTAATATGTTGTTTCTAATACGTACTTATGTCAACATTGACCAAAATCCCAACTTAAATGTCAACATCCACTAGTAAATGCCTGTATTATTTAAATTTTTCAACATTCAACAATTCATTAGGTGTATGTTGACATTCACCAGGTGACTGTCAGCATTCACCAATTGCGGACATTCACATTAACATATACACATTGACATTCCATGTATAATACATTTTCATTATTCTAAGTGTTCCTCTTCACATCCTTGAAATAAACATATAGGCTATCATAAACATTATTTTATTTATTTAAATTTATATACCTACCTATATTAATGTTAGGTATCCTGCCTAATCCTAATAATGGTTCAAAAGTTCAGTCCATTCCCCCTTCCCACCACACACACACAACAATTAATATCCGCCAGTTATTATGCTACACTACCTATATTAATATCACATACCTACCTAGATAATAAATAATAATAAATGTCAGTCTGAATTTACACTTATCGCAAGTAAAATTAATGTGCCGATAAGCAAACACATCAACACAATATTATACTTTTAAAATCATTATTGCTTTTTCAGTTTGTATATGTGTATTTTATAAGATCTTCTGATCGTACATAACCATAATCTGTATTCTGCAGTACCTAGTTAAATTGTGCCCTGCAGAAGATGAAGTTTCTATACAAATTGTAGTGTACCTTTGAACTTTCAACTAACTGTCATTGGGCAGTCAATAGTCATCATTGAAATTATGTTATCTTGCATAGTTGCCTAGGGTACCTATATTAATTATGAATGATCACACGGCAATATTTAGATTTTATGTTTCTAATAATAATATATTATTATAATGTACATTTGTGATTTACGTCCCTTTAATCATAATGTGGAAGTAGAATTTGCTAATATTTTATGAAATATAGTAGTTTCAAATTACGATTTTTATGTCCACCTGTCCCCAAAACTTATAAGCTCAACGATAATGAAAAGGTTAAAAGGCTTATGTCATCATAATTATTACATAACAGATACTCGTAATTAGGACTGCTATTCGAATATACCTATACATATTGCGCACGAATGTAGCATGTTTAAAACATCGTAGGAATAATTAAGTTCAGTCAAAATTTGTTCAACATTACTACTGTCTACTATACTATACATTAAACAAACAATGTTGATGAATATTTTAATGTTTTAAGCTTATAACTAATGTTTATTTTTTTCAAATATACCTACTTTTTTATGCATACCTATAGAGGTACCTATATATTTTCTATTTTAATAAGTTGTTAATTTTAGTCAATCTAGCGATTGTGTTTACAGATAGCTGATAAGTGTATACATATATACAATCTGGGAATATTATTACTTTTGAATTGGGACTGTTAGCTGTTGAGTGTTGACTCCAATAATAATTTGATTTTTATTTATTGGACAAATTATTTTTAGGTTGTTACAACAAAATAACTACCTAAAACAGTTATTCTTTGATTAAATATCTAATTTCGTAATTTTCTTAAAATATCTATAAAACAAATGTTTGTATATTTTTAAATACAAAAACTAAAAAAAATTAAAATTGAAATTTTTCTATAAATAGCACAAAAAGAGTGGACATATTTTGAAAATTATAAAATAAATATTTTGTGTACATTTTAAGAATTACAGTTATTCATTTATGAATTACAACAAAATAAGAAAAACGCTACATGAGAAATCGAGTGAATACCCAATGTTGAACTTCAGACCCTCATAAAAAAATATTATGGATTAACGCACAATTTTATTTTTAATTTCCACTAACAATAGACAATAACCTATAAGGAACCTCTATTAAATGTTCAAGGCTTTTGACCAAACAAACATTTTTTATCGACAATGATTTTTAAAAAAACTAATAATAATAGTATCGACATTTTCTTACGTCTATATATAGCTCAAAACGATTTAAAATATTTTGAAAACCTCATGGTGTAGGTATAAAAAATACTAATACAAACAGCTTTTGAAAATTGCATGTACCTGCTATGGTTATTTATTTTAGAGTTACTCCAAAAATCAAAATGGAAGCCGTCGAAAGCTGGTATTGAATACAAATATTCGTTTTTCCTTATTTTTTTTTCAAACGCTTTTGAAAACTATTGAGAATTGATTTTCCGGCGTTAGATTCATTTTTATACCAGACAAAAATGTTGAAGTAGAAAATCGATTTTTACTGCTCTAAAAAAAACCCATTGTAAAATCAATACATTCATCGTTCCGCTCAGAATCTAAAATGCATAATTATAATCTCTTTACAATTCCCCATATGATTAGATTTTAGATAGCCCTTAATTATTATTAATTTTTATAAATATGAGATTTATAAATGCTGATGTATAACTAATACAAATTTATAAAAACATGTATCAAATTAGAGATGAGAATGAAACACCTAAGCTGTTTCATAAACTTTAAATAAATATGAGTATATTATTCCCTTGTCTATAAATAATATTATGTTGCAACATAATATTTTTAATTTATACTTACATATACTTACAGTATTAAATGTATTCTAAAAGTTGGTACCAATGGTACCTCATTATGTTTCATAAGCAATAATTTGAGTATTTTTCATATACATCTCCATAAATTATCTCATGTAAGTAAGTGCCAAGTGTCGTATAAGTACTTACAGTCTATATTATTTAATAATATAATATATTTATAAATATAAAATAAAATTATTAGATATATTTAAACAATTTTATTATGGCAATCAACATGGAGTAAGTATTTAAATTTTATAACATTTAAATTTAATAAAAATTAAAAAGTGATAATTTTAACAAAAATAACACGTATGAATCATTTATACATGTTGAACATTTTCATTATTAACTAAATAAAATAAGATAACAATTATTGAAACATACATGTTAACTTGAAATTAATATAAATAACACTTAAAGTGAAAAACAAAATATTTGGATTTACTAAAAGTCTAAAACTATATAATTTATCTGACCTACAAAATATAATGCTGAATATTACTATTTACATGATTACAGATTAACCAAGTTAGTTAATCATGACTATTTTAATATTTATAAAAATTAGCTAATTATTTCTAGTGAAATTAGTCAAGTAAATGATTTTATTTAAATAGAATAACAATACATTAAAAATTAGGTAAATAATAATAACATAAAAAATCTACATCAATGGTTGAGCAAATTTGTTCTTGTTTATCGGATTGAAAACAATAGGTTTGTACATTGAATTTTTATTTTTCATAAATGGTTGTAGTGAATTTACACCGACTATAGAACTAGCCGGAATCTTTTCATTGGTAACTTCATTTAATTCCTGATAAAAATAAAAATGACTTATTATATTTAATACCTATGTATAAAAAGATTTTTTCATTAGATATTTACTATTTCGTTATTTTGTTTTTGCTTTAAGCTTTTTATGATATGTATGTAATCAAGATTTATTCCAATGTCGTTGTTTTCCCGATCAGATATTGGACTGGCTGATCTAAATGGTGCAAAATAAAAATTTTAATTATCCTACAATTTAAAACAAACCAAGTAACATTTACTACCAACCTATATTGGCTAAATGGTGACTTGAATATTTGTTGACTAGAATACACACTTAATCCCGAGCTCCATATACTTGCTAAAACCTGTGTTAGAATTGTTAACCAAAGCATAATAGTTAGTATTGCATTTACAATATATTTATTGTTAAGTTTATTGATGCTCTGTGATAACTTGTTGAAATTGTTAGGTTCTTTTTTTGTTGTCAAGAGTAGTTAATAAAGTATGTAAAAAGCTTTATAAAATAAAGGAAAATAGCTGAAATACATTTTTTTAATTTGACAAGTATAATTTATGAACTTGTTTTTTAAAATCGTCAACTGATTTTTATGGTATGATTATTTTGTTTGTAATTATTGTTAGGTACTATTCCTTATTTTAAAAAATCTATGTCTAATCCAACACTTATTCTAATGACACCTTCACAATTATTTTTTTTCGTTAATGGGTACCCTTTCTTGATTAAAATTAGATTTCCATTTCTTTTATACTTTAATTCTTTTTATAGTCTTTCTAATATTACCAATTCGGCAAAAATGTATAATAAGTCACTTATTGAAACAAAAAAAAAAATATATATCTACCTTTTTTTATTGCTTTTGTAAATGACAGACAGAACAAAACAAAATAATTTTATAACTAATATTATGAATTAAATAATTTTAAGTTTAAGTACAAAGACCGGATTTATATTCTCTAAAAATACCTAAAATTGATGCTAATATTCTCTAAAAAACCTTCAAATATTCTCATTATATTCTCTTATAATTTTTAAAAATATGCTAAAATATGCAAAATATGCAAAAATATGCAAAGATATTAGATAATCAATAAACATCTTCTGGGTACCATAATATTAAAATTAAAAATAAATACAAATGTTATCACACAATTTATAAAATATTCCAAAATATGCTAAATGGGTTAAATATTCTCTAACCCATGAAATATTCTCATATATGCAAAAAAAACTTTTTTCTACGTAGGTACTCAGAATTGAATGAATCGTCCACATTTTTTACTCTCATAAGACAGCATAGACCCAGTAATGATATGTAAAAACACATAAATCCGGTCTTTAGTTATAAGTATTATACCTAATATGCACAGTTTACAGTAGGTTTAATTTGTTAAAATATGTTCAAAACTTAATGTTGTCATAAAAATGAATATGTTCACTATTTTTGTATCAATACTCATTTTTGTTAATTGTTTAATGTGTTTATATTAAGTATTAAAATATATATTTGAATTAAATGTCATGCGTTTCAAATTCACTAAGTAGTAAGTAGTAGGAAAGTTATATGTATTTTTATTAAGTAGGTAATATATTATGTAATATAATTGTTAATTTTAGTCATCTAGTAATTATGGTTTATGGTATAAGTTGATGATTATCTACCTGCTTCTGTGCTTTGTACGTGAAGTTGGTCGAGTAATCGACACAGACACTTCTGAGTCCGAACTTGCCACAGAATGTGGTAGGGCCCCTTGAGCAAAGTCTCTTCTGTAGTTACCAGATGTAGGTGTTGATGATCCTTTTTCAGTTCCATTGCATTGCTTACGTACAGTATTTGGTGTCACATACACCGGAGTACTTTTGGGCATTTGGTATACAACTTTTGGATGCACAGTTGTTGATTTTTTTACTGGAGTTTCTGAACGATTATTGGGTTCATGTTCAACTCTAAAAAGTGGTTAGCTTAGTTAAATGTAATAATTCGTAAATAAATATTTTCATAATCAAATTATTTTTACCTGGAAGAGTTAAAATCTTTGTAGTCGCGCCTTGACTCCCGAAATTCAGAGAGTACTTGAGTACCAGAAGGGAGAGGTTGTGCTGGTTCTCTATCACCTTGTGTTAACGTGTACAGTCTCAACTGTTGTCGAATATCTGCTTTTTCTCTTTCTCGTTTTCGTTGAAACTCTTCTTCCACTCGACGCATAGCTTCCATTTCACTGAGTCTCTGGCGTTCTGTAATCAATGTTTTCAAATAAAATATCAACTTTTAATTATATGAAAGTGCAAATATATTACCTTTGTACTCTGCTTCCTTTGATAATTTTTCAGCTATTTTCTTTCGTTCAATTTGCCTTATTGTACTTTGAAATGCAAACTTTTTATTTGATGATTTTTGTTGTTTTGTTCTTTCATTTATGACTGGTAACTCTTCATCATCCAGGTCGTCTCTTGTGAGGTCCTCACATGACTTTGATACAATAGCTTTATTTTCAGGCACATTTTTTATATCCCTATGAATTGGATTAATATTTATAAAAGAGTTCTAATGACAGTTATTTGGATGTTTAAATATACTTTTGATATAAATAGTTCAATGATTTATATTCTGGCAAATACATAGCTCGTCTGCCTGCAGCTAAATATGAAAACTTTGGTAAAGATGACATAGCTAATTCTTCATCAGAAGGTTCATCTCCATTTTGACATTCCAACTGACTCCAGTTTTGTGATGGAAAATTGCCAACTAAACCTGATTGATGCAATGAATCTGGTACACTTCTACTCAATACCCAGTTTTCATCCAACTGTGATTTGCTTCTATCTGTCGATGCTTTTCCTCTATTTAATTTAGATTTGAAGTAACCACTAGATTTGGGTGGGTTCATTGGTGAAAAATCTTCATTCTTTATAGAACACAATAAATTATATTGTTTTAATAAACATAAAAGATTACTATTAGTTTATAAGCAAACTCACTAATTGTCCATATCTCTTATCAATCCCTGTACTTTCCTCTCTGGGTAGGGATAGACAGAAACTTGGCTTAGCGACTGTACGAGTTCTTGAAAACTGTGTGGTATCCAAACTTTGAGGTGAAACTGGTGCCGAATCCTCCAATCCTCCATCTGAACTTGTTTCTTCTAAGTCTTGCTGTGGAGTCCAAGCAACCTAAAAGTTATTATAGTATATTAAATTGGCATTTTTAAACATGTAAATTTATGTATTACCTGTGAATTATGGGCTGAATTAGGACTAGCATCTCCAGAAATACCGCTATCTCCAGATTTATCACCGGAATTATGAGGTTGATCTATAATTGGTATTAAATCTTCCTCTCCACCGCTGCAATTAGGACTAACTGGTGAAGGACTTTCTAAAGCAGTAAGCAAGCGCCAAGCAGCTGTTGGACTAAATCTAGGGATGTCAAACTGTTTTCTTGGAAGTGTAGGTCTTAGTTGAAGAGATATGTCACCACCGCTCTAAAATATTTATAGATAAATAAAATAATATTATACTTTTAAGTTTTAATATAGGAAGTTTAGGTTTTTATCATAATGAAATAAATATTGTTCCTAACCTATCTAAAATTGTAATTAAATATATAAAGGGAAACATTTAATTGTTTTTCATAATGTACAAATAAACAGTTATAAATATTAACATAAATATTATACTATACATTTGAGAAAATTAAAATTATATTTCTCGTGTAAATAATAATTACTGAAATAAAACCGACTTTATTGGTATATACCTCATCTGTTGGGTCACTGCTAGCAATGCTATCAGAAGGCGAACCGTTCGTTTTATTAAAGCTCTCAGCGAATCGATCGACGTCTTCAGAGGTTCTACTGGTCTTTGTCGTATCATTGAACTCGTTCATACCGAAATAGAATGTTTTCGGTTTAATATCTGGCACGCTAAACAACGTAAAATATATTAAATACACGTAGGTATAACATTGAAATAATCGATTGTCTTATTTAATAGGGCATACCTTGTTTTCGGCTTAGCTCTCTTATCATGGATCTTGTTCTCGTCATTGGAACCCGTGGCTGACGAACCCTCGCCCGTGCATCGGACGTCATCGTCTTCTTGTACTTTTGTAGCGAGATTCGGTATCGACCTGGACATCCGTTTGGCCCGGTCGGCCATTAATCGTTGTCTGTTCGAGTTCACCGGGCTCTCGCGATGTTTGTCAATGTCAGCGACCACAACCGCTGCCCGTTCCTCGGAAGCCGGATTGGACGAGCTCTCCGAAGCGCGGCCAACGGGCGGATGACGGAATTCTTTTTCTCTCAGCCTTTCTGTCACGCGTTTCAATTCAGCCTGCAAAAATTAAATAGGTAAAGCTAGTATTTAAAGTTATTATTAAAAATCTTCGGGTAACCGTTGAATAAATACGTTCATTTTTTCGATAGATTTTCGGAGAAAATGATTCATAAAAAAAAAATAATAGTTGCAATTTGTATAAACGATATCGCAGCGTATTATATAATAATGGTCAGTGTTGGAAATCAATTTAATCTTGTTTTAGTAATTTTATAGACATATAAAATATTTTCTTTAAAAATTCGATTTTTTTTTTTGTTGCGTGAAAATTCCACTAGGGTGACGATCCCAAAGATCATTATTTCGAGCGCCTGGACCGGTATGGTCAATTTGACGCGTGCCGGCGGGTTTCCTATTATTCCTACACCCGATCTAGCTAGCTGCTCTATTGCGTAAATACTAACTGGTCCGCGCGACAAAGGACGTCCCGAAAATCTGCAGCTGCGCATTGTTATACAGAACAGTGGCTCGTTGTTAAGAGTAAAGTATATGCGGAGGGGTCAAATATATGCAGGAGGCTAACATTTATTGTTTAGGGGTGGCGAAGGTTTAATGGTGCTAAAAAAATTTGACGATTTTGGTGTTGTTGTATAATAGCGAAAAACCTTAGTACCATTATAGTGCGTACAAGTTAGTTGCGTATTTATTTATTTATTTTTGGTTGAGTAATGAATCAATTATATTGGACCTGGGCATAAATGCAGTTTAGCTCCCAAGCGATTATTTGGAATTTTTTTTTTCAAAATGTGTGTTTTTGAATTTGAAATACAAGACATTTAAGATTTTAGATTTTTTTTTTTTTAAATGTTTGTATTTTTATGCTCAACAATTTGGTGGTATCAGAATTTGCCTATCGTACTTAATTTTTATGTTATTGTTAATAAACCACATAAAAATGAATTATAAAGTTATTATAAACATGTGCATATTTGAGAAACTTAGAATAAATTTTTTTTAATTTTTGTTTCATTCGATGAGTAATAACATAAATATAGGGTGTTACCACTGGGTATCTTCCCTAATCTAACTACTCGCATATCATATTTTACCTTTCATATATCAAACCTACTTATTGTACAAAAAGCATGTATAGATTGTAGATTTCTTCAAATAAATAAAAAAAAAAAAAAAAAAATAACATAAATAAGTTTTTGGTGATATTTTTTGGTTTGGAAGATATAGATTAAAATAACAAGCAACAAAAATTCAAAATGTACAGGTAAAGTACAGGTAATAGTTTGAAATTGTAATCGTTCTATTAATTTACCCATGCACCCCCCCCCCCATCGGGTTATTTTTTTTTTATTACTTTTGGCCTGGTGAATATCGATCCTGTTATTGAATTTTTTCATCTAGCCTGTAATTTATACTATCCAAATAAATACAACAACGATGGGAATATGGGATCGACGTTTCTGAGGACGAAAGAAATGATATAAAATGATACACATTATCTAAATCTGTACATTTTGATTTTTTATTGCATCATTTTTAACACGTTCAATGCCATGTCAACGGGTATCCGACATTGGTAACGAAGCCCGGGTCACCTTTGTGGTCCGTACGTAATTTTGGCGTGGCGACGCGGGCTCTGCGCCGAAAACACTAGCGGAGCTCAACGTGTAAATCAATTTCTTCCATCAAAACCAAAAAATATAAGTTAGTTCTGATTTCACCAAAAACGTATTTATGTTATTACTCATCGAATATTAAAAAACGTCAAAAAAAATCAATTTTGAGTTTCTCAAATATGCAAATATTTGAAATAACTTTATAATTCAGTTTTATGTGGTTTATTTACAATAACGTAAAAAGTAAGTACGATAGGCAAATTCTTATTCCACCAAAATGTTGAGCATATAAATACAAACATTTAAGAAAAAAAAAATTCTAAAAATTAAAATTAAAAAACACGATAATTGAAAAAATTGAGCATTTTGAAGTTTTTTGACCATAACTTCCAAAATAAATTCGACGGGCTTTTTTTGAAAGTACCATCAAATTAGGGCATGCGAAAACACACATTTTGAAAAAAAAAAAATTCCAAAAAATCGCTTGGGAGCTGCTAAACTGAAATTCGTTCCCAATAGTTAGATTGAATTATAATATATAGCCATATAGGTACACAATATTTATACTCCATAATATTATATTATGCAATACCTAAGCATTTAATTGTGTTATTATTTTTGGAAAACGTAATTAAAAATGTTGATAATTCTTTTGCATCATAACTGAATAAAATAATTTGGCATGTCTTAAACATGACATTAAGTATTGCCGATTTAAATTAGATTATAATACAAAAATCTCGGTCAGGTACTCGAGAATATATTATAGTGAAGAGTGAATATAACATATTATAAATGTGAGTGTTGGAAGGAGTTTGCAATTTTCAACATCACACGTAATCGAAAACTACGTGTATTTAAATTTTCACCTATTTAAAGTATGTAACGATGATAATATGTAACTTACACCACGCTCTGTATATGGAATATTGTAATTTGCAACAAAATTAAAATTGATTTTATTTTATTGATTGATAATTACATACTGCTACCACAGCCCATAAACTTCAATTCCAAACTTCCTATATCCACAAATGGGCTTTACTATAATATTATTTAATACAACTATACAAAAGGCAAAGGTATGTCCAATACTAAATAATGTATTAATTTGATAGTTTGATACGATATTATAATAACTCTGTTTTTGCGGTCAATCATCGGTAAAGTATTATTCACTTGTTACTACTTAGTATAGGTAAGTATAGTGAGTTGTTTAGTGTAGTTTGGCCTAACCTAACCTTACTTGTTACGTGGTATCGATTTAAATTTTGGTACAAATTTAAATGTAATAGATACTATAAGTACCACCCAACAATTTCAATCAGTATTTTTTCACTTTGGTTCACTTTTGGTGCCAATTACACGCATCCATCATTAAAAAAAAAAAAACATTGTAAAGTTTAATAATGGTTTTCATTTTAATATACATAGCCACATAGGTAGTAGGTACCTACATATATATAATATATATCTAGGTATATACTTAAGGATTTATTTTATAATCAATAAAGGGGGACAAGGAGGAAACCTCTACAAAGTGTCCCCTAGTAATGGTGTCCCCAAACACCGGCTAATTCTTCCACACCCAGGCGCAATTATAATCAACAATATTTTATATTACTATGTACATTATAAACTACGAAACGCACACTTTTAAATAAAAAATACTTTGTTTTTTTAAACTCTAGAAAGTGCACAAGCAAATATAATTTAACCTTTTTTTATTAACAATGCGAGGGCCAAATTCGACACTTTATAAATTAATGATATTAGTATCGTTGGAATTTGATACTCCATGGACGGTACTTTGTGAATATTTTTATATTTATTATTTTAATTTTAGTAGGTACTTTACATATAGTTGCATAACTATATAGTTTTTATATTATAGGTATACAGCAGAATTGTTCTCAAATAATTATATAATAAAGAAAATACGATGTGGACTGCAGTAGAATTGAATCTTTTAAAAACTAAACTGTTCGTTAAAAATACAATAAAAGTTAACTCACTTGAAATTGAGGGGAAGACATGCTCCGATGTAGATTGCTAGGTTGTGGTTTAACTTCAGGCTGAAACTCTGCGTTTTTTAATTCGTCTCTACTGAGCTTATGTTTTGTCTCAGCTCTAGTCTTAAATAATCTCAATCTTGGCATACCATTGTTTTGACTAGATCTACTATTATCCCTGTGGTTTTCCCAATGTTGATACGAGTCAGGCGAAGAGCTGTCCATCTACGAAACGTAAAATACACAACTTTTGTAAAGATACCAATTTAATTTAAAAACTTAAGAAGTAGGTAAATCAAGAATTCAAGACATCAAGTAATTTAAGTAGTGTAGGAAATCTCATTTGGGCCTTGGATCATCATTATATTATAATATATATAAACGCCTAAATCCTCTACTCACTTATACCCATAATCTATATTCAATTCATACATATTTCGTGTAATATTTTAGTGATGTTGTTAAATTTGAAAAAAAAATACAAATACGTTAAGTTTAACATAACTAAATAATCATAATAATTGGTAATAATACGTGCTATATTTATTAAAATCAAAAATGCTATCTGCACTCACTCCATTATGATGTGACGAAGACGGAGGCACTTGAGGAGCTCTGTACTTCTTTTTAGAGCGGGACATCCTACCCTTGACAGCGCCATTGTCTCCGTGATTGTGATGATGTTGGTAACCCATCGGTGGCAGTTGGCGGGAGTCTGAAAACCTTAAGTCTGGTTCGCTAGTATACATATTGTACCCCATACGATCTCGTCTTCCATCCCTAGGCACGTGTCTTTGAATCTCGTATCCATATCCATGTTGTATCTAAAACAACATTTTTAAGATCATTAAACTTTATTGACCTTTATTAAGAAAATATAGCAATATTTATGTCATACTCAAAGAAAATCAAATATAAATATTTAAACCAAAAAATGTTCACATGAAACTATATGCGTGGACACGCAGCTCGCATTGTTATAGTATAATATCTTTATATACAGGGTGATTCATCAAGCATGCCAACTCCCTTTTTTCTTTAATAATGCAATTATCCAAACTCTGATTATTTTTGGAATTTTCAAATATACTTTAATACCATCTTTTTTGATTCTTAAGATTTTTTATACTACTTAAGAAGTGTCCTGTGGGGAAAAAAATATCAGTTTTTAAATGAGAACATCCTTTCATTTTAAATTGTAAATTATAGAGTGGATAATTTTTCTAAAAATGTTGACGTATCAGAATCAAAATTCTTAAGTTTAGATTTTGAGTTATTTAACTTTATGTTCTAAGAATAAAAGGTCCATGGTAATGGGTTTATAAATTATAAGAAATGGGGGCTATAGTGATTTTATAGTTTTAGTCAATAATATTAGTCGATCAGCATTAATATAATCTATTTTATATTTTTATAAAACCATTTTTAAGGATTATTATCCTTAGTACAAACATTGTAATAACTAAGAAACTACTTCTTCAAATTTTGAATTAGGTACCTAGGTACATCAACATTTTCAAAAAAAAAGCATTAAATAATTTACAGTAAAAATGGGGGGGGGGGGTCTCATTGGAAAAATAGAACTTCTTATTGCCACAGGACACTCCTTAAGTATTATACAAAAATTCAAGAATTTGTAAGTATGGTCTTTGAGTAAGTATGTTTAACAATTCCAAAAATCTGAATTTGAATAAATTCATTATTAAGGGGAAAAATTGGGGTGAGCATGCTTGGATGCTTGGTGAATCGCCCTGTATATATTTATTTTTTTCTGGATCTTGAGCTTTGGAAACTATAGCCATTAATATATTTTTAGAGGGTTGGTTTGTTGAAGAACACGTGTATGTAGGGTGACGATTTGTCACTAAACATCCAGGTGGTCACCCATCCGGGAATTAAGGTCGTCGGCCGATGCTTGACCTCAGAACACGTTATGGAGTGAGGCCAACCACCGAGCTTCACCAGGCCAGCTATAGTTATATTATAAGTATTATGTATCTAATAATACATTGAAAAAAGTTTTTATTTTATTTAAATATTATTTGTATTATTTTATATAAGTATTCTAATAATATGTATTTTGTTTCCAACCAAATTATCTTTATATTTTTTTTAATAATTTGAATTTTTATTTTATTAATTTTTATTAAAGACATAGTGAAGAATATCTCAAATTATAGTTAAATTGTTTGCTGTATTATAGATTACCATTGTTGCAGTTATCGATAGTAAATATTTAATAAGTATAATAATGGTTGTATTGTTTATCAACAATTTAAAATTCCATTGTTGTGTAAGTTTAAAACATATTTTTTGTAGTTCAATGAATAGTTTTAAAAAATAACCAATCATATTTTTGTAGAATAAAGTATTTATAAAAATACAAGTAACGTTAAATAATATTATTTTTAATTTTATATCAGTTATTTGTAACAGGGAGTTTTAGATAGGCAAACGTGGTACGTGTTTGTTAAGGTGGAGTGTGGAAAGTATCACAACTATTTTTAGTTATCATAATAAACCATTTTTTTTTTTTTATTGCAATGTAGTTTTGTATAATATATTTCTTTAAATGCGATATTTCAAGGATTTTCTTTTATTTTATACAGTTTTTGTTTTTAAATAACGGGTTCATGGTTAGAGTTATTTATGGAATTATTATAAGTGAAAGACTGATCGATATTATTATTTCTTCAGCATGACATTAATTTTATTTTACTGTTACTAAAAAAAAAATAATATAACATTATTCTAATAATTGATATACGATTATTTGTATGTGTTGTTACTTGTTACTAAATGCTGTTTCTGTAAAAAGGCGGAGGGTGTAAATATAAATGGAAAAGCTAGGATATTTTTCAATAATCCCGTAAAAACCATAGGATAATATATTTACCATAACCAAAGGTATCAACTCGAGTAATTTATATCCAATGAAACACGTATATTAATTGTAATTTTAAAACAATAAATACCATTAAGTGACTTGCCTTAATTTTTAAGTAATAGCTAGAAAATCTCTAAGACACATTTAATGGTTAAGTATCAATAGAAGTCTCTAGGACATTACACTGTAAATCTAACCGATTCCATATAAAGATATATCAGTAAATATTCTGAAATAAGACGTAAATAAGTTTTAAGGTCAATAACGAATTGTAGGTATACAATCGTACAATCATATAAAAGTCTATGGAAATTGGAAGATGGATTTTTGTGCAACTGTTTATTGTTTTCCTTATTACTTTTTTATCGTTTTTAACAGGAAGTGAACTTTCTTGTATGTAATATAGTTAAGCAAATTTATTAAAAAATGATTTGTTTTGCATTGAGTATCTAATTAAGTTATTAGTAAATGATTTTAATTTAGTATACATTTAAAAATGTCGTTTACATATTTTTATGATTTTTACTGCATATTATACGGCCGATTGTGATACTTTTTAGAGCATACAAATCCGTGCTTTAATCATATAGCTAAGATAACAGGTGTATTGCAAAATATATTTTACTCACGTCGTCCCGGTGCGAATACTCGTACGGCCGTTTACCGTTTATGGTGCCTGCCGCGTGCAGCATGGACCCGTTTTCGGTGGCCCTGAGTCGCGGCCGTTGTTGGCCAGGCACGTGCGCCGGCAGTACTTTGGGCCCGGTGGTCGGCTGCCTGAAGTACTGTGACCGCGGGAACGAGTACGCCCACGAGTGCGGTGGTATCGACTGCGTGTCGCCGCCGGTCGCGTACGATGTGCTGCTGCCGTGACTGTTCGAGTTTCCCATCGCTGCGGCGAGTGGCTGTTCGGCTGTGCGGCTGTGTTTGGATGGAACAGGGCACGACGACGCGTCTCAGCCTCGCTCTCTGCAGTCCGCTGCGTGTTACACCGACGATCGAGACCTCATCTGTGGGAAACAAACGACGAAATTAAATTATGTAATAATCGGAGCGGTGTGTGGTACAGTCGATGCAAAGGATAAAAGGTAACCTATACCTTGCATTTTAATTATTAATATAAGTATTGTATACTTTGTACAATATTCTTGTTCGATAGATTTTTGTAGTAAGGATACTTTTATAATTTATAAAATAGATACGATTTATACGCATCTGCGATCATTTTTTTTGTTATATGTAATTTAAATTACTAAGAAATATAATAATATGGGTGTCATTAACCTATTATTATCACCGTAGGTAAGTTATACTATCTAAAACGTTTTATATTTTTACATGTGATGAATACATATATGGGAAGTTCGAATGAGATATATCGAAAGCCCCTGTTTTTAAAAACGATATTTTTTATCCCAAACCCCTTCATCCGTATTTTCAGTCAGTCCTAAAAGATTAGGCGAGAAAGATTATTGCACAATATACCAGTCAGTTACGTATATGACGTATACTGGCCATAATCTTCTATCCAATAGTGCATTCAACCTGGGGCTCAATCACAGTCAGTACAGTATTCTTGACTTTCCCCTGCAGCTGTGGTGGGCCACAGATGACTTTAATCAATTCTACTAAATAATTGAAGAGAGCGGAGAGACTAAACTAATTTAAATTAAACTAAATTTAAAATACGTTTTTTCCTCTTTCAATTTTTATATATGCATATAATCATGATTTCTCTCATGTAATTATAACAAAAACTGTCCTCCATTATCCATATTGGTTTCAAAATTTAAAATATACGAGCTTTAAGTTTTATATGCTCTTTTCTTTTTCTTTGTTTAATTATCAATCATATTATAATAGTTTAATAATGGTTGAGATAAAATATTTTTTATTTAAAATTCATTAAAAAAAAAGAAATGTGCTTATTTAAGAATACGTGGAATGTACCAACGTGTTTATTATTATTTTATTTTAATTTATGCACTCAGCGTATTTAACTACAGAACTTTGGTGATCAAAATATTTTTTATGTTCATGTAGATATAAGGTGGTTGCCGTTCCCGACGTACAATTTCGTAGAGCGACCGCCTAACTTTACAAATTTCGAATTTCGAATTTACCGTTGAACGCTAATCGCTATTCATAATAATTATAATTGGTTAATAATATGATTAGGATCAAATCGGTGGAATTAAAAATTGTTTCGGGTAAATAGAAAATAAAAACAAGTGTGAAACACACTAATTAGTAATTAGGTGATGGGAAATAAAGTGGCATTCGTCGAGTTCGCGTAATCAACTTTACGACACGTATAATAAAATTATAGTTAGTTAAATACGTTGCATATAACTACCTACCTACAGTATGTATATATATATTTATACTTTATGTCTTTATTTCAAAAACAAATATATATATATATATTACTATGGTACGAATGTACAATGAGGAATGGAATAATTTAATCCGGACGACAACTACGATATTAATGTATCTGTCACAATCAAAATATATATTGACTCGAAATCAAATGTAGATTATATCGAATATATAGAAATATAGTCTACATAATTTGTCGTGGAGTGTATCCAATCGAGACATTGTATATAGTGTTTGAAAGAAGTTCAATATTATATCGGCTCGTATTTTAGGTGTATTTATATAATATTTATAATAAAAAAATTATAAGAAATTATTTTTAATTCAAGAATAATAGCCGTGATATTATACAACACTTGAGCAGTAAGGAATGTTTTAAGAAAATTCCACCAATTGTGTTTCTATAATACTAATAACACAATAATGATTATTATATTATTCACAAGTATCATATTATGCGCGTAATATATAGTATCGATCATTATAATAAGGACTATTATAATTTATAATTATTAATTTATATATAAGGTACCTCCCCGAGTAAATACAGTATACACGAGTAAGTTTCTATTAAGTGTAGAAGATTTAGTCACTCGTATTTTCATTTAATTAATGAAATAGGTACTGTCTATTTAACAAAATTATATTAAATAATATATCAAATATAATAATTAATAAATAATAATATGTCGCGTCTATGGCTATCACTCTGACTGATTTGAAGGACTCGTCTAATTCAACATTTAAAACGATTTTTTATTTTACTTAACTTAATGTCATGATTCGTAAATGAGATCGTTTATTATTAAAAACTAATTTCTGGTTTTATTTCAATGTTTGAAAATAAACCTTTATGATAATAATATAGATAGGTAGCTTATTTTTAATGCACATCGGGTGTTTCGAATGGCAAATGTTTATGCACTTTGCCTATAACATTATAATATAAAGTTATTTTCAAGTATATAATATGAGCAAAAACTAGATATAGCCACATCTCCGACAAGAATGAAGAGGGAACCATCTTATACTATCAATTGAGTCTCAAAACCATTTTTAAAAATAATATATAGTTTAATTTTTAATTTTAATCTTTTTAAATTACATTTTTAAGATTTTTGGCAGATTCGTAATCAACCGTTTTTCCTAAATATACTTATTATTATTATATATTGAATAAAGATCTCCGCCCCAATGGTTTGAAAAACACTGGAAAGTTATAACGCATATGCCGTGTACTCGTAAAATCATTGATTACTTATAAATATTATTACTTATAATATTATTAATTATTATTAATAGTAGGTACCCAGTTACTATTTTATAGATAATCAATGGTTAAATAAATAACCAATATATATCTATGAAGTACCTACCTCCCCTGACTTTGTCTAATTGATTCGAAACTATTTTAATATTTATTTATTTGCAAATCAATTTCAAATTGCCTAATAGAATTTGCAAATAAGTTATTTAAATATTATAAGCAAAACCACCATTTTGGGCAATAACTTACTTCAAGCAGCTCCCTGATTTTGTTCGATCGTTTCAAAATTTGAGTGAATATTTACAATGAAAATATTTACATTGAAAATAATTATTACAAGGTTGGTTTTAGAATTTTTAAATATTTATTATAATATAAGGATTAGTATAAAATTATACGCAGAAAGCTATTTCTGGCCAAAAAAACTTATTAAATTCGGCAAAAAATAAAATTGATTTGCAAATTTTTGTAGCCACTTTGCAATATGTATTTACAAAATACTAGCACATTTTTCGAATTAATCAGACAAAGTACAACTTAAAGTCAACCTCACAGGCATAATAAGACATACTGACGTCAATTGATCGCCGGAAAATACAAAAATACCTGGAAATCAGCCGTCCCATCGTCTCGTGCGTGTATGTTATAATATATATTGTAATACAGGTCGTTTAGAAGCAATAATGGTACGCGCGTGTTCTGCAGCGTTCTCTCGCCGTCGTATAGTATAAAATATCCTTTTCCGATCGACGAAATGTGTTCGTAGAGCAATCTAAAAGTAACACAATAACACACGAACGGCGTTCGGGTTTTCTCAGGTCGGCGGCACTATATGACGGTTTTCGCGAATAAAATCCGACGGGAGCAAAAATAGAAAATCTCGATTTCCAGACAAACACACGCGGCTATGACTGGCAACCGCACACGAACTCAGCGCGATTATCACACACGCGCCCGCGGATAAGGAACAACACGACCGTGGCGGAAACGAGACACGTGACGAAGACCGCCGATAGCGCGGAGCAGTTGTTTGTTTCGGAAGGAACGCCGCGCGTACTGTACAACACACGGCGAGACGCGTGTTGCGTGTGTGTTCCGTTACCGGGTCGGTTCCGGCGAGACACCGTTATTATACGACTGAGAAGTGAGAGACCGAATGAGTGATTAACTGTGAGAGCGAGTGAGAGAGAGAGTGAGAGCGATAGCGACGGAGTGCCGGAGACGCGCTGCACCACCGCCGACAAGTCGCGCTCCCCACCACACGCGCTCGCGGCGGCGGAAGCGAACGTCGCCGCCGTTGCAATCGCTCGACTCGCCAGCGTAAGCCGCCGTCGTGTCTCGGCTGGCCGCGCGATCGCAATAAATAACGACAAGTATTCGAAACACATAATATTATATTATAATAATAATATTATCGTTTGCGGGTATTTCAATTTTTTTTTTTAAATTCTTTCTCTTCTCTATCGTAACCGTCGGCAAGCCTACGCTCGAAAAATTTCACTCGTTAGGTAAGGTTAGGTTAGGTTAGGTGTCTGTATAGAGTTTCATTTAAATTTCGTTCCACCCCCACCCCCTTCACTTCGTTAAACTGCTGATTGTATTATTATTATTATAACAACAATTTTCAAACGTTAACAAAGTTGGGATCATAATAATATATTTTATTTAAATTATAAAATATACCTACACATATTATAGACTTAAAAAACACATGTTGTGAATTAGTATAGCGTCGTATATAGGCGATATATCTTGTAGAAATTTTTATTCCTACAAGGAACTTGTTCTTGTACAAAATAAAGGTAACTGGAGTGCATCGTACCCCTACGACTTGTCTGTCTCTAAAGACCGTCGTCGTATTATAATAGTATATAAGACCGATAACAAAGACTAACGAAAAATTCACGGTTACCCATGGATCGCCGCGAGTATACCGTTTACAATGATATTATGGACGGTGGTCACCTAGATTGAGTTTACCACGGTTGCCTGGTGCCTGCTTATAAGGAGGGGTTTGGTTTACGAACCTCATCACACGAAATTCGCCTACGGAAGCGTTCGGAAAGTTGTCGATGAAACATTTATTGGTGAGATCTGGTAAGGTTCTAAACTTGCATTGCAGCCCGAACGCGATAACCACTCGAACTATCCATATTGTTAGCGGTTTAAAAGCTATGATATTTTTCTTAGGTCAGTCTTATGAAACGGTTCGTGGTTTTTTCCACGTCTAATTCTCAATAGTGTCGTTCTCCTGTCTGCAGAGAGTACGTATACTGTGAAATGAGAGAAAAAAATATAATTTTGTACAGTACAAGTGAAACGATCTCCAGTTGATCAACTCGGGCTCGACGACACGCGTGCCACCGCTGCTTTCCGAGGATTATGCACTGCGCAAGGTACTATGCACAAATTTACCTATATATATATTATTCACATAGATTTTTTTTAGAAATATACAATTTCATACGCATCTACCGCCGTTATTTATATAGAAATCAGAAACTTATTGCACTATGTACATGTTATTATACATGGCTACATGCCTACATAATATTATAATATAAGTGAATCTGGAAAAACCAGAGGAAAAATAAAAATGCTATTTAAATTTATATAAGCATTTGAATATAATGTGGTCTATTTAAGAATAAACAAAAATTCTAAAAATCAGAATTTCATAATATACATATGGGTAGGTAGTTAAAGAATAAAATGTGGGTAAACATGCTAGGTGAATCGCCCTGTATATATAATTTATATATTATCGCGAGCAACAGGTACACGATTAGCAACAGTCAGTCTCGGCGCTATGCAAATTATATATCCCCGCCGGACGCTGCCACTATAAGGCAGCTACTTAAAACGGTTTTCAGCAACGCTGTTCGTGCGCGTTTTTCCGGAACCTCGGAAAACGTTTATTATACAGCCGCACGTTGCTGCAGATGGCAGCGCACGTGTAATGGTCTTAACCTCCACGCGAATTCGTCGAGAAATTCAGTACTCGTCGTCCGGATGAGGAGACGACGACCTAAACGTACAGCCGTGAAATAACAATAATTCATATCCGTCTTTAGTTGCAGTCGTGTAGTCGTTGTAATAAACAGAGACCGTGGTTGGGCATAATACGTTAATAATTATGTAATATGTAGGTGTATGATTTTATTATGATAACACTGTATACTGTATACAGAATAGACGGTAAAGTTCGCAAGTCGGGCGCATTCCTTTTGTCGAATTCCGACAAGTCCCGACTGTATTATTGTCATCGCTATATTATACAATCACTTTATTATATACACAATAATTATATAGTACAACAATTTCGTTTCGAGAGATTACAAAATTATTTTTTATTTGTATTGCATATATATACTGTATAGGTACACTCGAGAGCCATGGTGCACTTAAACAGCATGTTTTATGCGACGATCGACCGGGACGAAACATGTGTTCTGTGCTCTTACAATAAAACGTCGAATGACTAATGTACATACACTTTCTTAAATTATTTCCACTGTGATATTTATGACGTACGCCTATGAGGAATGTGAATTTGGCCTAATATGCTAATATTATGTATTTCGTTAGGTACAGGCGCGAGTTCTGTATTAATTTTCACTACTTAATTTGTGTAATAAATAAATGGGTTGTAAAAAACCGTACCTAGATTGTTAACAATAATTACTGTAGCAGAAGCACTGTCATCGCTGCGATGATTAAGTAAGCGTCTCGCAAGTCAAAACGTTTTTATCTCAAGTGTCGAGACTCGAGATGATAAAATATCAATTGTCATAGATATTGGGCTTGTATTTTGTAAGTTGCAACTTGTAAGTTACGTTACTTATTGCTACAGCCCGCATCCATTCTATGCAATATTGCAATACCTACTGCAATCAGACCGGTATCACGGACAATTTCCTTATCTAACTCGTATCAATGCGATAAAACAGTTTCGAACAAAACTTATACGATAAATGCACAGAATGTGTAACATCGTCGTTAACAAGGAGGTCGGTTTTAAGAAAATGTACAACACAGAAAAAAACACAATAATAATTGTACAATGATATAATATTATAACATCCTCTTTAAAAAAAATGTTGAATCATAAATACGCGGTGTCATTGTATCTACACAATGGACATCTCGTATTCTAGTATACTTTAATATTTGTTAAATGTGAAATATGATACATAACATTATATATATGAGTAGGTACTCAATAATCAATATTAGTGATGGGCACTATCGAATAGTATTCGATAGTTTTTTTAAACTATCGAATACTATTCGAATGTTTTTAAGTATAACCGATTAGTAGTTTTTCAATAAAAACTATCGAATAGTTGGATAAACTATCGAATAGCACTATCGAATAGTCTATTCGAATAGCACTATCGAATAGTCTATTCGAATAGCACTATCGAATAGTTTTTTTTATACGGACTATTTTGAATTTTGATATTTCAAATTTAAATTCATAATTTATTTCTTGACCACCTGACGTTTTACTTTTTAGCGATGAATCATTGTCCCCACATAAATACGTATTCCAATTTCCAAAGCTTAAGATCGATAAACAATTTTTTTTTTAATAATGCATACAATTTAATAAATAATAAAAAATAATACCAAGTAATAAATAGTAAATATTAAATACTAATTAAGTGACCATGACGTGATCTTTACTCTTTAGTATTCTTTACAATAAAATTTATCTTAATTAATATATTTTAATTTAATATATTAATATATTAATATTAATACATAAAAAACTAACTTATGATTTGATAATTCACTTTAAAATTGAGTTTTTTCTTTTTCCTTTTTATATTTAATATTCTTATGTTCAAACAAAAGTCTAACTTAAAGAAAAAAATACCATAACTTTTATAAAAATGTAATTTTGTATTGGTCTATAGAAAATTTTAAAATATAAGCTGTAGAAAATTATCTTTACAAATTACTAATTAATAATTATACATTAAAATTTAGAAAGTAAATACATTTTTTGTTCATAGAGATATTTGAAGAACTCTAAAATTTAAATCTGATGTAATTTCTTCTATGGATAAAAATACATTTTTATTTTGTATGTATCAAATATAAGATAACAAACAAGTTAAAACTTAAAAGTTACAACCAATCAAAATTCGAATGAATAAAAAATAAAAATTATTCGATTAACTAAACTATTGAATGAAAAATTGAAAACATTGAAAACTATTCAATAAACTAATAATAAATAAACTTTCGAAATAAATAAACATTCGAATGAAAAATTGAAAACTACCTATTCGATAAACTATTCGAATGAAAACTATTCGATAAAACTATTCGAATAGACTATTTGATAAACTATTCGATGAACTATTCGAATAGACTATTCGATAAACTATTCGAATAGACTATTCGATAGTTTTAAAACTATCGAATATATGGTGACTATTCGAATGTTCGATAGTTTTGGAATGACTATCGAATAGTTCGAATAGTGAACTACTATCGAATAGTTCGATAGTGACTATTTGATAGTTCCCATCACTAATCAATATTCAAAAGTCATTAGTTACATAGCAAGCTAAGCTCTATGAAATAGTTTTTATAAATGGGTTCATACACTGTCTAAACGTTTATGCAATACATTTATTTATTTTAGATGTGATATAAATCAATATATTATCATTCACAACTATGTATATATTTTAAATAATATCAATTATTTTTAGTTTAATTGTAATTATTATTTTCTATTTATATTATAGATTATTATTTGTAAGAAAACTTGTTTTATATAACTATAATCTAGAGGTAGGTTAGGTACATATATACCTATCTAAAGTTTAAACTATATAGATTAATAATGATTAATGAGGAACATTACGCGATATCTTTACCTACTACTTAGCATCCGAACTGGCTACTATTATAGATCATATAGATTATAAGGCACATTATAATATATTATCTATCGTTATAAATTCTTATAATAGTTGACAGTTTTATTATACTAGGTTGAATAATTCATAAAAGATTTGTCAATTTTAATATAGGTATCATAATATATTATATATATTGTAGGTTTGACGGTTAGGTTTTTTTCTATCATATGTTTATGCATTTGGCAGTGGGTAATTTTTTCTCATAAAAAATTGGTCGATAATAATTTCACCATGGCATATTTTTGCAGTTCAACTGCTACGTATACTACGGCAGCAATTTAGCTATGTGACTCATGTGACCAACTTTTTCTACGTATACCTACACTGATTTATGGATGAGCATAGTAAACAGGTTATTTTCTTACAGTAATTTTATATATTATTATATATTGTACTAACTACTAGCCATTCAAATATATATTATTTTTTAACTGTTAGTAGGTATACGTATAAAGTAGTTTAAAACTATAAAGTACATAGTAGTAAAGCTAACGTTTCGTATTTTGGTAATCGTATATAATATAATGTTTTAACTATGGGAATTTCAACTAATCTTGTAAAATAAAAAGTCGGAATATCGTTCGCCGTGACATTGTGATAAAGTAATAGTTATAGTGACGACTATGGAGAACACCTACATTAGAATAGGTATAAATCAAAATAAAACATTTATCGTCTAACCATAAGCAGCGATTTGTATACAAAGCTACCGAATATATCGTATAATACTCTGCGGCAGCCTGCGATTATAAAATTCCAAGAGGATCGGCAGCGAACGGTACAAAGTTTTTTTTATTATTATAACGTGTTTCACAACAAAATATACAAAATATAGCCAATCATAGTTATTACGTATTATTTGATCGAAAACGAGTTTTCAATACGATATTATATTATTAATTAGTAATTTATTAATTACGTGAGAGCTATACATAATAGTAATATAGTGATGTGTACCCGTCACCGTTTCGCGATCCTCCTCCGATGCCGTCGATATCGTCTTATCCGTGAGATGGGAGCGAGAGAAAGTAATATTGTAATGTACCTATATACCTATGAGTGACAATATCGTGGCGGATAACCATTACTTGTGTATTAATTTGATCGACGGCCAGGTGAAATGTGAAGGTCGATGGCCCGAGCGCGATTCGTCACCGGAGACATGTCATGGGTTTCAAGTGATGGAAAATAAAAACACAAAAAATTGTGTACACATGCGAAATGAAAAATTTCCGTCGTCTGTAAACAGGAAGAGAGTGAAAGGGGTGCGGCGAGGGCACCGATCGCGTAATTTAACGGTTAATTTCACCGGCGGTCCACGCCGGCGGCGACCCGGGGTCCTACGCACTATTACTGCACTTAACGCGGCGAGCAGCTCCCATGTGCACACACACACGATAATAATAATAATAATATGCAATATGTAATATGTCTGACGATCGCCCCCGAGGCGTATGCGCATATCGTTTCCGACGAAAGCCTCATGTCGAATGGAAATCGAGATGGCCTCGGGCTGTAATATCGGTACTTCGCACCGGAATAGAAACCCATACGCACGCCTCGGGATCAATTATTATATTGTATCGTATTCCGATATATTAGATATATTTAATAATATAATCCGGCCCTCCGTGGCGTGCATAACACATGTAACTCGCGGACAAAAGTGAAAACCCATCACGTCGTTGGATATTACATTAGGTATTATATTATTGTCTGTTATTACGACGTATCGTTGTCAACCCCTTTCTCCGAGTGCTGCAGCGAGTATGCTGCAGGGGCGTCGTTTCAAGCTTTCGTCGACGATGAGAAACGTCTGTCCAAATTCCGACTACATAATATTATTTTATAATATTTAGACGCTGCAGTACGGTTTTTACACGTTTACACCGTGACAACGTAATACAGTAAAAGTAAAATAACATGTCATAAATTATAATAATTAGGGCCATATAGCTGGATGATTATGACATTAAAAACTCTAAAAAAAATATCTAATAATCACTCAGATCTGCAGAATCTAAAACGCGTGCGAATATGCCCTAAAAATACCAAGGTATGCCCATAAAACAATCAAATGTGACATTGAAGAATACGTTACAAATTGTATTATTCATTATTTGTTCAAAATAAACTGTACACTTTTAATAGATTTTTTATTATAAACTGCATGTTTCATGTACGCGCGTTCGAGTGAGCTGTGTCACCGACAATATAATATCGTAATATATAAGTATAATATATGGGTATTGCCTACAGGCGGCATATGTCTGTAAAATGCTTTTATTTTTTACTTAAAGCGTGTATGACGTGATTTTGTACTTAGCGTGAATTCACATCAGCTGTACGCGGCGAATCGAATAATACAAATAATAAACATTTCTAAAAATATTCCTTATAATCTAAAATTCAAGAAAAATGAACTACAGTTCATAATATTATATACAACAAATTACTTATAGTATAATATAATATCAAACGGTTAGATTTTTTTTTTTTGGTTTTGAATTTGGTTCTGAATTCAAAAATGTTATGTAATGTGCACGACTAAATGAAAAAAAAATTTAAATATTAAAGTCATGATCATCATCCTAAACCTATAATAATAATTAATAATAACAAGTAAAAAATATCCCCATTATTGCGGCACTGTATTCCACACAGCATACTGGCAATCATAAATAGTATAGCAACGATGAAGAGTTGACATATTTTTTCATTTATTTTTGGGGTGGAAGGGTGTGGAGGGGATGAAGCTCGTGCCATATCTAACACCTATATAGTCTATACCTACCTATTTATCAATAGTCTACGTTATTATAGGTATTCGTGCTAAAATATTCTATTGTACCTACACGACAACTGCTCATTACCGTAAAATCTTTCAGCTGATATATCACGATAAACCGAGTCTATTGCAATATTGTGGCAATTATTATTATTCGGAAGCCGCAGCTGCGGGGCGTATATTTTACTGCGCTGCAGCATTGCCGAAAGAAATTCCCTCCCCGAAGGAAAACTCGCGTTCATGGAAAAAAAAAAATAAAAAAGCTTCTACCTACACGACAATCATAATAATATTATCAATATAGGTAATGTTATATTATATAATATTATACACTGAGTACTGACACCCGCAGACATCGGCAGGCGTTCGGCTGTTTACGCGTATATTGCAGTCTGCAGCAGTATACTATGTATAGACATTTATAACGGTTATAGAACACTGCAGCACATATAATATATAATTCAAAATGTTGTCGTGGAAATATATTATATATTAGTTATTATATCGTTCAGCAATGAGAATCGTGATAACCAGAGGTAATATTGTTTGGATATACACGGAAACCTAATACGCCCGCCAGTTTCTAATATAGGTAGGTATTATTCTACATTCTTGAAACAATCACGTTTCTTATTATTGCGGGAAAAAATATGAAATAATAGGTAACAAAACGAAAAAAAATTAATATAATATATTAATAATATAGTGGTACATGTTATTATATTTTTTATGTCATGTCGTGAAAAGGGTAAGGATTTGATTCGTCGCTCAGCTTATGTCATTATAATAATGACAATATTATTAATACATTGTCCTTAATATTACAAGCTCAGAGCCTTAGATAGACTGCATTTTATGGGCTAAAAATGTTTTAAATAATTATTGTAGCCTATTGCCTATAGTTGTAAACGCAGAATGACACAGGCACATATTATAAATGTATATTATATATTTATATCAGTGATTTCTGCAGAGGGTTAGCCATCTTGTATCAATTTATCCTGTTTCGTCTTACATCATTATATATTCGTTATTGATAGTCAGATTTTTAGTTAGTTTTAACACAATATTTTAAAATAAACGAATCATGTTAGACATTTAACACAACACATCTTATTTTCTTATGAATGAAATATTATTGAACATTTTATGCATAATAAAGTAAATAATTTATATAGTAATAATATTTTTTCTAAAATTAAAAAAATCTTAAAACAATTTATGCTTATTATACCTATTAGGTTAATATTTATATTTGATTTAAAATGTTGCAAAATATGCATTGTCTTCTTTATTTAGTTAAATAATAATAACTTGGAAAGCTGTTTAGTTTAGATTTTATTATTTTTGTAGTAGTAGTAGTTTTTTTTTTTTTTTAATTTGATTCTCACATACATAAAACATTGAAATAACAACAATTGCCCGTCATTACGTAAAATACGTAATATTTTTGTAATAGATAGGTATTATTAATAACAGTCATATGTGAACTCTTTAAAGGATTTTCTATTTTATTAAAATAGTTTCGTTATTATTAATTGTAGTATTTACGTAATGTAAAAAAAATAAGATAGGAATGAATTTATATAATGTATACAAGAATATTTACAAAATTATATATATTATGTTTATATTATAGGTATTTAGTGTGGGAGTAGTCATTATTCAATGGTAATTCAGCATACGAGCATGGTTTGATAAATAGAAGCTGTCAAGGACGACGAACGTCGTTTTTTTCAAACGTTTGATTTTCACCTTTTACCCTCTACAAGTACTGCAGCCAGGTAATAATCGGTAGATCTTAAATTGCAAAAACCAAAAACAATTTATAAAAAATTATAGAGAAAATCGTGACCTAATGTTATTACAATTAACATTATGACGTGCTATATTGTGTTTTTATGAGCCCGGGGTTCGAGTATCCTGAGGCCGACCAATAGAACGTTCCCACAGACCTGCTCACTTTGCAATAATATTATCAACAATGGTTTCATGGATTTTTTCATACATTTTGAAAACGCATAATGATACAATATGGAATTAAATTGTTATTTACTCTAGAAATATGTTATACCTCGCTGATATACCATGGCCATTATGAATGCAGCTTTTAAAATGATTTTATGTTTTGTAGTTATTTTAAAAATATTTCGTATAAAATCTAAATATTCAATTACACAAAAAAACTACATAATTCATCATTAAAACGGTATAATTTACAACTATATAATACTATACCAAATGATTTTTTTCAAAAACGCTTATTTATCAAAAATGCATTATAGAATATTTCAATGGAATAATCTAATGTTTAATCTTAAAAATATTATACCTACCTAATTTTATTCTATTTTAATTTAGTTAATTATAAAAATATTAGAATAAAACAATAATTCTATAAAATTAAATAATAGATAGTAAGTAATTTTTCATGAAGTACTTTTATGAATACAATATTTTTTAATTATAATTAAAGTATTATTCAGGTGAAATTACTAAAAGCAATTTTTTTAATTCAAACATTTATTTCAACAGTTATGTCACCTATCACTCTTATAGTCCTATTGACTATTCAACAGTTATAATATTATAATGTAAAATAAAATAAAATAAAAATACGTACAAATATGCGTACTGTTATAATATTTTGGTAATAGAAAACGTTTAGTTTTATAACTATAGTCTATAGGCATTACTTCACTGAAATTGGCCAATAAAACATAGCATATTATCACGAACATTAAAAACAAGGCACTTTTTGTTTTGTTATCGATCATATTATAATATTTTCTTATCAACCGGCATAAATCAATTTTCGTGAAAGCCCGCGGGGTGTTAAAAAAATAAAAGCGGCAGTTTCAGTTAAAAAAAATAAGTATTAAAACATATTTTAAATCATTAATTAGTTATATCGAGTGGTTCGAGCTAACTAAACGAGCCAGCGCAACTTATTTTTAATTTAATTTTATAGTTTTCTGATTTCATCTTATTATTCTAACATAATATATTACATATTTTACTACCTACACGTCTTATTTCATATTATGTATTTTGGTAATTTATTACATTATTTTATGTGCAGCACGTGGAGACTTTACAGGGAGTAAAAATTTTTTGTAAGTGAATAAGAAAGTTTTTTTGAAGAATTTCCATACAGTACTCATACTTTCTTCAAGTATAAAATAATATACAATACAAATATCAATAACATCAAACGGTCAATATACCGTTTGGTCAATAAAACATCAATGAACATGTACTTATCACGCAACAATGTCTACATGGATTTTGTCCTTATTTAGTTACTTACCCTATGTGATGATGAGTTTGTATTTTTTTAATTCCGAGTCTTTCGAATTGTTCTGTAAAAAAGAAAATACGTCATCAATTAGTTAAATATTGCAATAAAATAACATGTATATTTTATACAGTTTAGAGGTATTGGTGTATGATTGAATAGCAAAATTACGTTTCGAATAAAAACGATTAAGTGATTATAGAAGTAAAAACAATGCGTTTCTGTTAAATAAAACATTTTTATCCACTTTCTCTCGATTCCTTATCGAGTGACACGAGTTAATCTTAAATACGGATGACACAGTACATACATAAAAAAAAATCCTGCTGAAGGTAAACGACCCCGGTCGAGTCGGTTAGCCTACATTTAAACTTTTGCGAAAAATGTTTTTATAATAAAAATCCATTGATAACATAAATACAACACAATATCATGGGTACCGGATTATTAGAATATTTAATTTTTTCGTATGTTTTTTTTTGAATTCACAATGAAGGGCGTTCAAACAAAATAAATTATATTAATTTAATGTTCAATATAAATACGTCATAAACTCATAAGTATAAAAACACTACAAAAAGATCGACAAAAATAGCTTTACGGTGCACAGGAAAGATAAAAAAATTATTAGGTATCTTTTGTCAATCATACCTACTTTCAAACCTTTTGTCTTGTCGTTTCTCACATAGGATCAAACCAATATAATCAACGTATTTAATAGGTGGTTATAATAATCAGTAATCACTAATCAGCATAGGTATTCACAATTCAATTATTGTCTAAATGAGTATTTTTATTAATTCATTTGACGAGAATTTAATGTTGATTTCAAAGGAGTAAATTAATTTCCGATTTCTATTAGGTATATGATTAAAATCAATTTACAAATAGACGGATTTCGTTTTTCTCTTGTCTCATATTATTATGATTGCTGATACCTCTATCTCTCTCTCTCTCTTACACACTGCACTCTTGCGAACTTCGTGGAATTGCTTATTCTCACGAGGATTTCAATTATTGTTATTATCATATACATCTAAAACCACACGCGGTACTGATGCAATCGAAACCGTTAATGCATTTATATGTATATATAGGTATAGATAAATACAACATACAGCGATGTGTTTATATATATACTTCACTCTGCAGTACTCGAAGGATATGAAGTAATATCGGCAATGAGAAAAAGTGAATCTTTCCAGTGACGTAGGTGTCTACTATACGATATGCATATACTATATGCACGTTCAATTGAATTAAAATCATTGCCAAATGTAGTTCGACCATTTTTTTTAACTATTTTTTTTTTTTATAATAAACCATTCACTTTCACTCGATATGCTTAAGTATATGTATCTAGGAAAAAAAATTATACACAACGAATTCGACATAATATATCAACTATACAATAATAGTTGATATTTTATAGCGGTAGATTTAGTTATATTGATATACCTAATCATTTCCCAAACGAAAAATCATCGAATTTCAAACATCGTCAAATACACGAACCGTTTGATATTATTTTCTAGTTTGTGAATAGTCTGCAACGGTTTTTCGTGGATTTTTCTCATTGTATACGCCCTTTGGGTTAATTTTCTTCGTTTTTTCAATACTTTTCGAATTTCGTTTACGATTCTCATGATTTATTGAACATTTATTGTAAACAATTCACTGAAGTTGTTATACAACATCGTTATTGACCGACAAAAAACCAACAGTAAGTATATCGTTGTAAGCATTTTTTTCTCATCGCTATAGTAGCCCGTAGGCCGATACGGATCGTCGGACATCACAGTTCTCCTCTATTCGACAGGAAAAAAAACTTCGTGTAATGATTATCGTTTTTCCATTGCTGTCTTTATGCACCGGAAGAGTAAATTAACAAGGTCAATGGTTCGGAGACGAAGCAATTTAAACTCAAATGACTGCATCAGCAGCAGTGTAATATATTTCTTACGTATTGATGCGGTTTAAAATCAGTTAGGAGATGATTTTAGATGGGCAAACAACGAGTAGTTTTTAAAATAAAACCATTTGGTTCCATGTTAAATTTGATACTAGACATCTGCCAAAAAAACTTAAACATAACGCGAATGACGTAAGACGCAAATGTATTGTTTTTTTTTTTACCGTGGGGAAGGGGAGTTGAAAAAAATACAAATATTATACTGTATTCTTAAATTCTAAATATTCAAATTTAGTTTCTAGTTTTATACTTTGAGCTATTTTAATACCTACGTTGAGTGCATACCATGGTATGTGGACGCAAACATTAGAGGCGATGGGTACATAAAAAATGCAATTTGAAAATAATGTCAATATTTAATACATTTAATTCTATGAATATATTATAAATTATGTTTACGCGAAAACAACCGTGAGCGAAAACTAAATTCTCATCAACGCCTGTCCTTGGAAGGTCGTACACCATAATGGTGCTTGTACGACAGACGCGCGTAGGTACCACTGCTGTATACTTCAGACATACATAATATTATATTTAATATACCTCTATTATACTACTGCTAATGTGTTGTGTACAATATGGTTTTCGAGAGTATGCGAAATTACGATCTTCGAGTATTTATGTTTTAAATAATTTTACATAAAACAACGCACCCGATGATCGTTTGTACCTATATGTATATATTATGTTAGAGGGGGCCCCCCATTGTTCGCGTACAGTTCACGACGGTCAATTAAACAACGGCGTCAATTTCACAACACCCGAAACAATAAGCCGTGTAATATTTCAATACCGAAATAATACTGGGTCGGTCTATTGTTTTCCTGGACCACGATGGTATCGTGTACCACGAGTCCACGACCCGCCCGGGAAAGAACGTTGAGAAATTTTAATTGTTATGAATTATGCTATAAACTGCCAGCGACGAAGACGGAGCGTATAAACGGTGAAATAGATTTCAATTGTTTGAAGACTATTTTGAGAAAAAAATTGAAATGTCAAAACGAAATCTTTAACACGACTATATTCAGCGACTATGAGTTATAATATGCCTAACGAAAATGATAACTATAGTCTCCAACTAGTCCCAATAATCTACAGCGGTATTTGCTCTTAAAAACTGGTTTGAAATTAGAAAATAAACATTGGCGGTCAATAATAATAATTGTCATCATATGATCAATATATATAATTTGAAGCACTTGCAGTATAGATAATATATTAGTTTCATCAAAACATTGCCTATTAATATGATTATACAAAAAAAATAACGCATTTAATCATTTAATATGCAGTACTTAAAATTCTAATTTATTTTTAATTTGATTTATAATTCTGAAATTATTTAGGTAATGGATAAATACTTAGGAAGATATTTTCAGTTTGGTTCGTAATAAATTAACCACAATATAAAATAGTTTATTTCTATACAGCATACTCAGATACACCTCTAAACTCGTATATACCTATATAACAGTACTGCACAATAGCATTATAGTCTGTGATCTAATATTATAAAGTAACAATTATTTCACACTAAAAAAAATATAAATTATAAGTAAACAACAGTTATTATTATGTATTATAATGACGCCAATGATGATTATACATGGATTGAATAAATCAGTTACGGTGGAAAGTTTGATGAAAAAACGAAAGTTTAAAATGGATAATCTATTTCCATAAGAAATTTAAGAATGTTAGGGTGCTAGTACGTTACATGAACCGTAAGTTGTGTTATTTTTCACTTATACCAATGTACGATGTAAAACAAATGGTTCCCACGGTATTATGGTTGGTTTTGCAACTGCGTATAAAATCTTGCAGAACAAGGTTCGCTACGATGGCGTTTGCCTCGTAATACATCAATAGCCGCGCGTGTGTGTGTGTATGTATGTATGGTGGGTCATTATGCGATCTCGAGACGATTAATCATTCGACCCGAGGTCCTATATAGATATCCGTAATATGAATGTGTACCTATAATATAATCTATATAGTATTCTATATACATAATATACACGCGTCGTAAATATACGATCTAGAAATTGGAGGTAAAGGCTTCTTTAGATTTCCGATCTAACTAGAGCGTGACAAAGATATGTGATTGCATTGGTTATTAGTCTATTACGTTTTAGAAAAAATTATAATTTACAATGGCATGTGAAAATAATTAATTTTAAAAAAAAAATGGAAAAAATGGTTATTAAACTAATTCACTCTTCAACGAGACTGTCGCGTTATAAAATGGCTTAAGGTACTGTCGCAGTGGGGTACAAAAATCAAGATATATATTCTAGTTCTCACGTAAAACGATTTTTCATTCATGTATTGTCATGATATACTATTTTTTTTAAAACTTTCACAATAAATATATGTAAGTGTAGTTGAATATGTTACAATGAAATATGTATAAATAACAATGTATTGGGATAAAGTTGCTTGCATAATTTTCCTTTATTATTAGTAGTTACTAGTTATAGGTACTATACCTAGGTAGTCTGATAACTATTATTCAAAACCATGCATAATTATATTAACGCGACGTTAAATAATGAATCATATTGTAAAACACGTACCGTTTATTTTTTTAAAGCTTAGTTAAGTTTCAAATAGATACGGTTGTAGACCGTCGAAAACACTTCGTAACAGTAAGCGTATTTAATATTTACACATTAGCCCTGCGCATAAAATGTAAACTAATGTTGAAATGCCATGGTGATTGAGATTCATACAGCTTCATTACCCATTACTCACAGTTTGTAAATTTGACATTTAGCCTAACAATATAGTAGGTACAAAGGGTCTTCTTCAAGGGAATAGTATAATACATAAAATACCAAAAAACCAAAATTGATTTTATTTTAATATTACAGTTGATTATATATCATACGCCATCAGGATTCAAGTTGACGTGCTATAATATAATATAATAACAAACGATGGGAGGTAAAAAGCGGTCAGCTCGACGATGACCCAAATGTACTTGCACACAAACACAATATACACACAATAACAACACATCTAATGATGGATGAGATTAAATTCTATTATAATATATTATAAACTCGTCGAGAGGCGTTCCTAACAACAAGCGCTTTTGTCCCTCGATCGCCTCTTCCTCGCCCATAAGCCCTCTTGTGGGCTTGTCGTCGTCGTCGTCGAGTATATAGGATATCTGCCTGGCATGCGACCTTGGGAATACTCCAATGGCGATGACGACTACAACAAATGAGTTCGCAGCTGCAGCAACTCTACCTATACAATGTATATTATTTTACAGGGTGTATCGTCGCATTTGTCTTTTTATACCGATTCGTTCGTGCAATATAATATATACTATATATAGGAAGGTAGGTACTCCATTATCACCCTCCACCCAGCTAAAACTTAATAATCACAATATTATATTTGAACACCTAACATTTTTAGTTGTTGCAATACAATACTTTTGCAACACCAAAAATATTCAAGTTTGCAGATCCTAAGTTGTATTTGTTTAGCTATTTAAAAAATGAATACTTAATAAAGATCCAAAATAGATTATCAAAATGTATTTTTCAATATGACAAGATGGTTCTCATCACGGATTTTATTACCGCAATATCGCTTGTAAATTATACCCAACTATATAAATTCCACTAATAAATTGTTGAAAATATTTTAAAAATACTTGTTGACCCTTTTTTACACATATTTTTGTATCAGAGGATTGAGACCATCGTCGAGGTACAGAGTGGGGGATTGAATGGCCATAACGAGTTGATAAAAAAAAAGTTTGCAACACCAAAAAATGTGAACCAAATTACGCCACTGAGACATCCTATATAACTATCACGTGTTCCCATAACACGCTGGCATCACGGGTGTGAGCATTGTATATAGGTACCTACTTTGTTCCCGCGCGCGTAGACGCACATTAAGCCCCGCGAAATGCGTCGGAATGCTTCCAAGGCAAACGGGTCGCAATCCTCGACGACGACACTGCAGCACCGCTCCCTCCAGTGATTTACCCCGCGACCGCGGCCACGCGATCACCCCGTAAGTGCTCGTGTTTGTTGTGTTTTTTTCCAGCTCTCCTTCCTCGTCTTAAACGCGTTAGACGCGAGAGCGCTGTATAATAATTGGCAAATGATCACTGTCGTAGGTATATATGTATATTATAATATTATTAAATACTTCAATAATGTTCCACAAGCGGACGCCACATTTTTTTTACCATTTCTTGTACCACAGTCCGCAGACAGTAAAAACATGTTTTAACAAAACTAATTTTTCGTACATTTGACATATTAATTGAAAACACTTCGAAGTAAATCTCATCCCCGTTTTCCAATGTATTATAATATTATGTTAATATTAGAAGAAATAGTTTAAAAAAAAAAATAATTTAAAACTGAAATATTGAATTGTTATAATAATATTGTGCTCTTTCGATTTTATAATGTTGGTAAGACACTTGTATTATAGAACAATAAATTTAGTATTGAATTACTTCATAATATAAACAATGCAAAGTCATTGGAAGTACCTTTTTTTTGCGAAATATGCGCAGATTACATTTGATTTTTGGCAGTCGTTTCCTGGTTGTACACACACGCACGTGCACAGGCCTATATGGAGGTGAGAATATTTTTTCACTTGCACATATTGTAATGACTTATGAATAATCACGTCTTGAAACGGAGTGTAGGTCTTATAATAAATATATACAAATATTGTTATATATTATGATGATGTTATAAATATTTAGTATTCGGAAAACGATTGTAAACTGTAGCGACTCACGGTAATATTCACGGTAATTCCTATAGAAATATCACTTTTTCAATTTCGAAAACAATAACCACACAAACATGAACGACAATAATATTTGCACGGCTATTCTGTATAGGTGCGTGCTACAGTGTATCGCAGCTCTATCATTAGCAACATTCAATGTTTCATTAACCTACTCTTTCATCGCATTCAATAGATAATGTTCGAATAAAAGATTAATCGTCATATGTGTGCAAATAGTGCAATAAAAATAACAATAAAAAAATTATCTGACATCACAAAGTGACTTTTAAAGGCTATAATTATTGATAACGTGAAAAAACTAAGGAACGCGCTAAAATTACGTGAGCTAATAACGTGAGCTTTGCACTCAAATAATTCTGAATTCAACATTTATCGTACAGTATAATATGTTATCAAACCATTAAAATAACATAATATACTTAATATGGTCATAACTCATATTGGTAATATATATCATATATATATATTTATTATTCAGTTCCAATCTTTTCCAGGTAATTACGAATATCTTAAAAAAAATTTGAGCCAAATCGGTCCGGCCGCTCTCGAGTTTTAGCTAGACAAACGAAAAGCAATTCATTTTTATATATAGGTATATATAGATTGTAATATATTATCATTGTATTTTAGTTATTAGTTACTACATATTACAATATGAAAAAAGTCATAAATATCTCTGACTTGCTAGATTGTTCATTCACATTCACGTGACTATATCTCACTGTATATAGATATGATGGACGTTTGTTCGACTAAGTCGCCAAAAAACCAGTTGTATTCTGAATTTTTTAAAATTGACACATAGATGTTTTTTTTTAAGATATTCAGACGGCATATAATATGTGGCCTATGCTATGATGTGTATATAATATAATATATGATATACGACGATTTCGATTGATGGAATGTAAATCGTGGTTGGCAAATCTCGTGGAGCACGTAGGCACTCGGGTCACGAACATTATGCGCGAACAGAATTTACTTCTTTTGTATAAAGCGAAAAAGTAATCTTTAGAGCACGTTTAAGTTTGTTTTTGCATATTCGATATGAATTAAAAAACGACGACAACCTTTTGTAGTGTTGTGGGCGTTTGACTATAGTGATGCCTCGGCAAGGATGAATGATTTCTGAAATCGTCGTCGAATACCATTGTGTCGGGTACATGCGAATTTATTATTTAAATTTATTCATCGGTGTATAGTATTAATTCATTGTACGAATAAAAACGAAAAATCGTGTCTATAAACAGGTAGGTAGGTCTGTACGTGCTCACACATGGTTTCAGTCAGACAAACTTAATTCGTTAAAATCGTATAGGTACTGGTTATAAGAATATTCGGAATGAAAAAAAATAATATTTTAAATTGAGAACTATTCTAAAAAATGTAATTACATTGTAAAACTTGTTAATTTCCTGTATGGTAACTTAAAATGGTATAGTTGGTAAATTTACAATTAATCCATATTTCCAAGTTACCATCTTGGTTTGAACTAGAGAAACTATATTATTACATTTTACAGTTAAAGAGCATTAGGAACTCTCAAAATGTTAGAAATTACATTTGTCAGTATGTTTTTATCTATATCCTCGGGCTATGTAACCAAAAATAATGATGGCTTCATTAAATATTTTACAGCGAACACAAAATATTCGTCTCTTAAAGGCAGTTCCTATTTATTTTTAACAAACGCGATATTATTTTCATATATTCGTAATAACTTATGATACATTTATTGCCATTGTATACATGTTTATGAAATAAATTCTGTTTAAAGATGGTATAAGTTGACAAACATAACTTGTGTATTACTACACAAATTAAACAAACACAGGTACAGATGGTAAGCTTATATTATGCTTACAAGTTGCAACCGGCCATAATAAAAAGTGAAAGGAATAAATGAAAAACTATAATAGGTGCATATATACATATATACTATGCACACTATACACACACTATATATATATACACACACACACACAAGTATTATGTATTACATTCGTGTAAGTATATCCATGTGATTACACCACTTTGTAGTTTGTATACCTAGTAGATCGTATTGCTGCGGTGTCTTGAAACGAAATCTAGAAAATTGAAATTATATTCTAAGAGAGACTTATTATTTTGAAATTGTAGACATTATAAGGTATTAGTGCAATTTAAATTATTAATTATTATTATTATTATACTAGGTTGGTGAAACGAAATCGACTATATCAAAAGTACCTATAGATTAGTAATAACATTTAAATACTATATTATGCAAGATTTCTTCATGCCAAACGACAGTATTATGTTTTATTGAAAACGAAAATCCGTAACGTTTAATTAAAAGATTCTATATAATTAAAATTGAAAATACATCTAACCATAACCGCAGCGTGAAATTTCATCCTGCAAACATCGGCATCACACGATATCATGAATAATAATGTCCCATTACACAAGACGTATTTTCTTCTATAACTACCATGCGGTGGATCATCATAAGTCATCATGTGTGATGCTTCACATAAGGTTTCAGTACCAAATCAGCGGCCAAGTAAATCAAAATAGTAATAATAAATTCAAGAATTAAATAAGTTTTAACTTTTTTAAATTAAAATAATTTGTAGAATGTAAACTAAATTTTAGAAAAAAATTATCAAACCTCTTACGGAGTATAGAAATTATCAATGAATACATTTTTTAATTAATACCATCTTGTGTTAAATATTTATAGGTATGTAAGGAGAGAATATGAGATAGAAACATACAAATAAAACTATAATAAACCACGAATAAGGTAATATAGGCAGATTTAGCTAGATATAGCCTTTTATACAAATAAATATATATAATATGTTTTGAATTAAATTTTTTAATTTACCTAAGTTCTATTTCTGTTGCGATATTAGACAACTTTACGAACTCATATACACAAATATACGAAGAAAAATATTCCAATTATCATTAGTGAAAAATGATTGTAAAATAATACTAATCGAAACGTTATTTGTTAAGATTACTAATAATAATTGATGAATGATAATCCTTTAATAATTTATTTCAACGAACTTTAATTGATTGTACCATACATAAACACAGAGACCCAGTGGATCTAAATAATATTATAATATCCTACCTTATTTTTTAGACTGCCTCAATTTCGGCCTTTCCCACTAAAGCCAGCGCACATATAATAATTCCATTTTCATAACTTATATTTTAAAAGCAAATTACAAACTGTCGAAAACGATTTTGATTCATAAATTAGTCATACTACATTATGAGTACAAGCTCGTGGTGTTCATACTGAATTATAGAAACATAATTTACTGTGTTTATTATAGCCGTGAACTTGACGATGAAACGTATGACGCAGTTTGGCCCGCTAAAGACTCGAAAATGAGCAGCCGGGTACCGCACCGTCACCTCTGGTTGCTGGCAAATCGTTCTTCGGTGGGGTAGGGAGAGTGGAGCGTACCGAATCATTCCGCTCGAGTTATCTGTCGCCGCCGGTGAACCTTATCGCGTGCGCAAGCAGGTGTCACTGCCGATAACGCCGTGTCCCTCTACAGGCAACGGTGGCGTCCGTCTTCGATGTCTGATATAATTTTTTTAAAGTTAAATTATATAGTCCACCCCACACACACACGGGCGAATATGATGATGGTTTAACATGACGGTTGCGAGTTTTTTTTCTTGTGTTAGGTAGGCATATTATATGCCCACCAGCAGGATGTCGATGAAAAACTATAATATGTAAACACGAAGAGTAAATATTCGATTTTCAGCCGACGAATACTATATTATAATTACAAATAATATTATAACATCATGATTAGAGGTAGGTATACCAGCTACTTTAGAAAAAAATGCAATCTCTATTATAATGCGATATTTGTTTTTCTTTTAAACAATGTTATACTCATAATGACCAACAACTCCTCCTTAAAATTATAATAAACCTAGTATAAAATTGTTTATAAGAATTCGCAAACACAATATTATTCTGCAGGTATATCTGCAGTATTATAAAGTGTAAGGGAAAATCTTTACCGCGACGCCGAACGCCGAAGTAATGGTAACCGGAAACGGCGGAAACTTTAAATATCAAAACCTTATATCCTCAAACAGCTGAAAATATATATTATATTTATCGTGTGAAATTAAATTTTTTTAAATTGTTTCGTTTTGAAGACGAGCGCGAGACCGGCTCATCGGAACGAGCGGATATTGAAACACTTCCGAACTATTATAATACATTCGTTATTGTTATAGACGATGAGAGTGAAAGTAGATGTTTACAATTAATAATAATGAATAACAGTTAATATTCTTGTCGGAGAACGTTCATTAAAACACTGATGAGCCCGGAAGAAGAACGCATGACGTTACTCATCGAAAATTCACAGAAACAATGATATACGAAAATATACCTACGCGTAATACAAATATAATATAATATTATGTATCTACGTAATTTAAAAGAAACCATTTGAATTGCATGCAATTTTAACTAGTATAAGTTGTAACACTGTATCGGATAGACTATAATATGATATATATACGTATATTGGCTATAAAATCGTTTTCAGAGCAATAAATTGAATTTTTAGTTCGTGGAGACTTTAATAGTCGCACCTAGTATACGGGGCAGTTTTCTTCAAAGCTATAAGCTATTGCACTATTGCAGTATGTTTTGAAATTTATAATAACTTATGAAAATTAGCTTATGATGTGGCTATTATGTATAAATGTATATTATAATATAAATAAGGCGTTTAAATGATAAACATGGTTTACTGTTAAGCACGCTTGAGATTACAAAGATAATACGCGTGATGTGGTGGTAACTGTATATATACGCGACATCGCAGCGGACGTTCAACTCTCCGTAAATTACGAAAAAAAAACGTGTGTCAATATATATATGTATATATAATACGAGAAGACAATTGTTTCGTCTGCTCAAAATAATAAATAAAATAAAATAAAATTATCAAATTTCATGAGTAAAGTTTCGCAATGTTACTTTTTGTAATTAATATATATCATATAATTATTCTACAGTTGCCGAGGGTACGAGTTCCTTGTATAGTAATATAGTGAGCATATAATATATAGATGTATATGTTATATAATATAGCTAATACAGGAATACCTATACGTGTGCAGTTTATAGTTTAGCTGTAAGTATTATATTTGTACATTTTAATTCTTTTTATGAATTTCATATTATTTGTCAGACTTTAATATAATACATTATAATCATTTTATTGTTTATATTTTGACCAATACATATTTCGGAATACACATATGAAACACATAATATTACCCAAGTAAATCATGAAAACAGGATTCATTTATCCTAAAACTGCACCCTCGCGATTAACATTATATACTATATTGACGTCTGCAAAAATATTATAGGTTCCATTTTCATTTAAGAGATTTCTAAAACGTTTTGTTTTTTTGACACCGCTCCCGTATACTTTAAATAGGCTGCGATTCGTGTAACATTCAAATATTTTTCTATACATACACCCATTGGCCATTATCATAATTTATCATCTCGTTTTGAAACGAAATCGATTGTTTTTATGTCCGCCATATTTTCGCGACACATTATAATAATATATCAGGTCAGTCATCCACCAGCACATATCGTAACATAGTATAATATTATATACCTAAGTACTAGACAGGCGCCGTATATAGGTATACATTTCAGAACCGAATTGACGACACATTCCAACGCGTTTCAGTGAGAGGGGGTAGCCTTATAACTATACACTGTGATGAGAGTGCAGATAGCATAATAATGTTAATAATAATAACAACAACAACAACGACCACGACGACAATAACAATGACAATAATTTATAATGTTGAACACACGACGGAGTGTACAATATATACACGACCGACCGACGTCGGTTTCGATTGTCCGACCTAATTACGCGCGAAAAATATAAGTATAATGTATAAGGTACCTCCTTTAGTCCTCTATAATATTATAATACAGAAATATATAATATTATATAGCTGCACGGCCGATCGCGTGTGACAGTGACCGCCGCGGACAGTGTTATAATGTTATAGGTATAGCATGTTCGCCCCGGTTGTGGTCGATCTCGACAATTTTGTGCCAGTATATACCATCATCGCATACGCGATTACGGGCTCGAGGAGCGTGTAGTTACTTATACTATTATTTTTTCATTTAATACTTTTTACGAACGTTGCGCGTTGCACATGTAGGTACCCATTATCAAAACATATATATACGCTGTCAAAACCCCGATAGAAAGCACACCTTTTTTCGATAACCACAAATTACAATAATATAATATAGCTGATATAGGTTCACATACATTTGTACCGAATCGAGGTTTTCATTTCTTTTTCTTTTTTTCTTCGGTAAAATTATAATGTCAGTGCACGTGAAAACCCTGACCTACTACCTATCTGTAGTACGGCCATAAGAGTTGTCACTCACCATTTTGTCCCTATTTTTCTTTTATTGTTGGACGCAAAAATAAATAGTTTTGACTTTAGATCCGTTAACTTGTATAATACTCAAATATATGTTATATATTTTAATGTTATACAGTATTATTATATTATTGAAGTGGTAAAAAATATTATGACATATTATATTCGACGAATTTCAAAAAAATAATACATAGTAGGTAGGTACTCGTATAGGTACTTACAACGGGATAGATAGATAATTATTTTAGTGCTTCATCTAAAATATATATATAGGCTCACGTGTGCAATAAACTTTAATGTGTCGGCATGTAAATCATTGCTGAATATAATAAATATTCAAATATTGTATCTTTCAACAAACGTTACTAAAAATATTTTAATATTATACGTGTTAGGTTATAGGTACCTGTTACTAGTATTTAAACAGAGTTCACCATAGATGCTCATTATCGCTTTTGCTTTAATTTATTTATTAAAATTCTAATTTTTGGATTTTTTTCTTTTCAAGTAGGTATACCTAATAAGGGCCATCAAATTTTAATTTATTTAAATATTTTTATACCATTTTAGGTATAAAGTTTAATGTCTTGGGACGATACAAACTTAATTTTTTCAAATTGGAACTTAATTTTTTTGTTATAAATTATTTAGGTACCAAATTATTTTTTTTTTAAATGCTGATCCGAGCTGATGTATCTTATTCAAAATTTGAATTAGTAGTTTTTGAGTTACTAAATTTATATACATACTAAAGATAATAATAGTTCAACAGAAATATAAAATATATGTTATATTGGATCTGGTATTTATTACTCTCTGAAAATGTTTACGGATTAATATTACTAAAATTTTTAAATCACCCCAGCTCTCATATCATTATCTAGTAAACCCATTACCATGGACCTATTTTCCTTAGTACACAAAGTTTTATAATTCAAAAACTACTTGTTCAAATATTTGAATTTAGATAGATAGATTTTAAATTAGATACCTACATAGAAATTTAAAGAAAGTTATCTGATTAACAATGTATAGGAAAGAATGGTACGTTTTCATATAAAAAAAAAGAAGGTGGTAACACCACATGACACTTTTTAAATAGTCTAAACCCTCTTAAGTATATTTAAGGTTCCAAAAGTTAGAATTTGAATAAATTCATTATTAAAGGCAAAATAGGGGTAAACATGCTTAGTGAATCGCTCTGTCTATATACGTACCTATACGGCTATACCTATATAGAAGAATCTATATAATATATACAACTATACGGTGTAATGTTTACAATTTTGAGGTACATCATAAAAAGGTAGGTATACGGCATATTGTACTGACCATTCTTATATAAATGCACCTCACCCGGTTAAAAGTAATAATTGTTTTTTCTCACAAATTGCAAAAATGTGTATTAATACACTGATGTATACTATTTTCATTTTAATATTAGGTATAAGGTTAAAACAATTTTCCTCAATAACAAAAATAACATATTTAACGTTTTTTTCGATTTATTAGTGGAATGTTGAAAACAATAAAGACGCATAGAACCTACCACGTAAGTGTTAAAAGTAATAAATATGAAGTAATAAATAATAACTTTATTGAGCAATCCACACGGGTGTATTTACTACTTATTGTAAACCACTATGTAAACATTGTTATTACTTATTACTTATTAGTTATTACATATTTACATGTTACTATTATAACATTACCTGTTATAGAAACGCACGTTTAAACATTACAAGGTATGATGTATTTTTAACTGTTAAATTTGAAATCAATTAGACATACTTTAGTTTGTTAATCATTTTATAAACGGAGGTAACAATAACGTCCATGATGCGAATAAAATGTATCCTTGACTCTTGAGTTATATAATATGAGGCTTTACTCATAAATCTCGTTAAACAAACTTCTACATGGCTCCATTGATAGTCAACAACACTCTTAAAACTAATCGTTATAAAATGATGAATCTATATAGCTATATATCTATATAACTTATGAATTGATATCGTATGTTCGTATAAATGTTTATTTGATTAATCGATTGTGCATTATAATACATCTGGCGTGCACCAATAATATGTTCTTAATGAGCATGTTGATGAAAATATGTTTTATTATAATTATCGAATACTAGGTATTACTAAAAAGTTTTGACGACAATAATTGAATTCGAATGAGAACAATAATCGACAAGTCGACCTTGTTTTTTTGTATTTTAAAATGAGGCAAGTAAGTCGACGCGATATCATGTATGTAAAATCAGTTTCCGGCTATGACTAATTTGTAAAACTGCAACGTGCTTACTGCTTAATGTATATTTTGGACTGATTGGAATGATAGTAGAAGATTTCTAATCGTATTTTAAAATACAAATTTTAATCATAAAAGTAGGCTTTATTGCTGCTCAAAATAGAAAATCTATTTGTCCGGTGAAAAAATGATGGAATAAACAGTAAACAGGTTAAAAAACAAAATGTATTTCCATATAATGTGCGTAGTTTCCTTATTAGTTATTAACACGATTTAAGATAGTACTAACTTAAATCGTGTTATTAATATTTAAACATGATCACTATGTTATATACTTATACTATTATATTATTATACAACGTATTACTGTTTGTTAACTACACGCGTAGGTACGAATTATATTGTTGTTCCCCGTTGATTCGAGGCCTGGTCCTTTACCTGGAAACACGGCGAAAGGACTATTTCATTCCGTATGTATTCATATAAAATTATGCTAAGGTACGCACTGCGCCTCTTCGCATTTTAAAATGTCAATAGTTCCCCGGACAAAGGTGCGGCACTTATAAACGACTTGTGTTTTCTAGTTGGACATTTTCTCTTTGTTAAATCTCAACCATGAACAACGTATTTTAATGGCCCATCAGATGCTATAGCAATCGGCATAAAAGAGTGTAACGCACTATTATAGGTATAGACACATACATATTATTATTATATGGGTTGTACTACCTACCTATACCTATTGCCTACCTATAATATATTTACATTTTACCAATGATATTTTAAAATGGAATAATGAAACGAGTTTAATGCACAACGTACCATGATAATGCACATTCTTATGGATGTAAATTTACATGATGGTTCGATCAATGTAATACACGCATATATATACATATAAATCTATTTAATATTATATATTGCAGCGTATGTAATATATTTTGGTTAAAAGGTTTTGAAAGCACGTTATAATGAGTTCGCTCACATGGTCATTACTCATAAAATAACTTACCATCACATGTTACCGATTTTAGTTAATTTTCGAAAGTTACATACGGCAGACCAACAATTTGAAAAGGAAACGGTTTAAGATTACGAATTAAGTAATGTGTATTATTTCACAATGACGAACGAGGAAAATAATTATTACGACAAACGTTAACTATTCGCATCGTTTATGAATTAGGACGGATCCCATTCAGTACAATCATACAGGTACATTTTAAACAGTTATTGATGAAAGGTTGACAATAAATTATTATTATCTCATTTATATCAATTAGGTTGTAATTTATGATTTATCATATCACAATAACGATCGTCTAAACTAAACAGACCACTTTTATATGGGTTTGTTTTATAGAATTTTCTTGGCATAACTGCATAAGTTTTGAAAACATTATATTGTAGTAATGCGTTTTTAAAGTAATTTATAACACTTTCGTGCGGAAATATAATTACGTAAGAAGATAATATTTTTTCATCGATCAGCATAATATTATAATATTAAATGGCCTTGGCGGCACGTATATGTGAACGTCATATTCTATATAGTATATCATACTGTAAACATTACATTTTTCGATTTTAGTTAATTAATCACATGCTGCAGGTATTTAAATGTGTATCGGTGGCGGTGTTTTCACTTTCTCACGAATTCCTCTTATTATAACTGCACGTGCGTACCTATAATACAACCCTCAGGGCGAACCAGATCGTGTGGGTCGCCGAACCACTTTCGCATTCATCCGGTCATCGTACCATTATTATTACGGTATTATCGCGTATATATAATATGTATCGCCGTGTTATTATTATGCATGCCGAGCAAGAGATATTAAAATATTATCTAAATAAGCCGGTTATCGTAATTTTTTTTTCTGAACTCCAAGATCGTAGTTGTCCGATAAGTTCAAAATTATACAGCAGTCACACAAAAAGATACAAATTGGTGAAAATAATTCGATTTAACGTATTCATATAGCGTAAAGTGTAAACTGTAAAGTGTATACTAGTATAATATCTACTATCTAATTGAATTTTTTTTCTTTATGTAACAGCAGGTCTCATAAAGAAAAATTGTAATTCAACATTTTTAATATTTTTTTTAACATGACAAGGCTGAATGCATGCTGATTTAAATTATATAATTATATAAGTTTAAAAATGGAAAACAAAATCAAAAATTATAATATGGAATTCAATAATCCTGTTTTTAAATGTATATGTGATTATGATATATATTATAATTTAACATTTAATAGGTACTATATTTATCAATGTATATTGTACCTACTCAGGGTTAGTATCTATAACATAATATATATTTAATATTACATTTTTTAATTATATTCATATTTAATTTTTTTCATCTTGTTTGTATTTTTATTAAGCTACTGTTTAGCGTTTATTAATTAAAGTAATTATTTAGTTTATTAATTATTCGCCACCGGAATACATTAGTGAACACTTAAAATTATTAGTATTCATTTTCGATAGAACATCCAAATTTAGCAATTTGAAAATATGAAATGTGTTGAAAATGTTTTTGTTTTATGGTGTAAAATGTTCGTTTTTTATTATACTATTAGACTGAATATTTATTTTAAGGGTACCTAAACAAACCACAACATTTATCTATCAAATATAGGTACCTAATTAGGATATACTAGTGTATAGTGCAATGAATACATTTTGTGCTTACATTTTTGAGTTGATTTTAAATATAACGAAAGCATGAAAGAAATTAAAAACCAAACCAAACAAAAAGTTGACAATGCCAGGATGGAAACATAGGGCAGACAATTAATTTTTCTCCAAGAAAAAAGAAATATACTTTTTATTTTCCTCCACACTTTTTTGTATTAGAATCAAGTCTATTTTCTTCCAACTACTAAACATATAATATTTATTTTATTTGTTTTATGCATGAAATTATGACCCATGTAATTAAAATATTTACGATAGAAAAAATAAAATTTTAATTTTAAGTTGTTATAGCCAGGTATAGGTAAATTATTATAAAAATAAATATTTTGTTATAATTTATCATAATGGTTTTTAATTTTAATTTAATTCATAATTTATGTTTATCTTTGCATACAAATATATAAAGCAATATTCTTAGTCATTTGAATAAATAAAAAAGTGACAATATCTTATTTAAAAATAGAAGAATACGGTATCTCATTTTTCAAGAAAATTTGCTTTGACCTAAAAGCAATTAAGCTACATAAAGGTACTGAATGTTATTTCCTTTTTTTACGTAAACTTAAACTACAAGATAGAATATGTAGGGTACACTTAAAAAGCAAAAGATTATTTCAGCTATATACTATAGTTATATTATGATGAATAGTTTAGGTATGTAACTCATTCTGTAATTTAAACCATATAGTTATCTATAATTGTTTTTGTTTATTGATTTTTTTATTCAGATAATAAGTGATTAAAAAATGGGTGAAGAAGAAAAAATTAAGATCACAATGATGAAAACATTCTTCACATCTTTGATTATTTCATTAAACGAAGAAAGTCAAAAAGTTTATTGATGACCACACCAGTATTTATTTATGTATTTTATAATTTTCTATTGCATCTAAATAAACTTTGCATGCTTATTGTTTAATAGATTATACATGTATTATACCTACTTCCAGAATTCATTAAGTTCATCGCTGTATTATATCATTTATCACCCTTTATTTCAATAAAAAAATAACTGTTTCCAATTCATTTTAAAACCAATAAATTCCTTCACTGTGTAAAAATCATAATATTCCGATACGGCGTATACATGTGCGTTTAGTTGCATATATACATTCCGTCGGAAACAGTGAAAGTCCAGAGCCACAGGACCTACCGATTGTTTCGTGTCTTCGACCGGTAATGAACTCGACGTAGGTTTCGAATGCCCTTGTTTAGAACGGAAACACCGAGAAAGCTGGGTACTGTCGGCGTACGATTATCCCGCCAAAATCAGCCAAAAAGCAAAAGTGATATCAAGATCAGGTAAATTTCATTTCATTACGATATTACACCCGCCCCACCGGGGACGATAATGCATCGCTTTATTGCAACGGCAGTAAAATCAAAAGTTAAAAACAATAAAATTAAATATTAAAATAACAGTATAGTTAATATTATAATGATAACAATAGATACACAATATGTTGAATAATATAATATTATTCTTGTGTTTTCCGAAATCAAATTAGCTCCAAAGTATTAACATAATTACAGTCGGAAAGTAGTTATAGGTATACATATATGCTGACGTAAATGACAAACGGTCTGCAGTTAATTTTTGAAGAAAAAAAGAAAATAATACTACGCGTAGAAAATTAATCAGAATGATAATTGATAATAGTATATGCTATCTATATAATGAAATCATTAAACTTGACTACAATATAATATATATATACATACATACATATATCGGTTTCAAGGTTAGAAAAGGATTTCTTTTTTACCCCGCTGGTGTCCATATATGTGTCGTCTGTAAATACGACATATTTTTCAGCTATAATACATACAGCAGTATATATACCCATTAAATGATCGTACCTATCGTGTGTTTTAATAAATTAAGTCGTACGCAGACGTTTACGATCGGATATAGCGATAATGATAATAATATGACACCGCACGAGCCGTGGGACGTATACCTATATCATAATATTATTATGTGTATACGATAAACGATATTATAATAAGAAGGCGTATGTGTACCTCTGATCGACCATGTTATGTTCTGTACGATACAATATAGTAGGTATCTCTAACCTCTCTAGTATCGTATGTGCCTATAATATAATACTCTACAAATATGATGGTTTCGGACGAGCAGAGAAATACGATTCTCATCGTTTTATCAAAACCGTATGTATATAATATGTATGCAAGTATATATGATTTCTCGGAGGAAATGCGTTTTCTAAACAATTTAATGAACGGTTGCGGACACACGCGTAACTGCGTAAGTGCGATATATAAAACATAATAACAATATATATTTTATTATTATACACGTAAACAATAATAATAACGCGTTATCGGACGAAAAAGATAATGATGTGAACTCGCGTATTGTATTTTACCGCGGAGCACGGAGAAAATCAATTTGTGCTCAAAAACGTTATTTTCTCTACACTTACTAGCTGGGCTCCTGTCCACCGCGCCGGTATCAATAAACAGACAAATTATTTGTGTATTCGTGATATTCTATATTGCGCGAGGTTTAAGTACTCGAATTTACTTATCTATTACATTTTTGCAGACAAATTTTACGTTACCCTTCGAGGACGCTTAAATCTATTGAACTTACAAATATAATGAATTACACTTTTGCGTTTTCCGTTAGGTATAAGTTTATAATAATCATTTATATAAAAGCCAAAAAATAGAAGTTTCTGCTCGGAATTAATAATTATTATATATTTTTATTATTTACTAGCGTTTTTGTTTTTCTTATAATTTATACAGTCGCGACTTTGTCTTAATTATTGACATTAATATCGTCATCGCACTAATTTTAATGTTCCAGACGGCGAAACTCGTGGACTGGATCGATTTAAGACTGCAGTATTTAAACGATTAACCGCATTGGAAAACGACAATATCTGTGCCTATTCACGGGTCTAATGTGACACCCGATTTCCATTGAAGTCTCACCGTCGATGAAATCTTTGTTATCTACTGACACGCTGGCGCGGAAATATAATCGAGGGACGGTAACGCATGACTGTTATAATATTTATGCATATACACATCGTTGTGTATACGGTGTACACGTAAGCCCGCGATTTTCAAATTTTATAACCAGCCCCCAGCTGGGAAAATAGGTGAATTTCATGGGATGGGGGGGGGGGCTGGATTATCAGTCATTTTTTTACAATTATAGTAAAACCCAGTCTACAACCCGTAGGAGAAAGTAAGGAGAAATATATGCGTAATGCGTAAAAACTATTAACTATTAGTAGGTACTGAAAATAAAAAAAAATGCCCACCATAATTGGTGCCAATATATACCGAACGGAATCGCTCCCGACGGTTTTTAAGTCCGAAATCGTTTCCATTCTATAATGTCGTATGCAATCGGTCACGTACAATTTGCCAATACATAACGTACACGCGTCCGCTGACCCGACGGATGTATTTCGTCGGAACAATCCGTACATGCTGCAATATATTATATTATATAGCCACAAATCCGTAGTGCACATGAGTATAAAACGTTATATGTTTGTGACGAGTTATATCGTACGTTGTTCTCGCGGTTGTCTATTTAAAATAATATTATAATTTATACAACCCACACTGCAGGCTTAGTTGGTACTTACAAATAGTAATTCTGGTATCATCGTTATTACTATAAATAATTTATAATGTATATATTTACAGACGTATGAATATAGGTCACGAATTACCCCGAGCACCGCCGCACCGCGTGATACATCGTTCGGTCGAACGGGATGTGTGCAGATTTATTAAGTAGTCTACATTATTATATACCTATATACATAATATAATATACGTTTTTTGCGTGCCGATCGATGCCGACGATCGTCGCTTCCGATTTGAGTCGATCGGAAGGACGCAAAACCCGTTACGTTCGCTTCGGTATATATAATATATTATAATTATTATTATCGTTATTCATACATTATACATTGTTGTTGCACTAATATCTGAGTGGTATTATCATATTACGCGTTATTACGCGTTTGGTCAGCGACCGTTTTCGTTCGGCGGTATTTTTAAACGGTCCGAAGACGGCTTCCTGGTCGCCACTTTATAATAACATGCACTGCAGCCTGCACCGTCGTATAGACTATAACATTATAATCGTACACTTGTTGTAGGTACCTATGTATCGACATATTATATATTATTAATGTAAAAACCTACACCTACCTAGCACTTGTGCAAAAATATGCGGCTAAGAGATTATAGGTTACTGGACTAACCAGTTAGTCGCATGATCGTGCAGCAGCCCATAGATATCTGGTGGTGGGAGGGGAGACATTTTTCGTAAAGAAAAAACTTTATGCACAATGTATGATAATATATATACAATAAACGTTCACACTGATTTATTAATTTTCTAATTGAAAATATATATTTTACATTTCGAAAATGTACCTACCTATCTATACCTATAACATTATATATTTATATTATTATACTGATGCAAATACTCGTTTATACCTTTATTTATAATCGGGATATTTTAGAATTTTCAAATGCAGTAGATATAATATTATACTTTATTTAACAACATTAAATGTAATATGTAGATAGGTATACTCATACAGTTTCTTTAGTCTAAACTTAATTCATGTTGAAATTATTTATAAAGTTCAAAACATCTGGGCAGCCTTAGAGTGCAGCCGCTTAGTTATTAACGTACTATTGGAAACATTATTTTGTTGGTTTTTAATATTCCTCTCCCCACACAACCTCAAATAGCAAATGATAAAATTCCACAACTGCTTAAAAGCGTTGTAGATAACACGTTGTCTGTGCTGAATAATTTGCGAAGTTTGAAGAGCGCTTTCAAACCTTTTTCTTGAAAGAATGCAAAACCAACGTACGGGGTGTATTTTGGGGTGCGGGTGGCCTTCGTACAATAGCAGCCTTCATTTCGGTGCATCTATTGTACATTCAACGTATTCACTGTGCGTGATTTGCGAAAAAAATATTTAATAATCTGGACACGCCTATATAATATCAGGCAGCAGTACGAATTGAAGGTGTATACTGTCGATTCTCGTAAAATTGATCGTCTTGAAGGAAGGTATAATATATAAAATAAATACCTTATACCTCCTATATAGCTCTACCTACCTATAATATACCAGCGTAAACAACTCCGTCGAGCTGCTCGCGTATTTCAGTATATTACTTATTTTTGCCATTTTTTCTTATTTCTTTTATGTATAATACCTGTATATAATATATATTATATGTAATTGTACGTATCACATTTTTCGAATTTCCGAGTGACTTTCACGTTTTATATCTCGACGATGATTGCGATTGGAAATTCGGACGTGAAATGTGCCGCGACCGATGTTTTTTTTCCCTGTACTTACATATAATGTATGTATAGAGGTAATATACGCACTTATTAAATGTGCTACATATTATGCTGATATAATGTGTAATATATACTCCAACATGATGCATGGCGTTTTGAAACAAGCTCAGCATTGTGGTTTTATCGTTTTAGAAACATTGGGCAGTTTAATATTGGTATAGGTATATCTAAACATAATGATATACCGTAGCTGCGGCCACCTTGAAACATAAGTGTGCGTGTGTGTATTTATCACTTTAGATGAAAGTGCGTGTGAGGAGGCTGCTCCTTCAGAAAACGTTTAGATACAAAAATATTGCCGTTGTCGCGGCGGTAATGCGATATGAAAGTGATAATCCAATTAAACAACACAAACAACGAGTGGCCAAGAACTGTTCTGTTCTGGTGTGTAAAAGACATTGCCCGCGGTTTTTGTGCGCGATAAATCAAAACGTTGCTCAAGGTTTTATATAGGTACTTTTATCTTAATTTTTAACGGACAGTTCAGTCATACGAAAACGAACCTGATCGTCTCGACTGAAAACGATTTTACGACACAGCAGAAACTAGTTACAAATTCTTTTATAAGTTTTAAATGTCACTAGAACGACGTATCATAAAAAATAATAATAATAAAATAGGTACCTCTAATACTATTAATATACACGAAAGCAGGGGTTTTTTTTTTTTATAACTTCAATGGCTGGATTATCTGTTCAATTAATAGTTCTTAATATGTACAGCAAATTATATTTTAATTTGTATCTCAAAACGGTTTAATTTTACTCTTCAACTATAAACATAGGTACAGATTACACGTTTACTTGCATTTTTCTTTTTAGAATCTAAGTAATACATTTTAAATATTTTAATAACCTTGTTATAAAAACGACACTGATGTTCAAAATTCAAATAAATATATAAAATATAATAATATATTAATACTTATTCAAAACACAAAATATGTATAGCTAAAAATATCATATTATTCAATACATAGATTACATTTGTATTTATCAGTTAAGTTCCTACCTATACCATTATGAATTATATGCACCATTCAAATATATTATTTATCATTTACGCACAAAACCATTTCACTAAATCAATTTTTTTTTTTTTTTTTAAATATTATTTAAATAAAACGTAAATAAACCCTTTTTAGGTACACTATATAGTATATAGGTACTGTATAGTAAAGCGGCGTTGCGTTCACGGTGAAGCCGTGAAGGTATATAAATATATAATACTGTATACATATCGGTGTTGATGTAATAATTTGTGAACACTTATGAGCTATTACGCTGTTATCAACAGAAGAATTCCAATCGGTCACGGCCGTGTCCGAGAAACATAGTAAACATCAAAGAAATTCGTACGTACAGAACAAAAGATTACTTCAGTCTTCTATTCTGTCGGGAAAGAGGGAATTGATAGTTCCCTCTAGTCGACATTCTTCTACGGATTTTGACCCAAAAAACAAATAGTTCACAATTATTATTGTTGTCTATAGGTATCTACATGATATTGGGTTTAGCGTACGGCTATTGAGTATTGACATATTATATTACCGGCCAGATTATGGTAATTCGTTATAAATAAAAACGTCCATTGGTCGAGTAAATTGAAAAAAATCTAAGAATAAAATAAATCGACTTATCGATTTACGGGGTTAAAATAAATAAATTACAGTATAATATAAGGTTAAACATTCATAAATTGTGTTCAACTGCATGAGTACTGCATGAGACTGTTAACTCATGTAAAGTAGGAATTCCGATGTGTTCTGTTATAGTCTATTAATTTTACACTTATAGAATCGTTTTTCAGATTATTTTTGGGAACTTATAGGTATATAATATGTATATAGTATAATATATATAACAAGACTTCTCGTTTTTTCTAATTTTTTTCCTCGCGATTTTCCACATTATACTCCCAACTCCCGACGCGAACAAACCAAAATCCCACGTATGCTATATTGTGGTACCTACAATAAAAAAAAAACGTAACCGTTACAACTCTTTTACACCGGAAACAGGATTAACAAAACAAAACAAAAAATGAATCCATTTCCAGTGAAAGCCCTCCAGTGAATTTATTTAAAGCAATTATTTCTCAAGTTGGTTCTCATAGGTCCACAAATGTATATATACAATATACATATATATAAAAAGTTATTTATTATGTGTAATGATTATATATATAATACATAAATTTATGATTTGACTTACGTGTTTAAATTTTGTTTTCCTCAAAGTTCGTCTTGTTAATATTATAATGGTTATTAAATAATTTTACTACACACTTCACACGTAACAATTAAAAAAGAAGAACACATTTTATGATAATAATTAATTTCAAGTTGATGTAAATCACGCTTTCACCAGGTCACGTAATGTCGTCGCTCTGATTACGACACGCACCACCTGCACCGCCACTGCTGTGTTTCGTCTCATCATAATAATCCTTTTTTGTGTTATAATTTCCATCCGGGCGCATATTCATTACAATATATTATTATACAACAAATACAGGTTAACGTTGGCACATTCAAATAGAATAATACATTTATTTTATTCAACTTGTAAATAATAATTTACCTGTACTCGCGATATGCCATTTATTTTAATGCTCACCTTTTATAATTTATACAATTATGTATATAGCATTACCTACAAAACTATACACTTCATATCTATCAAGTAAAAAAAGTGTCACCGCTGAATGGTTTATTTTAATCAGCCAATTCATTAATTCATGCAAACCATAAACTATCCACTTTTACGCTTATTGTATAAAAAAAATCGTTTATAGATTATGTATTTCCTATTAAAAATAAAAAATAACACTATTATACAGTTAACTATTTAGCAAATGAAAATCGTTTTTATATTGTTACGAATAAGTTTATTTACGATTTTATTTCCTAATTGACTTTTTAATATTTACTCAAATAATAATATTATAATGCACTTTAATTTTAACCTAGGCAGTACAATACCTAATGGACAGACCATAAGATATAACTGTAATCGAGAGCAAAGTCTTAGGTCCTACAATTCTACTACATACTGGTGTACACTAAGAAGTAAAATATAATGTATATGAGCCCAATTGAAGATAACAGCAATAAAATCATCGTATTTTTCAAATATATTGATATGTACTACACTCAATCTAAGAATACGTATGTTATGTACTTATTCATATATAGCATTAATATTAAATAGTTTTTTAAGTTAATAACCTAATTATTGTTGAAGCTGTATCAAGAATAAAATATAAATATATTATATATACAAACACTGGCGAATAAGCGCAATTCATTTTTGATAGGATAAGACATTATAAATACTTTTTATCAATTGTTTCCAAAAATATAGTGATGGCAGATGACCATGTCCTTGAGTCCTTCTACCCTTCAAATAATTTACCAAATATATATCTGTACATGTAAGCACTGCAGTCTTTGACATTTTGTGGAAAAATTAGTCAATATATACATATATATATATATTAAGTTTGTATTACTTATGATATTATCCAAATTATAATGTGTATAAGTATAACTATTCAATTGTGCCAAAGTTGTACAAATATACAGTATAAATATTTTAATAAATACATAGACAAATAATTAATATTCAATACGGTCTAAAGCTTAAAAAAAAATATGTTGTAACTTGTAATATAGTTAGAAACAGCTAAGAGAGCGTAATTAAATCCATGCCCCCAATTTAAAATTACGGGGGGGGGCGGGTCAAAACCCCATTGACCCTACTTCTGATTTTGCCTTGTGCACATACTATATTATTATATATTATGTATTAATAAATATGTATCAACTACCGAATAATATCAACACCTGAAGTATTTTAACTTCGCATTTAGTCGCATTTAGATCTACGATTAAACAAACTTAGTTGTAGGTAAGGTATACTTGTAATTATCTTTAGAAAATCTAATAAAATGTTTACAACTATTACCTATAGTAAATGCGTTTAAACGTTAAAATGTATAACGTGTACCTACTAATCACGGCAAATCGTAATCGTAAAAGATAAAAAAAAACAAGTGGGCACAGTAAACAAAGATCATTCTTAGTTCATGGGTAGGTCTGCCCTATAAAAATAAGTATAGGTACTTATGGGTTACACGTAGTACTGTATATATATATATCGATATATAATATATACGGAATGTCTTAATACAGTGCATTTATTGTAGGTATAATAACATTTATTTGTTTTGAAAAAAAAAAATATGAACAGTTGGAGATTAAAACTGAGACGCGTAAATGAGTCCGTGAATTCTACTGTACGCAAGTGTTATTATATAAGCTATTATAATATTATTCGAAACAATAATACATGAATTATCATAGAGGACATAATAAATTATAATGGGCACAGATATTATAATATTATACTATGTTACAGTAAATGTAAATTCCAAGGATTTTCGTGTAATAGATCCGTGAAATATGACGGAATCGTCTATATTTCCCATATACCTTTACTCACGATTACACGCTCAGGTGTGCACGGACGGACTAATTTAACCTTCCCGTTTTGTTGAAGTCGTACACTGGCAAGACTTACATTTCTGTACACCACTGTATTTATACATGCACGCCCGTCTGTATCGTTCGGAGTCTGGGAATGTAAAAATCAACACAATTTTCTAATACGTAGTTTTACGACATCATAATATTATCGGAGTACAATAAATAGGTAGGCGACGTTTCCGCGCACATTCTATAAACAGTGATGAGAACATCGCATTTTGATGATCGGTAAAATATTCAGCTTTATTGGTATATAGGTAACTATAAAATCTATACTGTCCCACAGCCGAGGAAATGTGCTTCAAGTATTTAACATATTTTATTGGATGCACATAATAATATTATATAAATATAAAATAAAATCTGTTAAAAAAAATGTACAAACGAGGTACCGGTAAGCACATAATTATTCCTCGTAGATATAATTTATGATTATGTATTATTCAACTATATAATATTTTTGCCATTTTAGATATAATTTTTTTATGGTGTTCTACATAATATTATTGCAGTGAATGACGCAGGAATTTAATAATAGATCATTATCCTTATCGTCGTTCGACTCGAGATCTTTTAGAGTTATTTAATATACCTTAATGTTTAATCGAACGCATGTAGGTATACTGAAATTACTATAATATTGCAGTGCGTATATTATACAGTATTATACAGTCGATGTTATCGTTTGAATGTGTAATAAGACTACACTACATTATAGGTATAGGTAGGTATAGTTTTACCTATAAGTGCACACGGCCAACCGTTAAGAGATATTCATAATATAATAATTATGCTCTCGTCTGCGACGTTATTATTACTATTATAACACAATACATAGGTATATATGCAGGTGGTATATATATAATATAATATGTTACAAAACAACGAAACAGTTCTCATGGTTAACTATATCTGCTGTAGTGGTGTGCAATAGACGCTGTAATCCGACCAAACCAATATAAGCTGCAATAATATATTTATATATTATATATTATACGTGTATATTAAAAAATGTTTATTATACAGTCGATCAAACTGAACTTATAGGACGCATGCGTTTCTGTAGACTACGTACACACGCATATTAGGTAGGTATATATATATATGTAATATAGTGCGCCAGTGTGGTACACTGGTATCGTGGACCGTGGTGATTTTATATTATTATGAAGCAAAAAGAAAAACGAGAACCCGTTCCAAATAATATAATACAATATAATATAATAATTGGTTTCGTGTACAAGGGCTTTATAAATATTTCTTATTTTGGAAATTCGTGCCGACGGGTATTGTTTCCTGTCCGCTTAGAAATACCTGCATACGTACACCTAAATACAATGACGTTACACCCATAATAATATAATATATACATTATACCTACTTTTGCATTACTTAAAAAAAAGTTAAGCTCAGATAGAGTGTTGTTGTTATGAAATCGCGAAATGATCACGTCTAAAGCAGGAGACGAGAGCGATCTCCGACGGAATCGCGATCAACCAAAACAAAATGATAATTAAATGAATCTGCGAGTATCTGCAGACTGCAGTCATTGTTGTACACACTATAGTTTTACCATCTTATACCTACGAAGCACAAGGACCATTTACAGATAGCCAAAAGAATAATTTACTACAGTAAAAAAGATTCGTTATATCTACCCGACAACCCCTCACTTTTAAATTAACATCCGCAGTAGTGTTACTACAGTACTGTTATAATATATTTCTACATTTTTTTTTTCGATAAAAAAATCATTAATTTTTTCAAATTGAAATTATTATTTTGTTATATAATATGTAACACATCGTATATTATGATCGTATAATCGTATATACTTTGGTAGAAGAATCGTAGAAGAAAGCTACACCACTTTCGTTTAAAAATACCATGAAACATGTATGTTTCTTGTTTGTTGTTAAAATGTGCTATAATATGCATTATACTTAAAATATGCAAAACTATGCAAAATAAAAACTATTTGATTTGTATCAATATATGATGCGATTTTTGGACCATTACAAACCAAATTTGTAGAAGGACGCTGCAAAAAAAAAACATACCAATGCATATAAATCCCAGCCCTAATGATAAATAATAATAGTCTCAAACCACCGTCGGACCCGTGGGATCCGATGCCGCCGGCGCGGCGCGATAAAATATAAAATTATGTGAAACGTTTCGGCCGGCCGTCCGACGAGTACACAGCTATATACCTGTATATAATACATAGGTAGGTATACGCATTATCATTTTATGGCCAAGGAGCAAATGGCATCGGTTCGTAAGGTTCGTTTATATATAAATGTATTATTATTATATTACAGCGGGCGGGTCAGGAGAAGAAACACTAAAAAAAAATAAGCCGCCGCTGCACCCGTCGTCGTAGTCGACGCGACCTTGAATTCCAATCGCGGCGCATATACCTCGTACTTACCTCGGGTGTTGTCTGCGCTGTGCTCCGGGGGAAGAAGACGTGTCTATAACAACAAAAAAGCGCTCCGATGGAAGGCTTTTTCGTTTTTATCTCTGATGATTGATGCACGTCAGCCCCCCACAACACCCCGCCCAACCGGTGGTCGCGTTGATTGATGACTTTTCCCCTCCGGGCAGAAGTAAATCGAACGAGACGAGGGGTCAACGGCGGCGCGGTGGCGAAGATTCGAGACGCAGACACGGGTATAGATAGTAGACCTCGCGATAGATATTATATTATAGGGACATATACGCGAGTCGTATTATACGAAATAGTAGGTAGGTACACCCAAGTCATTCCGAACACAACGATTTGTAATTATACCTATGACGGACGCCGCCGCCGCCGCGGACCGCGGTAGATGTCAGGCGATTTTTAATTGTTTTTTTTCCTGAAGGTCGAGTGTTATGATTTATAATATAATATTATGGTTATAAAAGCGAGCGGAAAGCACACACACGTACACGCCTCGTCGATGCCGGCTAAAAAGGCTCTCTACTGCAAAACGCGGGATCCTGTACCTATTAAATATTATTCGATCCCAAATTATGTTTTACGACGTGGGATATTTGTTTATACACTTTCGTTGTGGGCTGCAGTGGCGATCTCTAACCATACGATTATTTGTCTCGAAATCCCGAGTGATCAATAAAATATTAGCGATACAATGTTTGAAATTTTTTTATAGCATTAAAATGTAATTTTGTTTGTGATACTCTGACTTCTGAGTATCCACTATAATGACAAAAGTTTGGTAAATACCTATCAAATTTCAATCATACATAACTGTTCGGAATATCGGATTAAAAAATAAAATAAAGCTAGTAATATAAACGCGCACAACAATTCAATAAAAACATTTAATATAACAAATAACTTTAATAACTCTAATAAGTAATAACTATAATGAAAACGCGTTATATGCATAGATTAAAAATACAATTTTGTATCCATAACCATAATGGTCCAATATTATGTACGACTCGCCTTGGTGACTCCTAAAATATTATGTTAGTTTTTTTCGGGTTTTTTATAAACGTACTGCTGTGCTTATAGATTATAGAACATTGCTCAGAGCAGTTAGTGATAATATTGTTATTCGGCAATAAATAGCATCACGTTAATTTTAAAATGGCGTGCTTAAACGGTGTATCATTAGCCATTAGGTCCAAGATGAATGTTTTGTATCATAAATAAATTAAACTATAGGTACTTGTGGGGATAATTAGTTAAAATTTATCGTAAACTTTAAAAGTAAACGCATATTATAATGTATAATATGCATTTCGAGTAATTTATAGTTAATATTTCGTTAAAATCCAGTTTTAATATAACATCTTAAAGCTGTTTAAAAACACAGTATAATAATTAATAACTAATAAGGAATACTAACAATACCGATTTTTTTTTTAAATCTCATGTATTTCATAGGAATTGTTTTCTTTTCTTATTCATAAATTACTATAGGTGGGTACTAATTGATAATATTCGAAAAACATGTGTTTTATTAAAAATCTATTATTAGTTATTTCATTAGTATTGCCCTAAATTCTTATACAATTATCATTAATTGCTCTATACGGACATACGGTACTGGTTTTATTTTTTACGGAATATCAATTTTTTTTTTTTGCTGTTACCATTCAGTGTAATAATTACTTTCTAAGGCCAACTTGTAGCTTAGAGTATCTATGTAAGTTATAATGTTTACATAAATCTCTGTATCACACCAGAGCCACGCCAATAGAGCTATATAAAGAGCTGCTGTCGTCCCTCGTCAAACATTCAAAGTAATCACTAACCTGTGTAATAATATGGCATGTCAATTTATGATAAAAAGTTTAATAAGTTATGTATGATAAATATTTAATAACTATTATACTTTGGTACATTTTTGATCATTTATAGAATTAAATAATTCTTGTGACTTACTATTGTGGTTACTATTAGAACCTGAAAATTATGTTAACGAGTCGAACGTTATTTATATGCCAAGTCGTAAGCTACGAAAAATGAACTTGAAATATTAAAAAAATACCAAACATCGTAAAAAATCGTGATGTTTAGAGTTGGTTGTCATAAGACAGAAATAATAGTCCAAGGTGAACAGGTATCATAATAATTAACATTTATCAACTTCGAATAAATTATATTTAAAAGCAAAATATAATATAATAGAAACATTTTATTAATCATTTAATTTAAATGATTTATAAATGGGTTGTTCTCCCTGTCAGATGTATAAGTTTTGCAAAATTATTACCAGCCAATTTAGATCAGATGTGTCACAAACGTTGTTAATTCTATCTTCACATGACGTCTCGTTTTATACAAAAATTTGCATAATACCTATTATTTCTTGACTGTAATTAGTGTAGGTATAATTGAAAAAAAAATATGGTGTTGGATTACATGAACTAAATAATTAACCTTAAAATTGCATGTGGTTTTTATTATTCAATATAGATGAGAGTGGTTATTACTTATTAATCTTATTCTTAATTATTCGGTTATTCTTAATCTTATTGAAAACATGTTTTCTAAAAATCAAAGAAAATCATATAGACATATAGTCATGGTAGTTATTACGTCTTATTAATGAATTATTCTATAAACTATGAATAAACATCTGGTATTTGTGTTTAGTTAAGTGAATAATACAGCTATGCAGATCACAAACTATTTTTGAAACCAATAATTAAACTTTCGTTATTATATACATTCAAACAGGTAGGTAACTATTACCTATGTTCTATATGCTAATAAGATAGATGGGGTGATTCACTAAGCATGTTCACTCAGTCACTCCCATTTTTCCTTTATTAATAAACTTTTTTAACTACTTAAGGAATGTTCGTGGCGATGGTCACTTCTGTTTTTCAAATGAGAAACCAATTTTTTTTACTGTTAAGTGTAAATTACTTACTACTTAGTATTGATAATTTTTTTGAAAAGTTAATGTACCTAATTCTAAAGATTTTCAAGAAGTTGAAAATATAATCTTTAAGTACCTAGGTATATTAAAAAATTCCAAAAATCAGATGTTCAGTAACTGTATTATTAAAGAAAAAGAGTATGCTTGGTGAATCATCCTGTAAATAATATTGATATTTTTTATTTAAAATACACTAATTTATTCCTTGTAACAATTGAATTTATTGTAAAAAAAAAAATCACAGATTATTTAAATCAAATCACTATATTTATAATTGATCGAAGTAAACAACCAATAGTATTGTTTACTTTATTCATATAGACCCAGATTTCAAATTTTAACTTGTGACAATTACAATTAAAGTTAACAGAACGGATCGCAAAACGTTAATTCCCAGAATTATTTGGTGTTTACTATTTAGTTGTTTTAAAGATTTTTTTTATTGTTGTATTAAAATTTAAAATATTACAGCATTGAAAATAATATAATATATTGTATATGTGTTTCAGTGTTTGGTTCCAATGAAGAACGGAGAAATTACCAAAATATTCGGTATAGGCCAAAATAGGAAATGTAGGATTGGCTCGTGTTATGGAATAATGACTCCGTTGCATTATTATTATTATTATTATTATTATTTGTTTCCCCGGGGCGCTTAATGTGAATAGATGATAGGTATATACTATAATATATTATAATATAAATGATGGGCTAACTACTGCAAACAATGCATGTGGCCTGTATGTGGGTCGTTTTCAATCAGCTTCATTCATGCGTTCAATAGTTTTAACAATACATCTTTGGTGGTTGTGTTAAAAAAATAATCCAACATTAAATAAAAAAAAACAAATAGTAAACAGCAGTTGGAAACCACCAACAATAAGTGACCCACCCGAGTATACACATACACACACATAATATTTAACTATATGCAGACAAAGTGCACCAAATTGTATTTGGAATGTCGTTTTTATTTTCACCGTTAATGTTATCGATAAAATTACAGTAATAATTGAATACATCAATATTTCTCTGTTTTATTAATTGCCTATAAATTATTAATAACATGACACAGTGAGTGCAGTTTGACTCATGTCCATTTCGATTATTATTGCTACGCATTCGTGGGTGATCACACACAATCTTTTTAAAAATACCAATTTTCTTACTTTTCGAAATGAAATTACCGACAGCGGCACTTATATTTTAATGGAGAGTATGATGGGTGGTTTGGAGAGCATGCCGATGCTCCTAAACATGTTCAATGGGCGAGTCAAGTCACGCGTTCAAGATGTACTTATGTATTATATTATATATATTTTTTTAACGAAAATATGGGAGTAAAATATTAATTTATTTTCATATTTGTGATTTTAAAATTACATGTTTGTCAAATAATAATCATAGTAATTCAAAAATACAAGAAATAACAATGCATTTCTGGACATTTGTAACATAAAATGAGTGTTTTATAATTATTAAGGTGCATTATAATTTACAATCATAGATAAGTATGAGACTAGTATGAGTGGTAGGCCGTAAGATGAGCTGCAGTGAAGAATATTTTCCAATGTCAAATGTGTTGTTTTAGACAATGAATAATATTAGGATATTATGTCATTTAAATATTTTAAAATCGAACGTGTAGGTATGTCATGGTTAAATCATTTGTATAGATTTACGTTATACCTTATACATCATACTAACCAAAAGCCATCATACATTTTCATTACATTTTAGAACATTAAAAATATTATAAGATTTAATTAAATAGGTAGGTCCACTCTTCAAAGAATAAAATATTGAATTACAAAATACATATATGCAGTAGAAAGACGTAAAGAATTAAAATTATTTTATATGCGAGTACAAAATTAGGATAATGTATGGTCATTATTCATTAGAGTGATCAAAATTTCACTTTCTGCGTATGATTTTTCTATTGTCTTTTACAATTCATTATTTCATAAAATATATAGGTACCATGTGCATTATTTAATTCAATGAATTTGGTTCGTGTTAATTTATGATTTATTTTTGAAGAAAAGTGAGTGCATCAACCATGCATTGAATAAAATATAAACTGATATAGTCATGTAGGTATTTAAAAACTGGAAGCAAATTAACACATCCAAAATATTACAATTTCCCTACTATATTTTTATTTCTTGATTTATATAGGTACTATTATAAATTACCCAATGATTTCGTATCAGTAACGAGTAACGTCTTTAGTAGATAATTGATATTATACCTATAATACCTAAACATTGTAATCAGTAAAAGTGTAAAACCATTGATTATAAATTATTATAAATTATAATAGGTACCTATCGATATTAATTATTATTATTATAGTATTTATAATCAATGGTACAAAATATAATTTTAGGCGATAATCAAGCTTGTATATTTAAATATGCAACCGATGTTGAAGTACGAAATACTAGGTACGAACAATAGTTATTTTCACGATATTGAATGAAAAAAACTTGTTTCTTAATACATAAAATATAATAAAAAATTTAGAGCAAAAATGATGGCTTACTAATTATATGACAAGAAAAGCATGGTTTGTTTATTTCACTGATTCATTGCATCGAATGTGGACATACAGACATGATTAAATCCATGTAGTAAGTTTTTTAGATAAACTGTAGAAAAAGTATTTTTAAATGAATCTGATACACCTGCCTAGTACCAACGTTTGCGTAACTATTTCCTCTATTTAATCATCAAAGCATAAACACTAAATAGTAAACATAGTCGATAATAATACCTACGTACATAAACTGCTCCAAACGTGTTTACACAACAAACGTATCTCTAATAATTGTATATAGGACTATAGAATCATAGCAATGATAATATAATACTTCAATATCTACCTAGGTAGTACCTACCTATTTATTACGTTGAAACGTCAATCTGTCAACAAAATATATTCGATGGAGTATACTGAAATAGGTAGGTTACTGATTAATCTATATTTTTGGTTTTGAACGAAATTAATAAGAATATAATTTATAATTAACCGAAATGATGAATGCTATCACACATTTTTGGGCGCAAGTACTAATGTTGTGAATATTTTTATTTACCGGCTAACCTAAATATTATTCGGAATTAAAAATTCCTATATCAGTTTCCTGTAGACAATCGTTTATGTCAGGATGACATAAAAAAAATGAAGTATTTGGTTATGTTTAAAAAAAATTAATAATAAATAAATGTAATTTTGCAATCGTCGTCAAAATATACAACCTACGAGTAGGTGAGGCGCGGACAAAATATTTGTTCATAACCGCGTCATCGTCGACAGAGTTGTTTTCGGGAATGTTTGCGGCGTAGTAGGTAGTAAAATATTTATAAAATATAATACAAATGACGAGTCTCCCCCAGGAGGGCGTAAGACAGCTGCAGCCTGCAAGGGTGGCGCGTCTGCACGTAGTCAATAATATTACAGTAGACTCCCTTATAATATCTCGACATTTTTAAAAGGTATCTCAAATATTAAAAAATTTTCTTAAAATACCATAGCACATAATATTGGTTTTTGATACCTCGGATTTTTTATCCCCCTTGAACTTTGATTTACAGAAAGTTAACAGTATTATAAATTGTTGTTATTTTAATATAATATAGACTAAAGTGATTGTCACTTACGTTTAGCACCTATTCTGCAGTGGTCAGTGGACGGTCTTCGATGGCCGCTGAGTGGTGTATAGTTACCCAGCAGATTCGTCACGATATAGTTCGACGGAGTCGGTGGAAATAAAATCCCAAAATGAGTAAAATAACGATAATTCGCGTAGTCGGGTCGCCGTTAAGATGCTGGTTACCTGTTGTAAACACAATAACGCACGTACACACACGAATTCGACCGTAGTACCGCTAACCGGTGCCGCGAAATGACTGGCGACGATATAATATGCGTGCCACGAGGTCTTCGCCGGAGACTGAACCTGCGCGAGTAGGAATCCGAGCGAACAGGTGTCTTCTCATAACCGTAAAAACCTTCCTTTGCCCCCTCACCCCCACTGCGCCGAACATTCGGCCCAGTATACGCGGCCGCGATTGCTCCTCCTCTCTGCCCCCCACCCGAGGCCAATTCCGTAGTGTAATCGTAGTCGTCTCGTCGCGTTTTCTTAGCGCATTATATTATTTATTATTATTATTATTACGGAGGTCTTCGTGTATAGTTGGTAAACATATTATAATAATACTTTATATTATGTATTGTAATATCATAATATAAAAATAAAATACAGTCAGACTCACGTCGTAACTACAGCTACGGTGTGCGTGTGGAGAAAAAAATACCAGGAATACTCGGATAAAATAATATTCGCTTGTATATAATTTCAAGTCTTTGAACAATAATTTTCCCAAAAATGATCTCGAAACGATCACTAACCTAACCTAACCTAACCGCATAGGCACATATTGTATTGTAGAAGCAATAATAATTAATAGCGAATAGGTCTTTCATATAAGAACCGAAAAATGATAATATGTTGACACAATAACTAATATAAAACAAACTGACGACAAGGCGACAACTACAACAATTTGGCTACCCGTCATAATATTATAGGACTTAATATTTCGTATAGGTACGAATTACGTGGCCGGCTGTATGCTTAGTCTTGTTTATTCATATTGTTCGACGATGTCACCGTTAAAGTTTGCAGGTGCGAAAACTGACCTACTGACGATATCATAAATATTACATAGGCAATTGTTTACTTTTTCTTTCTTAAATATTTTGTTACAAATTTTTTGTCTTTGCCTTTCTGTAATTATAATCTACCCTTTTTTTATTGTTACATTTTTTGTATGTTTAGAATTTTTTAATTTTATAATTAAATTGTATAAATATTTTCTTTTCATAATAACGAAATATTGTACTTTATGATTGCATAAAAATGTTGACTTAATATTTTTTATAGTTTTCGTAAAAATGTTTTTTTGAAAATATATAATTAAAATGTTTTGTAAATATTTTTTATAAAATATTTTCAAAAATATGAACTTTTTGGCCTAAGAATATAACTTACTAAAATATTTCCTAATTATTTAAGCAAATTTTTTAAATATTTTGACAACCATATTATTATCCTAAAAATATTTTCAGTATGTTGTGTGGGTGTTATAATAATTTGATTTATATATAATGATTTATGACTTTTCAAGTTATTATATTAGTTATTAAATGTTGGTTCAAACAACAACGAGAATAGTACACATATTTTATAATATTTAATAATATTTTAAATATAAAAATAATAAAAATAAAAATATGATTATAATGATTATATAACATATAGGTATTAGGTTTGTACCTATAGTACCTATACCTATTTATAAATTCTTAATATGTCTCAATATAAAGATATTCCGTAAAAAACGAGTACTAAATTAAATAATTGTATACATTTAATGTAATGTGTTTAAAATGTGTTACGACTATGAGTATTTGCCAATAACAACTAATAACTGCTAATATGAAAATTCAGAAATATAATGTAATCATGGGCTTCTTTTTAACACAATAACACAATAACACAATAAAGTATACACCATCGTTTTTACTTTTTATCATGCGGTTATGCGATAAGCCGATATTTATAGGTATATCAGATACCTAGGTAGGTACTTAAAATGTCAGATTTAACTATCATAACGCAACACGGCAACACACCCATCCCAATAATTCCATAACCATAAGTATTGGATCATCTGATCATACATCTATAACCTACCCTGAAGTGGTTAGCGTATATTCTTAGAATTTATAAAATATATATCTCGAAATTCCAGTCATCGTCGTCGATGTCTGTATAATGGTTATTTATATTGCTGTTAACATTTTATTGATTCGCTATACTATTTCTCTTATAATAATAGGTGCGTATTGCGTTCCTCGTATAAATTCGTGTAAATTTGTACTTCGTGTTCCGCGTTGTTGTCCTGGTTTTAATAATCGTACTGGTGAGCCAATCATTCAAGGTCTTATTTTATCTGTTGATATTTTTAATATTTTACAATTATATATTATAATATTATGCTTTACACCAATAACACTTTCCTCTTTACAACAATGTATACTATTAAATATTAATGTTGAATATCCATCATCCATGTATACATGAAAACATACCTACCTACATGATTGTAGGCAGACTTCAGTAGATTTTACAGTTATTCGGTAGTTGATAACTGATAACTGATAAGTAGGGCTCTGAACTTAATGCACTTAAAATGTATGCGCTTAAAATAGTATAAATATGCCTTAAATATATGCACTTATTTTAGATTCTGAGTGGAACGATGAATGTATTGATTTTACAATGATGTGTGTTTTTATATTTTTATTTTTGTGTCTGTGTACACGATAAGTAGTCGAAATAATGCTTCGATTTTCGACTTCAGTATCTTGTTCGATTGGAAAGTAAATATCGTTGGTGCATTGGGTAGGTCAAAATTTAAAATTCCCAGTACTTATCAAAAGTGCCAAGAAAAACAAAAGAAAAATTAAGGAAAAACGGGAATTTTTACGCAAAATCGATTTTTCAGAAAATTGAATTTGGTTTTTTGTGTAACTTTAAAACAAATGACCGTAGATACATGAAATTTTCACTGGTTGTTTATATTTGCATTTTCTATACACGATAACATTTTCAAAATAAGTTATGTACCTAAGTTATGTACCATAAGTTTGTCTACCTTTATCAATAAAAAAATCTCTACCGGACAGCCAAATTAAATTTTTATGAGCGTTTGAAATTCAAGATTTTACATTGGATGTTCACTAGATTTCTCATGTAGCGATTTTCTTATTTTGTTGTTATTCATAAACGAATAACTATAGATACATGAAAAATCCACTGAATGTTTATATTAGCATTTCCTATACACCATACAATTTTGAAAATATTTTGACTCTTTTTGAGCTGTTTACAGATATTTTCATTTTTCAATTTTTTTAGTTTTTTTTTTCTATGAATATCAATAAAGTTTTATCTGTTGGGCCAAAAAGTGTAAAGATTTAATACAAGGCTCCTGATATATTGTTACAATATCAGTTGAAAAATATTAAAAATACATAACCACAATTTTTTTTTATAAGCATTTAAACATCGAATTTTGACAGAATTTTTCAAATCTCGAAAATTATTAATCATCGTAATTAATAAATTATAAAATGGTCAGTTTTTATAGCTAAGGGTTGCAAATTTAAAACAAAGGTTCTCATAAATAGTTCATATTGTAACCAAAAAATCTAAAAAATATATGAACACAGTTATTTTTACAGACATTATAAATTCAAATTTGGACGAAATTACATATTAAAAAACCTAGAATAACTATTTTAGTTATTTTGTTGTGCTTGAATAATATCATTCGTGGGTACTTGAAACTTCTACTTGTATCACGGGTTTTTGTTGATGTATAACGCGTTATAAGTACCTAATGGATATTGTGATATGATTAATTTGGAATTTATTATAGGTACCTATTAAAGGTCAATTTTTTGTTTTATACCATAGATATGTATATAGGTAATACTAGCTGATCCCGCGCACTTCGTTTCCCGTTAAATGTAGGTACCAACTCTATATGACTCAAACATTGTTCAATGCGTTATTTAATATTCAGTGTATGATGTTCTAGATTTATCTTAACCTTTCTGTTGCCCGGAATAAAAATGATATTATCAGGTAGGCAATTTACCTGTGGTAGATCGCGGATCCCGTGCTGTTTGTACGTAAGTGTATGATTCAACTCAAAAAGTACCAAAGTTATACCAAGTTTGACGTTTTGACTTAATTCCACAATTCAACCTACCTATAAATCCTAACCTGACCTCACCGTACTAAAATCCGATGAATAAAAAAAACCAAATTTGACCCTTTTTAAATTAGCGTATCTTCTTCCCATAGAATGATTGTCTACACACCATCATTCATTTATATATAAGATATATTTGTAAAAAATAATAATACAAATCAACAAACATGCCTGATTAACCAATAGCAACCAATATAATATAATACACCATAGAGTAAATAAAGACAACGGTATCGAGTTCAAATCCCAGACATCAATAAATAGTTATTGCAGTTTTTCTAATTATTCAGTTGACTTTTTAAAAATTTTCCTTCGTAAAAACCTTCACCTATTAATTACGAACATCTTAAAAAAAATTGAGACAAATCGGATTGATTGAAAAAGTTCATAGATAACATAAAACGATAATGTTTCAAAATAAAATGAATAATGTGCCAACTATTATATTTGTTTACTCTAAAGTTATAAGTGTCTATAATAAAAAATGTATATCAACCAAAATATAAAAATATATTATTTTTTCGATTTTAGATTCTGAGCGGAGCGATGAATGTATTGGTTTTACAATGATGTATGTTTTTATATTTTTATATTTTTATATTTTTATTTATATTTTTGTGTCTGTCATCACGTTTTAGGACAGTAAAAGTGCTTGGATTTTCTTCATCAGTAGCTTTTCTGATAGGAAAGTGAATCTAGTTGGTACTTTGGGGGGTCAAAAGTATAAATTTCCCAGTAGTTTTCACAAGCGCCGGGAAAAACAACATAAAAATTAAGGAAAAACGAGAATTTTTACGCAAAATTGGTTTTCCAAAAAATCGATTTTGGTTATTGGTGTAACTCTAAAACAAATGAACGTATATACATGAAATTTTCACTGGTTGTTTATATTTGCATTTTCTATACACGATAACATTTTCAAAATATTTTGATTTATTTTGAACTGTTTAGGGACATTTTCATTTTCCATTTTTTTTTAGTTTTTTTTCTAAAAATATCAATAAAATTTTATTTATTGGTTGCGAAAGCTTGAAAATTTAATAGAAGGCTCCTAATATGTTGTTTCAAAGGCAGATGAAAAATATTAAAAATCCTTAGTCACAATTTTTTTTTATAAGCATTTAAAGTTCAAAAATTGACAAAATATGGAAAAATCACGAAAATTAGCAAATTATTTTGAGTTAAGAATTCGTAAAAATTTTTCTTTTTAAATCTAAGATTTGAAAATGAAACACAAGATTCCTTATAAGATTATCTACCTTTATCAATATAAAAATCTCTACCGGACAGTCAAATTAAATTTTTATGAGCGTTTGAAATTCAAATTTTTACAACATTGGATTTTCACTCGATTTCTCATGTAGCGATTTCCTTATTTTGTTGTAATTCAAAAACGAATAACTGTAGATACATGAAAATTTCACTGAATGTTTATATTAGCATTTCCTACACACCATACAATTTTGAAAATATTTTGACTCTTTTTGAGCTGTTTATGGACATTTACAGCTTTCAATTTTTTTTAGTTTTTTTTCTATAAATATCAATAAAGTTTTATCTGTTGGGCCAAAAAGTATAAAAATTTAATACAAGGCTCCTGATATATTGTTACAATATCAGTTGAAAAATATTAAAAATACATAGGCACGATTTTTTTTTATAAGCATTTAAAGTTGGAATTTTGACAAAATTTATCAAAATCTCGAAAATTATCAATCGTTGGAATTAAAAAATTATAAAATGTTCAGTTTTTATAACTAAGAGTTGAAAATTTAAAACAAAGATTCTCTTAAATAATTCATACTGTAACCAAAAAATCTAAAAAGTATATAAACACACTTATTTTTTACAGACATTTTAATTTCAAATTTAGACAAAATTTCATATTTAAACCAAGAATTACGATTTTAGTTATTTTGTTGTGATTGAATAATACTATTCGTGGGTACTTGAAACTTCTAAAGTGTACTATTATATATCTATGATAGTATCACGGTTTTTGTTGATGTATAACGCGTTATAAGTATCTAATGGATATTGTGATATGATTAATTTGGAATTTATTATAGGTACCTATTATAGGTCAATTTTTTGTTTAATACCATAGATATGTATATAATATGCCTTATACATAGACTGACATACCATCACCGCTCAGAATCGTTTTTCTTATACAATGATATTATATCATTGAATTCAAATTTAATACCATCCATTATACAGTGACCCACTTGTAACCTACTGTACAGCAGAGCGACACCCACTTGCCCACCTTTTTATTATTATTTATATTATATTTATATTTATATTTTTATCTGCTAGAGGGCGCCACCGGTGTAATTCAGTTTTTGTCTCTAAATCTCTAACTAACATGAGTTAGGTCCATAATGTATGCTATAAACCTGCTCACCGACATTCTCTATCATTTAAAAAAAATTTGAGCAAAATCGGCCAAGCCGTTCTCAACTGATGCTATTTCTAATTTTTTGTCTCCATTTTTAAATATAAAGATGTCTTATACATAGACCGACATACCGTCTCCGCTCAGAATCGTTTTTCTTATACAATGATATATTGATATTATATCGTTGAATTCAAATTTAATATCATCCATTATACAGTGACACACTTGTAACCTACTGTACAGCAGAGCGACATCCACTTACCCACCTTTTTTTTTTTTAAAACACAATTTTCACAAATACAAATATTTTTATATGTAATAATTTGTACTAAATATTTATTAATAAAAACGGGAAATGATACTTCAACTAAGGATTTGACAAAACCGATACAAATATACTCAAATAAACAACAAAATCACTAAATACACAAAAATATGCTCTATAAACTTTTAATATTTTTTTTGTAGTGTCTTGAAATTAATTTTAAGCTTACTTAGCGTTCAAATCTGAGAGTCCAAAAAAAAAAACATGCAAATACAATAACGTCCTAGCCCTACTGATAATAATTATTGTTTCTGGTCCCTGGATACAAATTATTCTTGAACAAACAGTACCTACCTAGGTACTAACCTATATAAAAGTTATATTGTTGTGCCTAATCATACTATAACAATACCAACAATACCAGTTAAGCATATTATTGATCGGAAGTAATAGCCGTCATACTGTCATAGATACGTAGAATGCAGATAAATGCAATGCAAAATGTATTTGGTAAGCAATACTTACGTTTTCGTTGAAAATTATAATAATATTAGTTTAGAATCCGGTATAAACACAATATTGTAGGTACATCTGTCAACTATAGGATAAACCCTCAGGGTTGATTCATATAGGCTTAGATTTCATGAAAAATTTATACTTATTAACTTATAGGTCAAATATCATTATTTACTACATTTATATAATTTCACTTTGAACAAAACGCGTTTAATTGATAATAATGGTACTTCATATATTTCTTAGAATAGTTCTAATTAAATAAAAAAACATGTTTTTATCTACTTATTACATAGAAATAGATTTCACTTATGTATTGAAATCCTTTTATAATTCCTTTGATCTTAGCCTAAGTATACATATTGATATTATTATATACCTATTAGATTGTTATGCTTGGAAGTCAAAATACAAATATTATAGATCAAATAAAATAAGTAATATTTCCTTTTTATGAAAATATATAAATTAATTAAATTTATATGGATTAAAAAATGAAATAATATAAGTATCAATTATTATTAAACCTTAGGGTAAGAATATTATCAGTATTGTTTGTTGGTTTTTTACAATATTTCAATTTTTAAGCGTGTTATTATGAGTCTAAAAAATACTACAATTTAAAAATATTCATAATCTGCTAAAAAATTCAAATATAAAATCAACATTTAAACACAGATATACCATTGAGTTTGATGATAAATGATAATATAGTTAAATTCACTCTAATATTAAAGCTAACTACAATCAATTGGAACTATTGAACTCAAATTTGCCATATTGTATATTTTAGATTCTTAGCGGAGCTAAAATATAAAAAAGTGGGCAAGTGGGTGTCGCTCTGCTGTACAGTAGGTTACAAGTGGGTCACTTTGATGAATAGTGTTAAATTTGAATTCAATGATACCATAATATCATTGTATAAGAAAAACGATTCTGAGCGAAGACGGTCAGTCAACCTATGTTACTATTTACTAAGTACATATTATATTATATTTTGATGATAATATTATTGTGAATAAATTAATCTATAATTTATATATAGGTCACTTATTTACGAACCTTATTTTAAATTTTCAATCCTTAGCTATACAAGTTAAATATTTTATAAATGTTTAACAACAAAAAAATTATTAATTTTTAAATTTGATAAATGTTGTCAAAATGTGAACTTTAAATTCGTATGACAAAAAATTGTGACATGGGATTTTTATTATTTTTCATCTGCCTTCGAAACAATATATTAGGAGCCTTCTATTCAATTTTCAACTGATGTACCCAACGAATAAAATTTGATTGATATTTATAGTATAAAAAACTAAAAAAATTGGAAACTGAAAATGTCCTTAAACAGCTCAAAATAAGTCAAAATATTTTGAAAATGTCATAGTGTATAGAAAACGCTAATATAAACATTCAGTCATAATTTCACCTACAGTCATTTTTTATAGAGTTACACCAAAAACCATAGTCGATTTTGTCGTAAATCAATTTTGGGTAAAATTTCCCGTTTGTCCTTAATTATTCTTTTGTATTTCAAGGCGCTTTTTAAAACTACTGGAACATTTTTACTTTTGACCCACCAAAGAAGCCGCTACCCGGGAGAATACGAAATAATGAATAAGTAATAAACATGTTAACAATACAGAGATAGTGGTAACAATGAAAATCAGTAGGATAGGCGCGGTGGACAGGACACGTATGGGGACAGGCCGGAATCATTTAATCGTCATTACAGAAGTCACCAAATGGATATAGGAGGGGAAAAGACCGCTATGTCTCCCTAGGCCAAAATTTCTGGACTCTGCAGAGTCAAAAAATAACTTATCCTGTTGAATATACTTAATGGTGAAGAGAAAAAGAAGGTAGTGTACCCATGGCAAATTAAGAGAAGTGGTGATGGTTGCGGCAAAAGCCTAAATGATTTATTTTAAGCCAAAAAATAAAAAAATTAAAACGGGATATAAGTTATATTAATTAGTAATTACTTAATTCCATAATATTATTTTTATATGTACCCATTAGGTATTTATTATTATTTATTATAATTTGTCGATTCTCTTATTTGTGTGCTACCGACTACCGTAGTGTCAATCAGTAATTATATATTTATATCGTAGTATATAATATGGTGGTATATAGTACAGATTATTATTCGCTGATATAATATTTTCTGTTCATAGTAGTACACAGTTTATCTATGTAATATAAAATCTCAATCATTGTTAAAGTCATCAATCATCATCGCACCGTAATTATATAGTTAATTGGTGAATAGTAAATAGTAAATAGTATAGGTACTAGGTATAATCCTTATACCTAGTTACTATAGTAGATAGGTACCTTATTGTATCTATACTAGTATAATAGTAGTACCTATTATTTAGTACATTTTTAATTTTATTGTATAATAATGTAATAATGTACTAACATTAATTATTAAAATAAACAACAATATTATTATGAACAATTATTATGGGGTGTAAAAAACTCAAAAGTCCACCTATATCCTATGTCCACTATCGGTAAATGCTAAATAGTAAATAGCATAGGGAGCCGAATGTCCAATTTTCCGTTCAGTAATAATAGTAACTTACTACAACATACAAGGTCATTTTTTAAAAATGCTCGCTTTATTTTATGCTTAAATTATGCATATTGTATTCAAATTCTGATTTTTAGAATTTTTAAATAGGTACACTAATTGAATACCATATTTTCGAATACTTGAGATTTTTTGTACAATTTAAGGATGATCCTATGGCCAATACAAACTCTTGTCTTTTAAATAAGAACACCCACTTTTTGATTTTTAATTATTCATCAGCATTTTTTGTTGAGAATTTTGATGTATCTAAATATTCTAAATCAATACTTGAATGAGTAGGTTTTGACTTTTGAGTTATATAACTTTGTGTAATAAGGATTACGAGTATATGTCTATTATATGGTATTATGGTAATTTGCAGTAAATAATGTGGGTTCCCATTTAAAAAATTGAAGTTTGTGTCGCCACTGGACTCTGTCACTCCATATATGTAGTTTAAGCAATATCAGAAATTTGAAAATTATGTTTTTACCTACTTATTAAGAATTGTAAAAATCAGAATTTAAATAAATGTACCTACTATTAAAGGGAAATATGGAAGTCAGAATGCTTAAAAAACTTTTCCGTATTTAGTTTATCGTTTTTTTATTTAAATAATTGTTGATATTTTTGGAGCCATGAAATAAGTAGCTACTACCTATATACTTTATATTCGGTTAAATTTATACTTCGGTAGTTTGGTGAACAATTAAATATCGATGAATTGAATTCTTTATTTTTAAATTAAAAATATAATCATCTATCTGTGAATAAACTATGAGATAGTATGCAGGTTATATTAATTGAATAATTGAATAATAGTAATAATCAGAAACTATAACTAAAAGGTTAATGCACTTATAAGTTGAAACAGCAATAAATTGTTAGATTGTAGATGGAAATATGAGATCATAAATCAGAGTGAGACAACATTGTTGTATTTGTAAAAAATAATTATTGAACTTCACTGATGTCTGATACAGAAATGCTTATTAGTGTTCATAGTTATGATCATACACGGTGACGAATTAACGTGTGCACTGTGTAGACTGCAGGTATTCTTCTGTACAATGGATAGTACCTATGTAGTAATACTACATAGCCACATAGGTTAATTAATTTAAACACTAAATAGCATTAGTATTTTATTAATATTATCGTATTAATTGAAAGTATAGTTCTTTATGAGTATACTCATATAATATTTAATGTAAATTATATAAAGAACTATACTTTAAATTAATACGATAATATTAATAAAATACTAATACTATTTAGTGTTTAAATTAATTAAAGTACGTAATCATTAATTATATTTGTACCTCCTATATCCTAATTTTATAATTGTTTATCTGTAGGTACCAACCTACTACCATTGATTATACTTAGTAATTATCATTATTATTATACTACCTAGTATATGTTATATTCAGGAGTTAAAATGGGAAAAATTCCAGAGGGGACTAATGTTTCCATATAGTTATAACTAGTTATAATCGTTCCTATATAATTGTATGTATAATGTCTAATGTATAAAATCCTAATTTGTTAAATTTTTAACCGCCATCAGTGGTAGGGGGACTGAGTCCTCCTGCGACCCCCCCACTTTAATCCCTGGTTATATTATATATTTATATAAATTTGGTTCCGCACTGCGTATGTTCAAAAACCGCAGTTATAATCACAACATGTAAGATAAGGTAAATAGTTACACAAATAGTTTAGAAATATAGGATTATATAATATAAATATTATAAGTAATAATTAATAATAATTTAGTTTTTACTAGATATATTTTTTTATTTACACAAATATGTCACGTAAACCGCTGTTGAATGCGCAGTAAACGTTTTGAACTATTCAATTTCGTAATGTTCTTTGAAATTATAATTGCGAAATGTATTAGATATTACCTACTAAAAATCATTCAATTATCGAACATAGCATATATCTAATCACCTTCACCTGGGTAGGTACTTGGATAGGTCTGCTTGATGCTTGTCTGGTTTAACTTTTATCAAGTATATCACTAAAACTATTTTCTAAATTAAGGTACCTAATTATACATTTTTTAAGTAGTATATACTACATTCTACATAAATAATTGTAGTAGCTTTTCGATTCAGAATGGAGCGACGATACGGAGCTTTTACAATGATTAAATGAAGTGTGTTGTTTTTTTTATGTCAGTCATTATATTTTGAAGCAGTAGAAATGTTGAAATCTTTCTCTGCAGAAGCAAATAGGATTTATAATTTTAGGGACCGGGGGTATTCTACAAACATAAAATAATTACGGAAAACCAACAAAATTTATGCAAAATCAGTTTTTGACAAATTGTTACCAAATTATTTTATGCTTGAATATTCGAAAATGTATAAAATTAAATTAAAAAATTATACAAGGTTCCTCATGAGTTGTTGTACAGCAATAAAAGAATATCGAAAATACTTACAAGCAATTTTTTTGACAGAAATTTGAAGTTTAGATTTGATAAAATGTTATTTAATTTATTTTGTTGAAACTCTACAAATTATTAATCGTAGTTCGTAAGGATTTAAAACTGAGTGAGTACGTAGTGATTTTAACAAAATTATAACTTCTGCAGTCACACATAAAAAGTTATAGTAAACTTACACTCAACTTTTTTTTTTCATATTTTATAAACTTTTAACAACTTATGAGGAACTTTGTATTAATTGTAAAGTTTTTTGCCAAGCTTTTTTCAAAAATGTTTTTATTTACATTAATTTAAAAATAACTAATAAAAATCGAAAATTTCTTATACTCTTAAATAGTTAAAAAAAAAAGAGTCCAAATAAAAGGAAAATTGTATGGTATATAGAAAATTCTAATATAACATTAATTAAAAATGTCATACATCTTCGCTCCGCTCAGAATCTAAAATAAATTTAAAAAATAACGTAACGCATATAAACATTTGTAATTTATTGGTATGTATTTACAACTTTTTTTGGAGAAACATGTAATATTTCAATTTATGTGAAATCTATATTTATCGGTGGCGAATATTATGTTCAACTGTATCGTATCAATACAATACTCGCATTCTAACCGGTTTCAGTTACCGTACCTAATTGTCAATTTCTGATTTCTTATCTATACAAATTTATACCATAGGTACATACCTATTTTATAAAACTGCTAATCGTATAAGTTAGACACTAACTATTAAATTATGTAATGTACTAATAATGTGTTATGTGTATAATATAATAATATATTGTACATTGTATACACAATACACGAAATACATTTGTTTCAATGATTAATTTGATTATGTTAAAAACTGTAACTGACCGGACTACGTGAGTCGGAACTCAGAATCCCACAGATTCAACGAGACTAGGTATTGAATAACAATATCTAATTGATTTGAATATTGCTATGTATATAATATATTATACATTATATAAAATATTAATATATATAAAAACTCTCAATGCGTGAACATTTATAATTTTGTTTACTCGCTGCAGCGTGCACAAAGTTATACTTAATGTACTAAAAAGTCTGTACATAATAATATACAATATACATAGAATTGTATTTTCTTTTTTAATTATTTAAAATATTCTAGAAGCAATAGCCAAGGCGTCCCAAGGTTCCAACACGTTTTTTATGTACTATTTATACCGACCCAAGTTCTTATGGGCGTAACTAAAAGAAAGTAGATTTGTTATCTAAAATATCCATGATATCATTGATATCTAATACAGTAGCCAGTAGGTATTCATTATAAATATAGAAATTTAGAATATCATATAAAGTAGGTGCCTACTTGCGATGCTTATGAATTATGATTGTATCAGTTATTGCCAAACTATAATTTAGTAAGTACCAGTACACATTTACATACTTATATAAACATATATTTTCGATACCTACCCGTTAAATTAAAAATAGTAAACATCTTAAAATTATGTGTATACTAACTCTAGGGACTAGGTATGTCTGTATAATAACTGTATAAGATATATTTGTTAAAGTTTGCTATAACCGACCTTACATAGTTTGGTACACCTAGGTCCTAGGTACTCAATAAAATAATTAAAATATACAAAAATAAATAATAATATTAAATTTAATATTTTAATGCATTAATTATTGATCAATTATGAAAAACAATTAAGTATATGAGTAGATCAAAGTAAAGAAAAGAATAATTACCTTAAAAGGACGGTACCGTTTTAGAATATGGAAATCTAAAACGAAAATGAAAATCTTACGTTTTAAAATACAGTTTAGTAATTAATTATAGTAAATACTAGATACACATCTTATAGACAACATTTGAGTCTCATAGTTTTGATCTTTTGAATAGACACAAAAACCTAGTTTTTCGTTAAACTGCTATTATATATGAAATAATCTAAAATGGTTGTATAGGTAGTAGTTTATATTATATATATATATCATATAGGTATTACTACTAAATAGTATATAATAATTATTTGTACGGTAAATGAAAAATCATGCGCCTTACTTACAAATTGAGAACACAACGAACTCTCAAAAGTTAACCAAACGATAAAAAAAAATCTATGCATGGAAATATTCTGAAACTGATCTATTCATCATCGACGACAAAAAGCGACAAATCTAGGCCGATTATATTGGACACGTTTAGAAATTTAGAATATCTACACTGACTACACTATTGTCTTCATGTTGAAAACCATTCATATGTTCATGACTAGTTTCATTTAATGTTTACAGTATATACAATTATATTATACATTTTATAATAATATGTTCTTTTTATTTCGAAAAATAAGAAAAAAACTACCTATAGAATAACATAATAACGGTGATTACTGACTGTATTATAAATTGTAATATTTAATACAACCTGTAAATCTGTATAAAGTATTAACTATAAAGCCTATGTATTATTCAGGGTTTTTATAGATCAAACTTCCTCACTCCCATTTTAGATTCTCAGGGAAACGATGAATGTATTGATTTTACAATGATGTGTGTTTTTTTTATTTTTTTTATTTTTTTTATTTTTGTGTCTGTCATCAACTTTTAGGATAGTAAAAATGCTTAGATTTTCTTCAACAGTATCTTTTCTGATAGGAAAGTGAATCTAGTTAGTACTTTGGAGGTCAAAAGTAAAAACTTCTCAGTAGTTTTCAAAAGCGCCGTGAAAAACAAAAGAAAAATTAAGGAACAACAGGAATGATATATTGTTACAATAGCAGTTGAAAAATATTAAAAATACATAGGCACAATTTTTTTTTGTAAGTATTTAAAGTTCAAATTTTGACAAAATTAATCACATTTAAAATGTAATAATAATTTTGTAGTTAAAAATGTATAAAATGTTCAACTTTTATAGCTAAGGATTGAAAATTTAAAACAAGATTCCACGTAAATAGGTTATATATAAATTACTTTATTCGCCTTAATATCATCAAATATACTTCGAAATGTCATAGGCTGACTGACCGTTTTCGCTCAGAATCGTTTTTCTTATACAATGATATTATATCATTGAATTCAAATTTAACACCATCCATTACACATTACAGTGACCCTCTGGCCTCTTGTAACATACTGTACAGTAGAGTGACTTTTTTCCTGTAATTGTGTATTTCAAATTATCATAACCTTATATAAATATAAACCTGTAACCATGAAAATAATATCTTTCAGAAACTTCTAATTCGATTAATTCGAATTTCGAAATTATTAATACGAATTAAGATACATAAAAATATTCTAGGAAGTCATCTGCTTAAAAATTGGATAATCCTTTGAAAAAAATAAGTTTGTATCGCTCCCGTTAGATACTCCTTAAGTAGTATAAAAATCCAAGAGTTTTAATATATTGTTTATACAACTTAGAAATTCAAAAAATCAGAACTTGTATAAATATATAATTAAAGGAAAAAATGGCGATAAGCATGCTTGGTGAATTACAGTGTAAGTATAATAGGTATATTATGATGCCATTATGTAAATATTATTTATGCCTCTAAATCATAAATTTATGAAATGTTGTAATTGAATTTCATTTTAAAAGAATTTAAATAACTGTTATAATTTACTTTCAGACTTTCAGTATCATATCATATTAAAACGTGATTTGCTTTGGATTTCTTTGTATTCAGTATATAAGTATATAAGTACAAATGTCGTTTTTAATTGATTTTAAATACATCCAAACAAGAAGATAAGTAAAGTGTAAATTGCAATATAAAAATTAGTAGTATATTTAAATATTCAGTTCAGCGACGTCCGTCGTCCGTGTCACATGTGCGCATTGGTTACTCAGTGTTTTTATTCAATCCGACAGTTTCTATCTACACTACATCCTTATGTGTTGTACCGTTTTAACCGTTGTGAAAATTCTGATTTCACTGTTTACCACTCTGCACACCTAATCTTTATCCAGTCTCAAAAAACGGAAAAAATTGGTAAATATAATTACTTTACCGTAATTCTATTGTTATTACACAAACTTTCCTTACACTGATAAGCACTCAATTAATCTTATCGACACAACACACCCCGATCTCCCCCGGCCCAGCCGGCGGTGGTCGATCTATTCAAATACCCGCACGGTCACTAGCTGAACTCGTTATCTATAATCCTCAATCATGAGCCGTATACAGAGTGTGTCAAGTGATGCATTTGAAAACGACTCCGATATGGATTTAGAGCCAAATGACGATTCTGATTTTCAAGTCAAATCCTCTAAAAAAAATGAAAAATCCAAGTTAAAACGTGCATTACTTCTCTCGTCAAGCTCCACCTCACCGAAAACGTCAAAAAAAAAACAACAGGTCCAGTTTGTTACAGAAAATAGGTTTGCTCCTATCTCACCTGCTACTACAGCTTCCGAACTCACTTCAAACCACTCAGCTCCAACTCAACCAACGTCATACAATACTGAAACTGACGAAGTCCAACAAATCCCAGCACCTCCACCTATTTTTGTCAGCAACATTGAAAATTTTATCAAGCTGCGCACGGACCTTATTGATCTGATTGGCACTACAAATTTCTCATTTAAATCAACCTCGAAAAATCTAAAAATTGTAACTAAAGATTCTGTTGCATACCGAAAGGTCATCAGATATCTCAAAGAAAAACAAATTGAACATCACACGTATCAGGCTCGTGAAGATAGAGCTTTCCGAATCGTAGTACGTAACCTCCATCCATCCACACCAACTTCTGAGATCGGAATAGCCATTACTGAAATTGGCTACACAGTTCGCAACGTCAGTAACGTTTTTCACAAGACCTCTAGACAACCATTACCATTGTTTTTCGTTGATCTCGATCCTGCAGAAATCAACAATGACATTTTTCACCTAAAAAACTTACTTCATACCAAAATATCAGTCGAAGAACCTCACAAACGGCGCGAGCTTATCCAATGCACAAACTGTCAAGACTACGGCCACTCAAAAACCTACTGCGCCCACCCACCAAGATGTGTTCGTTGCGTAGGACAGCACCTAACCGCCAATTGCACCCAGCCCAAAGACCAGCCACCAACATGCACCTTATGCGGAGGCAACCACACCGCCAGCTACCGTGGATGCACTTCACACAAAAATCTCCAGCGTTTACATCGAAATTCAAGTCTGTTCTTTAAAAATTCTAAATCTAAAATTAACAATGTAACTTATGCTAACAATGTAAGCTCGGGTCAGGACCCCAGTGTGGACACTCCCCTGACTACACCAATCACACAAGACTTAAATGCATTCCCCCCTCTTCCCAATAAACCCCCTCCTGAAACACACCCAAAAACAAAGTACTCACAACGTGAAACACACAATCCCACGCAAGAAAATAACATAGTAAAACTAATGTCCACATTTTTAACTGAAATGAAGTTACTAATCAACCCGCTAATCCAATTGCTCACCACAGTAATCAACAAATTAATTTCAAATGATGAGTACTAATCCCCCCAATACTAAGTCTTTAAAAATTATACTATGGAACGCAAACGGTTTAAAACAAAACGAACCTGAATTACTACACCTTTTAATACAAAGTAAAATTGACATTGCACTAATAACGGAAACTCACTACACTTCCAATACTAATCACTTTTTCCCTGGGTTCCAAGTTTACAGAGCCGACCACCCTGACGGAACCGCCCACGCGGGATCCGCCATCTTAGTTTCAAACCAAATCCAACATTATCCACTTCAAAGCCTCCAACTGCCATCAATACAAGCAACGAATATCCAAATCGTACTAAATCATATTCCAACTACACTATCCTCTGTTTACTGCCCTCCTCTACCGGCAATAACGCCCCCTCAAATTGAAAACTTCTTAAAGTCACTCGGGCGCTCATTTATCGCCGGTGGCGATTTCAACGCTAAGAACACACAATGGGGTAGCAGATTGACAAACTCTCGAGGGAGATTATTTCTTGACAACATTCAAAAACTAGGCGGCTCTTTTATATCTCCAAGCTGTCCAACCTACTGGCCTACTCACACAAATCGTCAGCCTGACATACTAGACTTCTTTCTCACCTCAATTCCAAAACACATAAGACACAAAATTCAAAATAGTTGTGAAATTTCATCAGATCATACTCCAGTCATCCTTGAAATAAACGGCTCAATGACCTGCAAACCTCCCCGGCCCTCCCTCGTAAAAGGTCCTGTCAACTGGGAAAAATTCTCCACCATCTTAGAAAACAACACAAACTTAAAAATCTCTCTAAAAAACACCAGTGAAATTGAAATAGCGTCTCAAGACTTTGTCAACTCAATAAGAGCAGCGATCTCCAACTCATCTTATACTCCTAATCCAAACAAACCACCAAATTCAAATCAATATGATTTACCTCCCAACATAAAAGCCCTAATTATCGAAAAGCGTCGTGCACGCTCACGTTGGCAATACACCAGACTACCATCCGACAAAAAAAGATAGAATCACCTGTCCAATACCATAAAAACAAAAATTCGAATCCACAAATCCGAGTTATTCGAACACAAATACGAGTCCTTATGTTCTAAAGATGGATCCTTATGGAGAACCACCAAAAATATTTTAAAAATAAAAGATCATCCCTTCCATTTAAAAAAAACAGACGGTACCTTAGCCTTCTCAGATATTGATAAAGCAAACACTTTTGGTAAACACCTATCCGAAATATTTACTCCTCATCACGATATAATTCCCGAACCAAGTCACTTAAACCAAATTACAAACTTCCTTACTAGCCCGCTACCAATGTCACTCCCTACCAAACACACATCTCCCAGAGAAATAAAAAACTTAATACAAAAGTTAAAAATCAAAAAATCACCTGGACATGACCAAATAACAAATAAAATACTTCAACATCTTCCTAAAAAATCAATAATTCTTCTCACATACATTTACAATTCTATGTTGAGAATGTCCTACTTTCCGTTAATCTGGAAACTATCTGTAATTATCCTTATACATAAACCCAACAAACCAAAAAATGAACCCTCCTCATACAGACCAATTAGCCTGTTACCAGTATTAGGGAAATTATTTGAAAAAGTGATGCTTAAACGAATTAGACCCATTCTCAAGTCCCACAAAATTATTCCAAATACCCAATTTGGTTTCAGAGAAAACCACTCCACAACCCACCAGATCCACCGAATTGTCGACAAAATAGCCTCGTCGTTTGAGCTCAAAAACTTCTGTCCGGGAGTATTCTTAGACGTATCACAAGCGTTCGACCGTGTCTGGCACACCGGATTACTCTTTAAGCTAAAAATGTTCCTCCCGACTCCACTCTACTTGTTGACTAAATCATACCTACAAAACCGCTCATTTCTCGTCCGCCAAGGAGACTCCCTCTCATCACAATTCCAAATCTTAGCAGGAGTACCTCAAGGAAGTGATTTATCACCAGACCTCTACAACATTTACACAGCTGACATTCCCAACTCCGAAAATACACTGATAGCCACTTACGCCGACGACACGGCAATCCTCTCATCCCATTCCGATTCCACAACAGCATACCAAAACCTTCAAATTCATCTTGATAATATTTCAAAATGGTCCACCAAATGGAGAATAAAAATCAATTCAGACAAGTCCTTTCACATTCCTTTTACTTTGAGAAAACCTGTTCTTCCTAATATCTATTTTCAAAACAATCCAATCCAAACCACAACTCAAACCAAATACTTAGGTTTAATTTTAGACAAGCGTCTAACTTGGGGCCCACACCTCAAAATCAAAAGAAAGACTCTTAACTCCAGACTTCATCTTTTACGGCCTATTCTCAAGTCCAAACTCTCTATTGATAACAAATTACTAATATACAAATCTATGTTAAAACCTATCTGGGCCTACGGCATCCAAATATGGGGATGTGCCAAGCCTTCCCAAATACGGACTATACAAGCCTTCCAGTCTATTTCCCTTCGCCTAATAACATCTGCGCCATGGTACGTCTCAAACCTCTCACTACATAAGGATCTTAAAATTGAAACAGTCTCTAAAACAGCCAAAAACTACTACAAAAATTTACACACCAAAACAGCTAACCACACAAATCCACTGATTTCCAACTTGGCCAGTGAATTCATGCCTAACAACCCTCCACGTCGATTAAAAAGACACTGGTGTCGCGATCTCCTGAATCCCGACCAGCACTAATATAAAAAAAAAAAAAAAAAAAAAAAAAATAATAATAAATAATAAAACCTCTCCCCCAAGCTAGAGGGTATCCACACTGGTGGGCCTCCCTCCTCAAGCCATTCATGTTGTTGTATTCTTTCATTACCAAATTTACTCATTGTATATATAAAATTACAGATTGTAAATATTCTATTTTATCTAATAAAAAAAAAAAAAAAAAAAAAATATTCAAAAGTACCAATACATTTTTAACGAAATAATTCCGAATATTCACTACTATTCACAATGCAGTTGATGGTTAAAATTAATTTACATTCAAGAAGACACAAAAAATGTTTGATTCGTTAGATAAATTGTATATCATACTTATACTATCTATATATACCTATATATAAAAGACAAATAATGTTTGTACCTGTGTCCTTTATGCATTCCTAAACCATTCATCCGATTGCGATGAAATTTGGTACAGAGATAGATTAGACTTCGGGGGAAGAAGATAATATATGCTAAATTTTATCGAGAAAAAATGTAAATAAGAGGTCCGACCGGGCGAGATTTGTGGGGCACCACTGGAGATTCGTCTATTCCACCCACTGGCCACTACAAGCACACAATTTTATCTATATGAAACCAATCAAAACAATCCCAAATCAAATATAATTGAATGCACTGTATTATTGTATATTAACATTTAATAAAAAAGGTTTTTTCTGTTATAAAATATACAGGTACGTACTTATATCTCCTTCTTTATATAATATAATACTAGCTGTGGTGGCGTAAATTGGGCTAAATTGTTAGGGTTGCAATCAGTTTCTACGTTGGATAGACTTTTAGGGGGCTTAGCCTCCCTACACCCTCCTAAAATGTTTTATTGTATACCAAACTTAACATTACAAGTACATAAACTCAACAAAACTATTTTAACCTTAAAGGCATAAACACATATTGTCATATCTTATCTATATGTAATTACTAATTGGTATATATTATGAATATGCACTATAAATAGGGTATATAATTACTTACCGTCAATAAAATATGTATAATTTTCTTAAAGAATATATGCATAATTTGTTTAAAAAGCTACACAAAATATTGGCGATTGATAGCTTATCAATTAACAGGCCGGCGGGGGTGGATCTGTAACGGGGAACATGTAAAATAACATATAAATGATACACAGCATCCCCGTTACCAGTGGCGCAACTAGGCTAACTGGGGCCCCAGTGTCACTTTTAACGAAGGGGCCCCAATTAAAATTATTTATGCTTATTATTGTGAATAAAATTTGGTCGATAAAATGATAAATTGCCAAAAGGAAAAAAATTAGGAAATATATTTAATGGTAACTTATACTTATACACTTGTAAGTTGTAACAACTGTTTCTAATCAGTTTACTGAAATGGAAGTGGTAATTACTATTCATTATCAATACCACATATTAAAATTAAGTTAATAGATTTATTAAAAGTTTTACAAACCAAATAACAACATAAATCATAATATACTTATAAAAACAAATAAAAATTATAAGTTTTAAGACTACATTACTCATTTATATACAATATACTATACATTTTAATATTTTATACATTTAGATTAATATAATGAAAACTATATTGTTAGAAGTATTTTATTTTCACTTAAGAAAATTTTTTTTTCTTGTTTTTAAATCGGCAAACGTAGAAATCATTTTTTCCAAATCAACTCGATTAGTTACATTTCTTTCTATATTTAAAATGGAAATATTAGAAAGTCGATCCTGCCCCATACTGTTCCTCAAATAGTTTTTAATTAATTTCAATTTCGAAAGATCTTTCTGCCGTTGCAACTGGCACAGGCAATGAAATATAAATTATGCATGCAGTTATTACATCACAGTATGTTGTACAAAAATCATTTTTAACTATAAATAAAGCCAGATCCTTAATCTTTTGAATATTAGTGTTTAATAATCCTTTTAAACACAATAATTGTCTGGTAAAATCTGAAGAAATGTCATCATTGTATAAATAAAAAAAGTCCATTGAAGCCTTAGAGATCTCATTTTCATCCATTTTAGCTAACATTGTAGGAAATAAGAAATCAAAAGTCTCTGTAACTTCTTGTAGTCCTTGAAACCGTGAATTTAGTTGAAATATAACTGTATCAATCACGGGTAGAAAAATTTTAGCCCTGAAATTTTCATCTGTTATATTTAGGCGACGATCACCATCAATTTCATCAAAATATTGTGGAGCAAGTCTACTCCTCTTAACATCAAAGTTAGGAGTAATTCCCCATCTAAAGCATAATTCTTTACACTCCAACAGTATATTTTCATAGCTATCTCTTAGGTTTTCTATAATTGTTTTGTCTTCATTTAAGTTTTGGCATGCATTGTGCAAATTTGTATTTTGTTTCTGAAGGGATTTGGATACCCTGTGTAATGCTCTCAAAAACATAAAATTAGAACAAATTCCATAGATTCTAGTTTTTTTAGTAAATTACTAGATTATCATAGACCTTATACTAGTTTAAGGTCTATGTAGATAGTAGACTATCTGATTATATTATTAGACAGTTCATTCGTCTTTTTCTTTATTAAATATTATGAAATTGATAATTTTATTTTGTTGTCCATACTTCGTGAAATTATATTCGTACATCAAAATGTCATGATTTTTATATTTATTGTGAGATTTATTATCAAATATTAAAATAGATTATTTTATTTAGGCCGGTGCCCGGGGGTCCCTGCAGTCTTTGGGCCCCGGTGTTTGACACTCCCAACCCCCCCGGTAGTTGCGCCACTGCCCGTTACATCTTATCAATTTCAATCGAAATATACGAATTGTAGATTTTTCAAACATTCATGGCAACGATATTATTGTTGTTTATGTAAATCTGAAAGTAGGTATCTAGATTTTTTAACATAATATTATAATTATTATACAGGTAGACAGGTAGGTACTTAAGATAATTATTTATTAAAATTTTGTTTTTTAGTTATACTGATCAGGAATACAAAACTAAAAGTGTTTTTATTGTTTAAATAAAACTTATGATTTGTAAATTTGGGAAATAATACCTACTATATACGTATGACCGAAGAAAATTATAATATACTAATCTAAATATTTTGATGTTTTGAAGGGTTCTGCGGAGTTGCGGTGCACGATGGGATATTTTCACAAGAACCCGGCCAAAATATTATAATAATATAAAGATTAACCAAAATTTGAATTTTTCTTTTTTCTCTCTGAAAATAGAAACGATAAAATTAAATCACACGCACATGGGCTACGCTTATGTATGAATGTTTATTATAAACTGTACAATATTTATAATGGTGCACAGTTAAACAAATCCTTTAATAATAAATTGAAAGCGGAAATCGTGATCTTTCGGAGTCGTAAACAGATACTCTTGCGACCCTATAATATTTTAGGCCACTGACTAGCTATCAGCTGACCCCCGTGTACTTCGTTTCCCGTTAAAGTGCCAACCCTATATAGTAATTATATGATTCAAACTTTATCGATATCGAGATGAAAAAAACAATAAATGTTATCCGACACTTATTATGTATTTTTTGTTTTCTTTATCTTTTAGTGTGGGTGGCTGCCTAGATTACATTCGTTAGATTATCGTGGTAAACCTAATCCGAGTCCGAGGTGGTCATTGGAAATTGGTAATAATTTGAATGTAAAATACCTAATTAACAAAAATCGTACAAGGACACGCTATCTAGAGGTAAAGTGCACATCAGTTGCGGTAGATTTTTAGCTCGCGAGTTGCAAAGAATAAGGAGGTAGATGGCGGTATTGTTATCGCCCGGGCGCGTTGATCATACACGTTTGCCGAGTGCCTGTGGATTGTGGTAGAACATTTTAATGATTTTTCATGCATACACAATTGAAAATAATATCAATTCATAAGATAAAGATTTAAAAAAACTGTCTAATTTCGTTTTTTTACGGATTATAGATTTTATTACACAAAATATGAAGGGACAGATGCTGAAAGAAAAGCGTTGTCTTTATTAGATACATCGATCAACTCTAACACGAAGCAACAACAAAGTTCGATCTAAGATTATTTTAAGAAATTAAATCAAATTAAATCAAAATAAATTAATTCAAGTGTTTTATAATTATGTATTAAATCTCCAATTATAATAATAAATGTATGTATTAATCATTAATGTATAAATAATGCGTGTACATGCATGTATAAATTAATCTCAAATAAAAATTTTTTATCTAAAATAAAAAAAAGTCGTCGGTTTTATTTTTGTATTTCCGCTTTTAATCGGTTGCAACGAATTTTCGTTCTAACCGCATATAACGAGCTACCGGTTATAACGAGAAAAACTAGCTGGCCCTTGAAACTCGTTATAACCGATTTCTACTGTATATAATTATTTGTGAATTGATCAATTAAGGACATTCAAAACCTACTGTTTTTCATGCTAAAAATACCTACCTATTTAAATTTTAATTGTTTGGTCAATCTAATTACGAGATTTAGATTTTTCGTCTTGTTTTCTTCAGATCCTGACAGTTTTTGAACAATGTTTTAAACATAATATACATGACAATGTTAAACGGTTTGTACATTCAACAGCTTTAGATAAATAAATGGAAAATTGTTGTTCGTAGGATCACTGGGCTCCAATGTAATCATAATATGCGTTCATCATTAAAATCTAATCATCGGGACGATATGAATGATTGGAAATTGATCAATTTAATACCAAATAAAATAATATAATATGCCTATGCGATTATACAAAATAGTCGACTTTGTGTTCAAGCAAAAACAAGTAATTTTCAATCCGCAATAATTCTCCGAACACGTTAATGAATAATGAGCATATTTTTCTGCTACGCACGCAGAGTACCACGAAAACCGATAATTAATATTATTTATTTTTATTGCCTATACAGAACTCCTCACAAAGGCACGCTTTAAATCTTTTGATATCAGAAATATGAATATCGGAAAAAAGAACACACTAAAAAACTAAAGAAAAGAAGACCAAAAATATGTTCAGCTGTTATGGAAGTATGGAAGGGCCGTTTTCAAAATACTTGACCCTAGACTTTAGTATTCCAATAGAATTAATTGTGGAACATGAAATACGTCCCTGTATTTTTAATGAAACATTTCCATGCATAGGCTAAAATATAACTTCTTTCATACTCCACACTTTATATTGGACTTGGAGTTACCGCAGGGGATTTGCCAACACCCCCTCCCCACAAAAAAGTGTATTTAATCCATACCTACACATAAACATAGAATAATCAATTTCTATTTTTCTTTATCTACTAGCTGAGTACAGACAAGTAGACAACATCACAATAAAACGATTTATGTCGATATATTGGTAGTTGGTAAGATTATTAATTACCTACTAATTAGGTATAGTATAATACATAATTTTACAGTAAATGCACTGAACTATAACCATAGAACAATAACTAAACTAATACAGAGTGTCGAGTGAGTTGCGAAATAAAAATCACCGATTCTAGGATAAATGATCCCCATTTCCCAGACTGGCCAGACTACAATATTACTTAGAATCAGTCATCAAACTGATTGATCAAATGTTTTTTAAAAGCTAATTAGTGTAATTACCACGTCCACAGCGTTAATATTTAATTACAAATATACACAGGAATACTTATCATTAAATAATGAATAATATATAATAAATAGTTTTCAAACATTAACAATAAATAATAATAGTACCTATTTTGTTTTATCAATATCACGATAATAAAATAACATACCAATGTTAATGGTTCTTTCAAAAGAATAGGTAACTAGGTACCTTCATTAACACAATTGTTTGATAATTATTTGTTTTATTTAATGTACCGATTATTCAAAATATTATTTTTATTTCATATTTTATTTATTATATCCATAAATAAAACTTGTAAAAACGACTCCTAATATAATTATTATTAATATTTAAAATTCTTATCTATCTATTTCCCAATGTAACATCAAATAATTTTTCAATTAATGAAGAAAAAACTGTAAAAAAAGTTACTAGTTATTACGGCCCATTACACACTTTTTAATTTTGAATTCCACAATTAGTATTTCTATTTAGTCCCTGTTTCCATTTTGTCCTTAAACTTTGCAATATAAAAGTGTATCCTTCAAAACCTATCTTTCCACCACAAACAGATTTAAAAATGTCCATTTCTAAAAATTAACACCAGGTTAGTCAAAACGATTTGTAATATAATAATAATAATATTATATTATACATATTTTAGGATTTAAAACAGGTAAGTATTATAGGCTATTAACAATGAGATGACAACTATACCTTATGTATAAATTGAATACATAGGTATTATGCAATAAAAAAATAATTCACGATTTTTCAATATTCATATTATTACAAAATTAATGCATAGTTGACTACTGTCTATCGTCATTCCAATAAATTAACATTATACAAACTGTTCCAATACCCAAAAATATAGTCAAATACATTATGCAAAATTATACTGGTATAGTATTTAATTTCATTCTGTTTTGTTTTTTTAGAAAAAAGGGGGTTTTCAATTAATAGATACAACATACCAGTATTATAATATTCATGTTAATTATATTATGAAGTTGGTAATTATAAATTATAGTGTTGAAGTATAAAGATTCTGAAGAAAACAAACAGTAATAAATATAATGTGAATGTAAAGATACATTCATAAATCATAAGCATAACTAATAACGTAACAGTAATACTAATGACTAATAAGTAACAACTTTGCTTAAGTAGATGAATTTATTTACTTATGTCTATATATCTATAATATAATATTATAATTTAATGAATATAGGTAGGTAGTCAATTTAATATAAAAAGTTAGGTATAGATATAAATATATGAAAACAATATTTGAGCCATAATATAATGAAATACATTATTGCGCTATTAATAAAAATTAGTTTATTTACATTTTTTATTCTTAAAATTATTTTATATTATTTTCATTACTGTACTCTATTCAGATTAAGATTGAACCGCTTTGGGTGTGCAGACTGAGTCGCCGGACAGTGCCAGACCCCCTATACAATGGCTATGCGTTCTGTGATTGGCCAACAGTCATCACCAGCCACCTGTGCTAACGCTCTCACCAATGTCAGAATTGTGGCGGGAATATGCAGAAAAAACGTGTTTTGGTCGGCTGAGTGGTTCAATCTTACTCTGAATAAAGTATAACATCATAGTTATGTATATATATAAAAAAACAACTTTAGTATATTATATAATAATATAATTTTTTGACTTAAGTATGTTAAAAATTATAAATTATAATACTAAATTTGTACATTTTGAAAGTAATTTAAACAAAACATCATTTTTTTATAAAACATTTAAAATATTTGTTATTTGTTATAACTTATAATTATTATATAAACCGTCAATGGTTATAATATAAAATATACACAAATATATTATAAAAAATTAATTTTCTTATATTTTTAAGTTGTTTGTTTACATTAAACATTATCATAATTTTAGTGTATAGCTTTTTTATGCTCTTTGTGTGGTATTTAGGTTTGGTAATTTTTTTTGCTTGGTATAACTATACAAAAATATCGAACACATTACAAGCATTGTGCCTACAACAAACTGAATACTTATTGTAAAATCAAAGAAATACATTGAGAAAACACAGGCTACAACAATTGCTAAAGAAGTAGCAAAACCTTTTAATATATTATCAGCATATTTTACAACCATTGCTACAATAAGTCCCCCAGCTGCTTGTAAGCTTATCAAATAGGCTATGTAAAGGTCATAACCAAAAAAAAAGCCTTTTTCGTTGATTTTATTCCAGTCTGTAACAAAACACACGATAAAACCTATCGGAATAGAAACAAAACTCAATTGAATATTGCGCATCCATATTGATATTTCAGCTCCTTTCAGTATTTTTTCGAAATAAACCCCAGCAAATCCAGACAAGCAACAAGCAATGAGAGCAGCAACTAATCCGACTATTCGATTTTGATCAGGGTAAGTTTTTTGAGATTTGTCAGTTGAATTATTTAGCTGAACAAGAATGACACCTAAAATCAAAATTACTAATGCAATCCATTGATGTCGCAATAGTTTACGTTTCAGTATCAACACAGAAAACACGGCTGTCGTAAATATTTTAAGTTGATATGTGACTTGATAAGTAGCTGCATCTAAATTTGAAGTGGAGATATACAGTAAATTGTTTTGTATCAGATATACTAAAGATGGTATACAAACTTTCAGAGTGTCCATCGGTTGTTTAATGATTGTATTATTCAATATCGATATAAAATGTTTCCACGACAGAGACTCTATTCGATATACTAGTACCAGACAAACAGAGAGTTTTACAACTTCGGCCATGACGACTGCGGTAGATGATATGAACATGTCTCCAGGCCTGGTCCGTGCATAGCGCATGCTGAGCGCAACCATGGCATTTTGAAGAGTTAGCGTCACCAAAGTGATCACTTTCAGGGTAGAGTTGCGGCTGTGATTGGTCTGCATCGTCTCTACTTGTATCTCTAGGTCTATTTCTTCTTTAACTTCGGTCATTAAATTACCACCACATGTACTTGACTTGTAGTACTCGTAGCTTACTGAAGTCCGACTATATATCTATCTTGATCGTGGACCATTCGTCGAAACACCGACAATCTGGCGGAGGAGACATAGTCTGGAACAAGGGGAGTCAGACGAAAATATTCAAAATACAATCGTCATATCATCCAATTCCACGAACTGTGAAGGCGAAAACTCCACTGTATACGTAGGCACATCCACAATTTTTTAATCTTCACAAACTCGTAACTCGTGAGTGACGAGTGCCGCAACAGCGTTAGGGTTAGAGCGAAGCGAAATGTGAATGTGGCAACTGGCAATGGTCGGTTGGCACTTGGCGGTTGCCGACTACGAGAATGGGAATGTTTACATAAATGATAATTAATGATAATGCGTATCTTGGTTGTCACCACGTATTTATTTATTCTACCGACCGACTGACCTAAACATCAGCTGTTAAGGGATTGAGTTGCAGCTGCTGATTAGTGGTGGAGAGTGCGTAATTATTGTTATCAAAATAAAATATCACTATATAAATTATTATAGTATAAAATTATTAAATTTCAATTACAGTTCTAATATTTGTATTATGATTTCTAAAATTCTGATTTCTGAGTATTTGCCATTGTGTATTTCTGTGTAGTTAGTAGTGTACCTTCAATCTTCATAGTAGTCAAGTAGGGTCAATATTCATATGTTACTGCATATCGGTATTTTTTAAAATTAATTTGTTGTGCAAATTATTGTTTTAGTTTTGTCTCCAATATTGATATTTTCTACGACATCTAGAACAAAATCAGACCAGACCAGACCAGACCTTTTACCTGTTACGCATCATCTTTGTCCATCATGAATACCAAAATGATTGTTCGGTTTTATCAGGTACGTTTCAACCAACTACCTAGTAGTATGTGACGAGAATATTCACAAGATTGTTATTGATAGGGCCAAGAACTGCACGTGTTCAAAATTAATATTTTAATTATATATTTATATTAATATAAATAATTATTCAACTGACAAATCTCAAAATTAGTCACAAAACTTATCCTGAATCCTGATAAAAATAGAATAGTTAGATTAGTTGCTGCGTTCATTGCATGGTGTTTTTCTGGTTTTTCTGGGTTTATTTAAAAAAAATACTAAAAAAGACTGAAATATCAATATGGAAGCAAAATATTCAATTAAGTTTTATTTCTATCCCTTTAGGTTTTGTCATATTATTCATTACAAGTTGGAATAAGATCAACAAGAAATGCTTGTTTTTTTGGATATGAAACTGGTTATGACCAGGGCTAAGATTTATATGCAACAGCATGTTTTTTTGAGACTTCTGATTATTGATTTTGTCAGTAATGTCCATGAATCACCTCATTATGAGATAAATGGTGGTATTTTTATTTTGCATGTTTTTGCTCATTTTGGATGAAATGCATATTATTATTGCATATTTCGATTATAAGAATGCAAAAAATGCATGTTTTATAGTATATTTCATAAAACTTGGTTTTTTTGTTAAACATAAATTTTATTTTTATAAATACAATCCTATGGCACAATAGGTATGCAATAAAAGATTGAATAGTTTGACATTCATTTTATTTCATTCAATTTAAAAAAATATATGGTCGTAGCATGTAACAAACGTGGTGAATGTGAACCATAAATTTTGTTTCTAAATTATTTTTTTTTTCTCAATTTTATTATATTAAGACAAACAGCCAATCACTGATGTATTTCAACAAATAAATATTTTTTTTGTAACTATATTGTTGTGTTTATCTTATAAACATTTAAATGCATATTTTACCATTTTTTATTGCATACAAATCCTAGCCCTACTTATGACCTTTACATAGTCTATTAACTAAGTATTTGATAAGTTTATAAGCAGCATACCTACATACTCAGTATACAGTGACTACAAATACAAAAATATTAACTAGGTATCTTTCCTGATTTGTATTCTGTTTTATTTTTAGTACCTTTACCCATATTTTTCAATAGTTACCTCTAAAAAAAACTTCAAACATTATACCTTATACAGTTATACATAATAATTAAAATATTATACCTATTTGTTGGTTTGAACAAAGTTATAAGCAGGTTCTAAGAATGTATCAGTATTCAGTTTAAAGTGCCAATTAATTTACTTAATTAAAAGCCAATTAATTGCACAAATAGGTATTTAACGATTAAATTTATTATGGAGTTTGGAATGCACATAATTATTCTGAAACAAATATGTGTCCAACAAGTTTTTAATATTATGCTACCTTAGTAATATATAAAAACATCATGTTGTCAGCTCTGTTTATAGATGTATGTTTTTTATCTAATATGAAAATTGTCTTTTATATATTTTTTAGACAGTAAAACCTCATCAGCCATTAATCCAGTTTCGACATGGTGTCCCAGTGATAAGTATGTACAGTTTTCTTTATGACATTATTAATAATAATAAATTGTGATGGTAAGCAATTTAAAGGTACCTACGTCAAATCTATGTGTGTACTATTGAGATTGCTTTTTGTAAAAACACCTTTAGGCTTTATTTTACTTTTACCACCAAATTGTAATATGTATTTTAAAATATATCGTTTTCAACAAATTAAATTTTTTTCTGGGAAGTGTAAGTAACTTGTACCTGGCTCTATAATAGTGATTATTATTTTTAATTTTCTTTAGTAATATTCTTAGCTTTATTAGGTATTTGTTTTCATTTGGCAAATCCTCAACAATTGTTGGCTTTAATTCAACAGTACCTTCTAACTATATTGGCCTAATTAAATGTTCACTACAAAATCCAAACAGAAATTGTTTACTCAATTTGACAATATTGGTCATTGGAGCCTGGGGGGTAAACTGGTTTTCAAAGTTTTAGCATTAGAAAATAAAAAACTGATATTTTACTCAGCTGTTACAAACCAATTTTTAAAAACCTGTTAAATAATAACAACTTCAATTTAGCTATTAGTAATTTATTTATTTACAAGAAATAAGTAGTTGGTATCCTACCTATTGTAACTCTGGTTCAATTTCATCCAACCCTGAATTAAAATATTATAAAATTGGTATATTGATAGAAGGCCATTGGATCTTAAAGTATTAATCTAACTTTATATTACAGATAAATCTGAATCAACTCCGTCACCTTCTACAGTTGGTGCTGTGCAAACGATAGAAGACTATCAACTACCTACAAAATTTAAAAGAGTAATGATGGATGATGCTGAAATAAATGCTATTAATGTATGTGAATTAAAACAAATTATGATACAGTAGAAATCAGTTAATTCAACAAAGCGGATAAATATTTTCATTTTTGGTTTTTCAGTTTTTAGTTATTGTATAGTATGATTTCTACTGTAGTTCATTTAGATAAGAACTGTATTCTTAGTTACAGTAATATTTATTTTTTTCAGAGTGGTGGAGCTGAATGAAGTTTTAACTCATATGAGTACTAAATATTTAGTAAAAAAATGATTGAAAAAATATAATTAAATGATTTAATATATTTACACAGTATTAAGGTACCTACTTATTAACTTATTTATAATTATAATACCTTCTATAATTTATTTTTTTTTAATTTGACTGAATTAATAAAGTTATCAAAATTAAAGTGAATTATTTTAGATTCTGAGCTGAGCCTGGAATCTAGTGGTTTTCATTGGCGTTTATTTTGTTTTTATCCTGTATACAAAATGTCTACCAGAAAGAGTGCTTAGATTTCAACATATAGTACCTTATCTTTTAACAAATTAGATCAAGATGGTACTTTAGAGAGGTCATTTTTCGATTTTCTCAATAGTTATTTAATGCCATAGGAAAAACTCCTGACACATTATTAAAAACCGTTAAAAATGGGATTTCAATTTCTAACGCTTTGTTTATCACCATAGCAACGAATCAAAAATAATAATATTATAATATTAATTCAACTTATAATAAATAATAACAATATAAAAAATCCAGACTGACAAACCATCTCCACTCAGAATCATTTTTCTTATACAATGATATTATATCATTGAATTCAGGTTTAATACAATCCATTATACATCGACCCACTTGTAACCTACTGTAGAGCAGTGCGACATCCAATTACCCGCTTTTTATATTTTATTAGTAATAATGGGATAAGCCATAGTAATTTTTATGTGCATTCATACTCTGAATAATTTGTTTTTTGGTCTGAAAAACTGCTCTAAAATTTTCAAGTACTTAGCTCAGCTATATCCATCTAATTTAGTGAATAATAATCAACTATAAAAAAAAAGGTATCGTTGTAATTGATCTCATAATTATTATACCCTATTTTGACAAGTAGTGAACATTTTTAGACTTCATATATTTATTAATTATCTAAGAATTGAAATTGTATAAATATTTTTATTCAGAATTGAAAACTAATTAGGATAATAATTAATAATTAATTAATATAAATATTTTTAAAATACAATTTACAATTTAATATTTAAATTAAATAGTTGGACTTTTCAGATTTTTACTCCTTTTTTATGTTCTTATTAGTAATCTATTAATTCGTAAACAATTATATAAGTAATAACTAATTGAGTTCACAATTCTTATACCTGTCAAAACAAATAAAAACTATTTGATATGTACCTGATTACTAATGAATATGAAAATAGTGCTATTTTGTTTATTTTAAACATATTTATATTACAAATTATCAGTAAACCTATATTATGAAATAATGATAACATAGATACATATTATTACAAAATACAAAATAAATGCAGGCTAATATATTGTATTCATAATTATTAGCGATGACTAAAATAAACTTGTCTTGATTTATGGTCATTAGATAATTGTATTATGATACATATTATGATGAAATGATCGCCTAATATAACAGCACAATGTTATAGCGTCTTCTTAATCATAATAAATTATTAGTTTTGTCACGATTCACAGATTACTGACTCGTCGTTTATATCGTACTCGGTGGATTTGCTTAGGTAAACAGAACACAGGAACGTTTCCTTAATATAAATCAACTGGAAATTTTTACAAATAACAAAATCAACTTCATAAATAATTATTTACAAGACAAAGCCAGTATATCATCCTTGTGCAGTGGATTATGCATAGTTTTAGACTACATACCGGACGTTTCGAAAATATTATATTAACAACAATAAAAAAAAAAAACAACAACAAATTCACAATTTCATACAAGTTAACGAAATTACACAACTTTTCCAACTTTATGAGAATGTTTTTTACTTCTTTAATACTTGTCATTGTAGAAACAGGGAATAACAAATAAACGGGTCATAAAATAGAAAATTCAGGCATTTACCACGAGTACATTTCAAAAATTAAGTTAACCACAGATACCTTTAACTTTTAAGTTAATAACCTTTGTCAACACCAGTGCTGCAGTTAGCGGTGGTGCTGGGGGTGCACCGCACCCCCAAAAGGGACCCATTATTATATTTAGGGGCCCTTTTCAGACACAAAGGAATATAGATTTTAAAATTTTATTTTAATTTACAACACAATATGTTGAAAATTTAATTTTTTTCGATACCAACAAGTTGTGTCCAACATCTAAAATGTTTTTATATTATTAATTATATTTATGAAGATAATATTTTGTACTAGACCATAAGAGGTCTTACTAGTGATTTTTTTTTTAGAAAATGATTTTTGTTTAGTTTATAGTGACATTATGACTCCTTATATTTCGTTAACATTACCAGTGACTGTATAGATTCTGAAAAACGCTCTTTTTAGAAATTGAAACTTATAAAAAATTATATGAGGAATTCTACTACTCAAGAACTATTATCAAACATAGCTGTATTGAAGTAATTGAATATTGAACAAAGAATAACAAGATATAAATATTGAAAAAATAATTAACGATTTTGCTCATAATAAAACTAGGAAAAAAATGTCTTAAAATTACTAAAAAAGTATTTATATCAATTTCAATTTTCAGTTATTTTAGCTAATGAATAATCTAATTAATGTTTTATTTGTTTCAGTTTTGCAGTATAATATGAATTCTATTATATTAAACTGTATTAAGGTTATGTAATGTTTTATTTATGCTTAAAATTTTTAAAAAATATCAATTGAGATAAAAACACATTTGTAAATAAAAATAATGTATAATAATTTCAAATGGAGGCCTTTGTGTAAATAAGTTAATGTATTTTTGTGTTCCCTACATTATATATTAATGTAGGTACAGAAAAAGTAATCTACAATTTTGGACATTTGTTTATAATATATAATTGGACATTCATAAAGCACTAAACTATTGTTTTAAAAATTAACCAAAGTCATTTTATAAAATAACATAAGCACAATTGTCTAATATAAGAATTTAAGTGGTTGTTATTAACTTATGCAGAAATACAGTTAAAATGTAACATGTTATAATCCTAATTTCTAATTATTAACAACAAGTAATTATTGTTAACAACTATTTGGATAGTTCTAAAGACAACAATATTAAAAAATATCCATTATATTGGTTGATTCAACAATAATAATACAATATATCAATAATGTATTTAATATTATAGTATCAATAATGATTTATAAATATATAATTATACAAATTGTCAAAGCAAAAATTTTCATTAATTGATTTAACAGTATCAGAAGTTACAATAGGTATTGTCAAATTGATAAAAAAAGCCTTGTTGGTTCTATATTAACAAGAAAATTGTCAAATCAACAATGTTTATTGATTGTTTAAACAAGTTTAAGTCGTTTAAGAATAAAAATATTTTTTTTTAAGTTGATATAATATTTATATTTTGTTAAATAACATTTAACTAGTTAAAAAAAAATACCAATAATTACACAAAAAAAAAGGAGGTTGAGAAAGTTAGAGGATATGCGTTTTGTTTGTATGCCACTGATTATTTTTACGATGACCTAATTCATAAATTCTAAATCACTTGTAGTATCTATAACAATTAACAACTATAATATTATCATATGTAACAGGAAAAATAGAAGTATGGTCACTAAATTGTATTATACTCATTGAACTATTTTTCAGGGATTTAAATTCTAGTAAAAGACCTTGTGAGTACATTACTGTGTCCACATTGACGGATTGACCCCACCTAGAACAATTTCTAATTATTTTAAAAATTAATGGATATAATATTTGGGAAAATGTATTTTCATGATTCAATCAAATTATGTTTACAAATACAACTAGTTATTATCAACTGTTTTTTTATATGTACAAGCGTAGAAAGTATACCACCATCACTTATGTCTCTCGTACTTTCAATGTTCAAAATTCAAATCATTATTATAAAATGTATACTGTACTATACAATGTAATTGACAAATTCCAGATTAATTATTTATTATTTAATATTTTAAAATGAATGAAACATAGTTATGTAAATCAATGTATTCAAATATATACAATTGTCATAATAATATGATATACATAATGCTTGGCAATGTGTGTGCCATACACCCATACAAAATGAAACATTTGATTTAAAGAACATTAATAGTATAAAATTAATTTTTTTTTAAATATATCTAATTGCTTTCATAACTTTAATTACTTATTTTAGTATACATCATAATAAAATATTACATATTGTACCTACTCATCTTATTTTTTTGCTTAAGATAAGAACTAAGATAAATAATTGAATCAGAGTAGTTGTAGATTTCTACCAAGTTGATATGTGGTCCCATCGTAAAGCCTCTTATAGTAATTTCTCAAAGATATTTGATATTTAATTGCATCTCCTACGGTGTCTCTCCTGTTTACTTCGTTGCATATATTCCTCCTATGATTTACAGAATTATTATTAATACCGATTACCAATATACAACAAGACGTATAGGTAAGTTAAGTTCATATTTTTATTTTTCATTCCTTGTACCATTAATATTTGGCTAGCATTAGCACAATTATGAGGGCGTGCATACTCAGGAGCTTAAAAAGGGGGGTAGATTTCCCCCCCCCCCCCACCAACCCACCATATATATATATTTTGTAAAGACATTTTATTAAATATTTATGGTTTTTATATAAGCTTAAAATTATAGTATTGTTGATTATATTAACAAAAAAATGTACTTTTTTATTTATTTATGTATTATTGTTGAGTCGTTTTTTCGGCCTTCATGCGTCATGAGCGATCGGTAACATACCGGTCGCGATTCCTCAGCGCTCTTCCGCCTCACAACACCACTCAAGCCTAATTTTGATTACCTCTGACATACCAGTCGGGGTAGGTAGTTATTGTGACAATTTCACTGTCATTTTCACGTCTGAAGTGGAATCATCCATGCAATTTTGTGTTATAGTTCAGAGGTTACCACCTCTGACGTATCAGTCGTTTTTACTAATTTACTGGCTCTTGAGTAGCCGGTTTTTCCGAAAATGTCTTATATCAGGAAATTGGGACATCTACGCCCGTGGTCAAAACAACCGAAGTGTCAACAATGACTTGCTCTTCATCCATGCTCATCATGTAGGTTTGACACATGTAGGTTCAACAAGCGTTTGATGCAGTTTCCGAGAAATCTAAATATCTCCAAGGTGTTATATAATATCCAGCCTGCCAGTATCGAACAAATATATTGGAATTTAGGGCCCACTTTTGTCCAAACAGCATTGATATAATAATAATTATATTATTGATTATCGGTAATGCACTAATGTTTTATTGGTATGTATTTGGTTGTAACTGGATTAAAAACAGTAGAATCGTCCACATTCCGTCTCGCAGTCGAACTTCGGTTTTTATGTAGGAAAATATGGGGCTGGTTTACTCAAAAACTTTCAGAAAAAAATGCCTTAATAGTTAAGTACCTACAATAATGTTGGCACCCCCCCCCCCTTTCATGTCATTATCTCTAGTTGCGCTAATGTTGTCTAGATTACAGTATACAATTAATTTATTTAATTTATAAAGTACCTACTACATGTATACAAGTTTATATCCATTTAAAAACAATTTGCCACCACGATAAATCTGTTTGATATATTAATATTTTAATTCTCATTTCTCATATAGGTACATATATATTATAACTATGAATATTAAATAAACTCAAAACAAAATGTTGAAACTTAATGATTTTACCAGCTTGGACTTAACATACAGTCAGGCATACCACATTTGCAATGATACACATCCAAATGTAAACGAGCTTTAATCTTCGGATTTATTTTCTTTGGTTCTTCACCTGAATCTTCAAGTATTACAGGATTTTTCGTGTTTTTTTTTTCATTAATTATAGAATCTTCATCACTAACATATCAACAATTAAAAATAACCTACGAATAGTTTATACATTTATTTTTATGAAAATACCTTATGATTACCTTGTTTTTATTGAATCATTTGTACTGCGGCCTTTTACATAAACAATTTGTTACATTTCTAAAAGGATTACAATTATAATATTAAACTAAAAATTAAAAATGTACATACTGTTATTTAACTTTGATTTACAGCACTTATAGTTGAATGTAGCTTTTATATTTTTTCCAAATTTATTTGATGTAATTTCAGTTTTTTTGTACTCATCATTATCCAAAGATTTATCTTTCAAATTTAAAGGCTCCTTTATATGTTTTTGATCGCTGAAAAAGGTAGGTGCACGTAAGTTTATATAGTTCTCTACTATTATTACATTTTTACTAGGGATAACAATTGAAAGACACTAGGTAGTTGGTAAGTAGTAAATAGTAACTGTAAGTTAAGGGAATTCGATACCGCGTGATTAAATATCAGTTAGAAATGCATAAATGGTTTATTTTTCAAAGCTTACATTATAAATGTTGAAAGAAGACTCCTCCCAAATGTACCTACCTTAATCAAAAGAAAAGTTTACCTAAAAGCCACATATTAATTTTTTATGAGTGTTTGAATTTAAAAGTTTAATTATTGGATTTTTATAGGTAAATTAAAGAATTTTCATCAATCAATTTTTGATAATTTGTTGTAACTTAAAAACGAATGAACCTAGATACTTGCAATTTTTACTAAATGTTAAAACGACCATTATCCATATATGGTAATATTTTCAAACAATTTTGAAACTTTTTCAGCTATTAATAGCAACGAGAAATCTTTTAAATGTTGTAAATTATTATTTAGTTAGAAATTCATAAGTGTTTTTTTTTCTAAGATTAAAAATATTAATAAAAGATTTTGCATAAGTTTTCCTACCTATAACGAACAAAAAAAAGGGTACTTAAACGGAACTTTATTTTTTATGAGCTTTTGAACTTTTTTCTGGATTTTATATTCAGCGGTAAATTATTGATCGATTTTTATATTTTGTTGTATTTTCAAAACGAATAACCGTAGATTCCTTAAATGTTTACCTTATAATATTTATATCAGCATTTTCCATATACGGTGAAATCTTCAAACTATTTCTATTAGCTTTAGCTATTTAAATTTTAAAGCCATGATAATTTTTTCAAATTTTGTAAATTATTTTTCAGTTAGAAATTCATAAAAGTTTTTCTTTTCATAGCTAAGATAAGAAATTATAATAAAAGATTCCCAAAATGTTTTTCTACTTATAACAAAACAATTAAGTTTAGGGTCAAGTAACAATTTTTTTTATGAGCGTTTGAATATTATAATTTTTACGATATTGTATATTATTTAGTTGTAATTTATCGAATTCAACAAGACCTTAAAGCACTAAGCAATCATCCTAAAATACTATGTCGCACGTGTGTTAGACAAAAACAGAAAATCACGTTATCGAATAACTTGATATTATTATCTTAAGTACTTAACACAGTTTTAAGCAAATAGGTATTAACTTAGTTAAAGTTAAAATTACTTTTTTTAAAACTACTCACCCTTATATTTTGTACTAATTGGGAAAACAGTTGAGCTTAACAATGAGCATTGAGCACATTTTAGAATAATAATTTTTATTTCACTGTTTGTCATGTATTATTTAATAGAGAATTATAAAATAAATACACAACCGATGTAAAACTATAATAATCATCTACCTACTGGCTACTATATTTCAATAATAAAGTTTTTCAAAGTTGTGGTCAGCTGTTGCCTGTTGATACTCTTTTTTCGTTTTGCAATTGACCACCACCACCTGTACTGGCTGTAGATACTATAAAATCGCTTTACTTCAGCACTTGGTGGTACTGTGGTATATGTAATGTATTTTATAAATAGTTTTCAAGCCAATATTATGTGATACTTTCCATATTATATTCAATGAAAATAATTACCTATTTATAATTTCATACATAAATATGTAAATAACATTTTAGAATTACCTTCAGCTATTGAAAAATACCTAACCAGGTAAAGTTAAAACTTTAAAATTATTTATAATTTTATAACCAAAAGCAACTAAGTTATAACTTAGGTACCTAACTATAGTTATTTTTTAAATATACATTTTTTTAACTTGTTAAGTTAAAAAAAATAACTTAACATTTAACTTTAGTTAAACCTTAGTTGGTAGTTACTGATAGCTTTGTATATATACTCATAGACGCAAATCGCAAGGGAGCTAAGGGGTCTTAGCCCCCCCAAATACCTCATTAGCACCCCCAAAAATATACAGTTTTTAGTTGTGTGGGATCGAATCCCCTCCCACTCACATTGATGTTAAAAATGTTAGCCCCTCCCATAGAAATTTTAATGGATTTGGGCCTATGTACCTATATAGTATATCTACTATCGAGCGAAAGAACGCGCCGACCACAATCCGCATCCTCACGCTACATCCTGCCATTTCTGAACCGATTTCGATAGCAGGGGGATGCATGGAATCGTTGCTTTCTCTCGCTGGATAGAGTATAAGTACTTACCTAAATGGATGTATAATGATTTTAATAAAAAATCATATATTGTATTGTTTTACCTGGATTCCTTTCTATGCTCGTTTATTTTGGAGCTATGCATATGTTCACCTTCGTTAAAGTATATTAATATTATAAATATGATAAGACTTTAAATAAATATAAATGTAAACTTACAGAGTTTGCAAGATTTTTTCGAATGGTACTCCCAATCCATCATGTTATTGTTGGTCTAATAAATAATAATAATTATAGTTAGATGCGTACCTACTATCTACCTACAGAGTACAGACTATAACGATTTTTTTAAATGAACAGGGGTCGAAGTAATTCTTTAAACAAGCGGTATGGATGAGTTGTATATTAATATTCGTCCTATTTAAAAATTTCACCCAGCACAATACACTGGCCTAATGAAAACAGTGAAATAATTATTGAGATTTTTAGATTTTGCAGTACAAAAGAAAATATCCATAAACAATAAATTAGTAATTTGATAGTTGGTTATAACCTGTAGTTCATAGGGACGATGTAAGTAAATTAATGTTATGTTGATTTTATTTAAATCGTGTTCATAAGTATACCAAGTATATTAGTATATTATGTATTATATATTTATATATGTATTTTAATATTAAACTTTTATACTACCTATAAATCTGTAATTATAGGGATAATGTATTAATATAATTTGTAAAATGCTTGAATCTTAAATTTCTAAATGTATCCCCATAATCACGGGCCTCCATAGAGTAATTTTCAAGGGGGGGGGGGAGGCTGGAGGCAAAATTAAAGTAGATTCTAAAACCTATTATTCTGTACGAACATAAAATGATTTGTTCACTCATTAACTGATAAGCAGAAAGCAAAAGTCTATGGTATCAAGTATGGTATTAAATATGAAATAAGTAAATGGATTTAAAGTATATTACATAATATTTTATTGTATACATTTTTATTTTTTAGGGAGGGACGAGGGACAAGTCCCCCCTTGCACAAACCAAGTTTGCTCCCTTTCTTATAATATATATTCATAAATGATATTTTATTATTATTATTATTATTACGTTATTACATTTTATTACCTACTACCTACTATTAATTAAATAGGTAATATTATACATTTTTTTTAGAATATTTAAAAATATAATAAGACATAATATTAGTTATTGCAGATCAATCTAAAATTATGTAACATTCAGATTACAAGCATTAAAAATATGGTACCATATTATGCATAACTGCATGAGGTAGGTACCAGTCTCTGCTTAAAGGGGGGTTCACACTACACCGTGTCGTGTAAAATGATCACGGTTACCACAGTTACCAAACGATACCGCATAGTTGAATATATTCAACTTTTGACCGTGTGGTTACATTTATGTGCAGATAAAGCCGGGTTCATACTTAATGTAACCACACGGTCAAAAATTGAATATATTCAACTATGCGGTATCGTTTGGTAACTGAGGTAACCGTGATTATATTACACGACACGGTGTAGTGTGAACCCGCCTTTAATCGTTAAATTTGTTGGTAGCATAATGCCATAATATATTCAATATATTATTATACATTAATACATATTATTGATATTAGCTAATAACTAATAACAATTTATATTTATATTTTATATTACCTTTTTTGCTCCTAAACAATATAGTTGACTGTCTGTGTCTGTGTCTGTGTCTGAATTAATATTTCCATCTTCATTAGTTGTCCTATTATATGAATATCAATAAGAAATTAAATATAAACGAGTATTGTAAAAATTGCGTGTGTTTTCCAACCTAAGTTCTGTGTTATGTGAACACTGCGAATTCTTAAATTTGGAGTGATGAACTCTTTTCATTCTGTTAGGCTGATTTTGAGTTTCTAAATATTGTGGTGAGCATTGATCATTTACACGTGAAATTACGTTTATTTGTTCTGTAACACTGGTCTTGGTGACTAGTGTAATTTTCGGTGAAATAGTTCCCTATGATTATCCATTGTTATTATTTGTTATTGGACATCATAACATATCATTTATGTTGTTCATTATGCCAATTATGTAAACAATGATTTAAATTTTTTTAATTATTGTTTAAATCAGTTGGTATATAAATTATTATAATTAATATAGACTATAGTTACACAAAGCTACTTTTTAATCAATTAAAAAAAAACAAAGCAAGATTTAAATAATGTAAATTTCAGAGTGGCCATACATTTGTTAGGGAGGAGGTCCTATACTAAATAATACATTTTTTTTACCTGGTCTCCACATTAAACTATTAATAGAAGTATAAAGTATCAAAGTTTACAAGTTAACTTAACAACTAACTATTTACTAATAATGTATACCAACTTAAACATGTTTTATGTAGGTATATAATATAGGTAATAAATGCCAATTTATTTATTGAGTAATATTTATTTGAGTAATTGAGTTGGTAGGCACCTAGTATTGAAATAATGTTTAGTTAAATTATAAAGTATTAAATGCATTTTATACCTATTCAAATAATAATATTGTTAAAAGTATCTATCACTTATTTAGTCATAGCCCGTAGGTATCTGGTAATATATTATATTGTACCAATGTGCTAGGACTAATATTAGAAATAGGTATTATTACGATATTGTAGTTAAAATATTTTGTCTAGTGGACGTTATAGTGTGTGTGATTTCTGTCTTTATCTACAAATACATAACACAGAAAAACTTATATTACGTTCTGAATAATCCATTTTACTCTGTTATTTTTAATATTAAGTGTACCGATAAGTGACATATAATACAATTTTAATGCAAGAGTATTAACTCACTGTAGTATTTTTTTGAATTTTAAAGCAAGTTAAGAGCTTTTTAAAATTATAAAATTGTATTAATATTTTATTAAATGTACACGTTTTTATTATATTTTATACTTAATATTATCGGTATGGAAATATTTTTCAACGTTGTCCTTGCAATAGGAAGGGGAGTGGATTAGATTGGGCTCGCTCCTGATATACAGGTAAATAAACAAAATAGTCTAGTTATTCCATTATAAATTATTTTTGAAAAAATTTAAATTCACTAGATTTTGAGAGAAACTAATTATATTGCTTACAATTGTTGTACCATAATGAGTTTTAAAAATATATTGTGAATGTTAATTACTTAAAAAAAAAAATATGGAACTCGAAAATTACCTCAACAATTATTTAAATATTATTAATATATTCACTCTATCTACCTATCTATATACTAACCGGAAATAAAGGTTCATTTTTCATGAGCAATGCCATTTCTCCATTCTTACTCAACCGACTGCGTTCGGGGTATAATACTTCATCGACATATGAGCTATATGTGGCTAAAGTGACTTGTTTATTTTTGTAGGCTTGCACTAATTCTATTTTCATGCATTTCTCTTCCAAGACTTTCTGAATGTCCCTCAAGTTTGAGAGTTCTGTAAAGGTCTATCAGATAAAAAAAAAAAATAGATAAAATAATTGAAATATGGAATTAATCATGTTTTACTTTGTGGAAGTTAAATGTTTCATTGAAAGCTAAAGGAAATTTGGGTTCTACATACGATGTGCTACTGTTACACCCGAACAACCAAATATCGAGATATATCATTCCTTTGGGACATATCCACACACCGGGACACGTGACCTGTAGTTAAGTAGGTAATATTATTGAATTTTTCATAATAACATAGAAACCGTAATTAAGTATAGTGAAAATAATAATAGATAATAACAACAATCAGTGTATAGCGGATATATTATGATACTCACGTCTAAAATATCTAAAACTACACATATTTTAAATGATTTATACGACATAATCGGCAACAGTTTATATACGAGTATTTTGTTGTACCAGTGTGCAATAATGTGAATGAATAACAGTCGAACATTCCTACATAGTACCGAATAGTGAATACATGACGTATACTTGCGTGTTAAGACATTTTTCCGGTGTATCCAGGGTAACGTGCTTTTGTATAGGTACAACACTAAAACTTAAGACGTAAGATGGTTCAATAATAACTCACTATATATACGTGGGTTTACCAGTTACCTACCTATCAAAACTGGTCAGAGGACTTTTGGTTGCAATTTTTGTTGATCATATAACAAGATTAAATGTACCTATATATTATATTATATACAAAAAAATAGGTATCTACTATGGAAACGGCACCGAATAATAAAACTATTACATTTTTCTAGTAGAAAAAAATGCATTTATAGTTAGGTAATAAATTATTTGTAATTTGATATATTATAATAAAACAACTTATAAATTATAATTAGTTAATGATACCCAAAATGTTATCTTGTGCGTATTTTGTGACATTTATGGTTTACTTTTAGTGGATCAGATTTTCCACTCCGTTAATTGGGGCTATGATAAGAGGGCAAGACCAAATATGTATTTCAGTTTTTATATAGGTTCTATTATAATAAATTATAACAGTATAATATGAATTATGAAGTATTTTATATATTAATTTAAAAAATAAAAATTAGTAATTAATAATTAGTAGTTACTATAAGCAAATTACATAGTAAGAAGGAATTAACAAAATAAATCATGCAAAAGTGTAAATATTATAATTTTAAACAGAAATTGATATTTAATTATTTATTATATTAAATTTATAGTAGGGTTAAATACATTTAATAAAAGTTTAATAAAGTATAAGCACAATTTAATAATATAAAATATTACTGTAAAATAAACATATTGGTGTTTGATGATATAAATATAATCTTAGTAGCATAGGCGTGCGCACAGGGTATGCAGGGTATGCCACTGCATAGTCTGCGGCTTTATGTGAGGGGCCCATACCTATATAATATACCAAGGAATTTTTGATAATATTTTCTATATTAAAAAAAAAATAATAAAAATTTTAGTTTTCACTTTTCTGGCGACCCGCAAGATAATCTAAACTATTAATACACTAAAGCGTAACACGTAGGCATTGTTATCTATGTTGTAAGAATAGAATAATTATTATTGTTTTTATAGTTTGTAATTAAAGACCATATTATTATTATAACTGAGTTCGGTACTATGTCACAAGAACGTCTTGATTCACTGATGTTAATATTTATCGAGCAAAAAATGGCATCAGAAATCAATATTGAAGAAGTAATAGATTAATTCAAAACATGTGTGCCGATAAAAAGAAGACTTGAACTTTAGAGTTTAGATTTTAAGTACTTTCCATGAAATAACAACATTATTAATATGTTAAAATTATTCAAAAACATTCATACTAGTATATTATACTTGATCAAATTTTCTTTAAATAAATATAATTCAAATTTAAAACTACTTATTTCTACAGCGCATTGTTTAATATTCTACTGTAAAACTATGTGTGATTTCAGATTCCGAGTGAAGCAAAAAACCTAAGTAGTATATTTGCAATAACTTAGATTGTAAATTGAATCCTATATGTGTTAAAAAAAATGTTTAACGGCTTAGAATTGTTTTTTAGAATAAATTAAGGAAAGATTAGAATTTGTGAGGGGGCCCTATTTTCCTTATTGCATAACCTGCGAATAAAGTCTGTGCACGCCTATGCTTAGTAGGTATGTATAAAAAGGTATTATATTTCATACTTATCAATAAAAGATAGCTCAAGTTGGTAATATAAAAATTACATTCTCACAGCCTATTAAATATTTACCTACCTACCTATATAACATATAATTTAATTTACATTTTTAAATGGGTAAATAAAATTAATTCGAGATTTTCGTTTTGGATATGGTTTTCTGGGAATATGAATTCGGGAAAATGTCCGGGTAACCAGTAAAACTATTAAAGAGTCAGTCATCAGTCATCATATTCATATTCATAGATTTTATAAACATATCATTATTATCTATATGACCATACTATATATCGCGTACCTACCATTGGTATAACTAGGATTTCTATTAAAAAATGAATTATGTTATGTATATAATTATGGCTATCTATGTATTATTTGATCTATAGTACCTATTTAAATATAAATTCTATTGTGTTGAATTATTAGTATACAGTATACACTATACCTACATTATTAGTTATAATTTTATGCCATGAATATATAGGTATTACCTATAAATGGGTAAGTACTTTAGTGTATTACGAAATAGTATTTTAATATTTATGTAATGAGGTACTAGGTAGGTACATAATATATGATGATGGTAGTATAGAATTAGGTACCTATATACTATATAGTATAATATGTAATAACCAATAATAGTAGGTATAACGTACCCGCGGCCATTGTGATTCATATTTCATATATATTGTACATGGATATTATAAATTATAATATAATATCGAGTATATTGTCGTATACGTATTTCGAACTATTACAAACAAATAAACGTAGATATTATAGGTACCATAGGACAATTCGTCAACGATTCGACACACGCGACGGACATCCGCCTGCAGTCTTTGTTTTCAGTTGGCACGACCTCGGTGGACTTGCGATCGCGTGCCTATTACAGCGGTCCGCGGACGGAAGGAAGCTGCAGTTCATCAGGCGACGGACCTCACATCTAGATCGTGGTCGTAAAAATGTTGAAAAAAAAATCTCTTGATCAGGACATCCTCCCGCTTCGTATAATCTTATGGTGAATACATCATCATCATGATAGCCATAGGTGTATAAATTGGGTACAATTACTTAGGGCCCGTTTTACCACAGAACAATGTTTTACTATCTCATTACGTTTTTTTTTCGGTTAGGTACCACTTTTACTAAGAAAATAGATATTTGTGGCGAAACCAGGATTTATTTTCAAGGGAGGGGGGGAGGAGTTATGAATTTGAAAATAATTTCATTTTCAACAGTTGGTGATGAGGAGATGGTACAGTTAAATTAGGTTTATGAGTAAAATTTAAATTACAAATTAAATTATTATTTAACATTTTATTTATACATAGACTATAGTCTAGCTGTAAAACCCGACTCCACCTTGAACAATTAGCAAATATAAAATACAGTGCTCTATATAATATAGTGTATCTCGGTTGTAGTGTGGTTTTAGTTCACGGATAAATCGCTGTTACCTCATTGTAAAATAACTCGACCTAGATGGGCAACTGAAAGTTGCTGGTTAGATTTGGCACTTTGGTTTATTTTTTAACGTACCTAGCTTAAACTAATCTCGAAACCCAATCTCTGAGATTTCATCGAAATCAATCGAGTAGTTTTTGAGTATTAATTAAGCTACAAATATATATTTGGTTTTAAGATATATAGTTTATTTAATTGAGGCCATGTAAACTTGACAATTTGATAAATGCATTTACCTCATCTGTACGAGTAACCGATGGCAACAATTTATAAATAAAACAAATTTCTATTTCTTTAAAATGCGAACCCAAATTTCATATTCATAACTTCGGTGGGGGATGATGAAACAGTCAGGACTCAGGACAGGTTATTTTTTAGGTGTATAGATAATGCATGTTGGAAAATAATTTAAGCTCATAAGTCATATTAAATATTTAATTATACTTGTATTAACTCATAATAAGTCAAAGTCTAATAATAATATTCTCACTTATGTATCCAGTAAAGTAATTACATATAGGTACGTTACCTAATGTATATAATTTATACATTATATGAAGAGGGTACCATTCAGCAACAAAAGCTCGGAATTAATCTATATATAAGAGTTAATATAGGAAACATTTTTAAAAGTCAGAGTTGACGAAGTTGAAAAAATTATTCAATTCAAATTCAATCTTAAAGAAAGAGGGACATTAGTTAAAAAACAAATTTGTTTTGTAGTGCATGTTTTGAAAAATTAGGTTAAACATTTAAATTTTTCAGAAATTAATGTTATAATAATAAGTCCTTTACTCCTTTATGCAGTAAAAAAAAACACGAATCAAATTCAAGGTCATGCATTTGAATTATTTCATGTTGCCTTTATCGTTGAACACGCCGTTTTTCAATTGGTTATAATTTTATTAATGGTGACTTGTTTGAAATAATGTAAAACCATAACATATTGTTAAACATCGAACGATACCTATACTATTTTATTATATTGATTGATCGATGACCTACCATCAATAAATTAAAGTGTAAGCTACTGATAGTAAAGATTCGAATATTGTTCATAAAAAAATTGCCACCCCGTTGGATTATCAAAAAATGTCCACTATGATTAACGGTTCCCGTCGGTGTATCTCCCCTACCTACAAACGCCACTTCAGTACAGCGGCAGCTTATAAGTACAACTACTGACTGCGCGCTGGATGCTGATGTATTGTGTTGGGTATATATCGTATTAAGTATTAGAGTATAATATAATATTATTCATTTAGCATCGAGTGGGCCGACCGCTGCCGACGTGTGTACATAGTTATTTGCAAATATTTATCCTACGTCACGTGCGTTATTATTATTGTTATTAAAACGACGACGTCGACGACGACAATATTATAATAATTTGTCGTGTCTGAAAAATAATGCAAATTCGTCCTCCCGCGAGGCCTCTGTAGCGACAATCTCCGCACTGTGCCGCATACCCACCGAACGATCGGTCTGCTGAAACCGCGGTCACCGGTACCGTTTCGAAAAAGCGCGGTATGTTCGGTATACTGGTTCTGAATTTGTCGGCGGCGGTATTGTTGTTTTACCGCTTTGGTTGTAACGGTCAGACGGCCGAAGTCGGCTCGCTGACGTCCCAGATCGGCGGTTACGCGGTATTCGAATGCCCAGCAGTACCTCAACCGCGGTACGACCACGACGGCGGCCTTCGCCGTCTTGTAGCCGTACGTTGGACAAAAGATGTGAGTGCTCGCTTATTCTCATAATAGGTATTAGCACCTGTTTAAATGTTAATTATAATTGTCTGTAAATTTGGTGTAAAAACTTTAATTTCACCAGCTTACTCTTCATTGTAAGTCGCAGCCGAAAATTTGGTAACCTAACCTGTATGCCTGTAGCTGTACCTATATGTATATTGTATAATATAGTGACTATATATTGCCTATAAGCACCTATAATACACCAAAACCGATCTTTATTTACTTATTTATAGCAATGTCTTGGTCATTACACTCAATATTACTCATATATTTAAAGTAATTTTACTACGCTTGTAATTTGTAATATTATAATACTGCAGTAACCATGGTTACTTAGTAATATTAGTACCTAGTCGGGTATATTTTAATATATTAATAAATACCTAATATTTTTGTTTATTATTAACGATGTGCACATACAATACACACAACGACCATATAAAAAGGATGGGGTGTGTATTAGACAATGCAATAAATTCGTAAAACACGTGTCTATATTGAGGTCCTACATTTTGAAGAGAAATTTTTTTTTATTTGGCATTTAAGTCGTGGATATTTTTTGATACCTAGGTACACAGTTTATATTCTATACATATGCAAATGAATACCTATCTGTCTTATGTCTGTCTTTATACATTCCTACACAGCTGAACCGATTTTGATGAATTTTTGGTATGTGTTTGAGTATAATAGTTTGCTGGATGATTTAAATCCGGTAGGTGCTAAAACGGGGATTTTGAGATTTACGATGGACATTTTTGTTTATAAATAGTTGCTGTTGGTTATAGGAGAAATAATTGGTGGAAATTAGCATGTTTTTTGTATATTGGTGGCCATTGGTTAAGCAAGCAGATCAGATACAAGCATGCATACAATCGAATTTACGGACATAGGTAATGTGTAGACATTGCGGTAATTTACTATCAAGGTGACCGAGTTGCACTTATATAGCACCTCATCGGCGTGTCTACAATTCACCACAGGTGGATTGCTTACTTTATATGATGTCGCATATTGTCCCTGATCCGACGTTAGCGGATTGTTTACCTGGGTGGCTGAGTTGCACTTACCACTGCAGCAAGTTATATCCAAAATCACAATTACAGTTTTTGTAATAGTTGTAATTTATTACATGCAATGAAGTGCGTGGGTCAGCTATTTAATTATACAAATTAGCTATTTCTTTTATAAATAATTGTATAACAATGTACATTTCAGATTAGTATCATTTTTTAGTTATAAATTATAATATCATATTGTATGAGAATTGAGAAGTAAACGCAACCGCCTACAGCAGTTTACGATTATGTTGAATTTATTATATTCTCTTCACAGGGGCAGACGGTATTTACGTGTTCAGGGGGTACGTTAACCACCGATGAACGGTACGACGGACGGACTACCGTGGTAGAACCACCAGAATTCAGCGATGTAGTCTCCATTGCAATTAACGTTTCTAGTCTTCGCGAATCAGACACAGGTGACTACGAGTGTCATGTAACTTACAGTGGCGATGCAGGTCCGCTGCAGCCGTCTTCATCACGACCCCCTTTACCGACACTGTCATTACCCCAGTCGAGCACAGACTCGACGATGAATGCTGTCGACAACGACATGGATGGTACAGCAGGCGTAAGGTTCAGACTCGATGTGCAAGGTGAGGCTTAACAGTTCGTATATAATACGCCATTTGTCAGTAAAAACAAGGTACACTGTATAATTAAATTACCCATATTAATTATTATTCAGTACCTATATACCTACTCTATAACTACATATTTTTTGAATTATGTTTGGGGGACACGAAACTATACTATTGGATCATCAATCTGTCGCAGATAGAATTCTAAACTATGTATAGGTTACTGAGTAGTGAGTAATGTAGGAAACTGAGTTATGAAGTGTACCCAGTTTACGCGGACACACGGTATAGTTAGGTACACCTAATTATTAATTATTGATTACAGTAAGACTTTTTTGATATTTGACGTGAAGTCCTGAAGGAGAATAAATTAACTCCACTTAATCACAATATAATGTTATGTTGTAATGATTATTTGTTAGCTATTCATAATAATAAATGTGCATCACGGAATTTAATTTTTTTCATGAAGTTAAGTATTTATATACTATTCAACTATACAAGTAAACTCGATATTTTTTTATAGTGTAGGTAGGTAGTGTTTTATTGTTCTTAACGTTTCAAAATTACATAGATCTTAATATGTCTGTAGCGTACCAATGTACCATACCTATTAATATGCCCTAACTTTTTTATTTCCGTTAAACCATTTTATTTATATTACGACATTTTTAATATTGATGTAATGATGTATAGTGTACATCACGGTGTATTCGTTATACATTAAGATACACTGTAAAAATTACAATGTGTAAGCAATAAACATTGTGAACTGAATCAATTGCTCAATATTGAACAGACATTTTAAAATTTATCCTTGATAAATAATAAAAACGGATCAAGAATGACAAAATTAATAATCGTAAAAACTGAAGTTACTATATAGGTATTATGGTTTATGCCTTATACCCTATAGGTATTTTAATGTTATTTAAATTACACAGGTATACTTCTGCCTACCTGTGTGGCTGTGTATAATGTATTAGGTAACACTATATTATATAGTTCAACTATTTGTTTGAATTATGCGTGAAGCATATCAACTAACTAATAGGTACCTACCTACTTTAACTAACAATAAATGATTCATAATACTATTTCATAAAACTATTTCTATTTGTTTTAGCCTTTAGGAGGTACCTACCATTTTAAATGGTTTAGAAAAATATTAGTTATGATACATTGATTTGTAGATAATTAATATTATAATTGCATACCTACCTACCTACGTTTGTTTAATAAATAATTCCAAGTTATAAATAATTATTAATTGAGGCAATCATTCCATTCCAACACATTATTTGCTGTAGTAGGTAGATACCTATTAAAAAGGAACAAAAACATTTATTTTAACTTAAACTTTAGGACAGTTTAAACTAGTCGTTCAAATTTATCACAAAAATAAAGCTATTAGGTATCTACCTATTTTATTGAAGTATTAACTATTAATTAACAGTTATATTGTATATTAAGTACTTACAAATACCTACATAAATTATATTTATGGGGGACGAGGTGGCCGAGCGGTCTAACGCGTCGACTGCGGCGCTGGCAGTCGCGGGTTCGCCTCTCGACCACTGGGCGGCATTTTTCTCCGGGCAAGTCACGGTGTCCGGAGTACAAGTGCCGCCATCCCCCAACCCGGGGCATGGCAGAAACCTACGGGTGCCCCAATAAAAATTCTGCCACCACAAACACACACGTGTACCAACCTACCCAATCTAAAAAACCTACAGTTCCCTACCAACACCCAATGGCCTATGTTGCCGCGGGTTATCCAATAAAAAAAAAAAAAAAAAAAAAAAATTATATTTATATTTATCAATTATGATCTTATTAAGAACATTAATATGAGAATGTTTTGAATCTTACATGTAAACAAAATCTCTATGGCGTTGTGTAAATGACGATATAGTAATATGAACGAATTCGGCACTGACGCGGTTTAAATTTATTCAGGAAATTGTTTCGTCAACTTCAATCATCATAATTCCCCGTAAAATAATAATTTAGGTGTTTAAAATTTAAATACAATAATAATAATTTCCGACTTGCATTTAAAATACCAAAATAATATTGCCGACCGAAAAAACATTTATTGTATACAAGAAATTTCAATATATTATGATAAGAGTTTTGATTTTTAAATGATTTATTTCATTATAGGTAGGTACAATTCTAAATAATATGTTTTAAGTGTTCTTTGACTGATTTAGTCATGTGTGACCTTGACTTACTGATAAAATTTAACATTGTTGGAGAATACGAGGTCAGCCTACGAGTAAATATTATTCAGGGTCCCTTTATTAATTATTTATTGGAGGTATTGTTGACAGGATGGACTATAATATGAAGAAGTGAGTCGAAGGACTTGTATGTACCAATCAAAAATATCCCACAAAAGTCTGTCAAAAAGCTAACACATTATTTACCGTGATACTATTTTATATTTGAAGTAATTTTATAAATTAAACCCTTCCCTTTCATAATATATACTTAGGTTGGGTTTGCATAACTTAGATATTAGGTATGGTCTTTAGAATTATAAATTGGCTGGATTACTTGATACCTACTTACAAGTGCTATCGCTATGCTAATTATATAAACTTTGTAATAGGTTCTCAACACAATAAAATTGTCTAGGGTTTTATTATGTAGGTATCATTAAACAAAAATGCTACTACAGTATTTATATTAATTACAATTTTATAGTGTGAAATTCAAATATGAATAATAATATAATAATAACGACAATAACCTTTTCCTCTAAAATTAAATTAATGCTTCCGTATACTGCGTTGGTTATATTTTCTACCTACATTGCTACATAATAAAGTAAAATAAGAATATATTTATTAAAACATAGATTTTGTTATTAAATTAGGTTATTTCAACATAGGTACGTATAGTACATATTATATTTTTCACATGGTTTAATGAGAAATATAAAATAATGATAAAAAAACAAACCTTAAAAAAATATTAATAATAGGTAGGTAGGTACTTAAAAATTATAATAACAATACTATTTGAATAATTAAATATTTGTAGAATGTTTATATATTAGTAGGTATGACTTGAACAAAATATATATTATTGGGTATCGCACTTGTATTTTTGAAGTATAATTTTTAATTGAAAAGTCAATACATATTACTTTGTTTTATAATATAATATCACACTGATTTCATACGCATGGAAATATGTCCTAAACATTAAATATTTTGTAAGACCCTGAGACCCTCCAATATATCAATATTATTTTGTATAGAACTTTAATGTCTGGTTGTAATGGTTGCGGATATACAATTACTAAACATAATATAATATGATATTATATTGGCGTTCGCAGGATTTTTTTTACGGGTTGTGCAAAATAAACATATCTTTTCCTCGGACAATATACAGCTATTTTACAGATTACAGAATAACTATTTGCTACAATTTAAAATTTAAGTAAAGATAAAGTTTTAGATTCTGAACCATATAATATAGCGATGGTTGGTTTTACAGTGGTGTATGTATGGTTTTAGGTTCTGTCATCACAGTTTGACTCTTGGTATACTTTTGGGGGTCAAAAGTAAAAACTATCCACTATCCAGTTCTTATCGTGTAAAAATCGTGTAAAAATCAAATAACTGGAATATTTACGCAACACCAAATAGAATCAATTTTACCAAATAACCGACATCCATTTAAATATCTAATTTTGTCCAAACTTGAACTTAAAATAACTATAAAATTGTGTTTATATAATTTTGGATTTTTTGGTTACAGTATGAAAATATTTTTATACATTTTTAACAGCAAAATAATTAGTAAATTTCAATATGATACATTTTATCGAAATTTTAACTTAAAATGCTTATAAAAAAATCATCTTGCCTATGTATTTTTATATTTTTAAGCTGATATTGTAACAAAAATCTAAGAGCCTTCTTGTATTCAGTTTTCAAGTTTTTTGATCCCACGAATAAAATGTTATTGATAGGTATTTAAAGAAAAAATTAAAAAATTTTTAAATTGATAATGTCTGGAAACAGCTCAACACGAGTCAAAATATTTTGAAAATTTTATCAAGTAGGCATAGAAAATGATAAAATACATAAATGGTGTAAATACTAAATAATATCAAGTATCTAAGGTTATTCGTTTTTGAATTATAACCTAATAAGAAAATCGCTCCATGAGAAATCGAGTGAATATCCAATCTTGTAAAAAATTGAACTTCAAACCTTCATAAAAATTTAATTTGACTATGGTAGACATTTTTTTTTTTGTTTTAGGTCAAAAAACTTATAAGGAATCTTATATTAAATTTTCAAATTTTAAATATAAAAAGGTAGGTAAGTGGATGTCGCTCTGCTGTACAGTAGGTTTACAAGTGGGTCACTGTATAATGGATGCTATTAAATTTGAATTCAATGATATAATATCATTGTATAAGAAAAACGATTCTGAGCGAAGACGGTATGTCAGTCTAGGTTTAAGACAAATTATATACATATCTATGGTATTAAAAAAAAATTGACCTATAATAAATTCCAAATTAATCATATCACATTATCACAATATCCATTAGGTACTTATAACACGTTATACATCAACATCAATAACAAACCCTGATACTATCATAGATATATAATAGTACACTTTAGAAGTTTCAAGTAGGTAATAATATTATATAATCACAACAAAATAACTAGGTTTTTTAATATGTAATTTCGTCCAAATTTGAACATAAAATGACTATAAAAATAAACTGTGATTGTATATTTTTTAGATTTTTCGGTAAGAGAATTAACTACAACTTACGTGGAATCTTGTTTTAAATTTTCAATCCTTAGCTATAAAAACTGAACATTTTATAGTTTATTAATTACAATGATTAATAATTTTCGAGATTTTGAAAAATTCTGTCAAAATTCGATGTTTAAATGCTTATATAAAAAAATTGTGCCTATGTATTTTGAATATTTTTCAACTGATATTGTAACAATATATCAGGAGCCTTGTATTAAATTTTTACACTTTTTGGCCCAACAGATAAAACTTTATTGATATTCATAGAAAAAAAAACTAAAAAAATTGAAAAATGAAAATATCCGTAAATAGCTCAAAAAGAGTCAAAATATTTTCAAAATTGTATGGTGTATAGGAAATGCTAATATAAACATTCAGTGAAATTTTCATGTATCTACAGTTATTCGTTTTTGAATTACAACAAAATAAGGAAATCGCTACATGAGAAATCGAGTGAACATCCAATGTTGTAAAAATTTGAATTTCAAACGCTCATAAAAATTTAATTTGACTGTCCGGTAGAGATTTTTTTATTGATAAAGGTAGACAAACTTATGAGTAATTTTGTATTACATTTTCAAATCTTAGATTTAAAAAGAAAAATTTTTACGAATTCTTAACTCAAAATAATTTGCTAATTTTCGTGATTTTTCCATATTCTGTCAATTTTTGAACTTCAAATGCTTATAAAAAAAAACTGTGACTTACGATTTTTAATATTTTTCATCTGCCTTTGAAACAATTAACTTGGAGCCTTGTATTAAATTTTCAAGTATTTCTATTAAACAAAGAAAGTTTTATTGATATTTTTAGAAAAAAAACTAAAAAAAATGAAAATGTCCCTAAACAGTTCAAAATAAATCAAAATATTTTGAAAATGTTATCGTGTATAGAAAAGGCAAATATAAACAACCAGTCAAAATTTCATGTTCCTACAGTCATTTGTTTTAAAGTTACACCAAAAACCAAATTCGATTTTGTCCAAAACCGATTTTGCGTAAAAATTCCCGTTTTTCCTTGATTTTTATGTTGTTTTTCCCGACGCTTGTGAAAACTATTGGGAATTTTAAATTTTGACCTCCCCAATGCACCAACGATATTCACTTTCCAATCGAACAAGATACTGAAGTCGAAAATCGAAGCATTATTTCGACTACTTATCGTGTACACAGACACAAAAAAAACACACATCATTGTAAAATCAATACATTCATCGTTTCACTCAGAATCTAAAATAAAAAGTTTCATGAATTACGAACTTAAAATAATTTGCTAATTTTCGAAATTTCTACGAATTTGGTTGAAATTCAAACTTCAGACGCTCATGTTAAATTATTGTGGATTTATAAATTTCGATCTCCCCAATTCACCAACTAGATTCACTTTTCCACCGGAAAAGATATAAGTTGAAAATCATAGCATTATTTCGACTATACTTATCTTGTACACAGACACAAATAGAAAAAAACACACACATCATTGTTATGGGGAAACAAAATATAATTGTATTTGCCACCCCCTTGTACTTCTACTTTAGTTCCTTCTACATATTTTCCTTAAATAAAATTCCCATAAATTCCCGAGTTTTTAATTGGTGTTTGTGGGTTTTTCTTCTCTTGCCCAATGTTTACTAAGTATATAAACATCACTTGTATTTTCTCTCTGTAAATTATTGTCATTATTTTATATGCGTCGTCCATGTGTTAATAGAGCTAAGGCTATAATTTGGTACATTTTTGATTTTTCCATCATGAGGCGACACACAGGACTGCCATTAATTTATTTATTATGGGTAGGTTTTGCTGTAGTTACGTATAAAAATTTAACGAAATATCTCCTACGATTCCCTCAGTGATATTTTCAGGTATCCAGTGTCGGACTGGCTTGAAAAGGCCCGGTCCGCGATTTGAAAAAAAGGGCCCCCAACAAGCAAATGGAAAATGTTTTGATTAGGATTAGCCCAGACAAAAAACCTCGCTTAGCTCGCAATCCAATTTTCATGTACTTACATAAAATATTTTTTTTCAATACAATTGCTATCTTCCATATTTATCAATATACCTAAAACAGCCATATATATACCTATATATAGGTAAAAATAACTAAATACGCACCTAAATTTCAATCATTCGAATATATCAACTGGTTTTACTCTATTTTCAATATAGAATTCATTGGCAATTTATTTATATTGAGCATATTCTCAAATGCTAACTGCTGAGACATTTTCTGCAGGTTCTAAGTAAATTGACGACAAGATCGGACTGTTTTTACTGTCAGACAGGGGAAATCCCTCTTATCCAAGCATCCAAAGACCAAATTACGCCACTGGCGTTGACCCTACACTGGCTACAGTGCTACACCACCTGTGACATCAAACATTAGAAAGAAAAACACCGATTCAAATTGTGCACGAGTACAATACTTCTTATCCAAAATATAATAATTTAGTTACAATCAGTGATAATGCGAATACCAAGTCATACGCATACACCATACACCCGTAGAAATATAATATAATATTATAGTCACAACAATTTTACACTATTTATAATCAATGATACATATTTGTATATATACGGCTAAACTAAATTCGTAAAATGATAATGATAATGTCATTATTTTAATAATTATTGAGAACTTCTCAAGATTGTAAACAAAAATAATAAAATTAAAAAAAAATTTATTTCGTATTTATATTTACTATAAACGAATAATAATAATATTAATAGGTCCAAAATGAGGGGACCCCAATTACCATAATCAAGCCGAGGCCCCAATTGCGGACTAGGTAGCCGTCCGGGCCAGTCCGACTCTGCAGGTATCCACACTAATTTTCTCATTAACGCTCTACAGAATTTCTTGGTAAGAAATTGAATAATAAATATATTTAAAAAGTATCAAATTTCAAAAATAGATTGCTTACGGTGTGGTTGTTGTTAATTATTGTTATACCTATAGAATGCAATTTGTATTTTTTACTAAAGTATATTATGCGGGGGGATACAGGTGGAGACGTGATGAGTATACCCCCGATCAACCAAACCAGGATGGAACACGAGTCCGTTCATTTCAGTTGCGTGAAAGAAGATCCCGAGTTCGTTGTCCAATGGTATAAAGATGGCGTGCCCCTGGATGATTTGCCATTCTTGAATGGTAGATTTCTTGTGACTCCAGAAGGTTCGTTAGACATCTATGATGCAGCATTGAACGACAACGGTTTTTATTCGTGCCGCATAGTATCAGCAAAGGGAACACTGTCTGCTGGTGCCTTTCTCAACGTTCAGTGTAAGTGTTTAATCAAGTACCTATTGATCAAATCAATATTTTGATGCCATAAATACCCCTCAAATAATTTCCAAGCCTAAAAAAAAGTTTATAAATGGCGAATAAGCATTAATGTAATATTATTATTTTATAGAGTATAATATGGGAACGAAATTATTGAATAAGATTCTATTTCTTTATTTTTGGGTTTTTGGAATCAGCAAACCAGCTTGTTCCATCCCGTCTCATCCAATATGTTATATAAGAGATGTAGGGCCGTATTCATAAGCTAATTTTGAAAATAAAAAAAAATAATTGTGGCATTAACTAAAATAGCAATGCTAAAGGTACCTAGGTCTCGACCAATCTTAATTTAAGTAATAATTTTTCTTTTCTTAAGCCAAAGTCTCGTTTATGATCTCATTTGAGTCATAAGTATATAGGTACCTTAAGCAATATACTTATTCTTAAGCATCGACTATGAATACGACCCTTAATATTTATTGTGTGACAGCAGGTAATGTTTAAAACATTGATTCGGACACATACTAGTTGCGGACGAATTATTCAGGTTAGGAATTATAATATAACAATTGCGGACACGAGCTTCGTTGTCATAATACTAATTGCGTACAGAGCTTTTTTTAATAAAAACTACATTAGTTGTGGACACAAATATTTCCCTTCACCACTTTTTCAGAACTTATGACAATAGCTAAAAAAAAATTGGTAGGTGGGGTTAAAAATATTTGTGTCTTGCAAAGGAGCAATCGTTATTTTTAAAATGTTGAATTATAGATTGTTTTAATTTTGTGGAAAAAATATTTATAGATTATCGTCATTATTAATTATCGTCATAGTTTTTAAAACAGCCTGTATATGATATTCTACTGATTTCACCACGTGAATATTGTAACATTATCCGCAATTAGTATCTTATATTTGTGTCCGCAATTCGTATGTTACCTTTTTAGATTTCGTCCGCAACTCACATGGTTTTTGTCACTTTGTCCGCAATTCGGAAACACCGATTGATTCGGCCATTTGTGTGTTTGTACCTACATGTGTGTGGGAGGGTGGTGATTATACAAATGTATTATTTTACTATGTGAATTTTACTTTAAAAAAATAGAAGTTCCACTAAAATTAAATTAAATCTTTATCAATATTATATACAGCTTAATCATGATACCACGCCTTTTGCAGACAAAGCGAAAGTCGTCTATTCACCAGCTGAAGTTTTTCTTGCTTACGGTAAGCCCGGTACTCTGGATTGTCACTTCCACTCCAACCCGCCGCTGACGAAAATAAGATGGGAAAAAGACGGGTTCTTGTTCGACACTTACAACGTGCCCGGAGTTTACCACAGGCTAAACGGCTCTCTTTACTTTGATCGGGTACGAATCGATTTATATACATATATATTATGTACAGTATATGTACTAAAAATCTCATATCACCCCAAACATCTCATTGACCTTGAAATATTTAAATTTTAAAGTTTTCGAATAATTATATCTATGAAAATTTTAACCTAAAGGCGTAGGTAAATTTCTTTATACTTATAATAGATGATAGTTAAAAAAAGTTCTTATTTTATATTTTGATATACTTATTAGTTATTAGCCACGTAGATAATTAGGGTGATACCGAACTGTTGGAACAAACTGTGTGTGTATATATATATATATATATATGTATATATATATATATATACATATAATATATAATATACAATATTATATAATAAGTCATAACTTTACAAGTACCTACCTATAATACCTATACCGATTTTGAAATATCAAATATTATAATATGTAATAATACGTGTAACTATGTTATATAGGTACCTAATATGATATAGGATTTTAACTTGTGTCTTGTTAGTCTATTACTGTGTTATAATTATATGCACATTGCACTTATAATATAGGTAGAGAAAGAACACGGTGGTAAATACACGTGCACGCCATTCAATGAGTTGGGAACTGAAGGGGCATCTACGCCAATGGACGTGATCGTCCAACATCCACCGAAATTAATTGTTGTACCGAAAGTGTTGTACTTCCGTAAACTCGGAGACAACATCACAATGCCATGTGAAGCAGAGAATTTCGACAACAGAGGTCCGGCGATTGTTTGGCAGAAGGTATTACACATAATGCATAATATCATATGGTTTTATTTTCATTTAATTATCATAAATTAGTGTTTGGGCAACTTAGAGATTCGATTTTTATGGTTAACCATTAAATGGTTAACCCTATACTAGCCTCCCCTACTTTGTAAGTCCAGACATCACATTCAATGTCTCATCATTAGCACATGGTCTTATCCTAAAAAACGCAACGGCCATCAGGCAGCGGTAAGGAAAAAACTAGTTAACCTTAACACATTACATATCATTGTACCTATATAGTATCATTTTTTACTAATCAATAATCTATTTTAGTGGCTTGGCGTGGCACATTGTTTGCCTCCAGTCGCGCAACACGACTGAGAGTAAGTAACGCCCTCAACTACTAGCTCCCGGATGGGTGACTACCCGGGTTCTTACTTCTTAGTAGTGAAAAGTGTTAACTTAAAACCTTGCCACACACACACATATGTTGCTTACCTACCGTTATAACCGTACCAACCTTGCCAACCACAGTTCATAACCCCCACAACAGCTAATGGCCATAGACGCCGGCCTTAAGTTCAATAAAAAAAAAATTTATTTTAATGTTATCTCTAAGAGGGACTCATTTGATTTATTGTTAATTTAACCATGGCTGACTAAATTAACTTGCATAATTGTTAACTCTATTATTCGTAATTCGTAAATATCTATATTGTATTATTGTATATAATAAATGTTATTATTCTTTAATATTGGTTTTGAATATCAACTCTTCGTTTAGGCAAGTGCTTCGCATTAACTGAAGTCTGCAGCATACATAGGTGTAACAAGGGGGGGGGCTTGGGTGGGCTTCAGCCACTTGTACATTAAGGTCTAGTTACGCCGAAGGCAGTACACATATATTATAATAATATAATATACCTACCTAGCTACCTATGTAATATATATTATTAATTACTATCATTATTATTTAATTAAAGAAATAACAAAAACTATTATTTGTATATACCAATCTATTTATAGGCGGACGGTAAGAGTTTATTTTATCCTCGAGTGACGGTCACTGGCGGTAATCTAACTCTGACTGGTGTGAGAAGTGAAGACAGAGGTGTCTATAGATGTGTGGCATCCAACATCGCAGCTACTATTTCAGTGGAAACAGAGTTGATCGTTGAGGAAAACTTATTCCACCGTAAACATTTAGATTTACACGTAAATGCTACCAACAAGAATATCGTGGCTTACTGGAAACGACCATATTCATTCTGCACCGTTTGGTTAGTAACACTTGTTGTAACTTGTATTATAGACTATTAGACTAGTGTTTTCTAACCGTACCTATGTGTCAAGAGTTTGAGACCCAATTTTGGATAGAACCTTTTTTTTTTTTTTGATAATATCATATATTTATTAATTTATGTTCATAAAACATAAGCATATGTCAAAACTTAATATAATATAATATATTTATAAATAGCAGGGGGGGGGGGCAGCGATAAGATAGTTGCGAGCTGCACAGTATAATGAAAAAATATGTAAAAGCCAAGATCAGAAAAAAAAGGTTCTAAATTTAGAGAACCTAAATAACTAAGGTAAGATAAGATAACAAATGAAATAAAATGTAGAATCCGAAAAAATAATACATAATAACGTACAATAATGTCAGTTTAAATTTTGAACGGGATAATAATTATATCAGTAAAAATGTTTTGCTTCACGGTAAGACGCGCGAGCAGCATGACGCTAGCCGCGGTTTGGCCATTCCGCCTGAATTATGTAGTATATATCATATATGTAAATAATAAATAAATTATACTAATTCTCGGCTATCATATACCTAGCACTAGAATTTTTATTTTAAAAATGTTTCTAAAATTACACAAATTGGTACAAATATTTTGTTGTTACATCGAATACAGTACAATAACTGTACGTTATCCAAATATCATTTTCTAATTAGGTATTTACTTTTTATTTATTATTTATTTAATATTTTTATGTGTAGCTAACAATTTTTAGGCTTGGTAAAAATATTGAACATTTAATACAAGTTCTCACATAAGTTGTTAATTTAGCAATTTAAAAATATTAGAAATACATAGGCACAATTTTTTTTAAGTGTTTGTATTCAGATTTTGATACAATTCATCAAACCTACAAAAATTATCAAGTTATTTTGTAGTAACTAGTAACTAAATAATTTATACCATTTTCAATTTTAATAGCTAATGAAAACTCTATACGATAAGGTGTTCTTATAAAAAAAACCTAAAAGTTGTAAAAATACACATGCACAAATACAATATTTTTATGCGTAATGTATAGTGTATTGGATATTGTTATATTAGTATAACTATTGGTTGGAATCGTATGTACGTATAATAATAAATAATAATATATTGTAACAAATCTAGTAGGTACCGACAAAGACACGACGCGGCTTTTAATAATATATTATTGTTGATTTATAATATACGGCGTCGTTGTAGGAGTAGAGACACGAGCTCGGCATCGTCGAACTGGAACGCAACAGCGACGTCCAGCGACGGAAAAGCGATTCTATGGAATTTAAACACTGGCGGTGAATACGAGATAATGGTCACGTGCAGGGACGAGATGAGCGGTGAATCTATGTTCAGCAAGTCCATACTAACAAGTCGCTCGAAAGGTATATATAACTATATAAGTGTTTTTACAAATTACTATATACATCAAACGAAAATACGAAATATTATATTAACTACATTTCTGCAGTGGTTGATAATGAATTTACATGAAAAAAATGTTTAAAGAAGGTATAGCAATCGATGAAATTTACATGCGCCCGTTGGCAGTAGGTATACAGGTATACTAAATCTATACGACTATTGAAGTCTGTATATAAAAATGAATGTACTTTTGAACGAGGCTTTTTCTTTATAGACTTAGAAACTACGGAACCAATTGATATCTAATTTTGCACAGATATATTCTCCGATACCTGCGGGCTGGGGAGTGTTTATAGCACCTTTATAGGTTGCTATAAGCCAGCGTTTCCCAAACTTTTTCTCTGCCGGACCCCTTAGAGAAAATAAAAAAGATCGCGGACCCCTAAATAAAAATTGCTTTCATCTAATTGTAAAGAATAAAATTTACTTGTTTTGATATTTGAAATAAGCTGTTCTTTAATGTTTTCTGACATTTCAACAATTCTGTTCTTAACTGTATTATTTGATAAAGAAACCGTACTTAATTCATTTGATGCTTTATCTCCTAACATAGCAGAAACCATAATTTTTGCAGCTGGTAGGATCAATTCTTCAACGATAGTATGTGGTTTGCCACTTTTTGCAACAAGTAAAGATACTTGATAAGATGCTGTTACAGCTCTTTCATTATTAGTTCCAATTGCAGTCTTTTTAATTAATTTTTTACTTTGTTCTAATTCAGCTGCTTTCGATTCAAAAAATTGTTTAGATTTTGTAAGATAATCTGTATGTCTGGTTTGTAAATGACGTCGAAGTTTTGCTGGTTTCATGGACTCGTTCGATAATATTTCATAGCATATGACGCATTGAGGTCTTTCTTCGTTGTTTACATTTATATTCATGAAACCAAAAGTTATGTATTCTTCCGAAAACTTACGACGCTTCTTTACATGCGTTGATCCTTTTTTAGAACTTGTAGAATCGCCTTCATTTTCTTCACTCATAGTGGTTTCATTATTTTGTAACCAGCGTTTCATTTTAAAAAATAAATTAAATTAAAAAATATAAATTTTTACGTACAATTATTTTATAATATAAATTAACTGAAAGTATGCTACACTACGTATACGACGATACGGCTGCAACGAACAAATTTTTAATTTACGTTCGCGGACCCCCTCCGGTATACGTGCGGACCCCTAGGGGTCCGCGGACCACAGTTTGGGAAACGCTGTAGTATAAGCCATTAGGTGGCTCACCCATGAATTTCGTTTTTGCTCACAAAAATCGTACATTTTTATTGTGTATTTATAGGTTTGTCATACTGGTTATTGTCCAAATGTTTATAGATTATAGATTTAAAACTAGTCGTCTAATGTTGACGAAAAATTCAGAAATTATGTAAAATAGCTTGAACCACGTTCGAAATTATACTGAGTGCTATTTCCAATCCGACACAGGCAGTTATACCCATCTTGTTCGAATTACTTATCGGTTCATGAAGTGCGTTCAAAATAAACATTTAACTTTGGAATAATTTGCATAGAACAGAAAATTGGTACACACCTTAGGTGACTCATCCCTAATGAAATCTCAAAAGTCTCCATTGATCCTATTGCTGTTAATTTTTTTTTTGTTCAAGGTCAAAGGTTACATAAATAGTTTATTTAATTTATCTCTTAAACTTTTACTTGTTTTTGTAAAAACTACCCAAACAAAATTTGCAATCGAGTAATTTTCTATAAAAAACCTACATTATTTTTACCTATAAGTAATAATTCATCAGTTATTGTGATTTCAATAATTATAAATACACGTTAGTTAAAATGGTTTAAGTGCATAACCAGGGTAAGTGCGATTTCAGAGTTTAAAAAAATAATACCTATATCGATGGAGAATATATTTTACATCGTATTGTATGGGATCGAGAAGAAACATTGTATTCCGTCTTTGATAAATACATTCATTACGTACTACTAGATAGTTTAAAGATACTATCTTTAATGGTATTACGTATCAGTGATAATTGATAAGAAGCTATAATTAATATTCTGAGAATTTTTCAAGTTCATCCTCATGCATTGAAATAGTAAAATAAGGGAATAGTGGTAAATAAAGTACGGATATTTATCTTTTTTTAAATCACAATAACTCATGAATAATAAAATAACATTATTTCTAAGCTGTTTTTACGAAAACACTTAAAAGTTAATTTTGTGACCTTTGATCTCGAATTAAAAATTGAGCAGCAGTATGAATGAGGAATTTTGACATTTCATTTTTGAAAAGGTACTTATGGCTTGTACCAATTTTCAGCTATATGTGAATTATTCCAAAATAAACTTTTTTGTTGTCTATTTTGACCGAACAATACGCCGTGCCAATTTTCCCCTGAACTGAGGTATACACCATAGGCGGCGATTAGGCGGCCAAAATTATTAAACATTATTCATAGTATAAAATATTAAAATAGGTACTTATTTTATAACGATTGACAAAATCTTAGAACTTCTCAAAATATTTTTTTTTCCCGAAATGTTGTCAAAATAAATGTCAATATAATAATAATTATAATCGTCATCGGTGAGCACGGGCTGACCGTCACGACGGATTGTTATCGCATTATCGCAGTCGTGTTTCGTCTTGCGTTGTTCACTGTTGTCTGTTGTCTGTAGTTGTAAATCGTAATTTCGGTCGAATATAGTATAATATAATACAATAAAACAAAATATTTCTAAAAGTGTATTTCCCAACTTATACAAGCTCCTACAGGTAGCCATAACTATACCAATCAACTCGGCTACATGTGAGCGAAGGTTTTCTTCAAGACATGGCTACGCACGGGTATGCTGCAAGAAAAATTTAATAACTCTTCAATATTGTACATTGGAAAAGATATCAATATCAGTAGGTATTGAGAAAGTTATTGATATATTTTCTAATAAAAATTGATTTATTGTATTAAAATAATAAAATATTTATTATATTATAAATTAATAATTTTTAAAGTGCATAATATTATATAGTTAGTAATTCATATTTAGTAGTTTTGTAATTTAGTAGTTGATGCGTACTGAAAAGTGAAGGTATGATAGATATTAGAGTGGGGGTGTGGGGGCAAAGCCCATGGCTTACTTTGCAAAGCAACATTTAAGCCCCCCTCAAATTTGATCTAATCTCCGCCTATGGTATACACTAAACGACTAAACTATATATTTTGTTTATTTTTTTCCGGAAGAAGTCAAATTAAACAGCTATGTATTATCTAGGTAGTTCGTACTTCGTAGGTACTATACTAAAAGAATATATTATAAACAATATAAATAGCCATTTAAATTTGAATATTTCATTAGAAATAAACAACTCTAAACAAAAAGGAACAAAGTTTATCAAATTTAAAAGCACTCCAGAAAAAAATATTGTTATGGTAAAAATAAAGTTAATTGTATTCTTTCTATATATATAAAAATGAATGTATGTCAGTGTGTCTGTGTGTCCATGTTACCATGGTTACCAAGGTTGCCATGGTTACTAAGGTTACCAAGATTTCATATCAATCTATATATATAAGAATGAATGTATGTCAGTGTGTGTGTGTGTGTGTGTGTGTGTCCATATTACCATGGCAACCATATCTGTATATAAAAAACAGTAAGCTGATTGACTGCTATCAACGCACAGCTCAAACCATTGGACGGATCTGGCTGAAATTTGGCATACAGATAGCTATTATAATATAGACGTGCGCTAAGAAAGGATTTGCCAAAATTCGTATTTTAAATAGGTGCTGAAACAGGGACATTGAGATTCACGATAGAAATTGGAAATTTTATTTTTATTTATTTATAGTTGCCATTGGTTACAGTCTACATTAGAAATTAGCATTTATTTATTGGTTGCCATTGGTTATTCGGGCAGATCAGGTACAAGCTTGCATCAAATCGAATTATTGAACAATGCTTACCAGGGTGGCAGAGTTGCACTTACCGCAGAAAATTACACCCAAAAGGAGTTCAACAATCATAATTTTTTTAAGAGTTGCGATTTTTTACGAGCAACCAAATTTATTATATTAATCCACAGTATTACATCAAAATAAACTTGGTATAACTTTGATACTTTAGAGTTAAATCATACACTTCCGTACAAACAGCACGGGGTCCGCGATCTACCGCAGGTAGATTGCCTACCTGATAATGTACTGCTGCGATTCAGAATTTTTATTCAGGGCAACGGGAAAGATAAGATAAATTTTGAACACCATACACCGAATATTGAATAATGAATTGAACAAAGTTTGAGTAGGTAGTATTGAGTTGATCCATTTAACGGGCGATGAAGTGCACGGGATCAGCTAGTACATTATAAAACCCGACATTTTTCATTTGAAAATATAGGTTCCGGTCAATATCAGTCCCTAACCTAACCTTAATTTTTCATACTTTGCGATTTCTATTTTTCTATTAAACGATTATTGTTATTATTATATTCGTAGAATCCACCGGCCGGTCGACTGATGAGTTGCGCGAAAAATCTTTGAGTCTCGTCGTTGACAGTCTGCACCCTTTCGACATTCGAGTTGAACGCTTTGGTACCGGTTACAATGTATCGTGGACGATGGATAAGTCTAGCGTTGAACATCGCGTCAAGCGGTACGTGGTGAAGTGGTACGATGCGCACGATGGCTCAGAACTCGGGTCGGCGTCAACCGCGGCCAACAAAAGATACATAGGTAGGTGAGATTCGATGCATAGGTAATATACATATCAGATTTCCAACCTTTATTTGACATTTTTAAAACAAAATATATAACGCCGTGAACAAATATTATTAAAAGGTGCAATATTACAATATTATATTGTATTATTATTAAATTTAAACCCGTTGTGATTATATTATATACTCTGTTCATGTTAAGAGGCCGTCACAGTAGAAAAAAATCGACCGAAAAACATGCTTTCGTACTTCCAATAGTTCTCAGGCCTCGTTAATCGTAGAAACATGGTTTTGGTATCAAAATAATCACGAGAAGTTGTACTAAATATTCTTGGAACAGAATTTTAAAATTTTTTTTCTAACCAATTTTATTTGTATCTGAAGTTTGTACTATATTTTCATTTTTTTTTCAAATTATATAAAATCGACAAAATTAGATATCGAAAATCTGTTCCAAGAATATTTAGTACAACTTCTCGTGATTATTTTGATACCAAAATCATGTTTCTACGATCAACGAGGCCTGAGAACTATTGGAAGTACAAAACCATGTTTTGGGCAAAAAAAATACGAATTTGCCGTCGTCATGTGCTGCTAGAACGACTACAGCGGCAGCATTCCGAAATAGTACTTCTACCACTACCCCGCGTACATATGCAGCTGTACCGCACCATAGGTCAAAACTGGTTATTTATCGCAGCCGCGCACGGATTATAAATAGCCAAAAACGTCGATACGAAAATAATAATTCTGTCAATGAATAATATTATTTTATTTTTCGATGTTATAATTCGTATTCTTATTACTAGCGAAGTTTACGCAAAATGGAACTACATAATATTATATAATAATATTATTTATAACTAGCTGATCCCGTGCACTTCGTCGCCCGTTAAATGGATCAACTCAATACTACCTACTCAAACTTTGTTCAATTCATTATTCAATATTCGGTGTATGGTGTTCAAAATTTATCTTATCTTTCCCGTTGCCCTGAATAAAAATTCTGAATCGCAGCAGTACATTATCAGGTAGGCAATCTACCTGCGGTAGATCGCGGACCCCGTGCTGTTTGTACGGAAGTGTATGATTTAACTCTAAAGTATCAAAGTTATACCAAGTTTATTTTGATGTAATACTGTGGATTAATATAATAAATTTGGTTGCTCGTAAAAAATCGCAACTCTTAAAAAAATTATGATTGTTGAACTCCTTTTGGGTGTAATTTTCTGCGGTAAGTGCAACTCTGCCACCCTGGTAAGCATTGTTCAATAATTCGATTTGATGCAAGCTTGTACCTGATCTGCCCGAATAACCAATGGCAACCAATAAATAAATGCTAATTTCTAATGTAGACTGTAACCAATGGCAACTATAAATAAATAAAAATAAAATTTCCAATTTCTATCGTGAATCTCAATGTCCCTGTTTCAGCACCTATTTAAAATGCGAATTTTGGCAAATCCTTTCTTAGCGCACGTCTATATTATAATAGCTATCTGTATGCCAAATTTCAGCCAGATCCGTCCAATGGTTTGAGCTGTGCGTTGATAGCAGTCAATCAGCTTACTGTTTTTTATATACAGATATGGTTGCCATGGTAATATGGACACACACACACACACACACACTGACATACATTCATTTTTATATATATAGATTGATATGAAATCTTGGTAACCTTAGTAACCATGGCAACCTTGGTAACCATGGTAACATGGACACACAGACACACACACTGACATACATTCATTTTTATATATATAGAAGATAGATAGATATTATTATATAATAATATTATAATATAATATTATCATAAAATCGTCACCAAATAGCTGGAAAGCGTACGATTTAAACAATTTTTTTTTTCAATTATAGACAATTCTTCTATCAAATTAGCGATTTGATATTCAAGATTTTTTTAAATTTAAATTAGCGTACCTAATAAAAACCGTCCAAGAAGAAGCAAAACACTTCACTCATGTCATTGTAATTTAGCCCATATTCTTATTGTGCCTCAGGGTACAGATTGTATATTTCATTTAAAAAAAAAAATAAATAAAAAAATTAGCATAACTGTACATTGTACAAGTAAAAAAAGGTAGGCAAGTGGGTGTCGCTCTACTGTACAGTACGGTAAACGGAAAAAAAGTCCCCGGTAAAAAAGTCTCCGGTAAGAAAGTCCTACGGAAAAAGTCTCCAAATTAATATTTGATTTAAATTCAGTCTTTTATCATATAGGTATTTATATAGGTACATAGCCCATAGGTACCTAATACATGTTACATATTTTATTGAACATAATTAACAAACAACTAAATTAAATAGGTACCTTTCTAGGATTAAAAATTATTGTAGATAAGTATTTATATAGATAATTATGTACATTTTAAATTCATTGAAAATAAAGTCTTGAAAAAAAATGAAGTTCGATTAAACATTTTATGTCAACGTTTTGATGAAGACAAATCAGCAGATATTCCTAATTTTTTAAAGCAAATAGGTCAAAATATAAGAAAGAGATCTTTTATATCTGAATAATTACACTTTTATATTTTTTAAATAATATTATAGGACATATTGTATTCAATTTTTAATTATTTTACGAGGGTACATATCTAAATAAATACATTTTTATATTTTTTAAATAATATTATAGGACATATTGTAAGGTACCTATTTAATTTAGTTGTTTGTTAATTATGTTCAATAAAATATGTAACATGTATTACCTATGGGCTATGTACCTATTACCTATATATGATAATGAATTTAAATCAAATATTAATTTGGAGACTTTTTTTCCGTGGGACTTTCTTACCGGGGACTTTTTTTCCTAATATCAGTACAGTACAGGGCCGTCCGGACGATTTGCGGGGCCCGGGGCAGAGTAAATTTGTGGGGCCTAAAATGTCATTATCGTCAGTTGGTAGTTGCATTTATTTAAATATTAAATATTATGAATTATGATATATACCTACCTAGGTATAAGGGGGCTACGCGCAAATATACTTAATAAAAACACACTTTTCTAAAAAAAAAAAAAAATAATGAAAAATTTAAAAGTGTGTGGTATAATATGTCAAGTGTAAGAGCGCCACACACTTTTAAATTTTTCATTATTTTTTTGTTTTTTTAGAAAAGTGTTTTTAAAAGAAAATTTTTTAATTTTTTATATTCTACTTTTTAGTTAAAAAATTTTTTTTTATGGATTATTGTATTGTCATCAAAAACCAAGGTCTATACCAATTTTCAGAATTTTTCATCTTCAAAAAGTGCCTCAAATCGAGCGCGCAAGATTTGATCACAGACGGACGTGAAACCAAACTTAAGAAAAGTGTTAAAAATATAGTACCTTGTATTTACAATACTATGAATAAGTAAATTAATTAATAATAAAACAGTAAACACGTAATATATTTATACTTAATATAATAATATTGATAAATTAATAAGTCTATAAATATAGTAGGCACCTAATACAATATGAAAAAAGGTAGACAAGTGGGTACCGCTCTGCTGTACAGTGGGTGTCAAGCATGTCGTTGTAATGGATGTGTTATATTTAAATTACATTGATCAATTATTGTAAACGAACAAATATTCTGAGCGGAGACATTGTATCAGCCTATCACACTTGTAAAAGTAATCAAATTTAGTAGCTAAAAAAAAATTAACAAAGATCGAAAACGTGGCTTCCTGGGGAACTTTTTTAGTTTGATAGAATTACAAAAACTTGTTAGAAACCTTCTATTAAAATGTCTCAAGTTAGGTATGAAAAAAAAACTTTTATGAATTTTGTCAAAATTGGAACTTTATAAGAATATAAAAAATAATTGAGCCTATGTATTTTTAAAACTTCCATTAATAAAAATTATAAGGAACCTATCATTACATTTTCAAGATTTTTTACTAAAAGAAAAAGATTTTATCGAGGATAATTTTAAAAAAATTTAGGAAAATGGAAAAATTTCTCAAGGGCTCAAGCCTATAACTAGCTCAAAAATAGTCAAAATATTGAGAAAATGTTTTATGGAGAATTCTAATATAAATATTTGTTGAAAATTTCAAGGTTCTACAGTTAGGTTTGAGATACACCAAAAAAATAAAATCGATTTTTCAAAAATTGATTTTGTATAAAAGTCACCTATTTTTTTGTTTTTCTCAACTCTTTCTAAAACTTCTAGAAATTTTGAATTTTGACTCCCCAAAAATACCAACTATAGTTTCACTTTTCTATCAGTAAAGATGCTGATCTAGGAAATCGGAGCAATTTTCCTACCCAAAAAGGGCCATAAAAAACAGAAAAAAAACACACATCATTGTAAAATAAATAAAACTAAAAAAAATCGAAAATGTCCGTAATCAGCTCAGAAAGAGTGAAAGTGTTATAGGAATTGATAAAATATAGTGTAAATTGTTAAAATTATATACAGTTTTTAATTAATAAAAATGAGATAAATAATAAATTATGTATGGTTGTGTGAGATATGAATAATATCAATATTATCCTATGTTGTAAAATTTTGAACTTCAAACACTCATAAAAATTCAATTTGAATGTCCGGTAGATATTTTTTTCATAAAATTAAAAAAACTTACGATTAAAATTTCCAAATCTTAGATTTAAAAAGAAAAATTGTTATGAATTTCTAACATAAAATAATTTGCACATTTTCTTCATTTTTATGTATTTTCTATGTTGCCAAAATTCGAACTTTAAATGCTTGTAAAAAAAAAGTGTGACTTTATATAATTAATATTTTTTATCTACTATTAGGAGCCAGTTATTAAATTATGTATTACGCTATTTATTATTGTATATTGTATTCGAAGATGTACGCGTGTATTTTAGTCTAAGTAGTCTAACTATATAAATATATAATGTCCTATACTCATTCATTGATATAGCCAGAATAGCCAGATGACTTAGTATTGTATTTTATACTAAAGTCATCAGTATGAAGTACGTAGTTTATAGGTTATAATGTAATAAATACAGTGCTATACTCGACTATAAAATTTACCAACCTATGTAAAATTTGAAAAAAAATTGTTATTTTTATGGAGTCTAGTGGAAGTTATGCATTTAGAAGGGTTTGTATAATATAGTGGCGTAATTTCAGTTTTTGAGAAGGGGAGAGGCAAATATTTTAGATCGGTCCATAATAGAACTGAGAAAAACAATTATCCGTAATAATTATATACATACCTATACCATACATAAAAATGACAAAAAATTGCAAATTATTTTAAGTTAGAAATTCATAAAAAATTTTTTTTTTAATTCTAAGATTTTAAAATGTAATACGAGATTCCTCATAAGTTTTTCCACCTTGATTAAAAAAAAAATTTCTAGAAGAAAGTCAAATTAAATTTTTATGACCGTTTGAAATTCATATTTTTACAACATTTGATATTCGCTCGATTTCTCATGTAACGATTTTCTTATTTTGTTGTAATTAAAAAACGAATGACTGTATATATTTGAAAATTTTACTGAATGTTTATATTAGCATTTTCTATACACCATTCAATTTTCAAATTAATTTGACTATTTTTGAGCTGTTTACAGACATTGTCAGTTTTCAATATTTTTAATTTTTTTTTTCTATAAATATCAATAAAAATGTATTTGTTGGGCGAAAAAGCTTGAAAATTTAATACGAGGCTCCTGATATATTGTTATAATAGCAGTCGCAAAATATTAAAAATACATTAGCACAATTTTTTTTATAGGCATTTGAAGTTCAAATTTGGACAAAATTTATCAAAATATCGAAAATTATCAATCACTGTAATTAAAAAATTATAAAATGTTCAGTTATTATAACTAAGGATTGGAAATTTAAAACAAAGATTCTCATAAATAGTTCATACTGTAACCAAAAAATCTAAAAAATACATAAACACAGTTTTTTTTTTACAGACATTTTAAATTCAAATTTGGACGAAATGTTTAATATTTATGTTCTTTTACCCAAACTGACATACCGTCTCCGCTCAGAATCGTTTTTCTTATACAATGATATTATATCATTGAATTCAAAATTAATACCTTCCATTATACAGTGACCCCTAGTAACCTACTGTACAGCAGAGCGACATCCACTTACCCGCTTTTTTTTTTAATTTTGTGTATTTTCTTCAATATTTTTATCGTTTGGTGTAGATACACTTGGTGACACAGGTATTAATATTACTTTTTTATATCAAACCTTTGAGTGGAGTACAAAGCTTCTAGCGGGATTTTTTTCTAGCATTACTCATAATCTAATACTAAGGTTTCATAAACACAATAATTACACTAAAAATCAAGAGTTTGATGAAGACTCTTTAGAAAGAAAAAATGTTCAGCGTCATAATAATAAAGCCAATATTTATCCAAATTTAATGGTTTAAATCCATCAAAATTAAAAAATTAAAAATATTTAATATTAAATATTTGCACCCATTTTTATTTATTATTTTAAAACTAAGTAATACAAATATTTGTATCATATTTATTTATTAATATATTTATTTATTTAACTTGTATACCTACAAATTAATTTTACATGGGACTATAATTGTTTTTTTATTACATCGCAAAACAAATATGTAAAATTCTAAGGGCATAATATTATCTATATATATAAAAATGGAGACAAATAATTCGAAATTGCATCAGTTGAGAACGGCTGGGCCGATTTTGCTCAAATTTTTTTAAGATGTTCGTAATTGCCAGGTGAAGGTTTTTACGAAAGAAAATTTTTAAAAAGTCAACCGAATAATTAGAAAAACTGCAAAAACTATTTATTGATGTCTGGGATTTGAACTCGATACCGTTGTCTTTATTTACTCTATGGTATATTATATTATATTATATTGGTTGCTATTGGTTAATCGGGCATGTTTGTTGATTTGTATTATTATTTTTTGTAAATATATCTTATATATAAATTAATGACCTATGGGAAGAAGATACGCTAATTTAAAAAGGGTTAAATTTGGTTTTTTTTATTCATCGGATTTTAGTACGGTTAGGTTAGGTTAAGATTTATAGGTAGGTGGAATTAAGTAAATACGTCAAACTTGGTATAACTTTGGTACTTTTTGAGTTAAATCATACACTTACGTACAAACAGCACGGGGTCCGCGATCTACCGCAGGTAAATTACCTATCTGATAATGTACTGCTGGCTGTTGCAATTCAGAATTTTTATTCCGGGCAACAGAAAATTTAAGATAAATATAGAACATCATACACCGAATATTAAATAACGCATTGAACAATGTTTGAGTCATATAGAGTTGGTACATTTAACGGGAAACGAAATGCACGGGATCAGCTAGTTTATTATATTTTATTTTATTATTACATGCATAACTTACTATGCCCTTTTTACATATAGATAATATAATGTACATATTATGATATTTCATAAAATAAAAGCATAGGTAGTATACTAGAATATAATATACGTCAGTTACACTATCTACGCTACCTATACCATTAATTTAAGCACGGACTAAGATATACAGGACTGGACACGACAAGGTTGGAGGGTGTGGGGGGGTTGACTACGAAATGTTTTACAACAGGCAGTGTTCGGGGGGATATTTTCCTTTTAGCATTACTAGCGCCGTCCTAGTGGATACTTATGGAACTAGAACACATCATACAAATTTCTAGTTCCATAAGTATCCACTAAGACGGCGCTAGTAATGCTAAAAGGAAAATATCCCCCCGAACTCCGCCTGTTGTAAAACATTTCGTAACCACAATATTCATCTCGTGTCCAGTCCTGTATATCTTAGTCCGTGAATTTAAGTTACCTATCAATTATAATAAATTGTCATTAATCTAAATGTTTTGTTTCAACTAACTATTATATATAACAAATGTGGTCTGTACATAATTTAATTTTAGTTTATATACATTATATGATATTATGATCAATGAACATGTTTAGTTTATACAGATTGCTTTTTTTACATAGGTACTACAAATTGCAATTATATAATTAATATATTATTTTATTTATATTTATTTAATAAACATTATGGACAACATCAACTTCATATTATATGTATTATATGTTTAAAATTAAAATAAGAAAATACATCAATATTAACTATATAATCAAAACTATTTAAAATGTAGCTAATATTTATTTAATAGATTAAATTATCGTACAAACATTGCTTCATGTCACTTATAAGTTACAACGTAAAATACGTTACACTTTTACTAAAAAATCTATTTAATTCTAATGAAATTATTATTTTACTTGTATTTTAAGAAGTAGATAATTGGGTTAGAAATATAAATCGAGTTATGGAATATAATAATTGTTATGCTTAATTCATTGGTTAATATTTTTATGCAAACAGGAGCTTTAATTAAAAAGTAGGTTTGCGACGTATGAGCTAGGAGGCAGCGCACCATGTAGAATTCATAGGCGACAATTTACGCAACGGTCTGTAATGAAGCGAAACGTCCTGTACGACTGTCCGTGAAATAATAATGTACCTCTCCCGCGATTACAACAAGCGGGCCGCGTCGCGTACACGATGGGCGTGGTTACGGCCTACCGCGACGGCGGCGATACGGCGCACAACGCCATCTCTTGAGCGTTGCATTCGTTTCACTTTTACTAGGACGGCCTCTTAAGAGTGCCCAGTCGCTAGGACGAAAACTTTACTCTGTTCAGGTTAAGGGTGCCCAGTCGCTCGGACGAAAACTAGTACTGTTCCCGCATTAATCTTGCTACGCTGCTCAGTATTTATGCGCGAGTTTTGGCACTCTTAACCTGAAGTCCTGAACAGAGTTACCATCGTTGACAAAAAAGCAATATATCGAATGTCCGTAAACGGCTCAAAAAGAGTCAAAATATTTTAAAAATTGTATGGTGTATAGGAAATGCTACTATAAATGTTCAGTGAAATTTTCATGTATCTACAGTTATTTGTTTTTGAATTACAACAAAATAAGGAAATAGTGAATATCCAATGTTGTAAAAATTTGAATTTCACACTCATAAAAATTTAATTTGACTTTCTTATAGGCATTTTTTTTTGATAAAGGTAGATAATCTTATAAGGAATCTTGTATTAAATTTTACAACCTTAGATTTAAAAAGAAAAATTTTTACGAGCACCCCTACCCTGGCTACACCACTTCATCATTCCCAATGGTAAATAGTAACCTTGATTATAAATATTATTTTTTTTTTTTTATAGTAATAATCATAATAGTAATTAGTAGTTTTCACAATGTTTGGCGGTTGAACATTTGCAAATAATCAATGAAATATAATAGTCAACACTATTTTTTAAATAAAATTTTTTTCATGTAAGAATAGTCTAATCATTTATCAAAATATCCTTCATTAAATAAATTGTACAAGATTGACTCTATTTATTTGATCATTTTTTTTAACGTTGAACCTATATAGATGATATTTGATTTAAGTTGTTATCCCCTAGATCTTGGTTAATATATAAATATATAATGTATAAGAAGGTACAATCATGTAATAAATACTTATTAAAGTATTCAAAATGTATGCACAGAAATACTAATTTTAATTTTTAACGTCAACATCATAATACAAATTGTATTTAATATGAATGTTTAATTTAAAAAAAATAAAATAATAATTTGTTAACTATTACACATTGTATTTATTTTTAAAATAATTTAAATATGTGCATACAAATAATTAATATAATACAAAGGTGTTTTTAATAGTACTAAGACTGTCTTAAATATTCTGTAACTTAAATACATAATTTACAATACATTTTGTATGTTTATTTTTTGTACATACCTCTGACCTCATATTATGTTATAAAAGAGGTTAATAAATTAAACAATCATACATTATTTAAGAGAGAAATATCAAATACTTTTAGTAGTAGTGAGGCCTCTGCTAATTTTTGATAAAAAGTTATACATTTAAAAAAAATTAAATATTTACTCTAAAGAACAGTCAAAGAGAAAATCAATATTTTCAGTGATAAACTAAAAATGGTTCAGTCTTAAATATAAATGATAATAACTGTTAAATAGAAACTATTTATAAAATGTAAATATGGGAAAAGTTGGGTGGATTTTTTATTTTTCTCTTCTGGAAACTTTTTACAACTAATAATTTTTTATATAAAAATTGATCTAAAGTGAGTTATTCTTAGTAAAAATATTCATTGCATATTATTATGTTATTATATCAATTTTATTTATTGCATTACCAACATTTAATTTAAAACTTTTAAGTTCTTCAGGCTTATGTACCCAAGTGCCAAGTTTTAATGACTTAAATGTTGATAATAATTCATTTTTAGCAGCTACATAATTCTTATTTTTATTTTTCAATGAATCATAAAATATATTTGTTTCATTATCAATAAGAGTTGATAAATTATTTGTAGCACTACACAGTTTAATATATTCTTTAGCCAATGAGGTTTTACATACTCTGGACAACTTATTTTCAACTGTTCTACCCATACTTCCTTTAATAATTTCAATTCCTTCATTTATAATCCAATTTACACAGTGAGGTGATAGTGTAACAGATCTACGAGGAAGTATACCGTAACCACGAAGTTGAGGTTTCTGTAGTCTATAAGTAAAAATATATAGTTATGTAATAGAGATTTTAACATAAACAAATTGTTATTTACTTATAATTTTGTGGTAATTTAACAATACTGTTTTCAACACGACCATAAATAGTCCGCTTCATATGATTTATGTTGAACATACTTCCAATTGATATTGATTCTAAATAGATGGGTTCAACAAAATTTGATAATAAATTGCCTTGAAGTCCAAGTACATTCCATCGTGTTAGTTTGTCTGAACATGACATAGTAACAAGACGTTCACCCTGAGCAACGCCATCGTATGTCTGAACTTCTCTACCAAATACAGATACAGTGCCTGCACCATTTTCGATTTTTGATCGTAATAAACCACGGTTTAAACGATTATACTGTTGTTCTGTATCACAGAAACTGAACACTCTAGCTTCACCACATGGAGCAGTGTTTATGTACAAGTGAAATGCTAAATCTTCTGCTAATTTGAACTTACATTTTTTACCATCTGCGATAAATACGGGGACAAATATAGAAGGAAGGCCTTTCACTGATTCCATGAGTTCTTTATAAAAGAATTTCAATAGGCATCTGCGGGTTAATATTTCTGCGTGGCAATCATGTAAAGATTCACCACTTAGGCTCAAATAGTTACCAGATAAACATTTTGTACCAGTAGCCAAACAAATTACTTCTGCCGAATTCAAATCATCTTTGGTCATCTATATAAACAAACAATAGGTAAATTAATACACATTAAACAATTAATTATTTACCAATAATTCATTTACTTTAATAATACTTGCAATGACGGAGTATTCTTTAAATTTGATTTGATCAAATTCTAATTTTTGGTATACTATATCTGTAATTCTAGCAAAATGATCAATAATTTTAGCATCATTATAATCAGTACGCAACATTTCTATTTGATTTTTAAACTTATTATCTATTGGCTGCATATCATACAAGGATTTTAAAGCATTACGACATGCAATTTCTTTTGCTTCTTTTTTACTTTTCCCATAACCTATGTACTTATTACCAGAAACAATGACACTAATTGTTTCTAATATACCATGGGACTGCTCGTGTTCGTATATCAAGGTTTGTCCTGGAAATATTTCATGTAGGATGCATATTGCTGATATTTGATGTTCAGCCACTTGATGTTCTATTGCAAGTTTTTTTGATAGTGAGTTTTCTATCATATCGTCAGTACATTTTCTTTTCCCAACTTGTATATCACTTTCTACAGTATCATTAGCTTTAGAACTAGTATCATGATTTAAAGTGTATAAATTGAAGTTCTTTATTGCATCTATTTTAGCTTTTTTTTTTGAACACCCACATCCATCGAACCGAAGATCGTTTAAATATAATGAAATCTTAAAAGTAGGCAAATGTGAAGGTCCCTGGCATAGAAAAGGAGACCACTCATGATTAGAGTGAGTTTCATTGAAATCTCTTAATATAGTTGTATTTTCAGTATCCATTACTCCATTATCCATTAGCTCATCCGTACTTGTAAATAGTGTCAACTTAACTTACCAACAATAAAAACCATAATTTTTTGAAGTCTATAAAAATAAAATTTGTTCCAATTATAATGACATAAAATATTTTATTAGGTTCATTCAAAAATTAAAATGATAAACAAATAAATAACATAATATACATCTATAATTATTAATATACAATACCTAGTCTAACAGAGGCCGGGTTTCATACCGGATTGCACAAAAGTACAAAACATTTAATGAATGAATAGTGAGCTAATGGTCCTTAAGGGGATTCGATACCGCGATTTTCTGTTTATGTCTAACACACACGCGACATAGTATTGTAGACGTGTTTTTTGCCAAACATTCCAATTAATCTATTGAAACGATAAGATTTCTGAAAACAGATTTGAATTTCTCGTCAAGTCTACTTGAAATCGACTTTCCCACATTTTTGATTTTTTGATTTTAACTTCTCCAAAAATTGAAATAACAGAATTTTTAAATACTCTTTTTGAATATGACATTTTAAAAAATTCGGGTTATAATATCAAAAATGTGGGAAAGTCGATTTCAAGTAGACTTTATGACAAATTCAAATCTGTTTTCAGAATTCTTATCGCTTCATTGGATCAATTGGTATGTTTGACAAAAAACACGTCTAAAATACTATATCGCACGTGTGTTAGACAAAAACAGAAAATCACGGTATCGAATCCACTTAAACAAGATTTAGTGGTATACGATTTGTCCATTAAATTTAATAAATTGTTTATGCAACTCAGCATCAGCATGTTGTGCACAAATAAGGAATTGAGACTTTTTTTTTTTTTTATTGAACAAAAATGTATTTTTTTTTCTTTTCTTTTAGGCATTTTAAAGACCATTAAGGTCCATTGCCGCATCAACAACATCCCTCCACTTCTCCCTGTCCCTTGATACTTCTTCTCCATTCTCTATCCCTATTATTCTGAGGTCTTCCTTAATTCTATCTGCCCACCGTAAAAATGTATTTACAATCTGTATTTACATGTAGTACAATAAGTAAATGGGATGTGGGTTGATTAGGGGGAGGGGGAAGTCACCCAATGGTGGCACCCCGTGGAAATCGATTTAAGGAGAGAGTAGGTCCCTACACCAGTTCCTTTTCAAGCGCCTGGTTGGATTACCTGGGATTTGTTTAGATGATAGTTGAGTGATTATAGGATTTGAGTGAGTGCTGTATGTTTTGTGTGTTTTTTTGTAGGTGATCATAGCAAGATTATTTAAGGTTGGAATGCAGATGTCTTTATGAAATGATTCATTTGTTATATACCAGGGGGCACCTGATATTAATCGAAGACATATGGACTGGAATGCCTGAATTAATGGAATTGAGACTTACATTTGGGAACCAGTTTCCATTTTATTCAAATAAATAACTCGATAATTATTTTATTCTCACTCTAACTAGATATGTTTTACTAAAATAAATACTTACTTAATCAATACAACTTTTACAAACTATATATTTTACTAATATTACAAATATCAACTTAAAACAAACTTTGTTTTGTTAAAGATTGATTCATAGGCGCAATTTGGGAGGGGTCTATATTGAGCTTAGCCCCCTAGTTTTATTTAAGCACTCCTAAGTTTTTAAATATATTCATTCTTAAACCCACCTCATAAAAAAATTATGCGGGTCTGTGTTGATTTTATAAATTTAACCCCCCCAAATCAGTTGTCCAAATTGCGCCTATGAAGATTGTAAGATAGCATTACATAAAATTATAAAAATAATTTGTTAATATATGACTGATCCTTTAATTACAGCTAGGATTTTAAAAAGGTATAATAAAATTATCAGATTTTAAATTTATACACTTCTAAAAATTAAAAATTACTTAATAACTCAAACCAATTTTGTTAAAATCTAGTAGGTAACTGACATATTTTAACGTTTAACTTAAATTGTTGGTGTTGATATAACTATTAATAATAATTAACTTTCTTAAGTTTCAGCTACATGAAAGAATTTTTATCTATAAAGGTGCTGACTACTGAACGTCCAAATGATTTTTAGTACCCAAAAATAGTCTTAACTTACATTTTTTTTTTTTAAAAACGCATCACTGCAGTAAAAGTGTTAGCATTTGCTCAGAAGATAAAAATTAAGAAAAATGTTTGGCTCTCGGTTTGGCTGCAAAAATAAAATAACTTTTATATATCACTATATAGGTCACCAATTGGATATGGACCACAAACACTTTTTTTACGGACCCTGAGTTGTTTTTAAATTTTTATAAAATAAATATAAAACTATAGTCATACCTATAAAATATAAATTATGACAAAAATGAAATGTTTTCTAGTATAATTGTCTTTTAGGAGCGAGGAAGCTAGTGGTGTTCATTTTTTTACTCACTTTTATGCACCTACTGTACAGCAGAACGACATCCACTTACCCTCTATTTTTGAATAATTTTTCTATATTAGGTAATAATATTATTATAATAATTAAATCAACTAATATAAATATAAATAAAAAAATAAAATGTGTATTTATTAACATATGTAAGTCATTAAAACTATTTGGGACAGAAGAACATTTGATAAGTTTCAATACGGACATCCATAGAAATTAGTTAGGCGATATAACTGCAATATACCGTACCTATATCTAAAGAATTAAATTTCCATTTGGGTATAATATGTCTTTATAAGTATTGTTATAGGTATTGTTACACTAGGTATTCGTTGTATACCTACTCTAGTAGTCTAGTACCTATACTCACCAATACACCCCTGACGGCTACACTATACTGATGCAATGACAACAGTACACTATACAACACACAGACCCGATGTCCACCATCAGGCTCATGCGTCGTTGACACCACATTTAAATGAAATTAATAATTTTCCTATCTTGATTATTAAAAGTTGTTATTATAAATATCAGTGCCAGGCTGATTTAAATTTAAATTCTCATCATTGTTTATTAGTGACAACCCACATTTATAACTAATTCCGATTTCGTAATTCGTATTATAATCATTAATTATTAATATGCCTAAAAACATTTATTTGGATATACAGTCATACATAGTCACTTGTAGTAATTATTATTTAAAATTGTATTCGAAATTCGAATACTTCCGAGTGATACTCGAATACTGGATCAATTGTATGCCGAGTGCCAACAGACCCCCCTCCTAGAGATAAGCTTAGTAGACATTAAAGACAATAATAATAATATGTGTAAGGATAAGAAAGGTAAATAAGCGTGCTCATGAGTATTAGAGTGGGAGGATATTATAATATTTCGAAATAACGACGGAATACCATAATAGGTACCATGGCCCATGGGAATTATTATTTATTCTACCTATCTTGGCGGAGGGCGAACGAAAGTCAATACAATAAGCACAATATATCGATATCCGGACCAGGACGAATAACAATATAGGTACCTAGGTAAGTATTACTCGTTCACGTCCGTCGGAATATTTATTGCGTGAAAAACTAATAATATTGTAAGTAAAATAATATCCGCCACCAGAACACAACACTAACAACTATAATTATTAAAGAATAGGTACTTACGGTGAATAAATATGTAGTTAGTTATAACAATATAACTTGTAGTTGGGTTGCGGTGTAGTAAACCGTGGACGAACGACAGCCCATCGTGATCAGATTTCGATTTCGAGATTTATACTTTATAGTCACGAGTCTGTTATTGTATCGGGCGGCGGACATGGAAATACGGAATAAAAAGTTTATATGATATCATCGTCTTTAATAATTGTCTACCGTACTATTAATAATTAATATTATGCCGTAGAATTCGTACATCATAACCCATAACAATGGATAAAAATTCGTTCGGTTTTCAACCAGAGAAAAATTATTCTATGCTTCAAGCAAACACTATTACATGAAAAATGAATAGGTAATAATTAGGTATTTCTGCAACTTTTTGATACGCATTACGCATAGGGTTCGTCGACCACCACTGAACTAAATCTCCACTCCACATTCCCCCCACCACTTAGTCTGTGGTTCAACACATGTTGGCCGTGTAATTTAACGGCCAATGATATGAGGCGAACTACGACTAAGGTTGGGAAGGGTGGGATGCGCTAACCAGACTACTCCTCGTATTGTTGCGGACATACCTGATACCTATCTGTTTTGTCATGATACTATTATACGATAATAAAGATTACAGGACGCTCCTTGCTAAAATATAGTAACCACGGACTAAGATATACAGGACTGGACACGAGATGAATATTGTGGTTACGAAATGTTTTACAACAGGCGGAGTTCGGGGGGATATTTTCCTTTTAGCATTACTAGCGCCGTCTTAGTGGATACTTATGGAACTAGAAATTTGTATGATGTGTTCTAGTTCCATAAGTATCCACTAGGACGGCGCTAGTAATGCTAAAAGGAAAATATCCCCCCGAACACTGCCTGTTGTAAAACATTTCGTAGTCAACCCCCCCACACCCTCCAACCTTGTCGTGTCCAGTCCTGTATATCTTAGTCCGTGATAGTAACGAACAAAATATATTGTTATCATTGCTCCCCGAGTTTGTATATAATTTGCCTATACTTTGCTCGTAAGGAGTAAAATAGGAAACTCTAGGTGGATATTATAATATAGAGGTGTAAACACTTTAACCACTATAATATATTATGTCTATATCCACCTTGAGGAAACTGTTAAACAATCTCGGGTGGCTATCAATATTCTAATGTTATTTTGATAAGAAATAGTTCTCCAGTTTTTTATGCTAGTGTGCATCTGTATTCTGTATAATAGGTACTGTCGTAAATAGTATTTGCTTCAAGTTGAACAGAATCGAGGGTAGACTAATATTACTCTATGGGGTTGACTCGTAGAGCGGATGAAGTGATAAGACAATCTCAGACGCATAAAGACCTATAAACTAATGGGCAGCGTCTACCACACGATTTGGGTGCATGTTTTCGAAAATCAAGTTTTAGAATGACGAGATTTAGAAAATCTATATTTTAGAATATGAAACTATTAGAAAATCTGTGTTTTAGAAAATAAAATAAATAAATACAGAGTTTTTAAATAAAATACTGTCTTATTTTATAATATAATTTACGATACAGAAATAATGTAGAAATTATGATACTTTTCCAAATCTGTAACTAGTTTATGTTTGATCGGGAAGACGGGAAATATCAAAATACATAATATTTATAAATATAATACTTTGTTACCTACTTAATAATCGTTATCAAGTTTAGTTATGAAGAATGAAGATTTATATAATATGTTATTTTCTATTTAAATAAATTGGCTGAAGAAAATGGAATCTTTTTTAAAGAAAATAACAATTTGGAAATAATAACCGATTTCGAACAGGCAGCGATTAATGCAATGAATAATTATTTCCGTTTGTAATCCATTCGGCATGTTTTTTTCATTCACAACAGTTGATATATCTCGTAAGATCCAAGCGTTTAGGTTTGGTTACAAAGTACAAAAATGTGCTAGAGTTCAATTTTTGACAATTTATATACGAGTAAACAGTAAAAAAAAAAAAGGTGGGTAAGTGGATGTCGCTCTGCTGTACAGTAGGTTACAAGTGGGTCACAGTATAATTGATGCTATTAAATTTGAATTCAATGATATAATATCATTGTATAAGAAAAACGATTCTGAGCGAAGACGGTATGTCAGTCTAGGTTTAAGACAAATTATATACATATCTATGGTATTAAAAAAAAATTTACCTATAATAAATTCCAAATTAATCATATCACATTATCACAATATCCATTAGGTACTTATAACACGTTATACACCAACAACAAACCCTGATACTATCATATATATATAATAGTACACTTTAGAAGTTTCAAGTAGGTACCCACGAATAATATTTTATAATCACAACAAAATAACTAGGTTTTTTAATATGTAATTTCGTCCAAATTTGAACATAAAATGACTATAAAAATAAACTGTGATAATATATATTTTAGATTTTTCGGTAAGAGAATTAACTACTTACGTGGAATCTTGTTTTAAATTTTCAATCCTTAGCTATAAAAACTGAACATTTTATAATTTATTAATTACGATGATTAATAATTTTCGAGATTTTGAAAAATTCTGTCAAAATTCGATGTTAAAATGCTTATAAAAAAAAATTGTGCCTATGTATTTTTAATATTTTTCAACTGATATTGTAACAATATATCAGGAGCCTTGTATTAAATTTTTACACTTTTTGGCCCAACAGATAAAACTTTATTGATATTAATAGAAAAAAAAAACTAAAAAAATTGAAAACTTAAAATGTCCGTAAACGGCTCAAAAAGAGTCAAAATATTTTCAAAATTGTATGGTGTATAGGAAATGCTAATATAAACATTCAGTGAAATTTTCATGTATCTACAGTAATTCGTTTTTTAATTACAACAAAAAAAGGAAATTGCCACATGAGAAATCGAGTGAATATCCAATGTTGTAAAAATTTGAATTTCAAACGTTCATAAAAATTTAATTTGACTTTCCGGTAGAAATTTTTTTATTGATAAAGGTAGACAATCTTATGAGTAATCTTGTATTAGATTTTCAAATCTTAGATTTAAAAAGAAAAATTTTTACGAATTCTTAACTCAAAATAATTTGCTAATTTTCGTGATTTTTCTATATTTTGTCAATTTTTGAACTTTAAATGCTTATAAAAAAAAACGGTGACTTACGATTTTTAATATTTTTAATCTGCCTTTGAAACAATATACTAGGAGCCTTCTATTAAATTTTCAAGTTTTTTTAACCAACAAATACAATTTTATTGATATTTCTAGAAAAAAAACTAAAAAAAAATGAAAAATGAAAATGTCCCTAAACAGTTCAAAATAAATCAAAATCTTTTGAAAATGTTATCGTGTATAGAAAATGCAAATATAAACAACCAGTGAAAATTTCATGTATATACGTTCATTTATTTTAGAGTTACACCAAAAACCAAAATCGATTTTTTGGAAAACCGATTTTGCGTAAAAATTCCCGTTTTTTCCTTAATTTTTCTTTTGTTTTTCCCGGCGCTTTTGAAAACTACTGGGAAATTTAAATTTTGACCTCCCCAATGCACCAACGATATTCACTTTCCAATCGAACAAGATACTGAAGTCGAAAATCGAAGCATTATTTCGACTACTTATCGTGTACTCAGACACAAAAAAAATAAAAAAAAAATACACACATCATTGTAAAATCAATACATTCATCGTTTCACTCAGAATCTAAAAAATATATTTAAATATGTAAAATATGTAGAAGAATAGTTAATGATTCTAATTCAAATTTAGATTAATTTATGAAGAGCTATTGCTAATAATCTTAAGTATTAACAATTATTATATTTATTTTTTATTATGAAAGAATTATTAGAAAACATTTTATATAGGACTGCAGGGGCGTATAAAAGGGTGATGTGGGGGGTCAGATCCCCCCATAGGCATTTTTTTTTTAAATTTTATAAAATAGTGTTCTTAATGACTTAATGTAAGGAAATTACAAGGAAAAAAAATGGCAAGGATTTTTTGTAAATTTTTATTTTAACACAATATTCAACAATTAATTAAAAATAATTTACTTAATATTAATCAGTAATCATATATTTATTTCATATTCATATAATCGTATTATGTGATATTTGATAATATGTATATTATATAATATACAAGTATAATAAATTATTATAAGAATAATAATATGTGGCAGACCAGCCACGGGCCGTCGCCACCGTCACCGATATCAACGCGGCGGAGACGACGCCCGCATGTCCGTGCGTATAATAAATAATAATACATTTTCCTATACATTAGAAAAAGAAATATTATTATGGTATAATATAAGGTTATTGCACGATGGTTTTTACGCATTTATACCAAAACTGACAGTGGCGTCCACAGGGGGGAGGCTAAAGGGCTGAAGCCCCCCCCATTGCCCGTATTATTACTACTTTTCAAAAAAATATTAATCAAGTTTAAACTGTCAACTATAGTAAATTTCATATATGTCTTACCAGAATGAATTCATTTTTGAAAAAACATTGTATTTGCATAAAAATGTTCATAAATTATCTGTAATTTTTCGGTAAAAGTATGAACTACTTGTATGAAAGACCTCGTATTAAATTGTCTAGCCTTAGATATACATGTTTTATATTTTATAAGTTTTGAACTACAAATTAACCGTGCAGGTTTTGACGAAATTTGATCTTTAAATGCTTATAAAAAATAACCATCACAGTACGTGTGTAACCGCCGACCGATTCACACGTGTGTTCACGGTCTTCGCTTATCGCATTTCTTAGCTTCCGATAGCAGTAACACACACGTCGCATTACGCAACTCACTGCAATTAAGAAGGTATGTTGTTATACTACGGCCCCCCATAACCAAATAGGTAACAACTTCCACCCCCGCCTTATACACCATCATGGACAACCATGATACACACATAACCCCCAATTCACAATCTAACTCACACAAAACATTCGCGGAAACAACAGCGAACTCATCCTTTCCAAAAAAAGACCAAGCAATTATCTTCAATACAGTAAATGACGTCCCGCAAATCGAGTACATCAAAGCATTCAGCCAACTTACATCGCCTAATAACATAAAATTCGCTTCACGAATATCCAACAATAGATTCTGCATTTATTTTGCTAGTAAGAGTATCGTTGACCATATTATCTCAAAACAATCGTATATCGTTATAAATAACACGCAAATCGCTTATCGTCGGCTCATTAGCCCGGCAAAACGAATCATCATATCCAATGTGCAGCCATCTATACCTCACGACATAATTATAAAAGCTATTAACAATAGCCTCATTAAAATATTATCTCCCATTACATTTATGAAAGCCGGTTTCTCAAACGATGAATACGGTCACATAGGCAGTTTTCGACGACAAGTATATTTACATCCCGACGATATCCATAGACTACCGAGTTCATTATTAATTAATTACGATCAAACCGATTATCGCATATTCTTCTCGGACGACACCGTGTTATGCTATATCTGCAAACAAACTGGTCACACCTCAAACCACTGCAAAAAAGATTTGGATAATACGATCTTAACTAATAGCAATATCCCTCCTCCGCCGGAAAACAAAGAAATCGAAAAAGATAATAACTCACAAAATGATCAAAATATCATGGACCATACTAACATAAATCATAGTATCGAAAACAATTATCAACAATCTGTCAACAAGCTGACTCCCCTTCAAGAACCAGCTGACCACATTAAAAGACCTATCTCATCATACGCCAGCACCAGCGACACCGACAATGCATCCACCACTGAGAACCCTATAAACACGTCACCAACAACACCTACGGAAACTCAAAACCATCAAACCAATAATAGCATCCTCACAACAAAGCTATTAGAATCCCAATCCAACGAAAAAAAAAAAACAAATGCAGGAATAACACATAATACACCCCTAACACCAATTAAGAGCACAAATATAAGCAAGCCTACCACCGAAAAATCCAAGAAAAATCCTCAACCCGCCAACAAAAAAATTAAACGCTCCAACTCCATAGAACTAATAGTAGCTAAACTGGACGAAACACTAGCCCCAGCCATAACTGTTTTTGAAGGAATCCCCAACCGTAAAATAGACTTCAATCAGCTCAAATACATTATTGAAAACTCCCTCAGCGTGGATCATCCCTCTAATATTCTAAACCAATTTAACATAACCCCGATGGAAATGATTGAAATATTAGACACGATTCGTCCGAAAATAAAAAACCTCTCGATTAAAAACAGGCTCACGAGACTATGTAACTCATATCTCGAGTCATTATGATTACGCAATCCCTCTTCAGTATAAATAATAAATAAAGCAAATAATTAAAAAATCATCTTCTCAAAATTATACAATAATCATCTTTACAAACACCAAATGCAGTCACAACCAAAAAATATTATACAATGGAACCTCAATGGACTCCATAAAAACATCGATGAAATTAAACTTATAATAAACTTACATCAACCTATTGCAATATGTCTTCAAGAGACTAACCTTAAATATGACGAATCTCCACCTTATATAAATAACTACCAATATGCAACTAAAAACCGTAGAGGCTGTCTGAGGGCAAGCGGTGGTGTCTGCATACTCATCAATAACTCATTTCCTTGGGAGGAAATCCCTATCCATTCAAACATAGAAGCCGTCGCAATATCAATCACACTCGAAACAAAAACCACCCTCTGTAATATCTACATCCCAAATCAATTCAACTTCACACTCATAGATTTAGAAAATATTATCAAACAATTACCACGTCCCTTTATTATTGTCGGGGACTTTAACAGCCACAGTATTACATGGGGTTCATATAAAACCGATTCAAGAGGAAAAATAATAGAAAAATTATTGGAACAAGATAACATCGTAATACTTAATAACAACGAGCAAACTAGAATAAATCCCTCGAACAGAAACCTTTCAGCTATCGATTTAACGTTCTCTACACCTACCATAGCACAAAGATTACACTGGCAAGTATTAAATGAAATATACAATAGTGACCATCTCCCAATCTCTATACAATTCATTTCCAATGCACTTCAAACAAACTACTCTACAACAAAATGGAACCTCAAAAACCCTGACTGGCCTCTATTCGCAAACCTTCTGGAAACAAAAATCAACGCGTCAGAATTCACGGATGAAGATATAGATATCGAAAAAACAGTATCCAAATTCACTGAAATCATCATAGAGACTGCAGAACAAACAATAGGCTACTTGAAACCCCCCTCCAAAAAAACACCGGTTCCGTGGTGGAACAATGAAATTAAACAATATATATCACAAAAAAATAAAGCACTGAAAACATTTATAAAAACCAGATCACTCGAGGACCATATAAAACTAAAAGAACTCAGAGCAAAAACAAGATTCTTGGTCAAAAGTAATAAAACTCTAACATGGCGAAACTTCACCTCCGAAATAGGTGCCCAGGTTGATCCCCACATTATGTGGAACAAAATCCGTTCATTACAGGGACGGAAAAAGCACAGTAATATCTATCTCTCCACAAACTCATCTTTAAACACCGATCCATCTTCAATTGCCCACCACCTTGGAAAATATTTCGAAAAAAACTCCAGCAATGAAATGTACAGCCACGACTTCTTAAGGGAAAACGAAAACATACCATCACCTCAACCCTCCGTAATATCGCCCCAAAATACTAATCAGTCTTACTTAAACAGCCCTATAACAATTAATGAAGTTTTGAAAACTCTCAAAAAATGTACCAGCAAAAGTACCGGACCAGACAATATCCCTTATAGCTTTATTCAAAACTTTACAATCGACACACTTAAAATACTCCTAAAAATATACAATACCATCTGGAACAACAACGTATTTCCACAAAATTGGAGAAACAGTATCATCATACCGATAAGCAAACCAGGAAAAAACAAATTCTCAACTGATGGCTACCGACCCATTTCACTTTTAAATACCTTGTGTAAACTCCTAGAGAAAATTGTAAACCAACGTTTAATATGGTTTTTAGAACAGTCTTATTATCTCACCCCCGAACAATGCGGGTTCCGGAAAAATAAAGGTACATATAACTGCCTTTCCAAAATTCACGCAGAAATACAAAACACATACTCCGAAAATCAATACTTAGGTATGATCAGTCTCGATTTGATGAAAGCCTACGATACAACATGGAAACCGCACATTTTAAACAGTCTCACTAAAGTACTAAGCCAAAACCAAATGTTCAATTTTATTAGTAACTTTCTTAAAACAAGAACATTTCAAGTAAGAATCAACCAAACTCTATCCAAGACTTTCTCACAGGCTAACGGAGTCCCTCAAGGATCTTCAATTTCGGTTACGCTCTTCCTCATAGCCATCAACAATATCACACAGAACATTTCTCCACCTGTCCATTCTACACTCTTCGCGGATGACTTTAATATTTACTGCCGAAGCAAGAGCTTAGCAACCGTCCAAACCCACCTACAACAAGCCATCAACAATCTGCTTAAATGGACCCATACATCTGGCTTCACTTTCTCTCCTGAAAAATCACAATGCACTGTGTTTACACGTAGGCGCAATCAAAACGCTATAAACATAAAAATGGGTGAATACCAACTAATAAATAATAATACAATTAAAATCCTCGGCATCATATTCGACAGAAAATGTTCCTGGACCCACCACATCAACTCCTTGAAAAACTCAATTTCTCCACGTCTCAATGTTATAAAAATGTTATCCCACACATCATGGGGTTCTAAAACTCATGTTCTATTAACAATATACAAGTCACTTATACTTTCTAAATTCGATTACGGATCCTTCATTTGGACAACGGCACATAAATCAATATCAAAGAAACTAGATACAATCCACAACTCAGGTCTCCGTATGTCAATTGGCGCTTATCGTTCAAGTCCAATTCCTAGTATCTATAATCTTGCCTGCACACAACCTCTAGACATAAGAAGACTCAAAATTACATTGAATCACGAATTAAAATTAGCAAGTACCCTTCCTACTCTTGACTTCAAACCAATATTTCAAATGTTACCATCATTACTCCAGGAGAACAACCTTGATACTTCCAAAATACTCACTATTACTCCCTCTCTCACCCCCCAATGGAAAAATCTCATTGAAACCAACACTGAACTTTCTATATTCAAAAAAGACGACACACCCCCTTCCATCTACAAAAAAGAATATTTCCACATAATTCAAAACATCACAAGTGAAAAAATGTATACAGATGCATCCAAAAGCCAAAACGGGGTTGGCGCTGCAGTAATCTGGAATAATTCGGAACTCATGTATAAACTTCCTAGCACTTGCTCAGTTTTCACAGCAGAGTCAATCGCCATATTAAAAGCACTCGACATAATAACCGATCATCACCTACAAGACACCATTATCTTCACTGACTCCCTCAGCGCTATCAACAATATTAAAAACACATATAACCCATCAGACATCGGCCTACATATTCAGAATAAAATCCACACTTTACAATACCATAATAATTTCAAAATCAAACTCTTCTGGATCCCCGGACATTCGAGCATAAAAGAAAACGAACTAGCTGATCTCGCCGCCAAATCTGCAATCTCCTCTCCACTATCAACGTCCTCACAAATAATCTCTTCCAGCGACATACGATCACTTATAACAAAGAAATGTCAACAAACATGGCATCAGAGGTGGACTTCTTATTACACAAAATTAAATCGTATAAAACACAACACCGTCAATTGGACATTTCCTATCGAAATCCACAGAAAATTCGAAGTCATAATAACCAGACTCAGAATTGGACATACGAAAATTTCTCACAGTTTCCTAATGGCCAAGGAAGAACCACCCATGTGCCCATCCTGTGGTGTCCAAGTCACCATCAGTCACATCCTCACCGAATGCCAAACATACCACAATACCCGAACCAGCCACAACCTGCCCGAATCACTCTCCGAAATATTAAGCAACCACCCTCAATCCATAGTCAACATCATCAAATTCATCACAGCCGCCAATCTTCAAACCAAAATTTAGTACAATTTAGATTTAGTAAATAATATTTATGTATCTATAATCTCCTCTCTGTAAGCCCAATGGCCCATGTTGCCGAGGGTATAAATATAAATAAAAAAAAAAAAAAAAAAATAACCATGATGCCTATGTATTGTTAATATTTTAGCTATAATAAAAAAACTTACTTATTACATTTTTAAGCTTTTTGACCGGATAAATATTTTTTTATTGACATTTATAGAAAAAAAATTTTAATTAATCAAATACAATTCAAATTAAGACGGTATAACCAAGCTTGTTACCAAACAATTTAAATAAATTTTCATTTTTTTTCTCCAATTATTTTTGAAAGCACTAAGAATTTTCAATTTCGACTTCCTAAAAGTACTAACTATATCCAATTTGCTTCCAAAAACATACATTGGGCATCGAAGCTTATGATCAGAGCATTTTTTCTACCAGAAGAGTTGAAAAGTTACAAACATTTTAAAATACCCCAAATAAACGTCTGCAATTATTAGACTGGACAAAACAAAAATTAAATTGTAACTAATTTTCAAGCCCCTCCCTTTAAAAAATCTTGCGGACGCCACGGCAAAACATTATCAATTTTGTATATTATCAACTAACATGGATATACCTACAACATACTAGCTAATAGCTATCAGTAATTTGTTCATTGAAAGCTAAAAATAACTTAAATAATAAATATTATTGACTAAAAAAAAAAGAAAATTAAATTTTGTTCTATAATTACTTGTAGAATTTAAAATAAAATGTATTGAATATATATATATGTTTTATAATTTATTAGGTATTTAAATGAGCACATACCTAGGTTTAGGTATTTTCGTTCCATAATAATTTGTTTGCAACTGATCCCCCCCATACAAAAGTTATGTATACGCCACCGTATAGGAGTAAACAGTAGGTACTTCTAAAAATTTAAATTTTAAAAGTTTTATTTTCTAAATCATAGTGTTTCTAAAACTTATATTCTAAAACTCAGCATTCTAAAATATGACTTTCGAAAACCTGCCTCAATACTCCACCATACCACCTTGCATATAGTTCAAGGGGACGGGATAGAGTGAGAGAAAAGGAACTATTCGTTTAGGACAATCTTGTTAAAAGATACTTTTAATTTGTATTTAAATAGAGATACAAATACATCAACTTAAAAAGTATTTAAATAGTATTTAAAGTACTTTTTTCAATAAGTATTTAAGAACAAATACAAATACTTAGAAAGTATTTAAACACAAATACTTATTTTAATACATTTGTTTTAAGTTTTACCTTTGGGTTCAATACTTTTTCTCTGATATTTTAACTTTAAATTTGACCATGAGATCAAACTCATTCAAACTGTACATATTAATTATTATTATATAGTTAATACTTAATATTTCATATATTATAATGCATGTTCCATATTCTGGTACTAACCAAGGTACCTATAATTGTATGATAAGTTAATAATCACCTAATGATCGTTTTAATTATTTATTGTATGAGAACTAAATAGATATTATAAGAACCTTTATCTCCACAACAAACCTAGCTTCTGGAGAAAATAATTTATATATAAATGCTATATTTCTGTAGTGAAAATATTTGTATTAATGTATATATTACGTATGTATACTATTCAATTATTCAACAGGAAAAAAAATAAGATCATAGGTAAACGTAAAGTCGTAAACCGAATCAGCTGATCGAGTTTCGCTTCATTATTGTTCTATGTTTATAGTTTGGAGCAGGGGTCTCCAAACTACGGCCCGCGGGCCAGATGCGGCCCGCGAACAAGTTTTAACCGGCCCGTGGCCCGCATAGGACGCATAGGTAAATAAAGATAAAAAAATTATTTCAAAAATGTATTTATATTATATTATATTTATACCTATTTATTTTTATTTAAGTATATTGTAAAGTAAACAATATTCTATACAAAAATATAAAGTAAATATATTATTTATATAGGTACCTATATTATCATAAAGTTAAAAATTATATGTTTTAATAAACTTTTGGCCCGCTAAGAGCATTTGATTTTTTTTGTGGCCCTTGAATAAAAAAGTTTGGAGACCCCTGGTTTGGAGTTTCAAATAATTCACATCACAATAAACTAATATAGGCTTCAATGAAACAATAATATTTTGCATTTTAGGAGGCTATGTCGGGAATAAACTTACTAAATTTCAATGATATTACTCATGACTATATTATTATTTAGTCATGATATTACTTTGATTTCTGAGAAAAAAGATAATAAATAATCATTTATTATTGAAAAAAAATCGATAAAGTATTTAAATAAAAGTATTTGATTTTCAAATACAAATACGTCCAAAACCGTATTTAAAATACTTTCCAAATACTTTATTCAAAAAGTATTTAAAAAGTATTCTAAATACAATAAAAGTATTTAAATACATTTACTCAAATACTTTTACTCAAATACTTTACAAGACTGGTTTAGGATTATCATGAAAAAACATTTACATTATAATATTTCAGCTTGTTTTAGTATACAGATTTGAATTTTTTAATTTATTATCTGTGTTATTATTTATGGTTATTATTCTGACGCATAGAGTAATAATATTATATTACTCTATGATCTGACTCCGGTGAACTGATTAGAATTATTTAAGGCCGATATGATTATATATCAATACCATAGACATATTATACATATATATTATATATGTTAAGGTAAAAGTACGAATAAGCTGTAAATCCTAGGATACATAAAATAGTTTAGTCAAACCCCGAATAATTTTTGTAGTTTGAACTTTTACAGACGAGATTTGGTAAATCTTAGGATAAACAATCAGTGTTAGACGTTAGTAAAAGTCCGAAATTGTTTACCAATTGTGTGATATTTTTTATGCTGAATGTTAATTAATATAATATGTAAAATCCGAAATTATTATATTATAATTTATTATATTCAATTTAATTAATTTTATCATTATATATTATGACAACAAATTTTTGTTATTATTATTATTACTATAATTTATTATATAACAAAATTTAAATTAATGCGTTCATTTTATAAAGATCGATTTTAGGGATTTTCATTTCGACTTTTTTTTTTTTTCTTTTTAAACTTCATTTTAAAAACATACAATCTGTAATTTAAATTTACAATAAGCATGTAGCGGATATACATTGATTTATTTGACATGCGACGCTTGAAAAAAGAAGCTACCCAATAGCAACACTTTATGTCATTTCGACTTAAATATAATATAATAGATACCAGATAGGTAATAAGAATAACGGAAGACCTTGACACGTGTACCTACTCATACCGTCAATAAATTAGCTTGTCATAATTTCAAAATTTGTTGTCATAATATATTGTATAATGATAACATTAATTTAATTTAATATAATAAATTATAATATAACAATTTCGGACTTTTACATATATTAATTAACATTTAGCATAAAAAATATCACACAATTGGTAAACAATTTCGGACTTTTACTAACACTGATTGTTTATCCTAAGATTTACCAAATCTAGTTTGTAAAAGTTAAAACTACAAAAATTATTCGGGGTTTGACTAAACTATTTTGTGTATCCTAGGTTTTACCGAAATCAATCGGTAAATGTCCGAAATTCGGAAATTTACCGTCAGCAGTCGGCGAAACCTAAGATTTACCGGTAAATTATAGGTTTTACAACTATTCCGTACTTTTACAGTAACATATATTTATATTATGTTTACGACTATGATCAATATTTGATATGTCCAGTTGCTCAAACGATCGGTAAAAAGAGTTTATTAAACAGTCGGATAAATATCTTTATTGGTTCCCTTAAGTGTCGTGGTGTTGAAAAGTGAGTCGTAATTTGACGGCATTTATAGTTTAGTTTAGTGTATTGTCTACCCATAGATAATATAAATATATTCTTATATTATCTATGTGTCCACCAGGAGAGCTTAAAAAGGCCCATTATTTATATAATTGTGTATTATGGCCGTACATACGCATTAAAACTTAAATTTGTACTTTTGAGTTTTGGATCTAAAACTGATATTTTTGTGTGCCTAGAGCACGGCTATAGATAATATGGTTGCGGAACGAAACAAGAAAATGTGAAGCTTAAAACGTATATTAGCTTTAACACCAGCACACAGCGCTCTCTGGGTGATAAATTGTATGACTACATTAAAAATTATATCATTCTGTATTTTTGTCATAGTTATTGTTTTTCAATAATAATTATACAGAAGTAAAATACAGTAGTACAATAATATTTATGTTTGTATATTGTATATACGAATATTATAGGTATGCAATAAATAAATAATTCAGGTTTATAGTGCTCGCTCAAGTATTTATATGTATTAATTAATAATTACACATCAATATTTAGACTAACTATAGTAATAGTAGCTAAACTTAAATATATTATATTAATTTTAAAATTAAATTTAAGAAGTAACCAATTTTGATAATTTTTTTTTTGTTTTATTCAATTGTTTGGCTTCAATATTTTTTGAATAACTATATTGACGCATTCTCATCGTTATATACATAACAAACATATCTGTAAGTATTTCACTTTTGTGATCATTACAATTCACGCGGGAAAGCAAACTGTGTACAACAAAAATAAAAATACTTTAATAGTTTTATCATATTTATTCAATGGATATATACAGTGGCTATTTTTCAATAGGGGGGTTGACAATTAATTACAATTTTATTTTTATTTTGTCCATTCTAATAATTTAAGACGTTTATGTGAGGACATTTTGACAAAACCACAGTTAATTTGTAGTTAAGAACTTCATTAATATATTTTTGTAAAGTAATAATTATACGGCAATGGGGGGTTTTAGCCCGTTTTAGCCCCCCCTGTGTACGCCACTGGATATATACTTAAATTATAATATAGTATGTCATATATAGTCTGCATTTTAATATATTATATAGCCATGACCGTGGTTTGCAATTCTGCATAATATAGACGTGGTACAATAATTATTAGTTCTAACAAATACCGTAGATGGCGCGACAGGCTCGTAATTTTAGTCACGTGACTTTTCAATAACATTCCAGCTCGGTGTAATGCGTTGTTTAGTATAGCCCGTTCCGAAACCATATTATCTATAGCCGTGACCTAGAGTTATCAGATCTACCTATACACTCTTAATTCTTATAAAGATTATTAAATTAATCATAATAATTACTTAAAATACTCAAACTTACTTACGTCTTTTATAGTTGCATCAACTTTTATTTGTTTTTAGGCGCGTCTGTAGATAAATTATTGAGAGGGGATCACAAGTTGAATTACTTTTAAAATTCGATTGAAGGTAGACATTGTTCGACTGTCTCATTGACTTTTTCGTACTTGGCTGGTAGTCAGTTGGTCGGTACTCAATTTAATTTAATTGTATTTTAAGTATATAAATATCGGAAAAATAAACTTTGTATTTAAAAAGGTGCTCTGCTGTACAGTAGGTTACAAGTGGGTCACTGTATAATGGATGGTATTAAATTTGAATTCAATGATATAATATCATTGTATAAGAAAAACGGTTCTGAGCGGAGACGGTAGGTATGTCAGTCTAGGTATAAGACATATTATATACTTATCTATGGTATTAAAAAAAATATATCTATAATAGGTACCTATAATAAATTACAAATGAATCATATCACAATATCCATTAGGTACTTATAACGCGTTATACTTCAACAACAAACCCTGATACTATCATAGATATATTATAATAGTGTATACTTTAGAAGTTTCAAGTTTCAAGTACCCACGAATAATATTATACAATCACAACAAAATAATTAAAAAAAGTTATTCTATTTCATCTTCGTGGAATCTTGTTTTAAATTTTCAATCTTTAGATGTAAAAGTTGAACATTTTATAAATTTTTAACTACAAAATAATTATTCAATTTTAAATTTGATAAATTTTGTCGAAATTCGATCTTTAAATGCTTATAAAAAAAAATTGTGCCCTTATATTTTTAATATGTTTCAACTGATATTGTAACAATATATCAGGAGTCTTGTATTAAATGTTTACACTTTTTGGCCCTACAGATAAAACTTAATTGATATTTATAGAAAAAAAAACTAAAAAAATTTAAAACTGAAAATGTCCATAAACAGCTCAAAAATAGTCAAAATATTTTCAAAATTATAACAAAATAAGGAAATCGCTACATTATAAATCGAGTGAATATCCAATGTTGTAAAAATTTGAATTTCAAACGCTTTAAAAAATTTAATTTGACTTTCTTATTGACATTTTTTTTTTTGATAAAGGTAAATAAAATTATAAGGAATTTTGTATTACATTTTAAAACCTTGGATTTAAAAAGAAAATTTTTACGAATTCTTAACTCAAAATAATTTGCTAATTTTCGTGATTTTTCCATATTTTGTCAATTTTTGAACTTTAAATGCTTATAAAAAAAACTATGACTAAGGATTTTAAATATTTTTCATCTGCCTTTGAAACAATATAGGAGGAGCCTTGTATTAAGTTTTTAAGTATTTTTACTCAACAAATACATTTTTATTGATATTCATAAAAAAAAAACTAATAAAATTGGAAACTGAAAATGTCCCTAAACAGTTCAAAATAAATCAAATTATTTTGAAAATGTTATCGTGTATAGCAAATGCAAATATAAACAATTAAACAACCAGGGAAAGTTTCATGTATCTACGGTCATTTGTTTTGAAGTTATACCAAAAACCAAAATCGATTTTCTCGAAAACAGATTTTGCATAAAAATTAGGTACCGTTTTTCCTTAATTTTTCTTTTGTTTTTTTACGGCGCTTTTGAAAACTACTATGAAATTTTTACTTTTGACCCCCCAAAGTACCAACTTCCTTTCTGAAAAGATACTGTTGAAGAAAATCCAAGCACTTTTACTGTCCTAAAAGGTGATGACAGACACAAAAAAAAAAAAAATAAAAAAAAACACCCATCATTGTAAAATCAATACATTCATCGTTCCACTCAGAATCTAAAAAAAATAGATACATTTAAAACTGCCTGTATAGAACTGATGAAAGTTCGTCATCCATTCAAAAATATTACGAAATAATAACAAACAATACTTGACATCCGTTAACTACCTAATTTATTATAAATAGGTATGTAGCCTAATTAAGAAAACAAATTAATTACCTGTTTTCAGTAGACAATATTTACCACAGCGGTCAGTAAACTTTATTCATTATTAATTATTTCACGACAATTTATCTTTTTTTATAATGTGTTAATGTGTTATACTGTTATTTATAATTCAAAACAATTAAACTTCCATGCCACGAACCCAGGCACAGGCGCGGATCCAGCCTACATTAACGGGAGGGGCGGATTTTTAGTATCTAAATATATTTACTATTTACCTACTGGTAAATACGAGTATATATTTATATATCTATCTCTGTTTCAAAAGTAAGAATTAGTAAGAATATCAAATGACTACAGTGAAACTCAATCTCGGTTTTTTGGTCGGAAACACTTTTATTGGTACAGAAATAAACATAAAATAAATAATAATTCACTAGAGTGCAGTTGTCATTCATACGCGTACAACCGTCGCGCCTCTATGCTCGTGCTGAGGAGTTTCCCTACAACATAGAGATTACGCGAACAACATAGAAATTACGCGGCCTGCGGTACTATATTATAATTTATAGTAAAAAGTAAACTAATTATTAATTGTAGTGTGGCTTCAGCAAATTGCTTCGTTGGACTAACCTGTTTTAATTACTAAGTTGTTTAAATATATTATTCCTACATGGCTACACATACTACATACATATATTCAGGCGCGCACATAGAATTTTTGCTTGGGGGGGCTTAATAATTTTTCTTTTTCCCTTACACACAAGTAAACAATTAAAACTCATTTTTAAATAACCACTTTTGTTTATTATTATCATATGTTATATTATTATGTATTTAATATTTATATAATTATATTTATAACTAAATATTATGACAAATTAATTTAAAATTTAAGTTTCCTGGGAAAGTTTCCTATTCAGAAAGAATTTTTAATACTTCGGATTCTTTAATTTGTATTTCTCGATGTATGTGGAGATTTTCCAGACCATTTAAACGTGACTGTCCCATTGTGTTCCGGAGATAGGTTTTAATTCGCCGTAGTGTGGAAAACGACCTCTCAGCCGTACTTGTACTTACACGAGCGCTTCCCCGCAGTAAGGCATTTGGCTGGCTTATCAAATAACAACGTTAACATAGAATTAAAAAAAATATAAATATATGTAAAATTCAGAATTTTCTAATTTTGATACATAGAAATGTATTATTTGTAATAGTTTGTATTGTATAATTTTTAGTTTCTTTAAGCCCCGTTCACACGATCAAATAATTTATCAAATATTTGATGTATGTCAAACTTCAAATATTTTAGAAATGGTTCTAAAATATTTGGAGTTTGACGAATGTCAAATATTTGACAAATTATTTGATCGTGTGAACAGGGCTTTAGACCAGCGGTTCTCAAACTTTTTAAATTTGCGTGCCACCAGCTACACCATTTCCCAGTTACAAAAATTTCCGGAAACTCACTGTTCTCACAAGTTATGGCATATCAAAGTTGCAGCGATTACGCGTGTATCGGCACTCGTCGCTACGCTCCTCGGCGCCGTCGCTCCGCTCCGCAAATCGAAAATATCCCCCTATTTGCTTTGTCAACTACCTCAGGTAAACCTCGGTTTTCCTCAATATTGTTTCTAAGTATATTTAGTCCCAGCGTGGTCACTCGCTCGTCCATTCAAAAGTACCTATATTTTTTAATATTGACAACTTTGAATTGCCATAACTTTTGAAGTTCCGGAAATTTTTTCAAATACTTGAATTAAGCATAAAAAACCAATTTTATTATAATTATTATTTTTAGATATGATCAGAAAAAATTTAACTGTTGTCGCAGATTAACTCTATGATAACGTTATTATATTATGATAAGCCAGCCAAATGCCTTACTGCGGGGAAGCGCTCGTGTACTTACTGGTAACGTTTTGATAGTTGAAATTTTTGGTTTAATACTAACATACTTAAGAAGAGTACTACTAGTACCAACTTCAGGTTTCTTTCGTTTTTGACTCATTTTAACTCAGCTTTTTTTTTACTCATACGCACATTCGACACAGGCTATCACAAAGAAAAAATCGAACAGACTGAATTATCTAAACGAGATTTTCATGCCACAGACAGTCGAAAGTCATAATTATCATTGTTATCGTAGTTAACAAAGTCGACCGTACGTAATCGTTATAGTATCTATAAATCTAAAAATAATTTTCAACGAAATAAAAATCGACGATAACCACCACAGAGTATATTGACTGTCACACATCTTATCGCGTAGTATTGAACTATTATGTATATATTATATGTGTATCTAACATAATAACAACATTTCAAAATAAAACATTATCATTTATCATTGTTTTGTTATGCTATATTTCCTATAATAATATTGTGTAATTGAATGTAAAAAATTTTTTTTTTTTTTGGGGGGGGGGGCTTAAGCCTCAAAGCCGCCTTCCCTTGGGTGCGCCACTGCATATATTATACAATTATATATTATATTATATCTACAATATACGACAAAATATTTAATCAATCTATGATGATGTGTCGGTGTCTATACAATTTTAACATTCATTATTCATAAATTATAACTTAACTTTAAAATATGCACAAAAATTAGTCCTAGTACATTTTGTTTTACATGAATAAACTAAATGTTATCCTTCGCTTTTACACCTATATATTAAATTAATAACAGTAAATTGTTTTTTTGAACAGGTACGTTTGTACTTAATTTTTATTTCAGAGTTGAAACAAGTCGTGGGTCGAAAAAAAAGACTCGAAACTAGACTAATTATTTGTTATTGGTTATGCAATTATTTATTATTATTGAATAATTTTAAAATAATAAATTAATAAGTAATCATTTCAATATTAATTACAAGCGATAGAATAATATAATACTGTAAAACGTAAAACTTTTTTGGGTGGATTAGAATTATTTTAGGAATCCAAGTTCCTGTAAGCTCTCTCTCTATCCTCTTCACTTAATATGGTCAAATATAGGTAAAAATAAGAAACCTATATAATATATATTATATTACGATATAATATTCCTTTATCGTTTCCTAGTGGTGGAGCTGGCTGGTGGTAAGACCTACGGGATCCTGGTAACGGCCACCGCGGCGGATGGTCGGCAGACGTCCGTCGGCAGCCGTTCATTCCATTCTCCGGCATCAGCGTTGACAGCAACTACCACGTCCCCGTCGCAGTCGACGGCCTTCACCAAATACTATTATATGGCGCTGTTCGGTCTGCTCATCGCTGGCTTCGTCGTTTTGTGCTGCAATTGCCGTGGTGGTAAGGGTAGATGAAATTGTACGAACCACAAACATATACCAATCCACCGACAAACAATATCCGCGGTATCACATGCGACAAACTCTAAGAATATTTATAATTTAGGTACCTACTATTATATTGGTAGCTGGAAAAAATACTTGGTATAGAAATAATACTCCCCTCCAAAAAAAAATTTAAATGTCCGAGGAAATAATACCCAAATAGAAAAAAATACCAGTTCGTTTTTAATTTGTTTACACAAATATTTTTAACATTTGTAATTTTTAATATCCCTTCAGTAACGTATTTAAAATAGTGCGACAATACTATCGCAATAAATTTTAATGGTATTATATTTTATAATATTTTAATAATGGATTTTCTTTTGTACATTTTTAATAATTTCCTGTGATAATATGTTTTATCTTATATTGTATTATTGGGAAAAATAATATTATTGTGTTAATATAAAATATATACCTATATACATGTTTTAGATTTTATTGATTAAAGAATTTATTGGTATTACAATGATGTGTTTTTTTTTCTGTCTGTCAGCAACATTTCGGATTACTAACCGAGCATGATTCGATTTTTGAGATCAACATCTTTGTGGTACAATAAAATATATTATATTTGTAATAAATGAGGACTGTCAATGTAGCCATTTAAAAGTTTATTCACGAATTATCCATCATTTTTATTCAATAAAGTTGAGTCTGGATTTTTCAATGAGATCATATTGCACTGACGCCCAACTTCAGAGATTTCATGACTAGCTTAATTAACTGATAACACGATAAGAAAACGTCGTACTTTTTCAATATTATCCATAACTAATTCAAATTCAAGGTCAGATTGTACTGATGAAAAAAAAATATTATTAGTATATATTAGGTAGGTATTAACACATTTTCAGCCGTGCCTAATCGAAGTCGCGGTATCATTATTAAAATGTTTTCAACTTTTCATACGCCATCCAGTGGCGTAATATTAGGATTTTCGTACCGACGTACAGTAAGTGTCAGCCTATATTATCATGCATAATAGTGAACCTACTTTATATGTACTACTATCTATTCGTTTAGAGCATAAATTAGTTAATTTATTTCATATTTTGATAACAAAATAACTAATTTGACATACAAAATTACATAGAAACATTTAATATAATGTGATATTGCAATTTAGTTGTTTTTTAATACTGATATTAATTAATTACGATTTGAACTTAATGACTTTCTTTCTTTCTTTCTGACCTTCTTTCCTCTATCTCTTTCCGCGTTCCTGTACATTACACTAGAAATCACTCTCTTTTTCTTGTCCCTTCTCACCGTTTCAACTACTCTCATAAGTCATAACCATCCTTTACACAGAATGCTTCGTCTGCTCAATAACTTATAGGCCATGATATTTTAAATGTATATCTTACTTAAGTTGGTTATTTTTTAGTTTTATTATATTGTTATGTTTTTATTTGTACTAAATATTTAGTTGTTTGCTCTGTAAATTACTATGTTTCACCTCGTTTTTTATATAAGATTACTCTATCACATTATTACTATAATCTTCTCTGTATATAACTTGTATTGTAAATCTCTTGAATTGCCGATTGGCGTTAAATAAACAAATAAAATAAAAATTAGTTGGGTACTTGGATGTGCATAAAATTAATGTATTACCTACGATAATATATTATACACATGTCAAGAGAATTTGACACAAATTTGTCTCTATTTGCGTTCAATGAACTAGATTTATGTTGTATTAGCTTTAAATTTTAATATTAATGTGAATCGATCTATATTAATACATTTAAATTTAAAAAGAAATTATGAGCGTATTTAAATTTTACACTGCAACTCATTACATACTTACAATTTGCTTAAACATTTTTTTATTTAAATTGCTAAATAATATATTAATATTGAATTAATAGTTATCAAAATCTTAAATGATAAAATAAGTAAACGTAATTATTCATAAGATTATAATATATTTCTATGTATTATATTATTTATATTTTATTAACTTTATGTTTTGAAATCCAGATGTAGAAACGTGTTCATTGATAATAATACAGTCGCAGTTTATAAATTTGGTCAGTACTTAAAGTACAGGTACCTAGAAAAAAAAGTTTAAATATAGAGGTGCAAAAAATATGTAGGTATTTTTACTGTCGAACAATTTCAGTACGTAACCTGTATATAATATGTAATATGTATAAATAATAAATCTAATAAAGATGTTTAATATAATTTACCTGCGTTTAAACTGTTTATTTATGGAACAATAATAACAAGGTATTTTTCCAAGTTATTATCATGTTGTATAAAGTATTATCGTACGTATTATGTGTTAGTAAAAAAGTCTTGCAAATGGATTTGTGTATCGATATTGTGGATAAAAAGTGTAAAATTGATATCCACGCTTCTGAAAAAAAAACCATGATTAATATTTATGTATTTATTTTAACAGATCGTTTTGAATAAGTACATAAAGGAAATTCAGCCCCAACGGAATTAAAAAACGAGTCTCACCGTATTAGTATCTCTATTTAGAACTTGATTGTCAGTGTCTTTTACAATATTAATATCAATATTCTTCATTTTTTTAAGTCTTTTATGTCTAAGCCTTTTCTGTTTCAGTGCATTATCATCATTAGTAATGTTTATATTATAGGTTTCTTCTAAATTAACATTATTTTCATCTGAAATTTTATCTTCGTTATCTACGGGGATTTCTTTATATTTGTAAGTTTTACTAGTTTTTAATGGTTTCTTATGCTTTTTATGTTTACGCTTTTTTTGTTTATGCGTTTTCTCTTTTGGTACATTATTTTGATTATTATTACGACTTGAATCTTCATCACTGACATCTACAGGAATCTCTTTATTGTTATACTTGATAGATTTGGAATGTTTCATATGTTTTGACTTTTTCTTAGGAGACGATTTTTTTCTTTTAGTTGAATTGGTTTTTTTGGAATTTTTTGATTTACTTTTAATTTTTAAACCTTTTACAGAATCATCATCTTCACTGTTAATTTGAAGACTAGAACTATTATTGACTTCATTGCTTTCATTGGGTGATATGTTTGCTTTCATCTTGTTTTTCTTTTTACCATCAGTTTTTTTATTTCGTGAAACTTCGACTTCATCATCATTAATATAATTTTTCTTACGACTTTTCTTTTTAACCCTACCATTATCATCATCATCATCAACATCGCTATCAATCATTTCTTTTTTTTTGCGGCTTTTATTCTTTTTATGCTTGTCATCATCATACTTCTTATCATTTTTCTTATGAATTTTATATTTTTTATACCGGCTATCAACGTCATCATTATTATCATCTTCATCATCATTGTAACTATCATTTTTATCATTTTTCTTATGATTTTTCTTCTTTTTATGCCTGTCGTGTTTTGAATGCTTTTTATGTTTTTTATTGAGCATCTTATGTTTTTTATGTTTATCTTTCTTTGGTTTTGTAGATTCTTTGATTACATTTTCATCATTACTTTTATCACTTATCATTGTTTCATGACTTTCTACTGAATTATTTATTTTTGAATCTAACTCTGAATCAGGCTCTTCTATATTGTGTTTTGGTTTACTAATAGGTAAATCATTCATAAGTATAATTTTTTTTCTACCAGGATCATCAGATCTTAAATTGTAACTTTGTGTGATGTAAGAACTATTATTAGATAATTTATCCAATTTAGAAATTTTATCATCAATATTATCGATTTTTTTAAACAATTGTTCTGACATTTTCTTGACGAAATCATCGTACATTTTACTGTGAATATCAGTATTTAATTTATCATCATAACTATTTTTGACAGTTTCAGTTTCTGATATAATTTTTTTATCATTATTAAGGTGACTAGAAATAATATTATTCATAGTATAATCCACGGACTGATTTATATCATTATTATAATAATCAGATTCCTTATGTGTACTGAAATCGTGATTTTTTTTTGGCGGAACGGTTTCCCATAAATTATTTGAATCACCACCCTCAATATATTTTGTGCTAAACTTGGGTAACATGTAACCATATGGATTATCATCTTCTTTCAGTAAATTATAATCTGACGTATAAGGGGCTTTATTCATGGCATGTTCCATGTTGGGTACTGTTCCCAAAAATGCATTATTTTGTTGTTTGATTCGATTAACTGGAATATATTTGGACTTATCCATGGTAGGCCTGGTTTCACAACCAGGATTAAAATTAATTTCTCCATCGTCATCTAATAAACTATTATTATGTTTATCAATTACATTTAAAACCAATGAATGTTCGTCTTCATTAGTAATTAAAATATGTTTATCAGGGTTAGAAGCTTTAGAGTTGAGTGAATTTGGTTCAAAAATGTTTTGGCTAGAATTTGATAAATTAACTTCATTCTCAGAATTTCCTGGAAAAATGTTTTCATGTACATTGGTAGATGGTACTATATTATTACCAGTTTTTTTCTGTATTATAATTCTACTTGGTAATTTAACTTTAGTTTTGTTTATATCAGGAATCTCTTCGTCTTTCGAAATACATGGAATAGGTATAACGTTACTTTTACTATTAACAGCACCATCATCGGATATAGGTTTCCCAGTTTCTGATTCAAAAGGATTTGGTTGAAGTACTTTATGACGAATAAAATGATCGTCCATTTTAGTCTTCTTATCAAAAGTGTCATTGGTTAATAACCCTTTTTCAGAATTTGGGAGTTTATTCGTCGTGGGAACTGAAACAATTGATTTATCACTTGGTTTCACTTCTTTGGCCTTTTCATTTGAATGATCACTAATAAACGATGATTGATCATCTGACTCAACATCAGTGAAATTCATATTACCAATACTATCAGCTATCTCTGGTTTAGTTGACTTGTAATTAACTTTGGGATTCGATTTATTCTTTTTCGTTATCCTCTTATCTTGTTTGCCTTTTATAGTTGGTGATTTATCATCAATTTTTTTCAAATCAGAATCTTCCATTGTAATACCACCCAAGTTGTTGTAATCGTCCGAAATGTCTAATATTTCGATATCCTTTCCAGGATTACCTATAGATTCGGGTTTACTATGAACATTTGGTTTATCGTGTTTATTAGAAATAGATTCTTCAGTAATATTAGGTTTTTCGATTATTGCCTTTGAATTGGGATTTAATTTTTCCTTAGATTTATTTATTTCTACAATATTTTGACTATTGTGGTCATGTGGAATTGAAAATGCAATATTATAGTCTTCTAAGTTTGGTAGACTTATGTCATGTTTTTCCATCGGTTTAATAGGTGTTTCATCAAAGTTTATTGAAGGTAGTTGTAAGCCATCTTCATCTATGGGACTTTTTAATAATTCCTCAATTGAACTTGGAACAGATTTATCGACTAGATCATTTATTTTTTGATTCTCAGGTATATTATGAGAAATACCTTTATCGTCTTTCAAAATACTTTTAGCAGGTATAACGTTAACGTTACCATCAACAACATCATCATTGGATATAGGTTTCAAAGGTTCCGATTCAAAAGGATTTGGTTTGGGAACATTATGAAGTATACCATCAAAGTCCATTTTAATATTCTTATCAACAATTTCATCGCTTGATAATCCTTTTTCAGAATTTGGACGTTTATTCGTCTTGGGAACTAAAACAATTGATTTATCACTTGGTTTCAGTTCTTTGGACTTTTCATATGAATGATCACTAATAAACGATGATTGATCATCTGACTCAACATCAGTGAAATTCATATTACCAATACTATCAGCTATCTCTGGTTTAGTTGACTTGTAATTAACTTTGGGATTCGATTTATTCTTTTTCGTTATCCTCTTATCTTGTTTGCCTTTTATAGTTGGTGATTTATCATCAATTTTTTTCAAATCAGAATCTTCTATTGTAATACCACCCAAGTTGTTGTAATCGTCCGAAATGTCTAATATTTCGATATCCTTTCCAGGATTACCTATAGATTCGGGTTTACTATGAACATTTGGTTTATCGTGTTTATTAGAAATAGATTCTTCAGTAATATTAGGTTTTTCGATTATTGCCTTTGAATTGGGATTTAATTTTTCCTTAGATTTATTTATTTCTACAATATTTTGACTATTCTGGTCATGTGGAATTGAAAATGCAATATTATAGTCTTCTAAGTTTGGTAGACTTATGTCATGTTTTTCCATCGGTTTAATAGGTGTTTCATCAAAGTTTATTGAAGGTAGTTGTAAGCCATCTTCATCTATGGGACTTTTTAATAATTCCTCAATTGAACTTGGAACAGATTTATCGACTAGATCATTTATTTTTTGATTCTCAGGTATATTATGAGAAATACCTTTATCGTCTTTCAAAATACTTTTAGCAGGTATAACGTTAACGTTACCATCAACAACATCATCATTGGATATAGGTTTCAAAGGTTCCGATTCAAAAGGATTTGGTTTGGGAACATTATGAAGTATACCATCAATGTCCATTTTAATATTCTTATCAACAATTTCATCGCTTGATAATCCTTTTTCAGAATTTGGACGTTTATTCGTCTTGGGAACTAAAACAATTGATTTATCACTTGGTTTCAGTTCTTTGGACTTTTCATATGATTGATCACTAATAAACGATGATTGATCATCTGACTCAACATCAGTGAAATTCATATTACCAATACTATCAGCTATCTCTGGTTTAGTTGACTTGTAATTAACTTTGGGATTCGATTTATTCTTTTTCGTTATCCTCTTATCTTGTTTGCCTTTTATAGTTGGTGATTTATCATCAATTTTTTTCAAATCAGAATCTTCCATTGTAATACCACCCAAGTTGTTGTAATCGTCCGAAATGTCTAATATTTCGATATCCTTTCCAGGATTACCTATAGATTCGGGTTTACTATGAACATTTGGTTTATCGTGTTTATTAGAAATAGATTCTTCAGTAATATTAGGTTTTTCGATTATTGCCTTTGAATTGGGATTTAATTTTTCCTTAGATTTATTTATTTCTACAATATTTTGACTATTGTGGTCATGTGGAATTGAAAATGCAATATTATAGTCTTCTAAGTTTGGTAGACTTATGTCATGTTTTTCCATCGGTTTAATAGGTGTTTCATCAAAGTTTATTGAAGGTAGTTGTAAGCCATCTTCATCTATGGGACTTTTTAATAATTCCTCAATTGAACTTGGAACAGATTTATCGACTAGATCATTTATTTTTTGATTCTCAGGTATATTATGAGAAATACCTTTATCGTCTTTCAAAATACTTTTAGCAGGTATAACGTTAACGTTACCATCAACAACATCATCATTGGATATAGGTTTCAAAGGTTCCGATTCAAAAGGATTTGGTTTGGGAACATTATGAAGTATACCATCAATGTCCATTTTAATATTCTTATCAACAATTTCATCGCTTGATAATCCTTTTTCAGAATTTGGACGTTTATTCGTCTTGGGAACTAAAACAATTGATTTATCACTTGGTTTCAGTTCTTTGGACTTTTCATATGAATGATCACTAATAAACGATGATTGATCATCTGACTCAACATCAGTGAAATTCATATTACCAATACTATCAGCTATCTCTGGTTTAGTTGACTTGTAATTAACTTTGGGATTCGATTTATTCTTTTTCGTTATCCTCTTATCTTGTTTGCCTTTTATAGTTGGTGATTTATCATCAATTTTTTTCAAATCAGAATCTTCCATTGTAATACCACCCAAGTTGTTGTAATCGTCCGAAATGTCTAATATTTCGATATCCTTTCCAGGATTACCTATAGATTCGGGTTTACTATGAACATTTGGTTTATCGTGTTTATTAGAAATAGATTCTTCAGTAATATTAGGTTTTTCGATTATTGCCTTTGAATTGGGATTTAATTTTTCCTTAGATTGATTTTTTTCTACAATATTTTGACTATTGTGGTCATGTGGAATTGAAAATGCAATATTATAGTCTTCTGAGTTTGGTAAACTCTTGTCATGTTTTTCCATCGGTTTAATAGGCGTTTCATCAAAGTTTATTGAAGGTAGTTGTAAGCCATCTCCATCTATGGGACTTTTTAATAATTCCTCAATTGAACTTGGAGCAGATTTATCGACTAGATCATTTATTTTTGGATTCTCAGGTATATTATGAGAAATACCTTTATCGTCTTTCAAAATACTTTTAGTAGGTATAACGTTAATTTTACCATTAACAGCATCATCATTGGATATAGGCTTGGATAATGCAATATTATAGTCTTCTAAGTTTGGTAGAATTATGTCATGTTTTTCCATCGGTTTAATAGGTGTTTCATCAAAGTTTATTGAAGGTAGTTGTAAGCCATCTTCATCTATGGGACTTTTTAATAATTCCTCAATTGAACTTGGAACAGATTTATCGACTAGATAATTTATTTTTTGATTCTCAGGTATATTATGAGAAATACCTTTATCGTCTTTCAAAATACTTTTAGCAGGTATAACGTTAACGTTACCATCAACAACATCATCATTGGATATAGGTTTCAAAGGTTCCGATTCAAAAGGATTTGGTTTGGGAACATTATGAAGTATACCATCAATGTCCATTTTAATATTCTTATCAACAATTTCATCGCTTGATAATCCTTTTTCAGAATTTGGACGTTTTTTCGTCTTGGGAACTAAAACAATTGATTTATCACTTGGTTTCAGTTCTTTGGACTTTTCATATGAATGATCACTAATAAACGATGATTGATCATCTGACTCAACATCAGTGAAATTCATATTACCAATACTATCAGCTATCTCTGGTTTAGTTGACTTGTAATTAACTTTGGGATTCGATTTATTCTTTTTCGTTATCCTCTTATCTTGTTTGCCTTTTATAGTTGGTGATTTATCATCAATTTTTTTCAAATCAGAATCTTCTATTGTAATACCACCCAAGTTGTTGTAATCGTCCGAAATGTCTAATATTTCGATATCCTTTCCAGGATTACCTATAGATTCGGGTTTACTATGAACATTTGGTTTATCGTGTTTATTAGAAATAGATTCTTCAGTAATATTAGGTTTTTCGATTATTGCCTTTGAATTGGGATTTAATTTTTCCTTAGATTTATTTATTTCTACAATATTTTGACTATTCTGGTCATGTGGAATTGAAAATGCAATATTATAGTCTTCTAAGTTTGGTAGACTTATGTCATGTTTTTCCATCGGTTTAATAGGTGTTTCATCAAAGTTTATTGAAGGTAGTTGTAAGCCATCTTCATCTATGGGACTTTTTAATAATTCCTCAATTGAACTTGGAACAGATTTATCGACTAGATCATTTATTTTTTGATTCTCAGGTATATTATGAGAAATACCTTTATCGTCTTTCAAAATACTTTTAGCAGGTATAACGTTAACGTTACCATCAACAACATCATCATTGGATATAGGTTTCAAAGGTTCCGATTCAAAAGGATTTGGTTTGGGAACATTATGAAGTATACCATCAATGTCCATTTTAATATTCTTATCAACAATTTCATCGCTTGATAATCCTTTTTCAGAATTTGGACGTTTATTCGTCTTGGGAACTAAAACAATTGATTTATCACTTGGTTTCAGTTCTTTGGACTTTTCATATGAATGATCACTAATAAACGATGATTGATCATCTGACTCAACATCAGTGAAATTCATATTACCAATACTATCAGCTATCTCTGGTTTAGTTGACTTGTAATTAACTTTGGGATTCGATTTATTCTTTTTCGTTATCCTCTTATCTTGTTTGCCTTTTATAGTTGGTGATTTATCATCAATTTTTTTCAAATCAGAATCTTCCATTGTAATACCACCCAAGTTGTTGTAATCGTCCGAAATGTCTAATATTTCGATATCCTTTCCAGGATTACCTATAGATTCGGGTTTACTATGAACATTTGGTTTATCGTGTTTATTAGAAATAGATTCTTCAGTAATATTAGGTTTTTCGATTATTGCCTTTGAATTGGGATTTAATTTTTCCTTAGATTGATTTTTTTCTACAATATTTTGACTATTGTGGTCATGTGGAATTGAAAATGCAATATTATAGTCTTCTGAGTTTGGTAAACTCTTGTCATGTTTTTCCATCGGTTTAATAGGCGTTTCATCAAAGTTTATTGAAGGTAGTTGTAAGCCATCTCCATCTATGGGACTTTTTAATAATTCCTCAATTGAACTTGGAGCAGATTTATCGACTAGATCATTTATTTTTGGATTCTCAGGTATATTATGAGAAATACCTTTATCGTCTTTCAAAATACTTTTAGTAGGTATAACGTTAATTTTACCATTAACAGCATCATCATTGGATATAGGCTTGGATAATGCAATATTATAGTCTTCTAAGTTTGGTAGAATTATGTCATGTTTTTCCATCGGTTTAATAGGTGTTTCATCAAAGTTTATTGAAGGTAGTTGTAAGCCATCGTCATCTATGGGACTTTTTAATAATTCCTCAATTGAACTTGGAACAGATTTATCGACTAGATCATTTATTTTTGGATTCTCAGGTATATTATGAGAAATACCTTTATCGTCTTTCAAAATACTTTTAGCAGGTATAACGTTAACGTTACCATCAACAACATCATCATTGGATATAGGTTTCAAAGGTTCCGATTCAAAAGGATTTGGTTTGGGAACATTATGAAGTATACCATCAATGTCCATTTTAATATTCTTATCAACAATTTCATCGCTTGATAATCCTTTTTCAGAATTTGGACGTTTTTTCGTCTTGGGAACTAAAACAATTGATTTATCACTTGGTTTCAGTTCTTTGGACTTTTCATATGAATGATCACTAATAAACGATGATTGATCATCTGACTCAACATCAGTGAAATTCATATTACCAATACTATCAGCTATCTCTGGTTTAGTTGACTTGTAATTAACTTTGGGATTCGATTTATTCTTTTTCGTTATCCTCTTATCTTGTTTGCCTTTTATAGTTGGTGATTTATCATCAATTTTTTTCAAATCAGAATCTTCCATTGTAATACCACCCAAGTTGTTGTAATCGTCCGAAATGTCTAATATTTCGATATCCTTTCCAGGATTACCTATAGATTCGGGTTTACTATAAACATTTGGTTTATCATGTTTATTAGAAATAGATTCTTCAGTAATATTAGGTTTTTCGATTATTGCCTTTGAATTGGGATTTAATTTTTCCATAGATTTATTTTTTTCTACAATATTTTGACTATTGTGGTCATGTGGAATTGAAAATGCAATATTATAGTCTTCTAAGTTTGGTAGACTCTTGTCATGTTTTTCCATCGATTTAATAGGTGTTTCATCAAAGTTTATTGAAGGTAGTTGTAAGCCATCTCCATCTATGGGCGTTTTTAATAATTCCTCAATTGAACTTGGAACAGATTTATCGACTAGATCATTTATTTTTTGATTCTCAGGTATATTATGAGAAATACCTTTATCGTCTTTCAAAATACTTTTAGCAGGTATAACGTAAACGTTACCATCAACAACATCATCATTGGATATAGGTTTCAAAGGTTCCGTTTCAAAAGGATTTGGTTTGGGTACATTATGAAGTATACCATCAATGTCCATTTTACTTTTCTTATCAACAATTTCATCGCTTGATAATCCTTTTTCAGAATTTGGACGTTTATTCGTCTTGGGAACTAAAACAATTGATTTATCACTTGGTTTCACTTCTTTGGCCTTTTCATTTGAATGATCACTAATAAACGATGATTGATCATCTGACTCAACATCAGTGAAATTCATATGACCAATACTATCAGCTATCTCTGGTTTAGTTGACTTGTAATTAACTTTGGGATTCGATTTATTTTTTTTCGTTATCCTCTTATCTTGTTTGCCTTTTATAGTTGGTGATTTATCATCAATTTTTTTCAAATCAGAATCTTCCATTGTAATACCACCCAAGTTGTTGTAATCGTCCAAAATGTCTAATATTTCGATATCCTTTCCAGGATTACCTATAGATTCGGGTTTACCATGAACATTTGGTTTATCGTGTTTATTAGAAATAGATTCTTCATTAATATTAGGTTTTTCGATTATTGCCTTTGAATTGGGATTTAATTTTTCCATAGATTTATTTTTTTCTACAATATTTTGACTATTGTGGTCATGTGGAATTGAAAATGCAATATTATAGTCTTCTAAGTTTGGTAGACTCTTGTCATGTTTTTCCTTCGGTTTAATAGGTGTTTCATCAAAGTTTATTGAAGGTAGTTGTAAGCTATCTCCATCTATGGGAGTTTTTAATAATTCCTCAATTGAACTTGGAACAGATTTATCGACTAGATCATTTATTTTTTGATTCTCAGGTATATTATGAGAAATACCTTTATCGTCTTTCAAAATACTTTTAGCAGGTATAACGTAAACGTTACCATCAACAACATCATCATTGGATATAGGTTTCAAAGGTTCCGTTTCAAAAGGTTTTGGTTTGGGTACATTATGAAGTATACCATCAATGTCCATTTTACTTTTCTTATCAACAATTTCATCGCTTGATAATCCTTTTTCAGAATTTGGACGTTTATTCGTCTTGGGAACTAAAACAATTGATTTATCACTTGGTTTCACTTCTTTGGCCTTTTCATTTGAATGATCACTAATAAACGATGATTGATCATCTGACTCAACATCAGTGAAATTCATATGACCAATACTATCAGCTATCTCTGGTTTAGTTGACTTGTAATTAACTTTGGGATTCGATTTATTCTTTTTCGTTATCCTCTTATCTTGTTTGCCTTTTATAGTTGGTGATTTATCATCAATTTTTTTCAAATCAGAATCTTCCATTGTAATACCACCCAAGTTGTTGTAATCGTCCGAAATGTCTAATATTTCGATATCCTTTCCAGGATTACCTATAGATTCGGGTTTACCATGAACATTTGGTTTATCGTGTTTATTAGAAATAGATTCTTCAGTAATATTAGGTTTTTCGATTATTGCCTTTGAATTGGGATTTAATTTTTCCATAGATTTATTTTTTTCTACAATATTTTGACTATTGTGGTCATGTGGAATTGAAAATGCAATATTATAGTCTTCTAAGTTTGGTAGACTCTTGTCATGTTTTTCAATCGGTTTAATAGGTGTTTCATCAAAGTTTATTGAAGGTAGTTGTAAGCCATCTCCATCTATGGGACTTTTTAATAATTCCTCAATTGAACTTGGAACAGATTTATCGACTAGATCATTTATTTTTGGATTCTCAGGTATATTATGAGAAATATCTTTATCGTCTTTCAAAATACTTTTAGTAGGTATAACGTTAATTTTACCATTAACAGCATCATCATTGGATATATCCTTCAAAGGTTCCGTTTCAAAAGGATTTGGTTTGGGTACATTATGAAGTATACCATCAATGTCCATTTTACTTTTCTTATCAACAATTTCATCGCTTGATAATCCTTTTTCAGAATTTGGACGTTTATTCGTCTTGGGAACTAAAACAATTGAATTATCATCATCGGGTATATGTTTCCCAGTTTTTAATTCAAAAGGTTTTGGATTAATTATCTCATGAAGAATATTATTATTGAAAGCTGTATGTGACGGTTGTTTGATTTCCATTGGAAATTTCCATAGATGTAATACATTATTACAATCATTATGTTTTTCATCAGAAATCGTGTTCATTGTGTTCATTATATTATCGATTTCCTCCTGTTCTGGGGTGTTTATTAATTTATCATAATTTCCTCCTGTGGTTAGTATTGGTACGTCTTTTGTTTTTATTGGGATTTCGTTTAAATTTGGTGCGAGTGGCTTAATAGATTTCTGTAGAGGTCCTTTTTCGTTATTATTATTTGATTCTAACGATGGAGTTAAATTTTGTTTTAACTTTTTTGGTAGTTCATCATTATCATCTGACTGCTTTTTTATCAACTTTTTAGATATAGGTTTTGACGGATGCTTTATATTGTTTAAAATATCATGTTCTTTAATATCTTCGATATCGCTGTAATTTGGAATTTCCTGTTTTGTTTCTAATGACGATGGATATGATCCATTGGTCTGGTCATCTAGTTTTTCATCGGAATTCGAGTCCATTGCATCCATTAAATTATCGATTTCCTCCTGTTCTGGGGGGTTTATTAATTTATCATAATTTCCTAATGTGGTTAGTTTTGGTACGTCATTTGTTTTTATTGGTATTTCGTTTAAATTTGGTGCGAGTGGCTTAATAGATTTCTGTAGAGGTCCTTTTTCGTTATTATTATTTGATTCTAACGATGGAGTTAATTTTTGTTTTAACTTTTTTGGTATTACATCATTATCATCTGACTGGTTTTTTATCAACTTTTTAGATTTAGGTTTTGACGGATGCTTTATATTGTTTAAAATATCATGTTCTTTAATATCTTCGATATCGCTGTAATTTGGAATTTCCTGTTTTGTTTCTAATGACGATGGATATGATCCATTGGTCTGGTCATCTAGTTCTTCATCGGAATTCGAGGCCATTGCATCCATTAAATTATCGATTTCCTCCTGTTCTGGGGGGTTTATTAATTTATCATAATTTCCTAATGTGGTTAGTTTTGGTACGTCATTTGTTTTTATTGGTATTTCGTTTAAATTTGGTGCGAGTGGCTTAATAGATTTCTGTAGAGGTCCTTTTTCGTTATTATTATTTGATTCTAACGATGGAGTTAATTTTTGTTTTAACTTTTTTGGTATTACATCATTATCATCTGACTGGTTTTTTATCAACTTTTTAGATTTAGGTTTTGACGGATGCTTTATATTGTTTAAAATATCATGTTCTTTAATATCTTCGATATCGCTGTAATTTGGAATTTCCTGTTTTGTTTCTAATGACGATGGATATGATCCATTGGTCTGGTCATCTAGTTCTTCATCGGAATTCGAGGCCATTGCATCCATTAAATTATCGATTTCCTCCTGTTCTGGGGGGTTTATTAATTTATCATAATTTCCTAATGTGGTTAGTTTTGGTACGTCATTTGTTTTTATTGGTATTTCGTTTAAATTTGGTGCGAGTGGCTTAATAGATTTCTGTAGAGGTCCTTTTTCGTTATTATTATTTGATTCTAACGATGGAGTTAATTTTTGTTTTAACTTTTTTGGTATTACATCATTATCATCTGACTGGTTTTTTATCAACTTTTTAGATTTAGGTTTTGACGGATGCTTTATATTGTTTAAAATATCATGTTCTTTAATATCTTCGATATCGCTGTAATTTGGAATTTCCTGTTTTGTTTCTAATGACGATGGATATGATCCATTAGTCTGGTCATCTAGTTTTTCATCGGAATTCGAGTCCAATGCATTCATTATAGTATCAATTTCATCAGGTTCAGGGATGTTTTCGGCAGTATCAGAGTTTACTTTTGTTGTATTTTCTGGTTCATCATATGATATTATCAGTATATCCTTTGTGTTTGGCGAGTTTAGTTTAATTGTTTTCTGATTTGATCCTTTTTCGTTAATAGTTTTTGATGCTATCGGTTTAGTTATCTTTTGTTTATTTTGGTTTTGGTGTTTTTTATTTTCATGTGGCTGTATTTTTCCTTTTTTTTTTGATTTAGATTTTACTGGATGTCTTATATTGTTCAAAATCTCCCATTCTTTATTATCTGCAATATCGCTGTAATTTGGAATTTCTAGTTGTGTATCTATTGATGATGTATATAAGTCATTATTCTGACTATCTAAATTTTCATCTGTATTTGAGTTCATTTCATTCATCATTGAATCAATTTCACTGAGTTCAGGGATGTCGGTGGCAGTGTCAGCGTTTCCTTTTGTGGTCAATTTTGGTTGATATTTTGATATTTTTGTTAAGTTCTTTGAACTGTCAGGCTTTTGTTTAACAGTTGTCAGTGGTGATCTTTCCGTTTTACTATAATTGTTGCCTGGAGTTTTACCTAGTTTTTGTGCATAGTTTGGGCGCCTTAGTTTGTTTCGTGATTTATTTGTCGGATGTATTTTATTTTTTAGAAAGTGGTGAAATTTGTTTTTATTTGAATTTTTTAAATTTAAAAAGTTCATGTTTTCATTGCTATTTTCAATACTATTACTGTTCATACTATTTTCATCGTCTTCTAAATTGTCAGTTAGACTTAATTCCTTATCATAACTATTGGGGCCTCTGGACTTTCCAAGGGTTTTATAAATTTTCTTCTTTTTAACATTTTGTTCATTTTCTAATTTTTCATTTTGTCTTTCTTCTTCTTGACTATGATCGTTTGCGTTTGCTTCGATATTTAATTTATCTTTTTCATTTTCTTTCAAATCTTCCTGTTTAACATTTTTGGTTTGTAATTTATTTTGAAGTTCAAATGTATTATTGTAATCTCTTTTTTTCCGTATTAATTGGTTATTATTTAACTGAAAAAATTTTTAAATAAAGTTAGATATGGCATACCAATTTAAATAATTAATTTTTCATTTTAATGTAATTGTAAAATGTTTAACGGTTTTTGTAGTTTTGATTTTTATAACTATAATATTATTATATTCCTAATTGGTGCACACATTATGTACTTACTGACAATTTCAAAATAATATTAGATCTACAATATAAATATGTATTTGCTGATATTTATTCTTTATTTCTATTAAGTTTCAAAATAATTCTTACATTTTTCATTGATCGTGCTTCAACATGTTCATTCAATTCAATTTTTCGTTCTTCGCCATCGCCCAATATCAGTACAATGTTCTGTTCATTTTCATGATTTCTATATTCTGGTAAATTAACCTTACCAAAATGTCTAATTACTTATTAATTAATGCTATTTTAGTCTAAGTTGGAAGACTGGTTTTTTAAATACAGAAATGTAAAAAAGGAATTTATTTGTATTCTCATATATTTAAGTAACATAAATTAATATAAAAATATATTCAATTTTAATAAAGAAATATTAGTTTGCTTACTAGTAAATAATCCACTGTAACCATTTTGTACCATCTGTGTCTTCCATTACGTCTTCCATTACGTCTTCCATTACGTCTTATATTATTTTGTTTTCTTTTATTACTTTTTCCTTTATTATTTGATTTCTTACGCCTTCTTTTATTGTTTTTCTTGGGTCTTCCTTCGTTATCATTATTTGGTGTACTTGGTTGTATTTGATTTTCATCATTCTAAAACATTACAATGAAATATTTCCTAACGAAATTCTTTTTGTTTTTGGAACACAAACACTGTGTTTTATAATCATAATTTGGGCAGTATTACAGTATTATGTTTTAATAGATCGGTGGTTTATAAAAATTGAATTCTTCCCATATTTTATATCTATCTATTTATATAAAATCCAAATACCACTCACTCACTCATCTTTACATCCCAAAAACTACAAAACGCACGAACCTGAAATTTGGAATAGTGATTCTTTTAGTTCTCTAGTTGTGTAATAAGAAAGAATTTTCCGATATTTTCATTTTAAAGATGTGGTCAAAAATGGATCTTGAGATTCATGGTGTAAATTGAATATAATATGTAAATATTATAATACATATTATAATACAATAATTAAAATTATTTAAATTTTTTGATTTATAAATGGTTTCTATTGGTTACTCGGGCAAATCAGATACAAGCATGCGTCGTATAAATTATATTATGGCCTCGAATAAAGAAACTTTATCTTAAAAACCTAATGTATGTATGTATCTTGTATACTCAAAAACAGCAAAATTGAATTTGACGAAAATCTCTGAGATTGTTTTTAGAGATGTCTGAAAAGATTTGAGGGTAAGAAGTTTAGATCATATTAAATAATATTCGAACTGGTAAATCCTATCTGCGACTTGCGGTTGCACATCTAGGTCGAATTATATTAGAAAGCTTGGTAAACTAACGCCGATTTGTCAGTGAACTGAGGTATACTAAAACTGAAATACACTCAAATCGAGATACAAATGATTAGAGTATATTAGACTATATGGAATTTGCAACAAGAACAAAACTGCACACGGGCAAAGCCGCTATATTAGGGCAGTTCATTATAAAACTACCTAATTTATTATTTTTATTTTTAAAAACGCAGTATAGATAGTTCAATATTTAATACAAAAACTTTATGATTTTGAATTTTGTTCATGATATAATACACAGTATACGCAACGATCTAGAGTGGCTTGACAGTATTGTTTAAGATGACAATTATTGAATTGTGCCAATGTGGCAAGTACAGTTCTCATAAATTGTGAACTTCAATCACTCCGAGAGAAATTCGAGTTTAAAAAAGAACAACAAACAAAAACAATTATAATCCATCATATTATTACAGATATTACAAAATAATATAGTTTTTATTGATTGAAATTGTCTTACCTCTTTTACCGTGTTATCGGATGGGTCGGAATCATTTATCTGAATACAATTTAAAATTAAAAAGTTTAAAATTCTTATTATATTAAAATAATTAATTACAACTTTTCTCTACCTAGTGAAATCACCTTACCTTTTTTTTTGAATCTGGATCCTGAATAACATAATATTAAAATTCAAATTATAAAAAAAAATTTTTATATAAACAATTTAGTTTATTTTTTAAAATAAAATCTATACTTTACAATTAATGTCCATTTTGGGTTGATAATTTGGTCTGCAATTTTACCGAATTTCTGGAAAAATAATATTTATTTTTTAATTCATTAGAATATGTATTATATTTTATTATAATATTTTATTGAGTAAGAAATGGTTTATAACATAATCGTATCTAACAATTTACATTGAGTATGTCATCTAATGACTGATTATTTATTATATTTCTATTGTTTTGTGTATGTGAGTATATAAACTAAATATTAACAAACATTAACTAAACATATAGGAACTTCTCGCATTTGAATATTTTTTTGTTTTTTGATAATTCAATAAATAGCAGGGTCAAATTAAAATCCTATTTGGAATGTAGGAAATGTAAATTCCAAATTTTATTTTGCATATTTTAAGGTTTTTGTTTGTTCATATTTATTATTATTCGAAGTAATTGTTCAAATGCAAGCGCATTTTAACTGATGGCATTAATTTAAACTCGTAATCTGATGAGTTAATATTATATGGTATTTCCCGTGATAACGATAGCCCTTTTAAACGATAATAATACATTTTGTCGACGAAATTTCGTAATTATATAAAATAAATTATATTCTATTTTGCTTACATAGGTATTCTTGTATAAAAATATGTAATCAATTAAAATAAAAACTAAGAAAAATTCAATAAACAAAAAGTTTTTTAGAGCTTATTTGGTTTTTTTAAAAGCATTGTAATACTTTCTCAGACAAGTCGGTGTAGTTGCAATAACCGAGAATATAATGGATGTGTTGATTAATTAATAAATAAATTACATTTTTGAAACTCATTTTATTATTTTAACAGCTGTGAATCTGTGATTTTTTTTGAAGCCAAACCTTACTTAAAAGCAGTAATTAGGTACTAATCAACTTACTACATAAGAATTCAAGTTATTAGATCCTGAGCGAGGCTATTTATGCGTTGTCGCATTGATTTTACAAAGACGTGTGTGTTTTTAATTTTTATGTGTCAACTTACTGAATATTGGGTAATGTGAAGGGTCTTATCACTCATATTTCACTGAACTAAACAAAAAAAAAAAAAAAACCTTTCTTACTTTATTCAATGTTACGCCTTACTATAGTACGCCTTTAAAGTAGGTAGGTACGAAATTGTAGTGGCGACGCCTAGCCACTTAAGACTATTCTAACTAACCTAAAATACTTATTACTTAGGACAATATTTTAATATCGATATTATTTCTTCAAATCATTTTTATTATTTCAACTATCTAAAATTAAAACCTATTATTATTATCTATCAGTAGTTATGTAATTATCTAAACGTTTTAAATCACTGAAAATTTATCGAATTTTTTTACTTTAATTATTCAAAACCTTATCATATTTAAAACCAATAATAATTTTTAAAAATGTTTATCATTTGGTATATTACCGTTTTCAATTCACCTTTTGTAGCACTTCCCTAAAAATCAAAACAATAAGAATATTATATTTTATATTTTTATATAGTATTAGTAAACACAATTCTCATAGTTTCAAAATAACATAAGAGTTGGTACATAGGTAATATAATAAGCAGTGGTCGGGATGCTACTGTTTTTTTGTAGCACTCTAATGCTACTGCAACTCCCCCCCCCCCCAAAAGTAGCTCCCTATTGCTAAAGCGTAATTGCTGTAGCGCGCTACTTTTTCGCTACATTTTTTTTATTATTTATGGTTCTGTATTCAATAATATAAAATATAAGTTATAACATTATAATAATGCACTTATGATTATAGTCTTATCTATAATCTATGATTGCTGATTAGTCCGGTCCGGTCCGGGAAAAAAATCATAAATAGGTACACTCATCTAGTCATCTTAATTAAATAAATAAACATACATCATAATATTTTAATTATCATGAAATAGGTTAGAAGTTAGAAGTAGCGATAAAATAATGAATATTTTCGCTACGATAACCGTAAATTTCTAGCGCGCTATAGTATTTCGCTACATAGTATATACTGTAGCGACGCTATGTTAATCGCTACAGCTAAAAGTGCTTAGGGCCAGTAAAGTTGTACCGTCTATGATTAAACTATGATTAAGCGTAATCAGCTGATAACAGATATTTAAACGGGCAAATTCGGCCGATTAAACTCTGATTAACCATAATCATAGACAGTACAACTACTACAACTGGCCCTTAAAGTAGCACAAAACATCATGATGGTGCGTGGAACCAATTCCGCGTTTTTCGTAGGTTCAGACTTCAGATCATAGGTAACCAATACCCCAATCAGCTGATCGAGTGTCGCTTCTATATTGTTCTATGGTGCTACTGTAGAGTCGCTACAATTAGAGCGCTACTCCCGACCACTGATAATAAGTGATGTAACTATATAGATACACAATTTGTTTCAGTCAATAAATTGCGAACAAATCTACCTTATTCAACAAATTCTTACATATTTTCATATATTCAAATTATTAATTTTATTTCAAATTAAATAAAAAAATATTATTTAAAATTACCTCGTAGGTAGATATATGTAAGTATGTTGTATGAATGTATGATATAAAATTGTTATAATATGTATCATTTAATAAAGAATACGGCCCGCGGCCTAAGTATAGTAATCATAGTCGTAACTAGACCTTAAAGTTAGGAGGAGAGGGGCTTCAGCCCTATCTTTTTTTTAATAAGTAAATTACTAATAAAATTTATAGGGGCTTAAGAAATTCTGAGGAAGCTGAAGCCCATCTAAGTCCCCCACTCTCTAGTTACGCTTATGATAATAATACTAAGTATATTTGATGATCATATTATTGTGATTAACGTAATATATTGTACTACATTCGTAGATACAACAGTTAAATTCATTTTTGTAGTAAACCCAAAAACTATAATATTATTTTGAATAAAATAACGTAGAATAATAAATTATACATGTAAGTAGTATAATTTATGAGTGGTAATGTATGTATTAATATGAAATATAAAATAAGTCTAAATAAGAGGAAGCGTAGATCAAAGGTGAAAACAACAAGTCGTTTGACCTAGTCACACGATAGTGCAATTCAACAATATTAGGAATGTATTAATACCCACAGCTATAATATTATATTAAAGAATATAATGTAGAATAAACTATACATTTATTATAATTTATAATGGGTAATGTATGTATTAATATGCAATGTAAAATAAGCCTAAATAACGGGAAGCGTGGATCAGCGGTTAAAACAACAAGTTGTTTTACCTAGTCCCACAATAATGCAATTCGACATTACTAGGGAAGTAAAATTAGAATATACCTAGAGATCACCCCACCAATACGTCATTGTTAGAACCCGCATAAATACGGGTAGAGCACTAGAGCGCCTACCATTACTTCGAAGATAGTCAGTCCTCGTCGTAGGTCTAACAAGCTTACGACAGTGCTTATAGTTATTTTGTATTGGAACTTTTAATAATAAACTATAAAGTGTTATATTATTGCCATATTTAAAAGTCTAAAAAGTGCTTATAATTATTTACATATCTTTCTCAATAACGACTCAAGACAAAGACGAACGTGTGACGTCGTTAAATAACTATTGAATATTTGTATTAGTGTTCAACTTGTCCTTCACTGCGATCTCTACACAAATTTGGTGTCAAGTGAGGGTTCGGATATCGAATGAAATAAAATTGATTTCTTCGATATAAGTAATTCGAGACCCACCGACGAACCAAGTTCAACGTCATCAAGAGTTTTCACGCCGAGTTGTACAACAATTTGGTTTCAACGTTCAATCCAGCCGAAACGGTCAGTTTAAGGGACAACGTCCACGAACACACCAAGCCAGCAGAGCTTGTTCAGTCTAAAGAGGATTTCCAAACGAAGCCAAGCAGTTTCAAGGGACGCATTCTTTTCACCTCCAACAGGATGGACCAAGTCCAAGTGTAAGTTATTAATATTAAAATATACTTAGTTAAATCTGTTGTGAGTTAAGAGTTTATACTGTAGATGTATACAAGGAGTGAAAACGATCCAGCTTTACAGGAACCTGAATCAGATTCAGGTTTAACAAATACGATAAATTCTGAGGGTTCCGGGAGTACTGCAGGGGACAGAAAAATCAATACGAGTGTGTTAGTAAATTTAGATCAAACCTTAGTCGGGAATCTATAAGAAACACCAAACACCATGGTTAATTAGTTCGATTTTATTTCCGAATTGAGGTTCCTTCCCAATTCTCAGGGGGGAGTGAGACCGACCTAGCATCATTTATTTCGCCATGCGATTTTGTTTTTTCTAAAATACCTGATACAATGACACCTGATATTTTTGGTGCCGTATTCACTAAGTTGAAGGGTAAAGCTTTTCGCTTTTGACACTGTTAGGTATCGGGAAATTAGTAGTTGGGAAGAGTTAAATCGTATTTGGGAGCAATATTTAGTACGTCCCATTCATTACAATATTTACGTGGGCAACTAAATACAATGAGATTAGATTAGGTCAGTCTGAATCGACAAAAGATTAGGCTCAACGCGTTATCGAAAAAGCTTATCACGAATTAACACGGCGGAAGCCAAAATACACGCACAGTCGGTACAGGAGCATGCACTAAGCGTGTTTATAGGTGCACTGTGCAGTACATGAATCTATTAAAATAATATTTCTCTCGCGTAATGTTAATAATTTTGAAGAAGCCGTTTTACTTGCGATAGAACAAGAGGCCGTTTTTGCGAAAGCAACAATGCCAGCGAAACCTGAGTGTAAAAATAATTTTCGGAATAATTTTAAAAACAATTTGAAAAAAACGGGTGATCGACCGAGTGTCGATAAAAGTGGGATAAAATGTTTTCAGTGCGACCGAATAGGCTAATGAGTGTAGGACTTTAGAACAAAATATTATAAAAAACCGGAGATTAAAAAAATAATATACGGGCCAAATAAAATTTTGCAAATATTTTAAATTAAAAAAATCACGACATCAGTGAATGTCGGAAATTAAAAGAAAGAAATAATTCCTTGGGGGAGCCTTCAGGAAGTTCAGGTAATTCTACACCACATAGGTACAATGGGCGAGATTAAATAAAATAATGTACGAATTAAAACACCAATGAAAGCCAAACACATTTTATGTAGATCTAGAGACTTAACTCCTAGTGAAGGTAAATTAATGATCGATAACGGCGAGGACATGAATATTCCTAAATTATCAAATATCGATATTAAAAGAACATAATAATACAGTCGTTCATGAAGTAGAAAAGCCACATATAAAAGGAAGAAGCGTGATTATTATATTAACTATCGGAACTATGGTGGTGGACGTGTTCATTAAAGACAAAAAGTTAAACGTAAAATTCGATATTATATATAAAGATTTTCCTATACCTAAAGCAGGTTAGGTTAGGTATATAATTTTCTAAAAAATAATAAAGTTATAACAGATTGGGATAAAGGAGTACTAATTATACCCGAACCGATAGAAAACAATGTCGAATATATTATAATACCTGCGCGCAGTAATTGCGTGTTACAAGCAGGGACTGGAACCGAACCTAAAAGAACCTTAATTTTAATTTATAAAGTACCGGAACCAAACAGGAATTTTCAAATTAAAAACTTACTTGTAGGTCCAAAAATAAAATAATTTTATTCATCATAATTTAAAGGTATTACGGTTTTGTGTATAATCTATGTATGATGGCATGATCAATGATCATATTATGAGTTTTCTAATATTTCTCATACTGTTAATTAAACCTGATTCCGGAATACTGGATAGCTATTTAAAATTATTATACTTTTCGGTACCGAAATTATCTAGAACCAAAACCTAAATTATTTGGAACCGGTACCTTTATTTTTTTTCATCAAAGAACCAAAACCGAACAGGAATCGTTATTTTATTTTTGGAGAACCGGTACCGGAACAGATATCGATAAATTCAAAAGGCTCCAATCCCTGGTACAAGCTAAAGCCGACGAGATAATACGGTCTAATATAGTAGCGATAAAAAGTACGATATAAACGACGATAATAATAATTATAATAATAGCAAACAGTTTGAGTCCGGTGAGAGACAATAAAATAATAAGTATAATATAATTTACATATCGGAACAACAGTTTATTATTGATGAATTAACTTCTATAGTAATTTAAAATGGGAGCCGTATACGGATAATATATTTTTGATTAACAAGGATAACGAACCGTTAAATATACCTAAGTCATCCGGGTCAAATAAAATTATTAAACGATTCAATTAAAACCGATCATTTAAATAATGGGGGAAAAATGAACATTATAAGCATTTGTAATGAATATTCTGATATATTTTACCTAGAGGGGGACCTATTGACCCCGACGGATGTTGTAAAGCATAAAATTAATACACCGCGGTTAACGAAACAAATATTATTCGTCCGTATCGCATTCCGTGGATATATCAGGAGGAAATCAAAAACCAAATTACGGAAACTAAAAAAAAACAATATAATACGTAACTCATTGTCACTTTTTAATTTTCCATTAGTGATAGTGAAAAAGAAAAAATTCTACTTTACATTATTTAATATAATATAATATTAAGTTGTAGTTACTAAGTATAATATTTAGTTTAACCTTTTTTTTCAAAATACTTGGTTTTTTATGCTGAATTCAAAAGAGTTTAAAATATGTCGGGATATTTACTGTTCAAAAGTTATGGCAGTTCAAAGTTGCAGTGATTACGCGTGTATCGGCACTCGTCGCTATGCTCCTCTGCGCCGTCCCTGCGATCCCCAAATCGAAAATATCCCTCGACTTGTTGTGTAAAACCACCTCAGGTGAGCCTTGGTTTTCCTGAATATTGTTTCTAAGTACATTTATTGCCATTAAGCGTGGTCACTTGCTCGCTACGACGAACAATATTATCTAATGTATATACTAAGTTAGTATTATTTATAGCATATTTTATAATATCGACAACTTTGAATTGCTATAACTTTTAAAGGGTAAGTTTCCAGAAATTTAATCAAACACTTTTGAATTCAGCATAAAAAACCACTTATTTTGAAAAAAATAAAATAAAAACAAAAAGGGTGTCCGGTAAAGTAGATTTATACCTTTATTTTTGTCAAAAAAATTAGGTACATTTTAAAATGTCATTGTGTGCATAGAGTATAAAATATAATAATATAAATTGGGCGATTGGTTGAAGGGTATTTATATTATTTAAGGGGGGGGGGGGGTGTTTATTTTAAATGCCTAGAAATAATTTTAAACGAGAGGAAATATTTTTAAATTTGTACTATATATAGAGAATGATAAAAGAAATATTTGTAAAATATTGATTTTAACATATTATATTGAAAACTGTTCAAAGTGGTGAATCAAGATAAAAAAGACGATAATTTGGTAATAACTACACTATACTATATGATACTATACTAATAATATACGAACGATTGTGATAATGAATATTGTACTTAAACAATTTTGAAAACAAAACCATATTTTGTTAGAGATAATTTGTTAAGATATTACTATTTTCTGTATAGTACCTATATTAATATTATTAAAACATTCCGATGGTCAAATAACTTTTTGGCACCCCCTTAAAATTTGCGCCCAGGGCACAAGCCCCTTTGCCCCCCTATGGCACGACCCTGCCACTAGGTATACAGTTTAACACTTTAATCAAGTTCAACTATTGTATTTATAATCAAATATGGTACGATGTATATATTACATCTTTTGAATTCAATAACTTTATATAGGTACCTTTTTTTTTTTTTTTTTTGTACCTAAGTAGGCGCTAGACCACTTTCATTTATTACACTGCTAACTTCACGGCAGCAGCCCAAAAATTTGTTAGAACTTTTTTTTTCGATCAAACAACGCATCTCGGCTTGTTAGAGATTGTTAGACAACTTTAAAAGTTTTTTAGAATTTATTTTCGACGCAAGAAATTTTTTTCTTTTGCCATGCTATCTTCAAGCCGAGACGCTAAAATGTTCGAACAAATTTTTGCGCTGCTGTCTTGAAGTTAGCAGTGCAATAAATGAAAGTGGTCTAGCGTCAAAAATAAAGTCTAACAAACTTGGAAAGTTGTCTAACAATCTCTAACAACTCTCTAACAAATTTGTTAGACTGTTTTAAAAGTTGACTGTTATCATTGCGCTGCAAGGTTCACAAGGGTCATGGTATTTAATATTTACATTGATTAATTAAAGCTGTAATTAATCAATGGTATATGTACATGAATAGATTATAGCTAATACATATTATATTATTAATAATTAATAATAATATATAACTTCCAAATTAGCGATTGATTTTGAAAATATATCTTAAGCAATAATAAGTACTCACCTGCTTGCCCACCGGGGCTGTGTAGTATACCTGCACAACAAAACATAATATACACATATTATATAACAGCCTATAATTTTGTACATTATGGAAGAAAGACATTCCAGCCAGGATATTTCCATCCTATTGATATTTTTCCCTTCTGGATACCCCCTCCCCCAACCATGGACATTTTAAACCTCGAAATGAAGAAAGTCTCCAAATAGAACAAATTCATATTGGATTGGTTCGATTCAAATTAAGTAAATGGAAAATATAAGACGCATGGAAATTATTCTATACAACTCCTACAAACACTCCATCCAAATTTCCACCACTTAATTGGAATATAATACGACGTGTTATAACATTTCACTAATTTTTGACAGTTATTTATTCCATTTTTCAATATTTATATAACTACGCCTATATAATATAATAATATGCTGACCTGCTATTGCATAGCAGTAGGTACCTAGTATGCTAATATTTTTTTTTCTGGGGAAATATGCCAGGGCAGAAATGTCCTATAAATGTTTTTACTTACGTGATTCTGATATATTATAATGATGGTATATAATATAATGGTCCATATTCGCATTGTTTCGTTTATTGTTGGTTATATTTAAAAATTAAAACCAATACAGATCGTTCATAGAAGTAAGAAGTCGACTTACAGCATACAGAAACGCGGTGACGGTAGTTCGTTGTTTGCACAATTGGTCGCATCAAAGGACTTGACACTGATTTGATGTCACAGTGTGCATTACCTTCGTGGTACCTATACTACTCTCGATAAACTATATAAACGTCAATATTAAAAATACATACATTAAATAACAACAACAATTATTCATATTATTTAGATAGGTTTACATGTATGATCTAGAATGGTTACACACAACATGTATTATTATAATTTATAACACATTTTGGTAACGGCGGGATAATAATATTATGTAAAGGCTGTACCTTATAATACAGGATTGACTGTTAAGATTATCAGAAAAGCGATAAACTGTCAGGTTTTAAATATAATTTTCTTCGCGGAAAATTTAAAATGCATACTGTTTTAATATTTTATGTACCCCATTAAGTTTTTCGGTAACAACACTATAAACTGTATAATTACCACCTAATGTTTTTTAAAAACAGTATAACTTATAATTTTATTTCATATCCGGAATCAGAACACTTTTTTAATAATATCGATGTTGGTTGGTACACTATTACACTACGATTATTATTAAGTAAGTAATACTTAATTTTTAGGTATTTATAGTACCTAGTAATATTTTAGGTTTTTAGGTAAGTACTAAGTAGTAAGTAGGTACTACATACATTTTTATTATTATTAAGGGGGCTGGAGTAAAAGCTAGGCATTTTATATTATTTCAGTTTATATGGGTCTTGTGAATGTGTTGAAAGTAAATGAACATTAGTGTGTGTAATTCAGAAAATCAGAAGAATTAAATTGTCAAGGCATAGATAATTTAGTGACGAATTCAAATCTGTAACACATAAAAACTCGTACCTACCTACCTAGTGATTGAAGTCGTGAGGTAGGTATGTTTTCGACCGAAAATGAATCACGCTCCAGGCATCCAGCCCCCTTAACTATTTAAACTTTAAAGTATGGATTAGCAGAGACGGATTTACACAATTGCCGCCCCTAGGCAATTTTTTTTTGCCGCCCCATTAAACTTATCAACGAGAAAACGAATTTTTAAATACTCATTTAACATAAGTACTAAAAAAATAAATCTTTTAAGACTGATGAACTCAACTAAACAATAATTAATGGCAGTTATGTTAATAAACTGTTCTAATAAAATGTGTTTATAAAATATAGTGTTTATAAAATATAGTGTTTATTTACCAGTAATTTAAGTAGTATACTAATAACCAAATATGAAGTTTATCCGCCTTGAATGTTGTGTTGAAAATAATCGAATGTCTAATCAGAATAAACCTATTTTTTACTCGGCCGCCCTCTATTTCATAGTTCCGAAGAAAAATAAACAATTATTACATAATTTTATCTTTTGGATAGAAAAAGTTTTATTTTTGTACACATAATGCATAGTACGTACGAGTATATTATATAAAATATTCACAGTGACTGGTTTATAATAAAATTAGACTATCGTTCCAATACGAATCGATCGTCACCCTTATCCTTATTCGTATTAATATATCATATCTGTATGTATTGTGCGTGTAGTGTGTGTACGCCGTGCGATCAAACGAACTTATTAATAATTATTACAACTTAGCAAAAAAACAAATTAACGAAATATGTTATCCATGTTTAGTATTTAGATAATAGATCTACGTTCCGGCAGTCGTTAGATAATTTACTTGGACGTTAGTGTTATGTATTATAAAATAAGAAGAAATTATATTACAAGAATATTATTATACTTAAATATTAATCATTTTTTCCATCCTTCAGAGTAATCACCGTACATTAGAAAATCAAAAAGAAACTTAGAGTATTCTCAATAAAATATTGACCTAAACTTACTGCTGACCCCAAAAAACCCCAAAAAAGAATACGACCGAAAACGAATTTACTTGCAACATTGCCATATAATTTATTTGGCTATTTAAAGATTCAGTAGGTAGGTAATATACCTATATACCCAAAATAAATATCCCCCTTATTTAGTCTGTGGTTCCCATTAAAATGTTGATGTATCTAAAATTCTAAATCAAAATTCTAATAAGTAGTTTCTGAGTTATTAAAATAAAATGTAGTTACCCTCTATAGTATTTGGGCTAGTGCTAGTTCTGATATAAGTCTTACTACAAACGCTAGGGAAAGCACAAATAATATGTGGACCATAACTACACTTTATATTATTAATTTTTATTATATATTTGGACAAACTACGTTTAAGTTGTCAGTTCTAAGTCTGAATAAATTTTCGTGTGGGAACACTGGGAACTTACTTACCTACGGGTGTAATTTTTTTTCGTGTGGAAACTTACTAAACCCCTTATAGGGCTATAATATATAGTATATATTATAATAGGTGCTAAGGTACTATTGCCCTATTGGCAAATAAAAAGTGTTTACCTATATGGTTCTACAGACAAACATAACTAATACGTGAGAGAACGATATACAACTGGGTAATGCAGTATATTTTAAGAATCTGTTTCGTTTTTCCAAAAAGACAATTTCGAGAAAAGTGAACCCCTAGGTATTTTTTGAAATAGAGACTTTTTTCGGTGTTATTCGAATCATCCTGTAAAGTATATATGTATAGATACCCGCATATGCAATATTATTTTTAAATAACGGTTGTAGTCGGAAATATGAACAGACAAAAAATTCATCTCGTCAGATGACACTGAATAATTGTCAATAAAAAAATTAAACATTGTATTTACATAGGTATAGTAAATACCAACCAACTAACACATGATGAACAATATAGTTGTCATAAAAGAGTAAATATTATAATATCGAACGTGGTAGGTAGGTAATTATATAATATAGATCTGGTGTTTGTTATAGGCACAATTGTACTAGAACGTAACACTAGAGACAAGAATAGATTTATATTACGAAGGACCTTGAATTAGAAAATTATTGCCTGTATACTACACAAACCAAGTGGGTTGACTGGGCCCCTCGATTCTCGAATACCCTAAATTATACGCCACTGGAACAAAGGGTTTAACGAAATACCAATATTTTTCTTTACAATTAATCTTCTATTTTAAAAACCAAAAACGTCTGTGTTAGACGTAACATAATATTATTACTTTTATCATTAATTTTATAATGTTTTTACTAAAAAGCAATAAATATACTTAGGTTATATCTGTACCACAGAAGTCAACTAAACAAGTCCATTTTTTGAAATTTTGAGTTAGTTATATAATCAGAATATGCTTTTTGTGATTGTTTTAAAGGTATTAAAACGTAAATCCTATATACAATAAATACATAAGAAGTTAAGTAATAAATTTACATAAGAAAAGTAAAAGAAAATAATATTTTTGAAGTATACAATTGTAAGTCCATTGCAACAAATATTTTTGTGTCGTCTCACCTGTACAATTTGCTTTTTGTGACTTGCGTTACTCGACTTCTGTGTTATAGTCTACAGATATGGTTAACAACTCTTAGGAAGTATACTTCTCAACCAAATGACATTCCACAATAGATATTTAAATAAATTTTAAAATCTTTAGGATAATTGTCTGCAATCTACATTATAATATTATACAGAGTAATGATAATTGGTTTGTCTATTGAGTGAAAACAATCGTTTTAAAATTTCTGTCATTCAATTGTTTTTATTGAATATTATGGCTAGGTACAACAAACATCACATAATATGTTCTAGGTGCACTACGCACTGTCTATATGCTAATTATTTTTTTCATACAAGTACATATTTTGTCAGAATTACTTGTATAGGTGAATCATATGTATTCAGTACACACGTTTCATTGTAAGCTTTAATAAATATCGTTGAGTAAATATTTTACAATGTAAAGTTTTTCTCTAAATATTTATGAAAAACAGTTTTTAAGAATAGGTAAAAAATATTTAGTCAATTCTTTTGTATACCACACAATTTTATTGAAACGATGAGTAAAATGAGTATATCAAGTGTTTTGATCTGTGATTAAGTTCTAAAATAGTCTTCAATATAAAAACTAGTTTATGATTGTAGCCTTAAATACAACTCAAGCATCTACTCCCAATAACAAAAAAAGTATGCCATCAATAAACTATTTGTTCAAACTTCAAATGGATTTTAATATGTTTTAAAAATGTATCTTATTTTAATGCATGAATGTAGAAATTGGCTAAAAATAAGATTAAGTGACTAAGTGATTCAAGATTATTTTAAAACACATATATTGATTTGATAAACATTATTTTAGTCTGAAAGGAATTATGTTTGATCCATTTTTTTTTGATTTCATTAAATATTATTTAAATACAAAAATGTGTAAAGTATATGTACAATACATTTGGTGCAAAAACACAACTAATTGAAAAAATGAATAATAATAACTTGCAAACAATATTTTCATATTGAGAAATTTTAATATTTACTATTATACAGTTCTAACTAAAAAAAAAAAGTAAAATACAATTTATAAGATATTTAAAATCTTAAATCAAAAATATTATAGTAGATAGGTCTCGGTAATTAAGTCGTCTGTATTTGATCCATGCAAATATAGCATAACGCCCATATGGTTGTTCAAGATGTAGCTTTGATATAAAATTAATGCCTGTAAAATTTTTTTTTTTAGTTTCTAGGTTATAATTTTTGAGACATCAAACATAATATTTAGAAGTAATAACCATTAACCATGATATACTTACATATTCTTTTTATCGACTGCGAGATCTTGACTTGGAAACTGAACGCCCAGTTAATGCGGACCTTGAACGGGAACGTGAAGGAGATCTTGAACCTGAACGAGAACGACGACTACGGCTGTATGATCGTGAGCGAGACCGAGAAGGAGTATATGACCTTTTTACATAATACAAAATGATTAGCTACATAATAAATAATTATGTTAAAGTATAATTAAGTTCCCCAAAGTATTAATATACTTAATATTATAAACATATGAAGTATATAGAAAATAGAATATTTTATAACCAGAAAAAAAGTGAAAATAAAAAGTTATGATTTTATTAATAGTTTAGGTATATATTCAAAAAATAATATTAACTAACTTTCTAGATTTTTGGTAAGAATTCAGTCTTCAAGCATTTTATTAAACATTTGCTAATTTTAATAAACTAAGATTTTATTTAATTGGTAATTCCAATGTTATTATCAAATATATAATTTTCTAAAAAGTTTGATAAAAAAAATATGATTAAAAGTAAATATTTTTATATTAATGCTAATTTTATAAAATTATAAATTTTGACTTATGTGGGTGAAAAACAGTAATATTAATATTATAATTCAATATCAGAATAACCAGCAATAATAAGTGATCCGCAAAATTATTTTGTGTGCAGTATTTGACATAAATATCAATTAACAGAAAAGTATGCAGAAATAAAACTCTTTATAATTTGATTTATTGTATTTAAGTTATACAGTAGAATTTATAAAAACTGATATTTACAACAAATATTATTTTCAAATCTTAAAAATCACTTTTAGGTATTTTACAAAAACAATAATCTTTTACGCAAGTAATAAATTAAAATTATGCTCTACAGTTCCTATACAATAAGTATATTATATCACTAGAATGGTTTATGTACAAATTAATAATTTATCATTAAAATCATAATTGGCAAATCTAAATTTAATTTACTACTAGAGATAAAAAATATATATTTAATTGTAATGTAATATACATACTTTTATGAAACACTATATTGTTATAAAATGTATGAAAAGGATCTTGGTATGGTTGCACTATTTGTCTGTTTATGAATATTAAAATTGGAAATAATAACAACAAAATAAATTATTTACAGAAAATATTTATACATTTTTTTTTAAATAATGAAGAATGCTTTTTAAAAATTCACTTAATATTATTTTTAAAAATGTTTTAGTAATTTATTGATAATAAATGTATATATATCAAGCAAATTTATTTAAGACTCATTTGATTAGTTAAAAACTTTTTAAAACATTTATTGCACAAATTAATTATTAATAGTGTCATTTTAATTTATTAAAAATTGGTCAAATATAAATCAACAAGATAGAATTATTAATATATTTCTGAGAACTACTGCCATAAATCATCAATATTAACTTTGAATTTAATTTACCAAGGAAATGTAATTTAGTTGATGTTTTTTTTAAAATTAAAATTTAATCATAAAACAAAATGTATAGGTAATACCTATTTACCTTTTCAACTTTAAGAATTAAGAGGACACCACACCCGCTTTGTATCAGTGTTACAAAAAACCTACAACATATCAATTTTTATTTTCATAATATTCTATTTTACTATGTTTTTTAAAAAATACACCTAAGAGTAAATTGACCTATTATAAAATGTAAAGGTAAGATAAGAATATTATCTGTTATCATCCAGGGCATTTTATTGATATATTCATTTTGAAGCAATCTATAATAATCTTAATGTTTACAATAAATTGTAGTTTTAAAATATCTATAAATACTTCCCAGTGGCCTTTTCTTACTTTCAAATTGTATAAAATGTCAATTCACTCTAATTTAAATAAAAAAAACAAGTAAAATAGATTATTCAGATTATTGTGAACATAAAATGTTTTATGTTGTAAGACGGTAACAACACACGTGGGCGTGGTATCCTTTTAATATTTGTATTTATATCATTACCACCAAATATGTAATTTAAGTCAATAGTTAGTAATAGCTAAAATATTTGTTTTTTTTTATATCAATACAAAATTAAAAAAAAATTTAATTTTAAACTAAAAAGTAAAAACAGAATTATTTTTTAAAAGTTGTTAATGTTTCCTGTATATTATTAAGCACACTTAGCATGTATTTTTTTTAACAAATAAAGTAAAAATCCAATGATTAAAGGTGAATAATATATTTAAAAAAAATGTTTGGTAAATGTTTTTATATGAGATTATCATTAGAAGTATCATATTTTATTTTATATTTATTATTAATTTAAGGAATTTAAAGAATGTAGTATTTAATTAAACAAAATAATATATAATATTTATCCCATTGATCAATATAATCCAACCTGCTCTTGTGATTCAATTGACTCACATAAAAAAACGAAGTTCAACATTCTCCTAAAATGACACGGTGGTAATGCTATGTAGACAGCCAGTGGCGTTATGTAGATCTAATTTATAACTCTTTCTGTCTCTGAATATCTGTGTACGTTCACCGATAGCTAATTAGAGCATCAGAATAAAAATCATTAGGTTGGTTGGGCTCGATGGGGTTCTAGTGTAGCTGAGTACATCGATAAACGCAGACAGACAGATAGTTGCGCCGTAGTCCGACGACTAACACACATTGCTCGTAGTAGAAGATCAAAATATATTATTTTGGTTGAGAGCTCTACGACGATCGACACTACGAGAAGAGACGCTCTCAGCCGAACATCCTACAAAAATGGCCAATTATAGTCATTTTTACAATTCCTTTATTTAAATGGTTGTGACAATAATCTACATTACATAATTTATCTTAATGTTCACAAACAGTTGAAGACTTCACCAAAAAAAAAATGAAATAGGTGAAGCCATATGTAAAATAATTTGAATAAAAATAAATTTACCTGCGTCGCCCTCCTTTAAAACGTCTACAATCACGGGCATAATGTCCTCTATCACCACATTCATAACATTTGTCTTCAGGATGGAATGGACGTCCTCGACGAGGTGGGCCTCCCCGATAAGCACCTTTACGTGATCCAGCATTAGATAATTCAACTCGGACTCGTCTACCACAAATGCTCCTAAAACAAGTTTATTATTATAATAATAATAATGAGAGTGAGTACAACATAAATAATAAAGATATGGATAGGCCATGTCTATGTTAAATATATTTGAGATCGCAGTCCCGAAGAGGAAGGCAATTGAGGCTCTTTTATATTGATAGTTGATACTCGATATAGGTATACTTTATTTGGCCTCAATTGTTCTTCTTGATTACTACTAATAAGACTGTTATGTCATATCCATAATATCTTTATTATTTTGTCGGACATAACAATTATTAGTTAATTTTTTAATTACCTTCCATCTAAACCTCTAACTGCATCTTCTGCATCTCTTGGATCTTCAAATTCAACAAAAGCAAAACCAGGAGGATTACGGGCAACCCATACATTACGAATTGAACCGTAATATGAAAAAGCATCTTCTAAATCTTGTTTGGATGCAGATGATCCTAAATCACCAACATATATTTTGCAATCTGGATTACCAGAATCCCTGTACCTTGATGACGATGACATATTTTAAATAATATCTGTAACATAAGATACAATTTATTTAAAAAGTTATAACTAGGGATAGCACAACTGCGCAAACTTATAAATACTTACAAATATTATTTACAAGTTCAAAATTTGAATGAAAGGAATTAGAAGGATATTCGATCAAAAAAGAAGATAAGGAAAAACTGAGAAAAAGAAAAACTGTACAGAGAAATGTTAGTTATAGATTATACTTCTTAGTAGTAGTAGAGTGAGCTGGGTCGGTCATGTCAAGAGGAGTTAAAAGGTCCCATTGGCTTGGCCACAAGATAACAACTAGACACAAAACGACCTGGGTAACGATGAACAGATACTATCAATAGACTTATCACTGTAGGAAGTAGAAACGGGAGAATAATGAGAATAGAAAGTTGGTAGTCAGGCAATGGACCTAAATGGCATGTAGTCAAGAAAAAACTCAAAACTTGACATTCCTAATATTACTACAACTCTGAATAAAACTGTAATACAATTATTTGTTTTAACCAATTTTTTTTTGTATAATTCCTTAAGAATGAACATTATGTTGAGTTTATGATGATTTAGTTCCAGTCTAAGATTTAGTTTAATTCTATACCTACAAGTATATTTTAAGTAGCCTGTAAATCAAATTATTTTCTATGAAAAAAAAAAATTGGTACCTAGTTGGTAGAATAAATATTATTAATTTTTTATCAAACTTTTATTCTGTAGAAGATTAGAGGTACCTAATTATAAGACTACATATTGGTGAACAATTGCTTAAGGCTGGTAGTATTTATCTTAATTCAGATTACAAAATGTCTACTTCAAACCACGATTATAAAGAACAGGTTAAGCACTGCGCGCTGTATCAGCTGTCAGAACTAGTTACGCTTCGCGTAGTTCATAAAACTGCCAAGCGCTGCTAGTCAGACATGCTAGATTTTTATTATACTGTGATAATTCCAATAGAAAAGAACGTTTTTACACTCTTATACAAATGTAAAGTATTCGAATAAATGTAATATACTAATATGTATACCAATACTTTTTTTTTATTGGAATACTATTTTACATACTTTATGTAAAAATTATTCGAATACAAAATAAAAGTATTTTTTACATGACTGGGCCTAGGTTGCAAATCGTGCTCAGACATCCAAACATCTCAAATTATAGTTATAGTTTGTTGAGCAGTATATGGGGCATTTTTCCTTAATTATTTTATTATTATAGGTAGGTACCTAAAAAAAGTGTAATGCTTATTTTATGCTTATTATTAATACCTAATGGAACTTAAAAGACTTGTTATTGTATGTAGGTAAAATATGATAATATGGGACACAAATTACTGATTTACCTACGTAATATACCTTATAGTCTTAAAAAAATTGTTTTATTTGATAAATAATTAAGTATACATCTCTATTTTAAATAAATGAATTGTTATTATGCTTTATTTTCATTTGCCCCATCAATTTAAAATGGAATAGATTATATAGCTTACATTTGCCCAAATTCTCCTATTTATTTTGTTAAAAACAACATAAAAATTAAGGAAAAACACGAATTTTTAAGCAAAATTTGTTTTAGACAAAATCGATTTCGGTTTTTGGTGTAACTTTAAAATAAATGTACGTATATGCATGCAATTTTCACTGGTTGTTTATATTTGCATTTTCTATACACAAAATTTTCAAAATATTTTGATTTGTTTTGAACTGTTTAGGAAAATTTTCAGTTTCCAACTTATTAGTCTTTTTTTTCGATGAACGTCAATAAAACTTTATTTCTTTGGTAAAAAAGCTTGAAAATTTAATATAAGGCTCCTAATATAATGTTACAATGATATTTGAAAAATATTAAAAATCATAGTTTTTTTATACCTAAGCTTTTAAAATTTGAATTTTTAATGCAGATAACTATAGACTTGATATTACACATTTATAAAGTACATTATCAAAGACTTATTATGAGATAGCCCGTTTAACTAGCAGCGCCAACCTAGCGGATATTATTATAACTGCGTAAACTGTAACAAGTTGTGACTGGATAGTCATGTACAAATAATATTGGCGACATCTAACCTGTTCTTTATAATCGTGCTTCAAACTAAGAATAAATATAAATGCATAAAAATAATTCTGATTAATATTGAACTTTATGATAAAGTTTAATGGGTACCATTATTATAGTTATCAAAATATTTCAATTCATTTTCTCTTCACATAAAGTAGGTTTAATATTATTATCTTTTTTCTTATCTACATTTTACTTATGCGTGTGCACATCATTAAAATGAAACATGGAAAAATCTTAATATTATAAAAACAGAAGCCAATAACGTTATAATAAGACAAAATCAATAGGTTATAAATACGGATAAAATAAAGAACTTAGTCTGAATTGACAACAAATATTACTTGTTTGATATCCTGGTGGTGTGGTGTTCTTATATTATTATTTATAATAATAAAGTAACAAGGACTTACTTGTCCCATTCCCACTACCTATGCTTCTAATAAATAAACGTTTGTTGGGTACAACGGACAAAAACAAAAAAAAAACTTGAATTTTGTCAGAATCTCGAAGGAACAAAATAGCAATCTGCCTTAACCGTTGTCGACTGCTGTCGAGGGAGTCTGTAAATCACCGCTGCGACACGTCTATACAGCGAACGACAAACACGGCTAGATCGTCGACGACGGGCGACTATAAAACTAGCGAAAATCGACGTCCGTTTAGCACTCAAGTCTGGTCTCGCGGCCACGATTAACGACTTACCTTTTACGATTGACCTGTTGATGTTAAGTATTAGTTGTTGAGAGTCGACCTCGAAGAACTAAACGAAGACGCGACGGTTGCAGTCCGTTTCAGCTTTCCTTTCGGCGTTGTCGTTGAAGAGACGGCCCAAGTTCGTCAAACGACGTGTGCAGGTGGACAGGCGGTGTCTAGACGTTTGAGGAGAGTGTGCAGTGACTTTCGGTCGGTCACCGGCCCGTGTCAACTGTCAACACTCAAGACACTCAGCACTCGACGAATGCTGCTGCTCCGATCAGATCTGAGGTTCGGCTCTGAAGACTGAAGTCTGAAAGTCTGAAATCTGAATGGTCAGTGGAAAATGGAAATGCCGGCCGCCGTGAGTGTTATGTTATTAGGTGGGCGAGTGAGGGCGGGGAGTCTGGACTCTGTGTGCCATTCGCCATTTTACGGAAATTATGCCTGAATTGTGGGCCCAGTGTGACCGCTAAGCTACAGTTTATTTCCGGTGGGTTGGCGACGTGGTGGTATGAACTCGCCCATGGTGTACCGACTACCAATTGATACCGGTAGATAACCGAGATGCCGGTGTAATCTGTGTCTGTGACTCAAATACTCAAATACCGTGGTTCCTGCCGTTCCTGGGAATTCAAATCGGATCTGTGATAGATAGAGGGTGTGGCTGCCGTGCTGGTGACAGTTTAAACCTTAGGCACAGATAATATAAACACTTTATTATTACTTTTATAAGTACTTAATATCTGTGACCTTAGATCATATTATTATACATTTTTTATCACTGCTAATTGAGTGATAATTAATATGATAAATTTGCGACGAGTACTGACACGCATGTGCAGTAGAAATTACCAGACAGTAAATAAAAACGGTTTATATCACTAGAAAAAAACGGTTTATATCACTTTCATGGATGAAAATATCATATCAGTTTGGCTTGGAATAAACAACAATTAACATTATCGCAGGCCGCTGAATTTAAAAATATTTAAATTTTTAACATCATATATTATTATCATAGACCTATAAACTAATGGACAGCGCTTAGAGAGAGAGGTCAGTGGTACGATATACAGTATTATATAGTTTCATACGTCTATGATTTCCCCCATTATGTTTTTTCTCTCTTTCTCTTATATGATTGTCCACCAAGATTCCCCCAATATGTTCTTTCTCACTCACTCTAAGCCGCGTATACATGTGCGAGCCGAACCTACCGCGAACCGCTCGCGAAGTGTTCGTGGAAAAAACCGACTATCGATGGATCGGCGCGAACGGTTTGCGAGCTATTGGTTCGCGAGTGGTTCGCGGTAGGTTCGGCTCGCACATGTATACGCGGCTTTATATTGGCGCCACTCATTGATGGCTGGGTGGTGAGTGAGGTGCAGTCATAGAGTAATTTTATTACTAGTTATTAATCTATGGGTGCAGTCCATTAGTTTATAGGTCTATGATTATTATAATATATACAAATACAATTTCACAACTGACCATTGCCGTACCTGTGGGGTGGGTGGGGGGTAGTTACCCCCCCTAATGTTTTCAACATATCTTATTTTTAACCAAATATCAAAACATATAAATTCAATAAAATTACAATATACATGTTTTGGACCCACCTCTGAAAAAAATTTCTGGATATGGCCTTGCAACTGAATATAATATAATGACATAAATTTCCAATCATATTGTGTACTACTTTACTTAGTATATTTATTAGGCAGTGGTAATGTGGTATTTAGATTGTGTCGATTATGATTTATGAGTCTTAACATAGTAACTGGTAAGACAAAAAGTAATAACATATTAAACTATATACTTATGTATTATTTATGTGTTTAGGTAGTTTCAGGTAAGCTGTATACATTATATAAGATTATTAATTTATTATTCATTATTATTCTCCTAGACTCTACGCCATACATGTCAACTTATTGAACTTAAATAAACAATCTTACATATAACGATTCATTATTTGAATAATTAAATATGGAAATAAATCATTATACGTTATTGTTTATGTTCAATGTCATTAAAATCGAAATATTTATCTCGTATAAATATTACTGAAGTTATATTGCTAAATTCAAAACAAATTACTACCAATCATACCAATATAATAAATGCATATTTAATATACACATAAAATTAATAGTACTTTATGATAGACAACTCTGACTATATTATGTACTAATAAACTGTATAACACTATCGGTTAATGTTCTTCACAGCCCCCGTTTACTTAAGTGTAATTTATATTTTTACACTAACCTTGATCAACATCTCAGAAAAGTAATAATATTCTAGTACCAATAATATAAATAATAATGTATATAACATTTTATGTATAATATATTCATAAACTTTTTGAATGTCTGAACACTTAATATTTTATAAAATTTTTGCGTAACACAGCCGTAAAATAAAACAGTATTTATATAGGTTTTTACATTTTATAATATATTAAACAATGCATAAATAGCACAAAATAGTTTACATACATATTTGTCATTAAAAATTATAAAAGTAATGAATAAGTTTAAAAAAAAATCAGAATCTGTGGAACACCACTGATCCTTATTATGGTTTAAGTGTTAAACTGTGTCATTATTATTATTATTATTATCAAATTATTATTTGTTTTAGAAAAATGTAAATACAAAGTTCTTTGAACAATTTTGAATTGGAATATTCAAATTGTACCAATTAGTAATTTAGTTATTTGCTGTATTAATCATAAGTTAAATATAAAATCTTATTTAATTATATTTAATACAATTATTAGATGGATAATAAATTTATTAGGGTTTCACTAATGTTTATCATAAAGCTACTTTGAATGACCAAAAATTAATGAATACAATTTTCATAAGTCATGTCTAACTAAATTTCTGAAGTCTGAACTAGGTATATGTTGCCACTTTCCAATTCACATCTACACATCCTGGTCTTCGAAGGTCTGCACTACTAAAATTGGCTACCTTACTTCTTCACAGTCGGACAATGGTAGTATGGTATAGTCTAAAAAATTTAAAAAAATGCATTTAATAGGGTTTTACTAATGTTTATCATAAAGTTACTTTGAATGTCCAAAGATTAATGAATCCAATTTCCATAAATCATCTCTAACTAAATTTCTGAAGTCTGAACTATGTATATTTTGCCATTTTCCAATACACATCTACACATCCTGGTCTTCGAAGATCTGCATTATTAAAATTGGCTACCTACTTCTTCACAGTTGGACAATGGCAGTATGGTATATCCTACAAAATAAAAAAAAACCCAATATAGAAAATAATATTAAGATTTAAAAACCATTTAAAAGAATAATACATTACTTTAAAACCAAGAGAGGCATGATTAATTTTTAATACTTCAATTAAAAAAGAAAAATGTCTTTAAAGCGCCCTTCCTCCTTTTTCATACGGACTGAGGACCGTCAATGGCGGAGTTAACACTAAGATTTGCAATTTTGGGCATGTTAATGAATATAATTAACTCAAGATAACCTAAGTTAAGTGAACACAAGATTGTTCTAAGTCAAAAGTTGGTAAATAATAAATTTAACTAGTTACATTCTGAATTTAAGTTAATTTTAAAACAATTAACTTTTTTTTTTAATTTAAACATTTTTACTACCTACCTAGTTAATTCCCACTTTTAAAGATATGACTTAGTTACATAGGTACCCAATTTTATGTTAGGTAATAGATTCCATTTTACTCTACGTGTAATTTATAAATTAAACCCAACTTATATAACCAACCTTTCATTACTTACAATAGGTATTGTATTAGTTTGTTTATCTTTATTTCATATTAGTTTTTATTTTGTACTTTATTAGTTTGTAATTATAAAATAGGTACTTAATTAATATACTTATTGCATAAGATACAAGTGAAGTTTTCATTTTTTAATTCTTTAGTCATAAATTTGTAGCATACACCACCTACACACACATTAAGAACTCTTCGCTCACATGTAAAGCACTTAATCCAAGTAAAACTTACTTTTATATTTTGTGCACACATAAGGCATCTTTCACTGATATTATCAGAGTACATTAAACATCAATGCTGCAATGTATTTCTATAAATCACTCACATTAACTTCCTTTGAAAAGCTCTGAGTAAACATTGGATTGTATGTACTACAATAATACAACACAAACACTCCCCAACTGTTACTATCATTCTGTAAAGGATACTCAATATTTTTAAGAACCATTTTATGCAGCAAATATTTTGCTTTTTCATTACCACACATTGAAAACATCATTTTTTTTTAATCGAGGTAAGTACAAGTCACCTGATTCTGGACGCAGAGGATCCAAGTAAAATACACAACCCAAAATGAAGTCCATAATAAATAAAGTCCAATGATTACCTTCAGGATTGATAGGTAGAAATAACACACAGTATTTAGTCCAATCAAATTTGGCTATTTTAACTTTGGTACTTGACCAAATTGTATTGCTTATTTCCGCAGGAATATAACCAATTTCATTATTCACTTAAGTCAATAGCAGTGCGTCAATCACAGTTCCATTTAACCAGGTGTTGTTTTGAAATTTACGAAAATCTTCACCATACAGAGTCACACACTTATAGCTAATACTTATAACTTATACTAATTAATAATTATTGTTTGTTTCAGAAGTTCTAAGAACTTATACCAAAGTATAATATTATTTTTGTATGGTGGAGTCGCCACCTATAGCCACTACCCCTTCTATGGTCAGTCATTTATATTTTATTTGAAAATAGTGTAATTTTTTAGTTTTTTTGACACTATGGTTATTGTTGTATTCATCAACACCAATGTATTAAATGGGTGATAAAAAGTATAAAAAAAAACAGTTGAGAACATTGTTATAATATTTTTCAATATCTTGTTTGTCACATTTTCATTCATCGCTTAACAAAATCTTTAAAAATTAAAAATGTGTACTTCTGAATTTATATAGCCATATAGGTGGTATTGATGAAACTCTATTTATTTTAAAACCCATAGATCTATCTCTTAAATATTACCAAGTGTTGATTATTAATTTTAAAATATTGTTAAAAAGTTGTTGATTTTATTTATATATTTATTCAGATTACGTAATTTGTTTTTTTAATAAAAGTTTCTGTCATATTTGTTTGCATTTAATAATTTCATTAATCTACTTGCATTATTTATCACAGTTATGTAGGTATTAATCTAAAGAATATATAGAATAAATTAAATAAATAAATTGAATAAATCAACAGAAAAAAATCTTAAGGTGGCCATGGGTGGTGACTACACCATACAGTTAATGAACAATAACAACAACATTCAGATTAATACTTATAATTTCAATCCATAGTGCAGTTTGCACGATTTGAATCTAAATAACTAAACTTATAGATATTTATTTATTTTTACAATATATTTTGGTAGTAGTAAAGTAATTTTAAAATACAAAATACTAAAAACCTTCTACTCAAAAATAGAAATTGTTAATAGAACATTAATTTCTTTTGTTGCCTCCAAATTGTGAAGATAATATTGAATGTATTTATCTAGTTATTATTAGGTACAAGCTTAGGACACTACACACTGTAACAGGTTAAATTGTAGTTATGGCTAATTTATAATGCTTAACTCTTAAACATAAATATAATATAGTCTATATATAAACTTACTATACTATTTTGTATTGTCATTATGTATCCAACATAAATATTGTGAGCATTAATCCAATCCACTTCACCAAAAGCAACTATCAGATGCTGCACAATTATTTTCGGTATTTAAGTGTTTTGACCAACAAAATCATATTCAAACAAATCTAAATTAAAATGTGATTAATCTAAACAACAATTATAAATATTTAATTTAAATTACTTACCCTGGTAGTGTTTATTTTCATTTAGTAAGGATTAAGGAACTTCATTGCATCAATATAGCGTTTAAAAATATTATTCATTACTTCTGTAATATTGATGATTATTATAGCATTCTATCCATCAAACAAACTGTAACAAAATAAATTAAATAAAAATAATAAATTAGATAGGTACCTACTGAATATATTTATTTAGTCATTAGTTAGGTGTGATTGCAATTTGCAGGTGTGACTGGTGTGAGTCATTGTAATAATATAATATGTAATATATTTTTTATAAGCGTAGAGCGACTAGCGAAAAGTCACACTTATGATTAGTTATTTTATCACTGTCAACAAATTAATTTAATTATTTTTATCAAAAACACCCATCTAGGTAATAATTGGTAGGCATTTTATAGGGCACAATAATCAAGTCTGTGCAAAAAATTCAATTAGAGTCAAATTCCTAAAAAAAAAAATTGAAGGAGAGTGTGGGCGCCCGCAGGCGAATGAATTTTAGAAAACCAAAAAAAAAAGTTAGAAAAAATTATACAGTAGGAAAACACATTAAAAAGTTCAAAATAAAATGTCCAGAATCTTAAACAGAAAAAACAATGTTGCCAATGATTAGCTCATTAAAGAATGATAATGCAGAAGGCACCTGCAGGTTATAAATATTCAAGTCTGTGAAAAAAATTCAACTAGAGTCAAATTCCTAAAAAAAAAATTGAAGGGGAGTGTTGGCGCCCGCAGGCAAATGAATTTTAGAAAACCAAAAAAAAATGTAGAAAAAAATATACAATCAGAACACATATATGAATTTCAATACAGAGAGCACCTGCGTTTTATCAAAATTCAACAATAGTCAACATTATACGATATTAAGGCATTTTGAAGAGTTCAAACTAAAATGTCCAGAATCTTAAACAGAAAAACAACAGACGTTGATAAGCTCATTAAATAATGATAATACAGGTTGCACTTGAAGGTAATCAATAAACAAGTCTGTGCAAAAAATTCAATTAGAGTCAAATTCCTAAAAAAAAATTGAAGGGGAGTGTTGGCGCCCGCAGGCAATAGCATTTTAAAAACCAAAAAAAAATTTAGAAAAAATTATACAATCAGAACACATATCAATTAGTTCAAACTACAATCTTCGGATTTATAAACAGAAAAAACAACCCACAATATTTACCTAGTTCGTTTAAGAATTATAATACAGAGAGCACCTGCAATCTGCATGTTATCAAAATTCAACTAGTCAAATTCCTAAAAAAAAAATTGAAGGGGAGTGTTGACGCCCTCAGGCAAATGCATTATAGAAAACCAAAAAAAAATTACACGATATTAAGGCGTATTGAAGAGTTCAAACTAAAACGACCAGAATCTTAAACAGAAAAACAACTGACGATGATAAGCTCATTAAAGAATGATAATACAAAGGGCACCTGCAGGTAATCAATGAACAAGTCTGTCCAAAAAATTCAAGTAGAGTCAAATTCCTAAAAAAAAATTGAAGGGGAGTGTTGGCGCCCGCAGGCAAATGCATTTTAGAAAACCAAAAAAAAAATGTAGAAAAAATTATACGATATTAAGGCCTATTGAAGAGTTCAAACTAAAACGACCAGAATCTTAAACAGAAAAACAACTGACGATGATAAGCTCATTAAAGAATGATAAAACAAATAAGGGCACCTGCAGGTAATCAATAAACAAGTCTGTCCAAAAAATTCAACTAAAGTCAAATTCCTAAAAAAAAAATTGAAGGGGAGTGTTGGCGCCCGCAGGCAAATGCCTTTTAGAAAACCAAAAAATAATTTAGAAAAAATTATACAATCAGAACACATATCAATGAGTTCAAATTACAATCTTCGGATTCATAAACAGAAAAAACAACCCACAATATTTACCTAGTTCGTTTAAGAATTTCAATACAGAGAGCACCTGCATGTTATCAAAATTCATATAGAGTCAAATTCCTAAAAAAAAAATGGAAGGGGAGTGTTGGCGCCCGCAGGCAAATGCATTTTAGAAAACAAAAAAAAAAATGTAGAAAAAACTATACGATATTAAGGCGTATCTTAAACAGAAAACAACTGACGATGATAAGCTCATTAAAGAATGATAATACAAAGGGCACCTGCAGGTAATCAATAAACAAGTCCGTCAAAAAAATTCAACTAGAATCAAATTCCTAAAAAAAAAATATACGATATTAAGGCATATTGAAGAGTTCAAACTAAAACGAACAGAATCTTAAACAGAAAACAACTGACGATGATAAGCTCATTAACGATAGATAATACAAAGGGCACCTGCAGGTAATCAATAAACAAGTCTGTCCAAAAAATTCAACTAGAGTCAAATTCCTAAAAAAAAAATTGAAGGGGAGTGTTGGCGCCCGCAGGCAAATGCATTTTAGAAAACCAAAAAAAAATTATACGATATTAAGGCCTATTGAAGAGTTCAAACTAAAACGACCAGAATCTTAAACAGAAAAACAACTGACGATGATAAGCTCATTAAAGAATGATAATACAAACGGCACCTGCAGGTAATCAATAAACAAGTCCGTCAAAAAAATTCAACTAGAATCAAATTCCTAAAAAAAAAATATACGATATTAAGGCATATTGAAGAGTTCAAACTAAAACGAACAGAATCTTAAACAGAAAACAACTGACGATGATAAGCTCATTAACGATAGATAATACAAAGGGCACCTGCAGGTAATCAATAAACAAGTCTGTCCAAAAAATTCAACTAGAGTCAAATTCCTAAAAAAAAAATTGAAGGGGAGTGTTGGCGCCCGCAGGCAAATGCATTTTAGAAAACCAAAAAAAAATTATACGATATTAAGGCCTATTGAAGAGTTCAAACTAAAACGACCAGAATCTTAAACAGAAAAACAACTGACGATGATAAGCTCATTAAAGAATGATAATACAAACGGCACCTGCAGGTAATCAATAAACAAGTCTGTCCAAAAAATTCAACTAAAGTCAAATTCCTAAAAAAAAATTGAAGGGGAGTGTTGGCGCCCGCAGGCAAATGCATTTTAGAAAACCAAAAAATAATTTAGAAAAAATTATACAATCAGAACACATATCAATGAGTTCAAATTACAATCTTCGGATTCATAAACAGAAAAAACAACCCACAATATTTACCTAGTTCGTTTAAGAATTTCAATACAGAGAGCACCTGCATGTTATCAAAATTCAATTAGAGTCAAATTCCTAAAAAAAAAATGGAAGGGGAGTGTTGGCGCCCGCAGGCAAATGCATTTTAGAAAACAAAAAAAAAAATGTAGAAAAAACTATACGATATTAAGGCGTATCTTAAACAGAAAACAACTGACGATGATAAGCTCATTAAAGAATGATAATACAAAGGGCACCTGCAGGTAATCAATAAACAAGTCCGTCAAAAAAATTCAACTAGAATCAAATTCCTAAAAAAAAAATATACGATATTAAGGCATATTGAAGAGTTCAAACTAAAACGAACAGAATCTTAAACAGAAAACAACTGACGATGATAAGCTCATTAACGATAGATAATACAAAGGGCACCTGCAGGTAATCAATAAACAAGTCTGTCCAAAAAATTCAACTAGAGTCAAATTCCTAAAAAAAAAATTGAAGGGGAGTGTTGGCGCCCGCAGGCAAATGCATTTTAGAAAACCAAAAAAAAATTATACGATATTAAGGCCTATTGAAGAGTTCAAACTAAAACGACCAGAATCTTAAACAGAAAAACAACTGACGATGATAAGCTCATTAAAGAATGATAATACAAACGGCACCTGCAGGTAATCAATAAACAAGTCTGTCCAAAAAATTCAACTAAAGTCAAATTCCTAAAAAAAAAATTGAAGGGGAGTGTTGGCGCCCGCAGGCAAATGCATTTTAGAAAACCAAAAAATAATTTAGAAAAAATTATACAATCAGAACACATATCAATGAGTTCAAATTACAATCTTCGGATTCATAAACAGAAAAAACAACCCACAATATTTACCTAGTTCGTTTAAGAATTTCAATACAGAGAGCACCTGCATGTTATCAAAATTCAATTAGAGTCAAATTCCTAAAAAAAAAATGGAAGGGGAGTGTTGGCGCCCGCAGGCAAATGCATTTTAGAAAACAAAAAAAAAATGTAGAAAAAACTATACGATATTAAGGCGTATCTTAAACAGAAAACAACTGACGATGATAAGCTCATTAAAGAATGATAATACAAAGGGCACCTGCAGGTAATCAATAAACAAGTCCGTCAAAAAAATTCAACTAGAATCAAATTCCTAAAAAAAAAATATACGATATTAAGGCATATTGAAGAGTTCAAACTAAAACGAACAGAATCTTAAACAGAAAACAACTGACGATGATAAGCTCATTAACGATAGATAATACAAAGGGCACCTGCAGGTAATCAATAAACAAGTCTGTCCAAAAAATTCAACTAGAGTCAAATTCCTAAAAAAAAAATTGAAGGGGAGTGTTGGCGCCCGCAGGCAAATGCATTTTAGAAAACCAAAAAAAAATTATACGATATTAAGGCCTATTGAAGAGTTCAAACTAAAACGACCAGAATCTTAAACAGAAAAACAACTGACGATGATAAGCTCATTAAAGAATGATAATACAAACGGCACCTGCAGGTAATCAATAAACAAGTCTGTCCAAAAAATTCACCTAGAATCAAATTCCTAAAAAAAAATTGAAGGGGAGTGTTGGCGCCCGCAGGCAAATGCATTTTAGAAAACCAAAAAATAATTTAGAAAAAATTATACAATCAGAACACATATCAATGAGTTCAAATTACAATCTTCGGATTCATAAACAGAAAAAACAACCCACAATATTTACCAAGTTCGTTTAAGAATTTCAATACAGAGAGCACCTGCATGTTATCAAAATTCAACTAGAGTCAAATTCCTAAAAAAAAAAATGGTAGGGGAGTGTTGGCGCCCGCAGGCAAATGCATTTTAGAAAACAAAAAAAAATGTAGAAAAAATTATACGATATTAAGGCATATTGAACAGTTCAAACTAAAACGACCAGAATCTTAAACAGAAAAACAACTGACGATGATAAGCTCATTAAAGAATGATAATACAAAGGGCACCTGCAGGTAATCAATAAACAAGTCTGTCCACAAAAAATTCAACTAGAATCAAATTCCTAAAAAAAAATTGAAGGGGAGTGTTGGCGCCCGCAGGCAAATGCATTTTAGAAAACAAAAAAAAAATGTAGAAAAAATTATACGATATTAAGGCATATTGAACAGTTCAAACTAAAACGACCAGAATCTTAAACAGAAAAACAACTGACGATGATAAGCTCATTAAAGAATGATAATACAAAGGGCACCTGCAGGTAATCAATAAACAAGTCTGTCCACAAAAAATTCAACTAGAATCAAATTCCTAAAAAAAATTGAAGGGGAGTGTTGGCGCCCGCAGGCAAATGCATTTTAGAAAACCAAAAAAAAATTTAGAAAAAATTATACAATCAGAACCAAATTACAATCTTCGGATTCATAAACAGAAAAAACAACCCACAATATTTACCTAGTTCGTTTAAGAATTATAATACAGAGAGCACCTGCAATCTGCATGTTATCAAAATTCAACTAGAGTCAAATTCCTAAAAAAAAATTGAAGGGGAGTGTTGGCGCCCGCAGGCAAATGCATTATAGAAAACCAAAAAAAAATTATACGATATTAAGGCGTATTGAAGAGTTCAAACTAAAACGACCAGAATCTTAAACAGAAAAACAACTGACGATGATAAGCTCATTAAAGAATGATAAAACAAATAAGGGCACCTGCAGGTAATCAATAAACAAGTCTGTCCAAAAAATTCAACTAAAGTCAAATTCCTAAAAAAAAAATTGAAGGGGAGTGTTGGCGCCCGCAGGCAAATGCATTTTAGAAAACCAAAAAATAATTTAGAAAAAATTATACAATCAGAACACATATCAATGAGTTCAAATTACAATCTTCGGATTCATAAACAGAAAAAACAACCCACAATATTTACCTAGTTCGTTTAAGAATTTCAATACAGAGAGCACCTGCATGTTATCAAAATTCAACTAGAGTCAAATTCCTAAAAAAAAAATGGAAGGGGAGTGTTGGCGCCCGCAGGCAAATGCATTTTAGAAAACAAAAAAAAAAAATGTAGAAAAAACTATACGATATTAAGGCGTATCTTAAACAGAAAAACAACTGACGATGATAAGCTCATTAAAGAATGATAATACAAAGGGCACCTGCAGGTAATCAATGAACAAGTCAGTCCAAAAAATTCAAGTAGAGTCAAATTCCTAAAAAAAAATTGAAGGGGAGTGTTGGCGCCCGCAGGCAAATGCATTTTAGAAAACCAAAAAAAAATGTAGAAAAAATTATACGATATTAAGGCCTATTGAAGAGTTCAAACTAAAACGACCAGAATCTTAAACAGAAAAACAACTGACGATGATAAGCTCATTAAAGAATGATAAAACAAATAAGGGCACCTGCAGGTAATCAATAAACAAGTCTGTCCAAAAAATTCAACTAAAGTCAAATTCCTAAAAAAAAAATTGAAGGGGAGTGTTGGCGCCCGCAGGCAAATGCATTTTAGAAAACCAAAAAATAATTTAGAAAAAATTATACAATCAGAACACATATCAATGAGTTCAAATTACAATCTTCGGATTCATAAACAGAAAAAACAACCCACAATATTTACCTAGTTCGTTTAAGAATTATAATACAGAGAGCACCTGCAATCTGCATGTTATCAAAATTCAACTAGTCAAATTCCTAAAAAAAAAATTGAAGGGGAGTGTTGACGCCCTCAGGCAAATGCATTATAGAAAACCAAAAAAAAATTACACGATATTAAGGCGTATTGAAGAGTTCAAACTAAAACGACCAGAATCTTAAACAGAAAAACAACTGACGATGATAAGCTCATTAAAGAATGATAATACAAAGGGCACCTGCAGGTAATCAATGAACAAGTCTGTCCAAAAAATTCAAGTAGAGTCAAATTCCTAAAAAAAAATTGAAGGGGAGTGTTGGCGCCCGCAGGCAAATGCATTTTAGAAAACCAAAAAAAAAATGTAGAAAAAATTATACGATATTAAGGCCTATTGAAGAGTTCAAACTAAAACGACCAGAATCTTAAACAGAAAAACAACTGACGATGATAAGCTCATTAAAGAATGATAAAACAAATAAGGGCACCTGCAGGTAATCAATAAACAAGTCTGTCCAAAAAATTCAACTAAAGTCAAATTCCTAAAAAAAAAATTGAAGGGGAGTGTTGGCGCCCGCAGGCAAATGCATTTTAGAAAACCAAAAAATAATTTAGAAAAAATTATACAATCAGAACACATATCAATGAGTTCAAATTACAATCTTCGGATTCATAAACAGAAAAAACAACCCACAATATTTACCTAGTTCGTTTAAGAATTTCAATACAGAGAGCACCTGCATGTTATCAAAATTCAATTAGAGTCAAATTCCTAAAAAAAAAATGGAAGGGGAGTGTTGGCGCCCGCAGGCAAATGCATTTTAGAAAACAAAAAAAAAAAATGTAGAAAAAACTATACGATATTAAGGCGTATCTTAAACAGAAAACAACTGACGATGATAAGCTCATTAAAGAATGATAATACAAAGGGCACCTGCAGGTAATCAATAAACAAGTCCGTCAAAAAAATTCAACTAGAATCAAATTCCTAAAAAAAAAATATACGATATTAAGGCATATTGAAGAGTTCAAACTAAAACGAACAGAATCTTAAACAGAAAACAACTGACGATGATAAGCTCATTAACGATAGATAATACAAAGGGCACCTGCAGGTAATCAATAAACAAGTCTGTCCAAAAAATTCAACTAGAGTCAAATTCCTAAAAAAAAAATTGAAGGGGAGTGTTGGCGCCCGCAGGCAAATGCATTTTAGAAAACCAAAAAAAAATTATACGATATTAAGGCCTATTGAAGAGTTCAAACTAAAACGACCAGAATCTTAAACAGAAAAACAACTGACGATGATAAGCTCATTAAAGAATGATAATACAAACGGCACCTGCAGGTAATCAATAAACAAGTCTGTCCAAAAAATTCAACTAAAGTCAAATTCCTAAAAAAAAAATTGAAGGGGAGTGTTGGCGCCCGCAGGCAAATGCATTTTAGAAAACCAAAAAATAATTTAGAAAAAATTATACAATCAGAACACATATCAATGAGTTCAAATTACAATCTTCGGATTCATAAACAGAAAAAACAACCCACAATATTTACCTAGTTCGTTTAAGAATTTCAATACAGAGAGCACCTGCATGTTATCAAAATTCAACTAGAGTCAAATTCCTAAAAAAAAATGGAAGGGGAGTGTTGGCGCCCGCAGGCAAATGCATTTTAGAAAACAAAAAAAAAAAAATGTAGAAAAAACTATACGATATTAAGGCGTATCTTAAACAGAAAAACAACTGACGATTATAAGCTCATTAAAGAATGATAATACAAAGGGCACCTGCAGGTAATCAATGAACAAGTCAGTCCAAAAAATTCAAGTAGAGTCAAATTCCTAAAAAAAAATTGAAGGGGAGTGTTGGCGCCCGCAGGCAAATGCATTTTAGAAAACCAAAAAAAAATTATACGATATTAAGGCCTATTGAAGAGTTCAAACTAAAACGACCAGAATCTTAAACAGAAAAACAACTGACGATGATAAGCTCATTAAAGAATGATAATACAAACGGCACCTGCAGGTAATCAATAAACAAGTCTGTCCAAAAAATTCAACTAAAGTCAAATTCCTAAAAAAAAAATTGAAGGGGAGTGTTGGCGCCCGCAGGCAAATGCATTTTAGAAAACCAAAAAATAATTTAGAAAAAATTATACAATCAGAACACATATCAATGAGTTCAAATTACAATCTTCGGATTCATAAACAGAAAAAACAACCCACAATATTTACCTAGTTCGTTTAAGAATTTCAATACAGAGAGCACCTGCATGTTATCAAAATTCAATTAGAGTCAAATTCCTAAAAAAAAAATGGAAGGGGAGTGTTGGCGCCCGCAGGCAAATGCATTTTAGAAAACAAAAAAAAAAATGTAGAAAAAACTATACGATATTAAGGCGTATCTTAAACAGAAAACAACTGACGATGATAAGCTCATTAAAGAATGATAATACAAAGGGCACCTGCAGGTAATCAATAAACAAGTCCGTCAAAAAAATTCAACTAGAATCAAATTCCTAAAAAAAAAATATACGATATTAAGGCATATTGAAGAGTTCAAACTAAAACGAACAGAATCTTAAACAGAAAACAACTGACGATGATAAGCTCATTAACGATAGATAATACAAAGGGCACCTGCAGGTAATCAATAAACAAGTCTGTCCAAAAAATTCAACTAGAGTCAAATTCCTAAAAAAAAATTGAAGGGGAGTGTTGGCGCCCGCAGGCAAATGCATTTTAGAAAACCAAAAAAAAATTATACGATATTAAGGCCTATTGAAGAGTTCAAACTAAAACGACCAGAATCTTAAACAGAAAAACAACTGACGATGATAAGCTCATTAAAGAATGATAATACAAACGGCACCTGCAGGTAATCAATAAACAAGTCTGTCCAAAAAATTCACCTAGAATCAAATTCCTAAAAAAAAATTGAAGGGGAGTGTTGGCGCCCGCAGGCAAATGCATTTTAGAAAACCAAAAAATAATTTAGAAAAAATTATACAATCAGAACACATATCAATGAGTTCAAATTACAATCTTCGGATTCATAAACAGAAAAAACAACCCACAATATTTACCAAGTTCGTTTAAGAATTTCAATACAGAGAGCACCTGCATGTTATCAAAATTCAACTAGAGTCAAATTCCTAAAAAAAAAAATGGTAGGGGAGTGTTGGCGCCCGCAGGCAAATGCATTTTAGAAAACAAAAAAAAAATGTAGAAAAAATTATACGATATTAAGGCATATTGAACAGTTCAAACTAAAACGACCAGAATCTTAAACAGAAAAACAACTGACGATGATAAGCTCATTAAAGAATGATAATACAAAGGGCACCTGCAGGTAATCAATAAACAAGTCTGTCCACAAAAAATTCAACTAGAATCAAATTCCTAAAAAAAATTGAAGGGGAGTGTTGGCGCCCGCAGGCAAATGCATTTTAGAAAACCAAAAAAAAATTTAGAAAAAATTATACAATCAGAACCAAATTACAATCTTCGGATTCATAAACAGAAAAAACAACCCACAATATTTACCTAGTTCGTTTAAGAATTATAATACAGAGAGCACCTGCAATCTGCATGTTATCAAAATTCAACTAGAGTCAAATTCCTAAAAAAAAAATTGAAGGGGAGTGTTGGCGCCCGCAGGCAAATGCATTATAGAAAACCAAAAAAAAATTATACGATATTAAGGCGTATTGAAGAGTTCAAACTAAAACGACCAGAATCTTAAACAGAAAAACAACTGACGATGATAAGCTCATTAAAGAATGATAAAACAAATAAGGGCACCTGCAGGTAATCAATAAACAAGTCTGTCCAAAAAATTCAACTAAAGTCAAATTCCTAAAAAAAAAATTGAAGGGGAGTGTTGGCGCCCGCAGGCAAATGCATTTTAGAAAACCAAAAAATAATTTAGAAAAAATTATACAATCAGAACACATATCAATGAGTTCAAATTACAATCTTCGGATTCATAAACAGAAAAAACAACCCACAATATTTACCTAGTTCGTTTAAGAATTTCAATACAGAGAGCACCTGCATGTTATCAAAATTCAACTAGAGTCAAATTCCTAAAAAAAAAATGGAAGGGGAGTGTTGGCGCCCGCAGGCAAATGCATTTTAGAAAACAAAAAAAAAAAAATGTAGAAAAAACTATACGATATTAAGGCGTATCTTAAACAGAAAAACAACTGACGATGATAAGCTCATTAAAGAATGATAATACAAAGGGCACCTGCAGGTAATCAATGAACAAGTCAGTCCAAAAAATTCAAGTAGAGTCAAATTCCTAAAAAAAAATTGAAGGGGAGTGTTGGCGCCCGCAGGCAAATGCATTTTAGAAAACCAAAAAAAAATGTAGAAAAAATTATACGATATTAAGGCCTATTGAAGAGTTCAAACTAAAACGACCAGAATCTTAAACAGAAAAACAACTGACGATGATAAGCTCATTAAAGAATGATAAAACAAATAAGGGCACCTGCAGGTAATCAATAAACAAGTCTGTCCAAAAAATTCAACTAAAGTCAAATTCCTAAAAAAAAAAATTGAAGGGGAGTGTTGGCGCCCGCAGGCAAATGCATTTTAGAAAACCAAAAAATAATTTAGAAAAAATTATACAATCAGAACACATATCAATGAGTTCAAATTACAATCTTCGGATTCATAAACAGAAAAAACAACCCACAATATTTACCTAGTTCGTTTAAGAATTATAATACAGAGAGCACCTGCAATCTGCATGTTATCAAAATTCAACTAGTCAAATTCCTAAAAAAAAATTGAAGGGGAGTGTTGACGCCCTCAGGCAAATGCATTATAGAAAACCAAAAAAAAATTACACGATATTAAGGCGTATTGAAGAGTTCAAACTAAAACGACCAGAATCTTAAACAGAAAAACAACTGACGATGATAAGCTCATTAAAGAATGATAATACAAAGGGCACCTGCAGGTAATCAATGAACAAGTCTGTCCAAAAAATTCAAGTAGAGTCAAATTCCTAAAAAAAATTGAAGGGGAGTGTTGGCGCCCGCAGGCAAATGCATTTTAGAAAACCAAAAAAAAAATGTAGAAAAAATTATACGATATTAAGGCCTATTGAAGAGTTCAAACTAAAACGACCAGAATCTTAAACAGAAAAACAACTGACGATGATAAGCTCATTAAAGAATGATAAAACAAATAAGGGCACCTGCAGGTAATCAATAAACAAGTCTGTCCAAAAAATTCAACTAAAGTCAAATTCCTAAAAAAAAAATTGAAGGGGAGTGTTGGCGCCCGCAGGCAAATGCATTTTAGAAAACCAAAAAATAATTTAGAAAAAATTATACAATCAGAACACATATCAATGAGTTCAAATTACAATCTTCGGATTCATAAACAGAAAAAACAACCCACAATATTTACCTAGTTCGTTTAAGAATTTCAATACAGAGAGCACCTGCATGTTATCAAAATTCAATTAGAGTCAAATTCCTAAAAAAAAAATGGAAGGGGAGTGTTGGCGCCCGCAGGCAAATGCATTTTAGAAAACAAAAAAAAAAATGTAGAAAAAACTATACGATATTAAGGCGTATCTTAAACAGAAAACAACTGACGATGATAAGCTCATTAAAGAATGATAATACAAAGGGCACCTGCAGGTAATCAATAAACAAGTCCGTCAAAAAAATTCAACTAGAATCAAATTCCTAAAAAAAAAATATACGATATTAAGGCATATTGAAGAGTTCAAACTAAAACGAACAGAATCTTAAACAGAAAACAACTGACGATGATAAGCTCATTAACGATAGATAATACAAAGGGCACCTGCAGGTAATCAATAAACAAGTCTGTCCAAAAAATTCAACTAGAGTCAAATTCCTAAAAAAAAAATTGAAGGGGAGTGTTGGCGCCCGCAGGCAAATGCATTTTAGAAAACCAAAAAAAAATTATACGATATTAAGGCCTATTGAAGAGTTCAAACTAAAACGACCAGAATCTTAAACAGAAAAACAACTGACGATGATAAGCTCATTAAAGAATGATAATACAAACGGCACCTGCAGGTAATCAATAAACAAGTCTGTCCAAAAAATTCACCTAGAATCAAATTCCTAAAAAAAATTGAAGGGGAGTGTTGGCGCCCGCAGGCAAATGCATTTTAGAAAACCAAAAAATAATTTAGAAAAAATTATACAATCAGAACACATATCAATGAGTTCAAATTACAATCTTCGGATTCATAAACAGAAAAAACAACCCACAATATTTACCAAGTTCGTTTAAGAATTTCAATACAGAGAGCACCTGCATGTTATCAAAATTCAACTAGAGTCAAATTCCTAAAAAAAAAAAAATGGTAGGGGAGTGTTGGCGCCCGCAGGCAAATGCATTTTAGAAAACAAAAAAAAAATGTAGAAAAAATTATACGATATTAAGGCATATTGAACAGTTCAAACTAAAACGACCAGAATCTTAAACAGAAAAACAACTGACGATGATAAGCTCATTAAAGAATGATAATACAAAGGGCACCTGCAGGTAATCAATAAACAAGTCTGTCCACAAAAAATTCAACTAGAATCAAATTCCTAAAAAAAAATTGAAGGGGAGTGTTGGCGCCCGCAGGCAAATGCATTTTAGAAAACCAAAAAAAAATTTAGAAAAAATTATACAATCAGAACCAAATTACAATCTTCGGATTCATAAACAGAAAAAACAACCCACAATATTTACCTAGTTCGTTTAAGAATTATAATACAGAGAGCACCTGCAATCTGCATGTTATCAAAATTCAACTAGAGTCAAATTCCTAAAAAAAAATTGAAGGGGAGTGTTGGCGCCCGCAGGCAAATGCATTATAGAAAACCAAAAAAAAATTATACGATATTAAGGCGTATTGAAGAGTTCAAACTAAAACGACCAGAATCTTAAACAGAAAAACAACTGACGATGATAAGCTCATTAAAGAATGATAATACAAAGGGCACCTGCAGGTAATCAATAAACAAGTCTGTCCACAAAAAATTCAACTAGAATCAAATTCCTAAAAAAAAATTGAAGGGGAGTGTTGGCGCCCGCAGGCAAATGCATTTTAGAAAACCAAAAAAAAATTTAGAAAAAATTATACAATCAGAACCAAATTACAATCTTCGGATTCATAAACAGAAAAAACAACCCACAATATTTACCTAGTTCGTTTAAGAATTATAATACAGAGAGCACCTGCAATCTGCATGTTATCAAAATTCAACTAGAGTCAAATTCCTAAAAAAAAATTGAAGGGGAGTGTTGGCGCCCGCAGGCAAATGCATTATAGAAAACCAAAAAAAAATTATACGATATTAAGGCGTATTGAAGAGTTCAAACTAAAACGACCAGAATCTTAAACAGAAAAACAACTGACGATGATAAGCTCATTAAAGAATGATAAAACAAATAAGGGCACCTGCAGGTAATCAATAAACAAGTCTGTCCAAAAAATTCAACTAAAGTCAAATTCCTAAAAAAAAAATTGAAGGGGAGTGTTGGCGCCCGCAGGCAAATGCATTTTAGAAAACCAAAAAATAATTTAGAAAAAATTATACAATCAGAACACATATCAATGAGTTCAAATTACAATCTTCGGATTCATAAACAGAAAAAACAACCCACAATATTTACCTAGTTCGTTTAAGAATTTCAATACAGAGAGCACCTGCATGTTATCAAAATTCAACTAGAGTCAAATTCCTAAAAAAAAAATGGAAGGGGAGTGTTGGCGCCCGCAGGCAAATGCATTTTAGAAAACAAAAAAAAAAAAATGTAGAAAAAACTATACGATATTAAGGCGTATCTTAAACAGAAAAACAACTGACGATGATAAGCTCATTAAAGAATGATAATACAAAGGGCACCTGCAGGTAATCAATGAACAAGTCAGTCCAAAAAATTCAAGTAGAGTCAAATTCCTAAAAAAAAATTGAAGGGGAGTGTTGGCGCCCGCAGGCAAATGCATTTTAGAAAACCAAAAAAAAATGTAGAAAAAATTATACGATATTAAGGCCTATTGAAGAGTTCAAACTAAAACGACCAGAATCTTAAACAGAAAAACAACTGACGATGATAAGCTCATTAAAGAATGATAAAACAAATAAGGGCACCTGCAGGTAATCAATAAACAAGTCTGTCCAAAAAATTCAACTAAAGTCAAATTCCTAAAAAAAAAAATTGAAGGGGAGTGTTGGCGCCCGCAGGCAAATGCATTTTAGAAAACCAAAAAATAATTTAGAAAAAATTATACAATCAGAACACATATCAATGAGTTCAAATTACAATCTTCGGATTCATAAACAGAAAAAACAACCCACAATATTTACCTAGTTCGTTTAAGAATTATAATACAGAGAGCACCTGCAATCTGCATGTTATCAAAATTCAACTAGTCAAATTCCTAAAAAAAAAATTGAAGGGGAGTGTTGACGCCCTCAGGCAAATGCATTATAGAAAACCAAAAAAAAATTACACGATATTAAGGCGTATTGAAGAGTTCAAACTAAAACGACCAGAATCTTAAACAGAAAAACAACTGACGATGATAAGCTCATTAAAGAATGATAATACAAAGGGCACCTGCAGGTAATCAATGAACAAGTCTGTCCAAAAAATTCAAGTAGAGTCAAATTCCTAAAAAAAAATTGAAGGGGAGTGTTGGCGCCCGCAGGCAAATGCATTTTAGAAAACCAAAAAAAAAATGTAGAAAAAATTATACGATATTAAGGCCTATTGAAGAGTTCAAACTAAAACGACCAGAATCTTAAACAGAAAAAACAACTGACGATGATAAGCTCATTAAAGAATGATAAAACAAATAAGGGCACCTGCAGGTAATCAATAAACAAGTCTGTCCAAAAAATTCAACTAAAGTCAAATTCCTAAAAAAAAAATTGAAGGGGAGTGTTGGCGCCCGCAGGCAAATGCATTTTAGAAAACCAAAAAATAATTTAGAAAAAATTATACAATCAGAACACATATCAATGAGTTCAAATTACAATCTTCGGATTCATAAACAGAAAAAACAACCCACAATATTTACCTAGTTCGTTTAAGAATTTCAATACAGAGAGCACCTGCATGTTATCAAAATTCAATTAGAGTCAAATTCCTAAAAAAAAATGGAAGGGGAGTGTTGGCGCCCGCAGGCAAATGCATTTTAGAAAACAAAAAAAAAAATGTAGAAAAAACTATACGATATTAAGGCGTATCTTAAACAGAAAACAACTGACGATGATAAGCTCATTAAAGAATGATAATACAAAGGGCACCTGCAGGTAATCAATAAACAAGTCCGTCAAAAAAATTCAACTAGAATCAAATTCCTAAAAAAAAATATACGATATTAAGGCATATTGAAGAGTTCAAACTAAAACGAACAGAATCTTAAACAGAAAACAACTGACGAAGATAAGCTCATTAACGATAGATAATACAAAGGGCACCTGCAGGTAATCAATAAACAAGTCTGTCCAAAAAATTCAACTAGAGTCAAATTCCTAAAAAAAAATTGAAGGGGAGTGTTGGCGCCCGCAGGCAAATGCATTTTAGAAAACCAAAAAAAAATTATACGATATTAAGGCCTATTGAAGAGTTCAAACTAAAACGACCAGAATCTTAAACAGAAAAACAACTGACGATGATAAGCTCATTAAAGAATGATAATACAAACGGCACCTGCAGGTAATCAATAAACAAGTCTGTCCAAAAAATTCACCTAGAATCAAATTCCTAAAAAAAAATTGAAGGGGAGTGTTGGCGCCCGCAGGCAAATGCATTTTAGAAAACCAAAAAATAATTTAGAAAAAATTATACAATCAGAACACATATCAATGAGTTCAAATTACAATCTTCGGATTCATAAACAGAAAAAACAACCCACAATATTTACCAAGTTCGTTTAAGAATTTCAATACAGAGAGCACCTGCATGTTATCAAAATTCAACTAGAGTCAAATTCCTAAAAAAAAAATGGAAGGGGAGTGTTGGCGCCCGCAGGCAAATGCATTTTAGAAAACAAAAAAAAAATGTAGAAAAAATTATACGATATTAAGGCATATTGAACAGTTCAAACTAAAACGACCAGAATCTTAAACAGAAAAACAACTGACGATGATAAGCTCATTAAAGAATGATAATACAAAGGGCACCTGCAGGTAATCAATAAACAAGTCTGTCCACAAAAAATTCAACTAGAATCAAATTCCTAAAAAAAAATTGAAGGGGAGTGTTGGCGCCCGCAGGCAAATGCATTTTAGAAAACCAAAAAAAATTTAGAAAAAATTATACAATCAGAACCAAATTACAATCTTCGGATTCATAAACAGAAAAAACAACCCACAATATTACCTAGTTCGTTTAAGAATTATAATACAGAGAGCACCTGCAATCTGCATGTTATCAAAATTCAACTAGAGTCAAATTCCTAAAAAAAAAATTGAAGGGGAGTGTTGGCGCCCGCAGGCAAATGCATTATAGAAAACCAAAAAAAATTATACGATATTAAGGCGTATTGAAGAGTTCAAACTAAAACGACCAGAATCTTAAACAGAAAAACAACTGACGATGATAAGCTCATTAAAGAATGATAAAACAAATAAGGGCACCTGCAGGTAATCAATAAACAAGTCTGTCCAAAAAATTCAACTAAAGTCAAATTCCTAAAAAAAAATTGAAGGGGAGTGTTGGCGCCCGCAGGCAAATGCATTTTAGAAAACCAAAAATAAATTTAGAAAAAATTATACAATCAGAACACATATCAATGAGTTCAAATTACAATCTTCGGATTCATAAACAGAAAAAACAACCCACAATATTTACCTAGTTCGTTTAAGAATTTCAATACAGAGAGCACCTGCATGTTATCAAAATTCAACTAGAGTCAAATTCCTAAAAAAAAAAATGGAAGGGGAGTGTTGGCGCCCGCAGGCAAATGCATTTTAGAAAACAAAAAAAAAAAAATGTAGAAAAAACTATACGATATTAAGGCGTATCTTAAACAGAAAAACAACTGACGATGATAAGCTCATTAAAGAATGATAATACAAAGGGCACCTGCAGGTAATCAATGAACAAGTCAGTCCAAAAAATTCAAGTAGAGTCAAATTCCTAAAAAAAAATTGAAGGGAAGTGTTGGCGCCCGCAGGCAAATGCATTTTAGAAAACCAAAAAAAATGTAGAAAAAATTATACGATATTAAGGCCTATTGAAGAGTTCAAACTAAAACGACCAGAATCTTAAACAGAAAAACAACTGACGATGATAAGCTCATTAAAGAATGATAAAACAAATAAGGGCACCTGCAGGTAATCAATAAACAAGTCTGTCCAAAAAATTCAACTAAAGTCAAATTCCTAAAAAAAAAAATTGAAGGGGAGTGTTGGCGCCCGCAGGCAAATGCATTTTAGAAAACCAAAAAATAATTTAGAAAAAATTATACAATCAGAACACATATCAATGAGTTCAAATTACAATCTTCGGATTCATAAACAGAAAAAACAACCCACAATATTTACCTAGTTCGTTTAAGAATTATAATACAGAGAGCACCTGCAATCTGCATGTTATCAAAATTCAACTAGTCAAATTCCTAAAAAAAAAATTGAAGGGGAGTGTTGACGCCCTCAGGCAAATGCATTATAGAAAACCAAAAAAAAATTACACGATATTAAGGCGTATTGAAGAGTTCAAACTAAAACGACCAGAATCTTAAACAGAAAAACAACTGACGATGATAAGCTCATTAAAGAATGATAATACAAAGGGCACCTGCAGGTAATCAATGAACAAGTCTGTCCAAAAAATTCAAGTAGAGTCAAATTCCTAAAAAAAAATTGAAGGGGAGTGTTGGCGCCCGCAGGCAAATGCATTTTAGAAAACCAAAAAAAAAATGTAGAAAAAATTATACGATATTAAGGCCTATTGAAGAGTTCAAACTAAAACGACCAGAATCTTAAACAGAAAAACAACTGACGATGATAAGCTCATTAAAGAATGATAATACAAACGGCACCTGCAGGTAATCAATAAACAAGTCTGTCCAAAAAATTCACCTAGAATCAAATTCCTAAAAAAAAATTGAAGGGGAGTGTTGGCGCCCGCAGGCAAATGCATTTTAGAAAACCAAAAAATAATTTAGAAAAAATTATACAATCAGAACACATATCAATGAGTTCAAATTACAATCTTCGGATTCATAAACAGAAAAAACAACCCACAATATTTACCAAGTTCGTTTAAGAATTTCAATACAGAGAGCACCTGCATGTTATCAAAATTCAACTAGAGTCAAATTCCTAAAAAAAAAAATGGTAGGGGAGTGTTGGCGCCCGCAGGCAAATGCATTTTAGAAAACAAAAAAAAAATGTAGAAAAAATTATACGATATTAAGGCATATTGAACAGTTCAAACTAAAACGACCAGAATCTTAAACAGAAAAACAACTGACGATGATAAGCTCATTAAAGAATGATAATACAAAGGGCACCTGCAGGTAATCAATAAACAAGTCTGTCCACAAAAAATTCAACTAGAATCAAATTCCTAAAAAAAATTGAAGGGGAGTGTTGGCGCCCGCAGGCAAATGCATTTTAGAAAACCAAAAAAAAATTTAGAAAAAATTATACAATCAGAACCAAATTACAATCTTCGGATTCATAAACAGAAAAAACAACCCACAATATTTACCTAGTTCGTTTAAGAATTATAATACAGAGAGCACCTGCAATCTGCATGTTATCAAAATTCAACTAGAGTCAAATTCCTAAAAAAAAATTGAAGGGGAGTGTTGGCGCCCGCAGGCAAATGCATTATAGAAAACCAAAAAAAATTATACGATATTAAGGCGTATTGAAGAGTTCAAACTAAAACGACCAGAATCTTAAACAGAAAAACAACTGACGATGATAAGCTCATTAAAGAATGATAATACAAAGGGCACCTGCAGGTAATCAATAAACAAGTCTGTCCACAAAAAATTCAACTAGAATCAAATTCCTAAAAAAAAATTGAAGGGGAGTGTTGGCGCCCGCAGGCAAATGCATTTTAGAAAACCAAAAAAAAATGTAGAAAAAATTATACGATATTAAGGCCTATTGAAGAGTTCAAACTAAAACGACCAGAATCTTAAACAGAAAAACAACTGACGATGATAAGCTCATTAAAGAATGATAAAACAAATAAGGGCACCTGCAGGTAATCAATAAACAAGTCTGTCCAAAAAATTCAACTAAAGTCAAATTCCTAAAAAAAAAAATTGAAGGGGAGTGTTGGCGCCCGCAGGCAAATGCATTTTAGAAAACCAAAAAATAATTTAGAAAAAATTATACAATCAGAACACATATCAATGAGTTCAAATTACAATCTTCGGCTTCATAAACAGAAAAAACAACCCACAATATTTACCTAGTTCGTTTAAGAATTATAATACAGAGAGCACCTGCAATCTGCATGTTATCAAAATTCAACTAGTCAAATTCCTAAAAAAAAAATTGAAGGGGAGTGTTGACGCCCTCAGGCAAATGCATTATAGAAAACCAAAAAAAAATTACACGATATTAAGGCGTATTGAAGAGTTCAAACTAAAACGACCAGAATCTTAAACAGAAAAACAACTGACGATGATAAGCTCATTAAAGAATGATAATACAAAGGGCACCTGCAGGTAATCAATAAACAAGTCTGTCCAAAAAATTCAACTAAAGTCAAATTCCTAAAAAAAAATTGAAGGGGAGTGTTGGCGCCCGCAGGCAAATGCATTTTAGAAAACCAAAAAATAATTTAGAAAAAATTATACAATCAGAACACATATCAATGAGTTCAAATTACAATCTTCGGATTCATAAACAGAAAAAACAACCCACAATATTTACCTAGTTCGTTTAAGAATTTCAATACAGAGAGCACCTGCATGTTATCAAAATTCAATTAGAGTCAAATTCCTAAAAAAAAATGGAAGGGGAGTGTTGGCGCCCGCAGGCAAATGCATTTTAGAAAACAAAAAAAAAAATGTAGAAAAAACTATACGATATTAAGGCGTATCTTAAACAGAAAACAACTGACGATGATAAGCTCATTAAAGAATGATAATACAAAGGGCACCTGCAGGTAATCAATAAACAAGTCCGTCAAAAAAATTCAACTAGAATCAAATTCCTAAAAAAAAATATACGATATTAAGGCATATTGAAGAGTTCAAACTAAAACGAACAGAATCTTAAACAGAAAACAACTGACGATGATAAGCTCATTAACGATAGATAATACAAAGGGCACCTGCAGGTAATCAATAAACAAGTCTGTCCAAAAAATTCAACTAGAGTCAAATTCCTAAAAAAAAAATTGAAGGGGAGTGTTGGCGCCCGCAGGCAAATGCATTTTAGAAAACCAAAAAAAAATTATACGATATTAAGGCCTATTGAAGAGTTCAAACTAAAACGACCAGAATCTTAAACAGAAAAACAACTGACGATGATAAGCTCATTAAAGAATGATAATACAAACGGCACCTGCAGGTAATCAATAAACAAGTCTGTCCAAAAAATTCACCTAGAATCAAATTCCTAAAAAAAAATTGAAGGGGAGTGTTGGCGCCCGCAGGCAAATGCATTTTAGAAAACCAAAAAATAATTTAGAAAAAATTATACAATCAGAACACATATCAATGAGTTCAAATTACAATCTTCGGATTCATAAACAGAAAAAACAACCCACAATATTTACCAAGTTCGTTTAAGAATTTCAATACAGAGAGCAACTGCATGTTATCAAAATTCAACTAGAGTCAAATTCCTAAAAAAAAAAATGGTAGGGGAGTGTTGGCGCCCGCAGGCAAATGCATTTTAGAAAACAAAAAAAAAATGTAGAAAAAATTATACGATATTAAGGCATATTGAACAGTTCAAACTAAAACGACCAGAATCTTAAACAGAAAAACAACTGACGATGATAAGCTCATTAAAGAATGATAATACAAAGGGCACCTGCAGGTTATCAATAAACAAGTCTGTCCACAAAAAATTCAACTAGAATCAAATTCCTAAAAAAAATTGAAGGGGAGTGTTGGCGCCCGCAGGCAAATGCATTTTAGAAAACCAAAAAAAAATTTAGAAAAAATTATACAATCAGAACCAAATTACAATCTTCGGATTCATAAACAGAAAAAACAACCCACAATATTTACCTAGTTCGTTTAAGAATTATAATACAGAGAGCACCTGCAATCTGCATGTTATCAAAATTCAACTAGAGTCAAATTCCTAAAAAAAAATTGAAGGGGAGTGTTGGCGCCCGCAGGCAAATGCATTATAGAAAACCAAAAAAAAATTATACGATATTAAGGCGTATTGAAGAGTTCAAACTAAAACGACCAGAATCTTAAACAGAAAAACAACTGACGATGATAAGCTCATTAAAGAATGATAAAACAAATAAGGGCACCTGCAGGTAATCAATAAACAAGTCTGTCCAAAAAATTCAACTAAAGTCAAATTCCTAAAAAAAAAATTGAAGGGGAGTGTTGGCGCCCGCAGGCAAATGCATTTTAGAAAACCAAAAAATAATTTAGAAAAAATTATACAATCAGAACACATATCAATGAGTTCAAATTACAATCTTCGGATTCATAAACAGAAAAAACAACCCACAATATTTACCTAGTTCGTTTAAGAATTTCAATACAGAGAGCACCTGCATGTTATCAAAATTCAACTAGAGTCAAATTCCTAAAAAAAAAATGGAAGGGGAGTGTTGGCGCCCGCAGGCAAATGCATTTTAGAAAACAAAAAAAAAAAATGTAGAAAAAACTATACGATATTAAGGCGTATCTTAAACAGAAAAACAACTGACGATGATAAGCTCATTAAAGAATGATAATACAAAGGGCACCTGCAGGTAATCAATGAACAAGTCAGTCCAAAAAATTCAAGTAGAGTCAAATTCCTAAAAAAAATTGAAGGGGAGTGTTGGCGCCCGCAGGCAAATGCATTTTAGAAAACCAAAAAAAAATGTAGAAAAAATTATACGATATTAAGGCCTATTGAAGAGTTCAAACTAAAACGACCAGAATCTTAAACAGAAAAACAACTGACGATGATAAGCTCATTAAAGAATGATAAAACAAATAAGGGCACCTGCAGGTAATCAATAAACAAGTCTGTCCAAAAAATTCAACTAAAGTCAAATTCCTAAAAAAAAAAATTGAAGGGGAGTGTTGGCGCCCGCAGGCAAATGCATTTTAGAAAACCAAAAAATAATTTAGAAAAAATTATACAATCAGAACACATATCAATGAGTTCAAATTACAATCTTCGGATTCATAAACAGAAAAAACAACCCACAATATTTACCTAGTTCGTTTAAGAATTATAATACAGAGAGCACCAGCAATCTGCATGTTATCAAAATTCAACTAGAGTCAAATTCCTAAAAAAAAAATTGAAGGGGAGTGTTGGCGCCCGCAGGCAAATGCATTTTAGAAAACTAAAAAAAAAATTATACTATATTAAGGAATATTGAAGAGTTCAAACTAAAACGCGCCCGCAGGCAAATGCATTTTAGAAAAGAAAAAAAAATGTAGAAAAAATTATACGATATTAAGGCGTATTGAAGAGTTCAAACTAAAATGACCACAATCTTAAACAGAAAAACAACTGACGATGATAAGCTCATTAAAGAATGATAATACAAAGGGCACCTGCAGGTAATCAATAAACAAGTCTGTCCAAAAAATTCAACTAGAGTCAAATTCCTAAAAAAAAAATGGAAGGGGAGTGTTGGCGCCCGCAGGCAAATGCATTTTAGAAAACAAAAAAAAAAAAATGTAGAAAAAACTATACGATATTAAGGCGTATCTTAAACAGAGAAACAACTGACGATGATAAGCTCATTAAAGAATGATAATACAAAGGGCACCTGCAGGTAATCAATAAACAAGTCCGTCAAAAAAATTCAACTAGAATCAAATTCCTAAAAAAAAAATTGAAGGGGAGTGTTGGCGCCCGCAGGCAAATGCATTTTAGAAAACCAAAAAAAAATTATACGATATTAAGGCCTATTGAAGAGTTCAAACTAAAACGACCAGAATCTTTAACAGAAAAACAACTGACGATGATAAGCTCATTAAAGAATGATAATACAAAGGGCACCTGCAGGTAATCAATAAACAAGTCTGTCCAAAAAATTCAACTAGAATCAAATTCCTAAAAAAAAATTGAAGGGGAGTGTTGGCGCCCGCAGGCAAATGCATTTTAGAAAACCAAAAAAAAATTTAGAAAAAATTATACAATCAGAACACATATCAATGTGTTCAAATTACAATCTTCGGATTCATAAACAGAAAAAACAACCCACAATATTTACCTAGTTCGTTTAAGAATTATAATACAGAGAGCACCTGCAATCTGCATGTTATCAAAATTCAACTAGAGTCAAATTCCTAAAAAAAAAATTGAAGGGGAGTGTTGGCGCCCGCAGGCAAATGCATTTTAGAAAACCAAAAAAAAATTTAAAAAAAAAAATCTACTAATCGAAAAAAATTAGTTTATGAGGAACCCATGTGAATTAACACTTAACAAAAGAATACGCTGGAAGATACATTTTAACTACAACGCAAAAACTAGGTATTGTTTACATTTTAATAAACGAAAAGTTATTATGATCAGAGGTGTATCACTGAAATATATGTATTAGAAAATGCATAAAAATAAATGTAATTTATTAAGGATGCAAAATAATTAAATGAGAAAAAGGTTAATTTAAAATAATATTAAGTTATACATTTTCTATTTATAAAAACTAATAAGTATTTAAAATCTTATAAAAACCTAATATAATTATATTTTATTATATTTTAAAATACATATTATTATTAGTTCGTTGTGGTAAAAAAATCATTAATTAAAGTTGGCTGTATTTAAGTTTTTAATTATACTGGTACAACTCTAGCTGGCAGTCTTTAAGACCGTGTTAAAAACTATGATAATTAGTTTACGTCTAATTTCCTCTCCTATCCTAACCTAACCTAAAATAACCATTATTTAAATATTTTCTTTCATTGTTATGTTTACAATATCGAATACCTGGATAGTTAGTAGGAAAAGATCATTGCAAAGCTCACGACCAGTGATGATAGTCGTCTATCATCACCATTGGATCCACTAACCATAATAGGTTTACCTAATTAACCCTCTTATGACTTATTAGGACACTTTGAATAAAAAGATCTTGAGTAGGTTGCCGAACTTAAGTGTTTGATTATCAAGTTTTTCCTTTGATTTTTGACACCTTAAGCTGATACCAAATATTACAGATGGAGCCATACCTAGCTCACTTGCTCGCGTAAACAATTTGAAGCACATATATGCCACGTGTCTTTGACATTTTTATGGATACATATCAAATTATCTTTGCATAATATTATTTAAATCTATTATTATTATTACCTTATATTATTATTTTATAATATTTTTTTATTTTTTTAACACTATAATATATATATTATTATAATTCTTTTTTTAAATTATGTATCCTTAAATACTCTGATATTAATATGCCAGCCACCTTTAAGTTTTCTCTATATAAAAAGTAAATGTAAGGCAGAACTGTAACTCAAGTCACAACAGTCTCTCTTTTATACTTTTAACAAAAAAAAAAAACATAAATACTATTTTTGATTTAACCTAATAAGACGACCCCGCACGTCTATATAATAATATAACTTATTAGTATTGTACAATTCGTAATAAGTTTTTTGAATGAATGATTTTTTTTTTGAGCTTGAACTTGAGCTTGAGCCCAGCAACTTTGACCATTAGCTGTTTTTTTTGCTTGTAGGTTGTTTGTAGTGAGTAGTAACGGTTGGTTAAAACACTTTAGTATGTGTGGCAACTATTTGTTGCTAAAAATGCCGGGTGGTCACCCATCCGGGATCTAGTAACAGCGGCCGATACGTACACTTAACACCTTTCCGCAGTTATAATGTCCAGATATTCACACTAAGCCAAAGAATATTATTATCCGTTACTTGAAACATTAGTTTTTTATTTCTCACATAATATTTTTGGTCGATACTAAGTATTGACGTTAATACAAATCTTGTACTAATGTCTCTCCACCTAGTGAGCTGGCGACAGGGCACGTCGCTCTTTTAGAACAATTATCTATTAGGTACTCAATTAAGTCTTTAGATTTACTGAGCTGGCGACAGGGCACGTCGCTCTTTTAGAACAATTATCTATTAGGTACTCAATTAAGTCTTTAGATTTACAAGTGATTTATATTTTGTAGACGGGATAATTTTAAAGAGAGACTGTGTGACGTACAGAATACTGTGCAGCTAATAAATATGTGGTCTGCTGTGTACATTTAAACATTTGTTATAATATATTATGCATTTGAACATTTATTGCAATATACGACTATTGTATATTATTTCAATATAAATTTTTATTTTACACCAACTATAGTATTATCAAAGTCAAATTAGAAAAAAATTTTAAAACTATTATATGTAAAAAAAAAAAATTATTTATATATTTTCTATTGTGTTTGAGCGAAACAAATCATATTTATGAAAATTAAATTATTTTTTAATTTAGTAGGTATAGGATTTATAACTATATAAATTAAATATCGGACAAGTAGTTTTGATGCTAACTATTTAATTAAAGCTTACATGAGCAGAGTAGTTGAATAACATTTTTGCAAGGTTCATTGCATTTAGAATGTAGATATTAGTTAAATCAAACCCCGCAAATGTACCTATTTCATAATATGAAATAACTGTACTTAACCTTCTATGATATTTTTTTATAAAGAAATTAAAAGTAAAAACTCAAATTTGGAAATTATAGGTACAGTACTTAATACATTTTCTTTTATTTTAACAGAAATTATTTAGCTAAAAATATAGAAATATCTATATGTACAGCGAGACATAGAGATCAGTATTATTGCAACACTGTTGCCCGTTACCAATACGAGTCTCACTGCACCACAGTTTCGCCTATACAGCTGATAAATCATTACTTATTACCAGGGCTGTGAATTAAATGCATTTGCATATTTGTTTGATTCTAAATATAAAACTATAAGATAATGGATACGGACCAAATATGTTTTGATTTATTTATAGTTTAAATACGAAATCTTATTTAGCATAAGCATATAGGTAACTTAATGTTTTGGGTAAGTTATTACATGTTTTTTGGTCACCTAGCTAGTATGTAAATTAAACATTTATTTTTTTTGTACAAATACAAAATCCAATGTCTATATTTTGGGTTTAGGCATTATACTTTATAATTTGTATTTATTAATTTCAATGGTTTTTAATAATGGCTTTTTTTATTGAGCATTTTATCGAATAATTTTAGTGCATATTTAAAAATTTTTTAGTGCATTTAATTCACAGCCCTGCTTATTTCTTTAACTTCCAATCATACCACTACCACAGTTAATGTTAAATATCAACAATTAACAGCTTCTTAAGGAGGGTTCACAGTACACCATGTCGTGTAAAATAATCACGGTCACCACAGTTACCAAACGATACACATATATTCAACTATGCGGTATCGTTTGGTAACTAGCTGTGGTAACCGTGATTATTTTACACGACACGGTGTAGTGTGAACCCCCCCCCCACCCGCCCCCGCCCCCCTTAACTTGATAACACTTAAGGGGACGTCATATTTTTAGTGCACTATTTATTTCCATCTCTGACCCACGCACAATCATAAGCGCAACCCCCGAAAACTTGTAATACCCCCCCCTCCCCCACCAAAAAAAAAATAAAAAATAAATATATTATTCAATTGTTTCGTAATATATTAATAAACTTTTTTAAAATTCAACTGTAACTCTTAATTTTTGTTTTTTTAATTAGACAGTATATTATTGTGAAGAATTAAACTTGAAAATAAGAAATTTCTTTTTTTTTTTAAATTTTTTTTATTTTCAAATTAATATTTTTATAGTGGTGTGAGGGTAACGCCCTCACGCGTTACTTTTCGTTTAATATCAGCTAGTGATGACTACAGCCTCCATTTAAGCAATAGTTGCCCAACTGTTTATTAATTATTAAGATATATATAAATTGTAATTTTTTTAGTAGACATTAAATATTATTTTTTTTGTGTGTCTTTGAATTAGTTTAATTATTTATAAGCATTTTAAATTTTAATTATTTACACGCTAATAAGTCATAACTTATATAATAATTAAAATATCATAAAGTAGCCAACGTATTTCGCTACGTAGTACGCGTTGGCTACTTCATGAAATCAATACAGATCCGCATAATTTTTTTATTAGGCTATAAGCCCGCCCCCTAAACCCACCCCCCTCATCCCCCAATAGCGCCTATGATGTTACCTCGCGTGGGTCAAAGATGGAAACAAATAGTGCACTGACATCCCAACCGGCAACCAACCGATCTTTTTATTCTATCCCATAAGTCTAGGTTGTAAACCTACCGCCGGTAGTTTCAGCCAAAGAGTCGAGTGGCCTTTGCAATTCGAGATCCTTTCCTACGTATTCGGTATTGTCAACCTAACTATTCTACCTTCACACTTTTTCTTCCCCCTTCTCACACAACTATACACGTTCAGCCACCTTCTTTTCCTGCACCTCCATATCATTGGTATTCTATCTACCCATCAGTCTTCTCACCTCTCACTTTCAAAATACATTTACTTCCGTTAGCTTCTCTCACTACCACTTATCATACAGTGACCGAACCACCTCAACCTAGTCTCTCTTGTTTTCTTTTAAATATATATGTCACTCCTACACTACATTTAATTAATCAATGTCTTATTCTATCCTCTTTTGTCCCTTACACACTCAACTTGACATTCTCATATCTGATACTCTCATTCCACTTACCTACCCTATCCTAACATTTCTTTTTTGCATTTCCCTTTCATACGCCAAACATCCTGAAATCCTGTTGACCTCTTTCCTTATCTTCGCCTCATCATACACTTCCTAATTCCTATTCACTCAGTCTCTAGTTACCTACAAGTCATCGTACTTGATTATCGGTGAAAATATTTAAATAATTGAACGAATTATCTACTCAAAAGAATTAGTACCTACATACCAAAAAATATCATACCTGACCAATTTCCTAATTTTTATCACGACTTTATTGATAGCCAGAATAGTGTTATACCAGTATAGTAGGTAACAATAAAAATAATTGAAAAGTTTCGGGTAATACAACCCTGATCGATTAACTATAATAAAAATAAACCTACTGAAAAATAAGAAAATACATACCCAGTGTCCGAATCAAAATCTGCTATAAAACTTAGTCTTCGAAATACTACAACGTTCACACATTTCAGTCTGCTTATGGTATACTATTCCCAGTTGACAAATCTTCACTGACGAATTAAATACCATTTCTGAAAAAACACGCAGCCTGCAGTAAAATGTTCAACAATATTCTTATGACCTAAGCGTTACAGATATTATATTTTATATGTATAATGTTTAATCTGTATTATACCTACTTAACTATTATGTGTTTGTTTTTTAGAGCCGACTACGGGAACAATGAATGTTTTGATTTTACAATGATGTGTATGATTCTCGTAAAAAAAAATCGATATTTAAAATGTCCATCGAATTTTTAAGCTATCATTTTCTATACATCATAAAATTTTCAAAATATTTCGATCGTTTTCAGTGATTTATATACATTTGAATTATGAAATGTTTTTAGTTCTGTATTCTATAAATATCAATACAATTTTATTCGTTGGGTCAGACAGCTTAAAAATAATTTTAAGTTCCTCATAAGTTGATATAATATCAGTTAAAAAAATTAGAAATAAATAGGCACTATTTTTTTATAAGAAATTAAAGTTCAATTTTGAACAAAATTTATCAAATTGATAATTGACAAATAACTATTTTGTAAATAAAAATTTATAAAATGTTCAACTTTCATTGCTAAGGATTGAAAATTTAAAACAAGAGATCTCATAAATAGTTCATACTGTAACCAAAAAATCTAAATAATCAATTAAACACACAGTTAAATTTTACAGATATTATTAGTTCAAATTTGGAAGAAATTACTTATTAAAACAAAGAATAGCGATTTTAGATATTTTGTTGCAATTTAAAAATTGTAGGAATTCATGGATTCATGAAACTTTTAGAGTATATCATTTTAATTTATACACCTACACGATGACACTGTCAAATGTAATTGTTTGGGAAAAATTGCTTTAACCTACTCTTGTACAAATGCATAATTGTAAAATAAATTACTTTAATCACAACATTATTTATAACTGTCTGTGCTCAGAATCGTTTTTCGTTTGTATTTTTATAATTTATAAATGAATTTATTATTATTAATAATTATATTAATTAATTTAATACTATATACCAATAAATTATATATTAATTAATAATTTTTGAAACATTGTACTCGAGAAAATAAAAAAAAATGTGATTTTAATTAGTTTTGTAATGTACCCCCACCTATATGTAAAAAATAAATTAATATAATAATAGCTGTTGAATTTTTAGGGACGCATTCGTGTACTTATTACACTATATTTATATACAGTGAAACCTGTATATAACGGACAGTCACGGGACCAAAATAATTGTCCGTTATAGACAGGTGTCCGTTGTAGACAGGTTTCAATGTTTTTAATCTTTATTAATATTATACGTACATACATATTATATGTATTATACACATACATTATAAATTTAATTTTAATTATTTATTACAATTACAATTATTATTTTTATATTACATACATACAATGACACATTATATTTGTATAAATTTATTAATTATTTCTTAAAAAATGATTCTATTGATGTTTGTTTTTTGAACTTCGATTTGATCATTTCCAACTCGTGATGGATAATTAATTCGCTCACATATGAAAATCCTATGTATTTTTGTCCGTTATGAAATTGTTGTATTAAATATTAGTGTCCGTGTCCGTAATAGACGGAGTCCGTTATAGACAGGTCGAAATACATTAGAATGCCTATCTTTTTGCCGGGACCTGGTCATTTTGTCCGTTAAGAGAGGTGTCCGTTATAAACAGGTGTCCGTTAAGTAAGGTTTCACTGTATATACGAATATATCAGTATATTATTCATAAGTGCGCACACGGGAGGATATGCAGACATACAGTTGACCATTCGTGAACTTTTATGTGTACCTACATGGTTATACGTCCCTACTTCCTATGATATAGATATTAGGTGAGCAATAGAAGTTGAGTAGGTATGTTACACTAAGTTAATATAGTTACCCATAACTTATAACGTTGGATTTGAAAAAAAATGACCAGTTATAAATTAAAATTGTATTTTATGACTATTATCAGTTAAAACATATATTTCTATAAATTAAACCAAACATATGTCTTTTTCAAGTAAACAATTTTCATATTCACCTATTAATTACAATTATCCTACGACCGGGGACTGGAAAAACAATTTATAAAATATGCGTCTACAGTAACACATTTTTCGTGACATTAAATATTTATCTTAATTCTTAAAAGTAAATTTAATCCCCAAAAGAATATGAAAACAAATTTACTTTAAACATCGATTCTTTCGGCGGAATCCGTGACGTGTGTTCACTGCGAGGCTGACGAGGAAAATCTCTATAATATACAGAACTTAAAATATTGTGATTTATGAAAAATAAAATTATACGGAACGCAGTAAGTTTTTTGCTCATATCTGCTTTGCATATTGAAATTTTGGAATTTTTAATGACGAGTGACGACTGTGTCTTCTGCAATGACTGTGAGATTTGCCATGGAATATAAATGATAGATATTATACTAGGTACGTGAATAAGATGAATCCACGGATATCATATAGGTAACGCAACTTCTTATGTCAAAGAGTTCCGTGCTGAGGAACAATGTTTGTTTGTTGAAATTTTATATTATGACAAAAATCAAAATAGTTTATAATTTTGAATTTCAATTATAATTTTCGTTTCTTAATTTAATTATTTATTAATATGGTGAATATATATCAGAAGTACAAGCATATTTTTATAAAACCATAATATTGTATTTTAAAAATCATTAAATGAAAATGTGATTCCTGGATTTTAGAGTTAACATAAAGATATACAGTAGGTACCTATTAGTAGGTACATTAAATTTACAGTACCTACCATGATACCAACTAGATTTGTAAAATTCCAAGTCTAACATTTTCTACGAATAGATACTGCTGATCACAAAATTATTAATTATTATTTAATATTATGTTAATTTAATTGTATCGGGTACCTATAATTTATATTTTAGATTCTGAGCGGAGCGATGAATATTTTGACTTTACTATGATGTGTATTTAATTTTTAAATTTTTTTGTTATTATTTCTTTTTTGTGTTTGATGCGTAGGTACACGATAAGTAGGTAGGTAGTCAAAATAAACCTTCGTTTTCCATGCATAATATATTATAGGTACCTACTCTGTATGTAATCAATGATCATATTGTTTATTTTTAAGTTTCTTTGTTTCCAGCGGTTTCCAGTAAATAATAATATAGGAAATTGTATTTTAAAATAATAATTTTTTGTTTGTATTAAATACATACACCATAAAGGGGAACTAAAATTGTCATTTATCGTTAAAATAATACATTTTGTGGTAAAAATTCAATTTTTGTAGAAAAGGGTTTTGTGTAGGCATAATAAATGTTACATTAAAATTTAAGAAATTCAAAAATTAGAATATAGGCACCACAGTTTCCAGCATCTACTACAACATTACGTTATATAATGTTTTTAGTTATTAAAATGCCTAAAAAGTAAACGTAAATCCCAAAATAATATGAAAACAAACTTACGCTGAAACATCGACTCTTCCGGTGAAACCTAGCTAGAGTGCATCAACAATGCAAACGTCCGCAGTACTTGAAGCCACCGAAGAAACAGCTACCTTCATATCGTTCCGAACTGTAACTTGAAATTATCGAAATATTTAATGAAAATAACCTGAACATAACGAAATGTGCGAATTCGTGTTAAAACTTACATAATAATATATACGGCTTAACGAACTATCTGTCCATATTGATGGCTTATTATTTTTTTTTTCACTAAAATTATTAGAATTGTTAATCGTCGCAGACGAATGTCGACAATTGGCGATTGCCATAGATGATATAAAATATATTTTTTAATATGATAAATCCATAGAACTTCTACACTCAGCACATAAACGGTCTATTGATAAATCGTTTGTTATTTTACAGAAATGATTGTGGTCTGCAATATATTCTTATTTTCTATTTCAGTTATTTATCGCATACTAAATTTAACCAAATAAATTAGTCCGCAAATATATAGACATCACAAATATATAATATAAATTATAATTTACAGTAGTTTATATCTGTGATAGACATTATTCTAATATCTAATGCATTCTCCCGCCGGAGGCCATACTCCATATACCCAGTTCAGGGGAAGTTAAATTTTTACCAACAAATTTATAAAAAAAAAGTGGTTGGGGCAAGAAACTTTACGATTTTTAAACTGATAAATAATTTACAAAATAATTTTCTCATGACTATAATTAACGCAAAAAGAGTCAAAATAGTTTGAAAATTTTACCATGTATGGAAAATTCAAGTATAAATATTGTTTACTTTTTTTGTTACAGGTGGAAAAATGTATGTAAGTTCACAACACATAAATTGTTTAACTTACCCTACCAATAATATCACTATATAAAATAATTAAAAGTGATTTGCAACCAGTTATAAGATTTATGATGAAAAAATTAATTCACGGAAATCATTATAGTTGTTATCGCATAATCTTACGAAGTTCACGATTTTCGGTGTTTTACGCACCCGTACAACGCTTAAAGTTTACCTAGCTTAAGTAGGTATAACAAATAACAATTTTTTTATTTGAATTAGTTTTGTAATGTACCCACCTATATGTAAAAAATAAATGAATATAATAATAACTGTTGAATTTTTCGGGACATAATAGGTACCGCATTCGTATATGTATTACACTATATTTATATATAAAAACGAGTATATCAGTATATTATTCATAAGTGCGCACACGGGAGGATAGGCAGTTGACCATTCGTAAAATTGTATGTGTACATGGTTATACGTCAATAATTCCTATGATATAGGTAAAAGGTGAGCAATAGAAGTTGAGTATGTTACACTAAGTTAATAGTAACCCATAACTTATAAGTTATAACGTAGGATTTGAAAAAAAAATGACTAGTTATTAATTAAAATTGTATTTTATGACTATTATCTGTTATAACATATATTTATATAAATTAAACCAAAACATATATGTCTTTTTCAAGTACAAAATTTTTATATTCACCTATTAATTACGATTATTCTACAACCGAGGACTGGAAAAACGATGACGACGTTTGTATCTCGCGTATTTTATACATTTATAGTTCGGAACTAATACCGGCGGAATCCGTGACGTGTGTTCACTGCGAGGCTGACGAGGAAAATCTCCAGAATACAGAACTTAAAATATTGTGATTTATGAAAAATAAAATTATACGGAACGCAGTAAGTTTTTTGCTCATGTCTGCTTTGCTTATTGAAATTTTGGAATTTTTAATGACGACTGTGTCTTCTGCAATGACTTTGAGATTTGCCATGGAATATAAATGATAGATATTATACTAGGTACGTCGTTGCATTATATGATGAATCCACCGCGGATATCATATAATACAACTTTTTATATGAAAGAGTTCAGTGTTAAGGAACAATATTAATTGTTCGTTGAAATTTAATATGACAAATATCAAAATAGTTTATAATTTTGAATTTGAATTATAATAATATTAAATATGATATGTTATTTGAATTATTAATTTCGTTTATTAATTTAATTATTTATTAATATGGTGAATAGATATCAGAAGTACAAGCATATTTTTATAAAAGCATATTGTATTTTAAAAATCATTAAATAAAAATGTGATTCCTGGATTTTAGAGCTAACATAAAGATATATAGTACCTACCTCCTACCTACTACCTACCTATAATACCAACTAGATTTGTAAAATTATAACTTATAAGTCTAACATTTTATACGTATATACTGCCGATCACCAAATTATTAATTATTATTTAATATTATGTTAATTTTAATTGTATAGGGTACCTATATAGTTTTGATTTTACCATGATGTGTGTATTTAATTTCTTAATTTTTTTATTATTTTTTTGTTTCGTTTGATGTGAACATGATAATTGATAAGTAATCGAAATAAACCTTCGTTTTCCATATATAATATATTATACCCTGTATCTATGTAATCATATCGTTTTTATTAAGTTCATTGTATTTAGTAAATAATAATATCGACAGCTAAGACGTCATACCTTGTAAGTAAAAAAAGGTATTTTGGGATAAATACATCGAAATATACAGAAAAAATAAACACATAAATAATTTGATAAACTGCACTTAAAAAGGTGTACTTAATAAACTAATAATATATATGAGGTGGATAATGTAGGTATATAAAATATAAAGATTAATAATATTTTATATTAAGTATATTGTTTTAAGGGGATTGGAAGCGGCGATTTTCTGTCTTTATCTAACACACGTGGAACATAGGATTATAGACGTGTTCTATGTCCAACGTACCGATTAATCTAATGAAGCGATAAGAATTCTGAAAACAGATTTGAATTTGTCGTCAAGTCTACTTGAGATCGACTTTCCCACATTTTTGATTTTTTGATTTAAACTTCTCCAAAAGTTGAAATTTGTAAATTTTTTAAGTACTTTTTATAATATATCATTTTTATGATTTTGGTGGGACAATATCAAAAATGTGGGAAAGTCGATCTCAAGTAGACTTGACGACAAATTCAAATCTGTTTTCAGAATTCTTATCGCTTCATTAGATTAATCGGTACGTTGGACATAGAACACGTCTATAATCCTATGTTCCACGTGTGTTAGATAAAGACAGAAAATCGCCGCTTCCAATCCCCTTAAATACTTCGCACAAACCTAAGGTGATATCCGGCGTATAGTATATGCAAAAATTATACGTACCTTTGGTTTTTGCATAATATATTACTTGGCGTGGTGAAACGAAGACAGACTTTGGACCAGGCCCTGATTTACGCAAGTGCAGATGGAGCACTTGCACTTGGCCCCCAATTTTTGGGGGCCCCCGATCTCCGTGAATTGTAGAAAATTTTCTGTATTAAAATTTTTTTTTAAATTAATTATTTTTAATAAATTATAATTCCCATAGACCTTATACTAGTATAAGTTATTCTTCACCTCAATACGTCATATTAAAATAATAATAATAGAAAATTGTTCGAACATCGGAAATATTTGATACATAATAACTATTTATAGATTTCTTCCAGCCCAGTATTTACTGATTAACCGGTCGTTGGTGACGCATTTCGCTCCCACAATTACCATTTTTAGAACTATTGGTTTAGGTTTTTCAGTTATCCACGGAAATGAATATCGCAAAACAAATGTTATAAATAAACTAATATATAAAAAAAAAATTTTGAATCAGTTATCGAAACTTTTGCAGAGAAAAAAGCAAGAAAGAAATCTTTTTAAACTTTTTTTGTGATAAAATGTTATAGCTAAATAAAAATATAAATATAGAAAATATAGAAATGATTTATTTTTCATTTCATTTTAATTGTATAAAATAAATTGTTAAATTAACAAGTTATTTACCATTTTTATAATTTTATGGAAGATTGATAATTAATTATGTTATTTAATTAGTATTATTTTTTCAATGTCCTTAATTTACCAGACCAAGTAACTAAATTGTATTTATAGTATATGAAATAATGTACAAATATTTTATGAATTTTGAGATATTTATTTAATACTTAACATATAAATATTTTGTTTTATTATCAATATTTCCTCCTACTCTCTGTATAGATTTTTTCTAGAAAATTTTTTTGACTTGTGGTGGTGGCCGGTGGGGGTAGGGGGCCCCCAAAAAAATTGTGCACTTGGCCCAAATTTTATTAAATCAGGGCCTGCTTTGGACTGTGTGGTCTCGAGTATTTTATACATTGCGCTTTTGGGATTAAACGTATACATTCTTCTACCTCACCCAGTTAACATATTGTCCATGGCAATAAATATTTAATTTAAGACTAAATAGTAAATGTTGTAAGCCCCAAAATGTATTGCTAACATATCTAGTATATTTTAGAATATGATTATGGTAGACAAATAGGTAACAAAATAAATAAGATAAAAACAATTTGAAACATAATTTATATATTTGCACTTTACCACAAACAATTAAATAACTACAGCGCTGTAAACTGCATTGTAACTGATTTTGTTTTGGGATTTTTCAACATAAACCCAATAATGACCGTTGACATTATCTTATTTCAGTTTTATGGCACACAGCTATGAGACCATGTAACAATATTTAGTATATTCAAATTATTATCAACAATATGTTGTAATATGTTAATAAACGCACTTGCAAGGTCATTACAACTCTAAAAATATATACAATTTCTTCACTAACATAGGCTTAGCAAAATCAATGTAACTAAAAAAAATAAAATTGTACATAATATATTTTACATTCCCCTCTCTATGTTTAGCATAATGTCTCCCTATAAGATGTATACTTAATAATGATCATAGGCTAATGACCTGTGATGTTGAAGCCTTTTTATCCTAATAAAAAAAAAAAAATTTCACTGAATGTTCATATTAGCATTTCCTATACACTGTAAAATTTTAAAAATATTTTGACTTTTTTTGAGCTGTTTACGGACATTTTCAGTTTTAAATTTTTTTTTTTTTTCTATAAATATCAATAAAGTTTTATCTGTTGGGCCAAAAAGTGTAAAAATTTAATACAAGGCTCCTGATATATTGTTGCAATATCAATTGAAAAATTTTAAAAATACATAGGCACAATTTTTTTTATAAGCATTTAAAGATCGAATTTTGACAACATTTATCAAAATCTCGAAAATTATCAATCATTGTAATTAATAAATTATAAAATGTTCAGTTTTTATAGCTAAGGATTGCAAATTTAAAACAAAGGTTCTCATAAATAGTTCATATTGTAACCAAAAAATCTAAAAAATATATGAACACAGTTATTTTTTACAGACATTTTAAATTCAAATTTGGACAAAATTACATATTAAAAATGATCAAGATGGAAACATGCAATTGAAAAAAAATAATAATTATCAGTATCAAGTCCAGGGTCAACTTAGAGTGGCCAATAAAAGTTCGTGTTATTTTATAGTATGGACCCCGAAAGGTAAAATTTTATAATTTGTATTTAATATTTACAAATAATTAAAAAACGTTAATAACTGTTGTATAATGAATCGATATAATACTCTTTTTACAGATATTTTTGTTGAAAAAATAGAACTCGATACTGAGTTTTGGAAAAATAAAATGGAAACTCAACTTGTTGATTTTTATAAAAATCATTTGTTGAAAGAAATAGTGAACCCTGAGATATTACGTTTAAAACAATTTATGTACTTACCATAAATTATTATTATTATTTTTTAGCTATTAGAATTATATTTTTATTTTATAAATTATATAATATGTATAGGTACCATCGAACTAAGTTTAATAATTATATGAATACATATATAATTAAATTATATCTTATATTCATTTTATGTACCTATATGAATTTTTTTTTAAATATATGTAAAACATAGTACCCAAACAATACATATTTTTTAAATAATAAAATATGCAAGTTGTAATAATTGGTAGTCACGGCAGAAAACTAATCCAAATAGGCCCGACCTGTGCGCTGACAATACCAAATAACAATTATATTTAACCAATTCTGTAGTAATAAATAATAATAGGTAGGAAGTTATTTTAATACGCGGTATAACATGTTCTGGTGTGCGGTGAGTGCTGAGTAGAGCGCGAGTACATGTGCAAAGCGCACGCACTCGCAGGTACATGTCATTAACGAACAAATAACGAAATATTTAGTTGTCCGTTTCGGGTGTTTCAGCGGACAAAAATGACTTTACGGGAATATGGATAACTCGATGACAACTGAATATTTTCAGATAATTTTTTTTTTAATTGATAAGCAACAATATTCTACAGCCCGCATCGAACTCGGATTTTGTATTTCATTTTAAATAATAGTATAAAATAATTGATAAAAAAAGCTAAAAATTGTCTTTTTTTTAAAGACTTATAATCAAGTTTGAGATAAAAATATCGAAAAAAGAAGCTCGATGCGGGCTGTAGAATATTCTCCTCTATTAATAAAAAAAAAAATTATAAAATTTGGTTAATTCTACAGGGCAGGATCATTATTCCCGTAAACCGTGTTTTTGAGGACAAAATCACATTGGCACCGGGCGCCTTAATACAATTTTGTAACATGGGATTTTTTAAAAAAAATCCTTATTTAAAGGTGCTTTGAAATTGAAAATTGAAAATTGACTTCCTAAAAAGCCTAGATATTTTGTCAAAAAGTTCATACATGATATAAAAACAAGGTCCTATGATCGTAACTTTTTGACTTTTTACCAGTCGACAAACAGTCGAATGCTTTTAGTTCGACTAGTCATCATAACTAAAGTCTACTAAGTCATACCGCAATACAGGAATACCAAATATTTATTTTCGTGGGATAAAATTTTATCGCATGTGACAAAGTTTATCACAATTTCAAGAATAGGTGTTTGTTTATCATTCATTCTATTCGACGGCCGTTTCGGCATGGTCGAAAACTTGCCACACGGAACACGTACCTTCGAACACTTGGCAGTGATCTAACTGTTCGGCTACTTGACCGTTATGTACAATTATAACTATTAAACAGAATATTATAATCATGATTAACTAACTTAGTTAATCATGATTATAACCGCAAGTCCATAACGTGTAAATACTATGCATATTTTATTTATTAACATAAATTATGTTTTAGTTCACAATAAATAATAATATAGGTAATATAAATTATAATCTTAATTTGTATTATAAGTATACATAATTATAATACATACTTTTAAGTAAAAGTAGTATCTATGTAATACTTAAATATTTTGATTATAGAACCGATCTCGTGCGCGTTCGTCCACCGTTTTGGCTTTAGATACTGTTTTTTTTTTGACTGTATATTATCTGCCGTGTGGCTCACGATATTATGTTTTATCGAAAATCCATTTACTCACGGCCATTTACCCTTTCGCCGTCATTGGTGGTAAGTGCAGAAAACACAGTGGGTATTGACGTATAAATGTATAATAATTTATATATCATATACTTACATTATCAAAATCTTATAGTAGGTAATTTATATTAAAAATATAGGTACATTCATTAATGTTAGTACCTATGTTACAGTAGGTACAGATAAAACATTTGAAGTTGTTTCATATATTCATCACATCTAGTATGTTTCAAAATCAAGGTAAATTATACAGTCATTTGTAATTTACAACTGGCATAGATCAAGAAATAATAAAAATAATATCCATCAACAGTTATTAATGTACTTTTCGAAAGAATCAAGCACCAAGCATAACATATTTCGTATTAACAAAAAAACCTTTCATTCCTACAACTGGGTAGATCATGTTATAATAAAATATTATATTATACATTTATACGATTGCGAAATATATGTATATTTTATAGGTTATAGGTATGTGACAAATATTTCATTTTTATATTTGTCAAACGGAGTCTAAACTATTCGAATTGGATCTATGAAGAACGTAAAAACCGAAGCGTCACAATCATGTTCCAAGATCCTTTAATCGGTAGTCGGCCGATGTATAGAGATGACATTCTTTACGACGGAAACATCTCCTTGTTGATGACCCATAAAAAGGTTGTATTCGATACCAAAATTAAATTACATTATCAAAATACATTATGACGTATTACATATAATATATTATTTAAATTATTATTATTATTTGAGTCTATAGGGCATCGAATCTTGACAACCACGGGGATACCGACAATGATAATCGAATAATACTTGATAATTAATCAAATACATAGGTAGTTGCCTACTAATTTTGGTGCATATTAGTATATTACAAATTGTATGATGCAAATTACAAACACTATTTTCGGCTACCTGTAATGGTGCAAATTATATTCCTATACACAGTGGAGGATTAACCCACAGGCCACCAAGGCACGTGTCTAAGGGCTCAATATTCTTTGGGGAGCAATTTTTTAGTTAATTTTTACTTTTTAGTTTTTCATAATTTCATTAATTATATTTACCTAAATTTATATTTTATATTAATTTTTTTTTTGTATACAACTTGTATGAAACTGGATAATGGCTCACATAGTCATGTAACATTGTCGCAGTAACGTTTTAATTTATAAGCTATAATAATTAATAACCTTGCCGTTTGAGCTTAATCCTGCGACCATGGGGGACCATGGCTAGGGGACTATTATCTCGGACGATTAGTGATAACATTCCTTGTGTGCACGGTTGCGTTTTATTATACTTAGGGCACTCGCCAATTGTACTACCATCAACCACAAGATGGCGCCATGAAAATTGAGCCAGGAAAATTCTCTATAAGACGTTTATAATTTAAAAGTGTTCACAGCTTTCGGGGACATAGCACATAGTAATATGCGACCGACCATCCCAGGGGACAGTTTTTTTCACAATTTTTTTTTATAAGCATTTAAAGATCGAATTTTCTCAACATGTATCAAAATCTCGAAAATTATCAATCATTGTAATTAATAAATTATAAAATGTTCAGTTTTCATAGCTAAGGATTGCAAATTTAAAATAAAGGTTCTCATAAATAGTTCATACTGTAACCAAAAAATCTAAAAAATATATGAACACAGTTATATTTTACAGACATTTTAAATTCAAATTTGGACGAAATTACATAAAAAAAACCTAGAATAACTATTTTAGTTATTTTGTTGTGTTTGTATAATATTTTTCGTGGGTACTTGAAACTTCTAAAGTATACTACTATATATCTATGATAGTATCATTGTTTGTTGTTGGTGTATAACGCGTTATAAGTACCTAATGGATATTGTGATATGATTAATTTGGAATTCATTATAGGTCAATTTTTTTTAATACCATAGATAAGTATATAAAATTAAAAATATGTCTTATACCTAGAAGGACATACCGTCTCCGCTCAGAATCGTTTTTCTTATACAATGATATAATATCATTGAATTCAAATTTAATACTATCCATTATACAGTGACCCACTTGTAACCTACTGTAGAGCAGAGCGACACCCACTTGCCCATCTTTTTAAATCTTATTTTAAAACTTTACATTTTTGAACTATTTTAATTTTAGTTGGTATGTGTTTTATAGGTTATGGCCTATAGGAAACCCACTGAGATGAAAAATAAGCACATTATCATTGTATATTATATTAAATAATAAATACGAACATTTTAGATTCTGAGTGGAACGATGAATGTATTGATTTTACAATGTTGTGTGTTTTTTTTTTATTTTTGTGTCTGTGTACACGATAAGTAGTCGAAATAATGGTTCGATTATCAACTAAAGTATCTTGTTCGATTGGAAAGTGAATCTAGTTGGTGCATTGGATAGGTCAAATTTTAAAATTCCCAATAGTTTTCAAAAGCTCCGGGAAAAACAACATAAAAATTAAAGAAAAACAGGAATTTTTACGCAAAATCGGTTCTCCAAAAAATCGATTTTGGTTTTTGATGTAACTCTAAAACAAATTAACGTATATATACATGAAATTTTCACTGGTTGTTTATAATTGCATTTTCTATACACGATAACATTTTCAAAATATTTTGATTTATTTTGAACTGTTTAGGGACATTTTCATTTTCCATATTTTTTTAGTTTTTTTTCTAAAAATATCAATAAAATTTTATTTGTTGGATAAAAAAGGTTGACAATTTTATAGCAGGCTCCTAGTATATTGCTCCAAAGGCAGATAAAAAATATTAAAAATCCTTAGTCATAATTTTTTTTTATAAGCATTTAAAGTTCAACAATTGACAAAAAATGGAAAAATCACGAAAATTAGCAAATTATTTTGAGTTAAGAATTCGTAAAAATTTTCTTTTTAAATCTAAGATTTGAAAATGTAATACAAGATTACTCATAAGTTTTTCTACCTTTAGCAATAAAAAAATCTTTACCGGAAAGTCAAATTAAATTTTTATGAGCGTTTGAAATTCAAATTTTTACAACATTGGATATTCACTCCATTTCTCATGTAGCGATTTCCTTATTTTGTGGTAATTCAAAAACGAATAACTGTAGTTACGAAATTACATAAAAAAACCTAGAATAACTATTTTAGTTATTTTGTTGTGATTGAATAATATTATTCGTGGGTACTTGAAACTTCTAAAGTACAATATTATATATCTATGATAGTATCACGGTTTGTTGTTGATGTTTTAACTGTTATAAGTACCTAATGGATATTGTGATATGATTAATTTGGAATTTATTTTAGGTCAATTTATTTTAATACCATAGATAAGTATATAATATGTCTTATACCTAGACTGACATACCGTCTTCGCTCAGAATCGTTTTTCTTATACAATGATATTTTAACATTGAATTCAAAATTAATACCATCCATTATACAGTCACCCACTTGTAACCTACTGTACAGCAGAGCTTTTTTTTTCATATATTTCCTTAATTTTTAGTTTTTTGTTATTCTATAATTCTTTCCCCCAAATCCCCCTATAATAACAGTTGTTATGTTAGTACTTATGTTACTTTTTTTAATAAACATAATTATGTATAACACTTTAAGGCCTAAATATTATTAATTTTTAATTAATTATTCTAAATCTAATTAAACGTGTATACAATTTACGCAAATTTTACTTTATTTTTAAAAATATTTTTTAACGATATAATTTACGTATTATTATACCAAATACTTAAAACAAAAATTAAAACTATTTTGTACATTTCTAAGATTCCTCAAAACTCGGAAGAGTGGAAAACTATCGAGAAAGATTGGCCAAGTACACAAGTCGTGGGAATGCGGCTTAATAATAACAATATAGGCCTACCGAACCACAGCCCACAGATAGGGCAAATGTAAACTGGGCCCGAGGTTACCTTTTTTGTTGTAAAATAAAAATTTAAAATAATAAAAAAGGTCGGTTGTAAACTCGGCCCGATAATTATTTTGACCAATATAATATAATAAGCACGATATTATAATTTAATCTAAAAATATTAAACAACGTATCTATATGCTATATCTTATCGGAACAATTTGTTGTCAAACACATGGCTTTTTACTTAAAAAAAATAGATTTAAATAACCATACATTATTAATTATTACGGTACAGTTTTACTTGTATTTTTACACTTTTATACACAATTTTACATGGATAAATTTTTTAATACTGAAACATATTACTTACATTTTTACTCAATTTTAGTTTATTTGACATTTATATAACGAACTTCATACTCTGAATAAAAATAAGAAAATGTAAATAATTTTTGGAGCTTACAATAGACCTTTTGGAGATTTTTTTTCCTCAGGTCGAGTTTACAATCGCCCCACAGTTAGGTGCTTGAGAATTGAGATAGCGATTAACGATAGCATACAGATGGACGACGGTACTAAAAAGTTATTATAGGTATTATATATGTATAGAAATTTAAATATTTAAATTTTTCATAATATAGTAAACTATTAATAGTGTCATCCTCTGTAATTACCTATTTAGAAATCAAATTAATACTGCAGATTGCATGTAGGTATTCATTGTAATAACTATAACAGTATAACAAGTAATACATTTAGTATTGTATAGGTAACATAATTTATTTATTTATAACGGATTCTATTTGAATAAAAATAACAATAATAATAATAGATCGTCAGGACTCGGGAACGTGCCTTGCTAGAAAGAATAATTCAATTTAAAAATATAATTATTATTATATATTATATATGATATTGTATTATACAATAAGCGATGATCGACGGACGAAAATCGGGGTAATAATTCAAAAATAGTTAGATAAACCACAAAATAGTCAATACATGTATGTTGAATCGCGAATACTTATATAGGTTTAATGCAGTCACACCTTCCGTAACTTGGTCAAAAAAATTAAAAACGGCGAATGTGTACTTGCACGCGGCAATGCGAAAAAACAGTCCCCTGGGCTGGTCAGTCGCATATTAGTATATTACTATGTTCTCGAAAGCTGTGAACACTTTTAAAGTATAAACTTCTTATAGAGAATTTTCCTGGCTTTCCGAATATATAGGTTTAATGAGGCGCCACCTTCCGGAACTTGGTCAAAAAAATTAAAAACGGCACGCCCGCCCGTACCTAGGCAGTGCGAAAAAACAGTCCGCTGGGCTGGTCGGTCGCATTTTACTATGTCCCCGAAAGCTTTGAACAATTTTAAATTATAAACGTCTTATAGAGAATTTTCCTGGCTTTCCGATTATATAGAGTTAATGCGGCGCCACCTTCCGGAACTTGGTCAAAAAAATTAAAAACGCCGCATGCGTACTTGCACGCGGCAGTGCGAAAAAACAGTCCCCTGGGCTGGTGGCGCTGGTCGGTCGCCTTTTACTATGTCCCCGAAAGCTGTGAACACTTTTAAAGTATAAACGTCTTTTAGAGAATTTTCCTGGCTTTCCGAATATATAGGTTTAATGCGGCGCCAAAATGAAATAATGAATTTCATGGCGCCATCTTGTTGTTGATGGTAGTACAATTGGCGAGTGCTCTAAATATAATAAAACGCAACCGTGCACACAAGGCCTGTTATCACTAGTCGCCCGAGATAATGTTCCCCTAGCCATGGTCCCCCAACTTCACACCCGTACTCGCCCAATGTGTACCGACTACCAATTGATACCGGTAGATAACCGAGATGCCGGTGTAACTATGTAAGCATGGACTCAAATACTCAAATACCGTGGTTCCTGGGAATTAAAATCGGATCTATGATAGATAGATGGCGTGGCTGCCGTGCTGGTGACAGTTTAAACTTTAGGCACAGATAATATAAACACTTTATTATTACTTTTATAAGTACTTAATACCTGTGACCTTAGATAATATTATTATACATTTTTTATCACTGCTAATTTATTGAGTGATAAATATGATAAATCTGCGACGAGTACTGACACGCATGTGCAGTAGAAATTAGTCCTCTTGCGACTCGTCAATAACACGATTTAAGATCGTAAACTATCTAAAATGGGGAGACGTAGTGGCTTTTTTTTTTTTTTTTTTTCCGGTTTAATCGAGAGCCGGAGAAGGAACTGTTGCTCACATTGCTTCTTCTCCGGCCCCCATCGTTTATTGCACATCAACAAATAAATACAATAACTGCGCCCTTGGACGCGCTCCCACGACCTGGCAGCCCTTCCTTAGCGGTTGCTAGTGTAGTATGCGGCTGTCAGGGAGTGTTACTCGGGGAACTAACATTTCAATATGGTTGCTTAAGGCGTTGTCTTGAGCTGGTGGTTGACTACTTCACGGCCCGGCGTTTCGGTCCGTCGGCCTGGAGTCTCGTTCAGGTCATCGCCTCCTTGGTTGTCCTCGTTCCAGCGCCTGTCGAGCTCTTTCTTCTTCCTCCTTGAGGCTCATTATGGACTCGACCATCTTGTAAAACAGACGGAGCCTTTCGCCAGCCTCGGCCAGGAGGGTGGCTCTCTCTTCAGGGTCCGCGGGGAGGGCGTCGAAGTCCGGTCCGCACAGTATATCGGGCAGGTCGGCGGCGGTCGGCTGGTGGCCGAGCCGAGATTCTAGTTCCGCGCGATGTCCGGTCCAATATTCGCACGCAAAAAGTGTGTGCTCTGCTGTGTCGGAGTTCCCAGCACAGTGGTTGCACGTGGCGCTGGGGGCCCTGCCCATCCTCGCCAGGTACTGCTGAAAGCAGCCATGGTTCGTCAGCGCTTGGGTCATGTGGTATGACGAGGGCACCGCCACCACCGTTCTCTCGATCCACCTCCTGACGTTGGGTATCACGCGGCGGGTCCACTCACCTTTACTGCTGCTTTCCCACCTTGCCTGCCAGAGCGTGAGGGTCGCCCGTCTCTCCTCGCGCTTGATGGCCGCTTTCGAGGTGCGGACTGCCCTGGAGTCCGGGGCTGCAGATAGCCGGTCTCTGATCCTCATCCTTTCTAGTGCCACTAGATCCGCCGGTGGCATGCGCGCCAGCAGCAGGGATGCCTCATCGGAGACTGTTCGGTAGGCCCGTATCACCCTCAGAGCGGCTTTCCTCTGGGGCCGAATCAGATTCGCCGTGGTCCTTGCAATTTTTGACACTTGTGTGGCCCACAACGGTGCTGCGTACAACAACTGGCTCTCGACCACCGATGAAAGGAGCCTCCGTTTCCACTGACACGGTCCCCTTGTGTTCGGCATTATCCTAGCCAGAGACACTGCCGAGCGGGAGGCCCTCTCCGCTACGGTCTTGATGTGGGGCGCGAAAGTCAGCCTCTGATCCAAAATGACACCGAGGTACCTCAGTTTCTTGGCCAGTTCGATGTGGTGCCCGCCCACCACGAGGCGAGGAGGAACGAAGGCTCGCCTTTTGGTCAGGAGCACCGCCTCGCTCTTATGGTGCGCGAGCTCCAGGCCCCTTCTGGACATCCACTCGTCGATCGCCTCCAGGGTGGGGTTGACGACGTCCTCAAGTAGTTGGCCCGTCCTAGCCACTCCGACCACAGCCAAATCATCGGCAAATCCTATCAGGTGAACGCCATTGGGGACTTCCATCTCGAGTAGGGAGTCGTACGCGACGTTCCACAGAGTGGGACCCAGGACCGACCCCTGTGGGACGCCACACGTGACTCGTCTCGGGGTCAACTCATCGCCAGTTAGTAGCTCTCTGTCCGTGAGCCATGACCGAAGCGTTTCGACCAGGTACTCCGGGGTGTTCTTGCTCCGAAGAGCCTCATCGATCACGGGCCACCGAAGGGAGTTGAACGCATTCTTAACGTCAAGCGTTACCAGCACACACAAGTCCTTAGTGCCTGTCCCATCGGCGGCGCTCGCGGCGATGTCCAGGACCTTCTTTACGGCTGTTTCCGTGGAGACTCCCCTGCGGAAACCGTACTGGTTCGAGGCTCTCCTTCTTCCCCCGTTAGCATCGAGGTGTGATTCGAGCCTCTGCAGGAGCAGCCTCTCGAGGAGCTTCCCCGGCGTGTCCAGCATGCATATCGGCCTGTAGCTGGAAGGCGACTCGGCCGGCTTGTCTGGGCCTTTGCGGATCAGCACAAGTCGGGCCCTCTTCCAGCAGGGCGGGAAGGTGAGGGCGCGCAAGCAGTCGTTGTACACCCTTAGAGCGCTACTTGGATCCGTAGTCACGAACGCCTTCAGGATCTCGTTTGGTATGCCAGACGGTCCAGAGGCTCTCCCCAGCGAGAGTCTCTTGGCTGCCTTCGTCAGGTCGTCTCTCGTGAACCGCGGGATGGTTCTGGTGAGCTCTAGGATGTCACGCGCGGGGTCGAACGTCTCAAACATATTGTGGACTGCCACGGAGGGGGCCTCGTCCCAGTTCGTTACGGGAGCCGCGGGGAACAGGGTGTCGGCAATCTCGGCCTCTCTGCCCCTGGAGTCCGCTCCAGGATTTCGGGTGCCGAGTTTCCTCATCACAATCTTGTACGGCCTGCCCCATGGATCGGTGTCGACCTCCCTGCACAGGTCAGACCAGCACTTCCTTTTCGCCTCTCCAATCTTGCGTCGCAGGTTTCTCCTGGCGGCGGAGTAGTCCGTTCTGGCTGCCTGGACTCCGGGTTGTCCGGCGCGCTTCAGGGCGCTCTGATATACCCTTCGGAGAGCCAGGCAGCTGCGGCGGAGATCCCCGATCTCGGTGGTCCACCAGTGAACGGGTTGTTTCCTCGGGGGGCCCGGTCTCCTCCTCGGCATCGACGCCTCACAGGCTCCGATGAGATATTCGTCCATGGCTCTCGCCGAGGCCAGGGCCGTGCCGGTTCCCATTGGGCCGGTGACTGGATCCAGGTGGGTGGAGCTGAAGTACTGACCCAGCGCTTCGGCATCCCGCTGCCTGACGGACCAGCCTCGGTGCGGTTCGTGAGGCGGTGGCTGTCGTACCGATGCGGGCTGCTCCTGGGTCGCGCTGAAGCTGACGTAAGCGTGGTCGCTGAGGGAGTCAGCCTCCAGGACCTGCCACCCAGTGACGTCCAGGCCGCGGTAGAAGGTGACGTCGATCACGGACGTGGCCGTGCCCCTCACGAAAGTCGGAGTAGAGCCCGTGTTCGCTTGGATCAGCCCGAGGCTGCTGACGAGTTCTGACAGGAGGAGGCCCCTCGGGTTGTTGACTCTGGAGCCCCACTCCGTACTCCACGCGTTGAAGTCCCCTGCCAGGATGATTTTCCCGTTGCCCCTGGCGCGAATGGCGGCATCGAGTTGCCCGAGAAAGCGATCGTATTCCTGTAGGGTTGTTCCGGGCCTCCAGTAACAGCTGAACGCGGTCAGTTCCCCAAAGGTCATCCAAGCGAAACCGTCACCCGCGCCATGTCCGTCGTGAGTGAGTGGAGTCCGTTGAGTGACCGCAATGGCTGCCAGTCCATTTGTGCTTAAGCACCACGTGCTTTCCCGTCCACGTTTATAGTTCGGCTCGCTGAGCAGCAGGACGTCCGCCTCCGAGTCGGCAGCTGTCTGGAACAGGAGCTGCTCTGCAGCCCAGTTCCTGTTGAGGTTAACTTGGAGAAAGTTAATCATCATGCTGGGTGGGGGTGGCCTTTGCGCCGGCTGCCTGTCTTCTCGCCGCGCAGGCGCCCGAACCCGGTTTGTGGCTCGTCTTGCTGAGACCGGCCATCTCGCACGCGAGACAACGGTCTTCCCCGGCCACGCAATCCTTCATGAGGTGGTCGGCCTCGCCGCACCTCCAGCAAGCGCCCGTCCTGTCTAGTGCCGTGCAGATTCTGGAATTGTGGCCGAAGGCCTGGCATCTGAAGCACCTTACCGGGGGGAGGGTCCTACTGCGGACTCGGCACATTGTCCAGCCTACCGGGACCTTGGTGATTTTGGAGGCTGCGTAGCGACTCATTTTGGCCGTCGCGATCTGTTGGCCGGCTCTGACCGACCATATGCGGACGTCACAAATCGCCTCGCGTTCGGCTGCCGCGGCTGGATCGTTCTCGCCAGGAATGGCTGCGCGGAGGGCTTCCAGCACCTCGGCTGCGGAGGACACAGCGTCCAGATCAAGGACCTCTACCTCCACCTGGACGCCAAGTTGGGACACTCTCCCAACAGAGTCTCCGAGCTTGCTCCCGAGGGCTTCAGCGATCGTCTTGGCTGCCGCTGCGGATTTCGCCCCCTTGGGCAGTTCCAGCAGCAATGATCCGTCGCGGGTTTCACGCATGGAGACGCTCGTGCCTAGATCTTGTGTGGTGAGCCCGCAGGAGCGGACTGAGCGCACAGTATCCGCGAAGGTCTTCCCGGGGAGACGTAGTGGCTGAGTGGACTAAGGCATCGGTTGCCACTCGCACCGTCGCCGGTTCGAACTCGGCCACTGGTGGCATTTTTCTTTGGGCAGTCATGGTGCCTGGGAGAGATGCCCCACCCGGGCATGGCAGATACCTTCGGGTGACGGGTGCCCACTTAAAAATTCTACTAATACAAACACACGAGTGCTCAAAACCTACAGTACCCTCCCCCACAGTTCCACAGGCTAATGACCTCAGTTATCAAAACCTCACCCCCCCCCCCCAAAAAAAAAAAATATAATATTAAATACTTTAAAATTATTTTAATATTTATATACCTATATAATATATCTTATAATATTATATAGGTACTAGGTAGTATATAGGTACCTTTTTATATATATAATTGCGTGTGTGAGTCGTGAGTGCATAGCTCACTCAACTTATGAGCGCCCTCTATTTCGATTCTCAACTAAAGCCTAAAGGACGCGTATTGCTGGAATTGCAAATTTTTTATAGACCATGATTAAACATACGACATACCTATTGAAAAGGTATTAATTTAAAAATCTATTATCTAATATAATAATTTAATTATTAATATATTATGCACAGTTTACTTGCTATATGTAAGCAAAGGGCTGTAACGCTACCACAGGTAGTTTAACTATCTGTGTTTTTACATTTTTTTATCAGGATGTTTTTCATAAACGGAGTTTGGTCTCCTTATCCATATCGTTGAGATTTCAACAGTAAATAGTGTCTATCTTAATCTTAGTCTGATGTCTGTGACTACACCTAGTAATTACTATTGAATTACCTAACATGTTAGATTTCGTGTTTTAGTTACCTACAAAGAATATTAATTAAAGGTAGGTAGGTAAGTATGTTTCTACTAAGTATAATTATTTATTATTAGGGATGAGGAAGCCCACCTACTTGCTCAAAAACTTAAAATATGTATTCACTTATAAGTTATAAGCACTTGAAAACCAAGAAATATGTTTAGGTATAAAAATGTGCTCTTAGTAAATTTATTCGATGTCCTTTATTTGAAATAAAAATATTTCAAAGATGTAATAAATGATTAAATTCGTTCAAACTCATTTGACACTAAAATTGGTATATCAAAAATTGTAGTACCTATAATATATTCGTTTTTTTTGTATAATATTTTACTCAAATATGGTAAATGCTTCAGTGTGGCCTTTCTAGACAAATATGAAAACTAAAAACTCTCAGTCCTATTATTTTTTATTCATTGTTACATGGTTTAATTTATATTTTATTGTAATAATATTTTTAAATAGTTTGAATATAAAACATTAAAACGTACACTAAAAATCGGGCGGGGCTTTTCGGTCAAAATGTACCCTTCCCTTTTCGGCCAGTGTCACTTTTCGGCCAAAACTTACCGTTCCTTTTTCTGCCAGTACCTACAGTTTTCTTTAAAATTTAAAATTATAACAACTGAATTTAAGAATTATTATAATAAAGTAAATATGATTGTATCCAAAAATGTGATTTTATTTTTATTAACATTATTACCTACAAGTGTGTGGGAAAATAATGAAATAAAACAATTGGCAATAAACTGTTATAACACATTACATTAATCGAATAAAAAATAATATAGCTTTATAATACATATGTAACAATAATTATGATAATAAAACATGCATTCATGAATATGTAATAAGTAATAACTAAAAATATATAATAATAATTATGGTGGGGGACGGAGTGGCCGAGCGGTCTAAGGCGTCGGTTGCGACGCAGCCGGCGCCCGTTCGATTCCTTGGTCACGGCGGCATTTTTCTACGAACAAGTCACGGTGTCCGGAGAACAAGTGCCGCCATCCCCCACACGGGCATGGCATGGCCCAATCAAAAATTCTGCCAAACACAAACACTCACGTGTAAAAACCCACCACAATACAACCCTACTAACAGCTAATGGCCATAGAAGCTGGGCTTAATTATCAATTACAAAAAAAAAAATAATAATAATTATGATAATAAAATATGCATTCATGATTATGTCGAAAATTAAGTTTAAGTTTTATTTTTTATAATTGTATAATATTGGTTTGACAAATTTTTAACTACATATTTTAGCATTTTTGTAGTCTTCAAAGTAAGCTTCATTTAGTCGTTGCCGTTCCACATTTTTTGCAACACGAGGGTTTTTAAAATTTTGAAACTTTTAATTTTTATGTTTACAATATCTGTTTGAACTTCATTAATAAGGATGGTTCTTATAATTGTAAATTTTAAAGAAAACTGTAGGTACCTACTGGCCGAAAAGGGAACGGTAAGTTTTGGCCAAAAAGGAAAGGGTACATTTTGCCGAAAATTGTGACGACCTAAATCATAGATATAATCTACTTTAAATTTTAATATTGTTAAACATTTGAATGTATACCTATAATAATATTAAATTTATTGTTTAGTTCTTTGTACATTTATTTACAACCAAGGGAGCAATTTCAATGAAAAAACTGAGGATGCTGAAACCTCATATAGGTATATTTTTCAAGTACCTATATGTATTTGTAGGTAGTCTAATAAATTATAATTTGATCATGAATTCATCAATTACACAATAAGCAATTTCACCCTCCATTTCTCCACACTTACCTAGGTTAGGATTATCATATAATAATGAATTTGTAGTTTGTACCTACTGTACATATTAATTTATCATTGATTAATATAAATTATGAGGGCGCTGATTAAACTGGTGAGGATCTGCTGCCAAGCATACCCAAACCTCTCTAAATGGCGCTTAAAATGCAACCTAGCTGAAACATAAATGGGTTCCTAAGTAACACAATTGTAATAAGATAGTTTTTTTTAAGAACATTTTTATCGTAACAGTATCCTGCGATGAAAAAACCAATATCAAATATTCAGTTTTACGGAAAGATTCAAAGATGGGTATAATACCGATAATATAATATTCCAATAATTAATTGATCAAATGATTTTTCGTTGTAATATAATTTACAGTAGATAAACCTAGGTAGTACAAATATATTTAAAATCTTGAAAAATCATGCTATAAAATATACTAAAATATAAAAAAAACTAAGACAAGGTTATAGCCTTATAGGTACCAACCACCTATGTTCGCTTGATAGTTAAATAAAATAAAATAAGCAGATCAAACGCAACTTAAAAAAACGTTAGATACAGATGATATACCTACGTAACAACTAACAATACCATCAAATATAATAATAAAGCCATATCAAAATATTATACCAATAATTATTATTTTACTACCTTTAGGGCTAGACTTGATATTTCAATAACAACAATTATTATGATGTATATAATGTAACTATAATATATTATAATTAAATCTGACTGTGAATTTGCCCTACTTACATATTGGAATTTTGAACAGTGCACACGCACATAATAGGTATCGGGTACCCATATATTATTATAATAATATTGTATTAGTATTTCGATGATTTCCCGTGCCACCGGAGAGTATAATTATAATTTATACAGTCTGTTGGCGCATTAAATGCGCACAAACAGTTGACGGACGGTTAAAATAATTATGAGACAGTCGTTCCGTAGAGATTTAAGTTTGTACAGTAGATATGGATATGGCCATATGGTAGGTTTATGGATACTGGGCGATAACATACCCTGCGTGCAGTATTGTAAGATCTGAGGTAACAGTATATTATTATTACGTTGTATAATAATATTATGTAATGATGTACAACCACTGCAGTCAATGTGACGAATCCCTTCGCAATAATACATATCGACCTACATTTCCCGAAATTTTCCACTGCAAGAAACATAATATTAAAACACTCTCAACAATGGTAGAAGCTCTTTGGAACAGAACAATCTTCTTACTCACCATACCAACATTTAATAATAAGAAAACATAATAAATGAATGCATAAATTACTGTATTAAAGTAATGTAAAAAAATAAAAGAGGGTTATTAGATAACTGCTCTGCTGCACAATAGGTGCCAAGTGATGTACAGGTACCTACCTCGTTATTGAACTAGTAAGTAACTGTAATGGGTATTTTAAATTTGAATTCAATGATAAATCACAGCAAACGAAAAATGATTCTGAGCAAAGACGCTTCGTCAGCCTAGCTATATATTATATTAGTAAATACGTATTAGTAAATAATATATTATACCGGGGTGGGCAAAAGTCACGCAACCGATTTGTAAAAAATGACGCAAAATATAAAAGGTTGTTTAACTGTATTATATAAACAAAAACAAATATATAGAGCTTAATTTATACTATATTTTTAATTTATACATGTTGTATGTTCAATATGACCATCGTCTTCATCAATACACTCTAAACAACGCTTTCGTACCGTTTGGCAGATGCGTTCTAGAAGAGCTTTGTCGTCACTGATCACATCAAGTTCTTCCGTGATGACTGCTTTCAAAATTTCGATGGAACGTGGCTGACGGGCGAATACTCTGTCCTTCAGTATGCCCCACAAGGCAAAATCACAGGGTGTAAAATCCGGCGACCGTGGTGGCCAGTCAACTATTTCGCGGCGTCCGATCCATCCCGGAAAGTTTTCATTGAGAAACGTTCGTGCTTGGACTGAGAAATGCGCAGGTGCGCCATCCTGTTGCAATGTCATTTGATGACCGGCAAACACTGGACTTTCTGTAAGTTAAATTTTAAGATTTTGCAGCATGTCTAAGTGCGTCGTACCATTTACTTTTTCGTTTTCAAAAAAATACGGCCCAACGATCGTGTGGGCGCAAATTCCAGCCAAAACCATGATTCCAGGGACATTTAGTTCTTGTTGTAGAACTAAATTCGGGTTCTCAAACGCCCAGTAAACGCAATTATGTCGGTTTATACTCCCGTTTAGTTTAAAAATAGCTTCGTCGCTCCAAACCACAGTACGAAAAAATTCTGGATCAGCTTCAGAACTTGATGTGATCAGTGACGACAAAGCTCTTCTAGAAAGCATCTGCCAAACGGTCCGAAGGCGTTGTTTAGAGTGTATTGATGAAGACGGTGGTCATATTGAACATACAACATGTATAAATTAAAATTATAGTATAAATTATTTGTTTTTGTTTATATAATAAAGTTAAACAACCTTTTATATTTTGGGTCATTTTTTACAAATCGGTTGGGTGACTTTTGCCCACCCCGGTATATATTATTATAATTTACTATCTATATATATATAAATAAGTGTACATTTTGAATACATTTTATAACTCAAGATCCACTTAACCGATTTTGATAAAAATTTTAGGGAATATTAAGATTGATATGTAGATGGTTCTGTGAAGTTTGTACGCTGTGCAATACGTGGTTCTGGAGTTATGGCCTCTTAAGTGCACACTAAATAATAAATAATAATAATAATAATAATAAACAATTAAGTTGCGGATTAAAATAATAATAGTGTATTGTATATTGCTTGCTATTGGTTACGGCACCTTTGTTGATTTGTATTATTATTTTTTGTCGATATATTATATATAATATATTCAACTATATAAATTTGAAATGAAAATCTTTGTACGCGGTCAACTCTGGAACTACTTATCAGATCTTCTTGATTTTTTTTAAACGAAAGAGTATATCACGCATAAGGTTATTATGAAATCTGGATGTCAAAAATACAACAGTGATGCAACAGGTAGGTTAGGATTTTATATTAATTGATTATATTAATCCACCATAGGCAGAATACGACAAACTTGATATAACTTTAGTACTCTAGAGTTAAATCATATACTTACGTACAAACTAGGGGTCCACGATCTACCGTAGGTAGATTGTCTACCAGATAATATACTGCTGCGAATCAGAATTTTTATTCCTGGCAACGGAAAAGTTAAGATTAATTTTAAACACCATACACAGAATATTAATAACGAATTGAACAAAGTTTGAGTCATATATAGTTGGTACATTTAAGGGGCAACGAAGTGCACGAGTTAAGCTTGTATATTTATATATTACTATTAATTGCTATAGTAGTTTATATTTCAAGATAGGTAGGTAGGTAGGCATGATTTTTGATAGGTTACTATAAAGTATTTATTTTACCATTAGCGTTTTTCAGCTACCCATAATAATTGAGTACATAAAAAAATAGCAATCAACTTCTTCGACCACATAAATTCTGCTCACAGTGCGAAATTGTATAGACTAAGTGACCCACCTTCTGTAAGCCGACTCTGTATACCCTCACGACCTGTTGTTATAATTATTATTTATTCAATTTAAATTTTCTTTTTATTTGTAAATACTTTAAAGCGTAGCCGGTAGTATCTTTTATTTCTAATATTTATTACTTATTGTTATCTATTTTTCAAATGTTAAATAAAATTTATTTAATCAACAATAAGTTAAGATGACATAAGTCAGTGTAACTTGTAACTTTATTTAATAAATAAAAAAAAAATCATTAGTGTTACGGGAGGTTGATTCAATTTATCTCAAAAACATTGAATTTATTATTATCTATATTGTTAATATTTAATTATTATAATAATATATATGTATATAGTTTAATATTTATTATTTTTAGTTACCGTTGAGCCAATACCACCTTACCGACGAACGGGGTGAATACGGTTTGTTTTATAAATAAGCGATATTTCAAAATTAGTTTTAATGTTTTGAAAATATTATTCTATATAAAAAATATAATTATACTAGCTGACTCGACAGACGTTGTCATGTTATTAACGTTGTTTATAAATTATTTCTGATTTCACGGCAACCAATATTTATTATTATAATAGCTTTAAAACCCATGGCAACCATTTATAAACAAAAATATCCACCATAAATCTCAACATTCCCGTTTGAGCACCTCCACGGAATGGGCCTACCGATCCGGGTCCGATTGTGAATCTAAAACATTCTAGGGCCCACTAAAGCACACACAAAAAATTTCATCAAAATCGGTCCAGCCGTTTAGGAGGAGTTCGCTTACAAACACACGTAGGTACAGTAGAATTATATATATAAAGATACGAATAGTTTTGAATTCCTATAAATAATTATTTATGAATTACAACAAATAATTAAAATTGTTATTCTTCGTGTTTAAATATCTTATTTCGTCCGGACTTTGAACTTCAAATGTCTATGAAAAAAATATTTTTAATAAAAACTTATGAGGGACCTTGTATTACATATTTAAAAGTTTTGACCAAGTGAACATTTTTTTATGGACATACTTATTTTAAAGAAAAAAATCATACATTTTATACGTCTATAAATAGTTCAAAAAGAATCAATATTTTTTGAAAATTATACAACATATAGAAAATGATAGAAAAAATTCGTTGACAATTTTAAGTATCTACGGTTAATTTGTTTTTAAATTACAACAAAATGATAAAATTGATTTCATCAAAAACTAGTTTTAGGTAAATATAAGTACCCGTTTTTTTAGTTTTTACCCAGTTTCGTTTTTGTTCTTCTCAATTATTAAGAAAAGTACTAGAAATTTTATTACTCTTAACAGTCTTAACCCACAAAGTACCAACTAGATTTACTTTCCTGCCAGAAAAGATATTGAAGTTGAAAATATCTCAGAATTTTTACTGCTTCAAAAAGTTATGACTTATGACAGACAAAAAAAAACTCACACACATTATTGTAAAATCAATACATAGACACAGTAAGGTACATTCTGCTCCGCTCAGATTCTAAAAAAAAAAATGCTACCAGAATTTTATAAAGTTGAGTATAAACAGTATAGTATAATTTGTTAATGTATATATTATATAATATAGACTTTGTATTATGTCCTAGCCTTTGAAAATTAAAGTATTCGTATAGAAAATCTGTAAATGACAATATAAATATTTGGTGAAAATTCCAAGTAGTCACCTATCTATTTATAGAATCATGGTTTTTTGATTTTTAATTACAACGAAATAGTCAAATATATTTAGTCAAAAATCAGTATCCTGCAGCCTTAATTTTTTTCAGCATTTTTCGTCTTTTAGTTTAGTAATAGTAATTTTTGAATTCACAAAATTGAAATTTAAGTTATTATATTTATATTATATATTATATTATATTTAGGAATTTTAAATTTATTTGTAACGGAGCTACCGAGGCCGATGCTCCGTCACTTTAATAATTTATACAAGTGGGCTCTTGTGTAATTACTCAATTTATTTTACATGAAAATATAGTTACAAATAAGAGGGTTTTGACTACTCACGTTCCCGTGACTATCTGATACGGGTACGAGGTGGTCTTACACAACCGGGTATAGTATGTTTTTATTATACATTATCGGGACGGCCCGGGTGGCTATGATCAGCCCGCTCGAAAAAGTGGCGTTGATCACTAGGCCCGGGCGGAAAGCGTGGCCTAGGCAGGCGCGCTTGGGGGGACTGACTGTGCGTCGTGGGTGGCCCTGAAAAGGACCGTTTAAATTTCCACCGAGTATACGGGCTGATGCGTGGTTCTTTGACTCCTCTTTGACGCACTCCGGGTTGGTTGGTGGACTTGAGGATAGTCGTCGGCTCCTTGGACGATGGTTGGTAGCCAAGAGTTCGTATCGCTGCTTCGTATCGGGTCAGCCCCGCTCCACTGTCTTGATCCGTCGGCGTTGTCGGCGGCTGGTTATGTCGTCGTCCGATGGTCTGGACTGAACCGGTCGAGCTTGGGGCAGTCTTCACTAGCGGTGTCCGGTTGTGGCGGTCGCGGCGTTCCTCTTCGGTGTCGGTCGTTCTCCTCTTATCCTTCAATAGACGGCAGAGTGTGTTGATTTCTGAAGTCTTGATGTTTTGAAGGTTGAAAGAGTACTGTTGCTCGGTCGGTGAAATGTACCCGTATATATACGCGTTGACCGTTCCGAGCGCTATCTTCATTGGTGGTTGTCTTTGGTTTGACGGATGAATGTGACATCGATCTTATGGACTGTTAGGTATCATCGATGTCATTTTCACTCGGCATTTTTGTAATTTTTGTTATTGTTGAAATTACTTTACTTTGTAGGTGTTTGTTCCGTAACATATTTTATATTATTATTAGTAGGTACATCTCCTACTATTAATTATTATTATTAGCTTACAATTTTATGCTTTGTTAAACACATTTTTTATGATTATCACTCATCTGCAGGACATCTACAGGTGTCATTGAATATCGCTCTTAAAAATTGAAGTCTCAATAAGTTATATGCTATAGGTGCAAATAGTGTTTGAGATTTGTGTTTGGGAGGCTGAAATTCAGAAGACTCAGATCCATACAACTGGACTCTTATTTACTCTATGGTATTAAAAACCCATTAAAAAAATTTGGAAATGTGTAAAATCTTCAGGTTTTTTGGAGAGGCTATACAACTGTTAGGGGGGATTCTCCACACTATAGTCTCCTTCGATATTTGAGCCTATATTATCGTGTCTCCTCTTTATCCCTAGTGTCTTTACACTAATTTTCAAATTACTAAATAGTTACATGTATAATAATACTATACGAAACATGTTTGAAGATATTATATACGATAATAATATATATAGAGTATAGAATATAGATAGGTACTACGTTTTTCAATGACCAGATTTTTGTAAAGTATGTTGCACGCAGTCTTTTTTTATTTTATTTACAATCTGTAATTACATGTAGTACAATGAGTAAATAGGATGTGGGTTGATTAGGAGGAAGGGGGAAGTCAACCAATGTTGGCACCCCGTGAATGTGCAGTTTTTTAGAATTTAATATGTATTATGCTATTTCCAGAACTTTTACAATTTATTTTATATTATCAAAGAAGAGGTAACTATATATTAGTATATTGTATATCATAAAAATAATTATTATACTTCCAAAAATCGGTGTCTTAAATTTGATTATAATATTGCCATAATAATATATTATACGTATGATATTAGATGTTCAATAATAGCTGTACGCCTGTACAGATGTGTAATAATTTAGTAATAACTAATATGTGCTTAAAAACCTCTGATAGCTACAACATAAAGAACATTGATATGCAGTATATAATTGTATCTTATTGAATTTATTTTTCCTAAGATTCTTTGAAGTGCATTGTCGGTATTATTTATTCATAAGATTAATTCCTAAAAGAAGATTCATCCAAAACTTGTGTTAAAACACAAAATAATTGATTTCGTGACATTTTATGTTTTTATTCGATGCACGATCGTACGTGTGGGTACCTCTTCTTCCTATTTAACAAATCTGAGGATTGTATAGGATTATAAATACAATTTTTTTAATATAATTTTAATATTTGAGTACCGTCAGGATCGAATTAGCCATGTAAATCACGTATGACGTGCGTGCTAAGAGTTATTTATATGCGATTAAAATCAAATCGTCTCATTGGAAACTCTGAATTAAATTATTTAATTGCAGTACCTACTTATATTTTTCGGGTCGAACTCTGAGCCAATAAAACGAATCGTTACCTTGTCTAAAACTGGAGTCTGTTATATTATATACACCATTAATACCACAATCACGAAGTTGAAAAATGAACAAATCGGAACTAATGTTTTTATACTCGTGCAATAATAGCCCTGTAGTAAAGCGCATACTATTAAATAGGCCTATAGAGACCCTATATAATGTTATAATAAAATCGAGTGAGTTTCAAAATAGAAGTAAATAGTATATCATGCAAAGGTGTATTTTAAGGCGTAATGGAATGGCCTTTTGGGAGTAGGCCTTGATTTTTTTTAAATGTATTTATAGTTTAATATATTTATAAAACTGTTAAACTATTGTTAAATTAAATAAAAAATTAACATGCAATTAACAAAAAAATATCTTAGAAGTAGGTTCATGCGAGGTGTAGTCATGATAGGCTGAGCTTCAGCTACGCAACCCCCCACCAATGTAGATATATATAATATGAACTTATGGATGGCTTAGGTATACGGTATAATAATTTTACGAGCCCCTGTTATACAGTTGGTTTAATGTTATTGTTGTATATATTTGTATCTCAGGCTCACGCCATTAATCTGTATTAAATAAATAAATAAATATATTATGCTTTAACACAGAATAAATTGTTATTCGGTGGTGTCTCGAACGTTTATCGCATTTTGCCTTTGGGCTCCGAGGAGACTAATTTTATTATGTGTGGTAACTGTAGCAGTACTACTACGTCAGCGGTTTCGCGGTGATCTCACTACCAATAACATTTCTTGAATAAATAACTTTGAGATTATTTAATAAAGTCGGTACATATTGAAAACGGAATATTTTTTAAATAAGTCTTCACTATATGACGTATATATAAAAAAAAATAGGGAAAATTTGCAGTCATTTTTGCTCAAAATCAATTTTCGACAAAATCGATAGGTATCTTACTTTGTTTTTTTTTTTCAAAAAAGAATAACCATAGAATGTAGATACTTGAAATTTTTACCAATCGTTTGGATTACCATTTTCTATTTATGGTATTATATTAAAAATATTTTTTAATCTTTTTGAGTTATTTTAGACCCTTGACATTTTCAAATTTTTCTATTAATATCGATAAAACTTAAAAATGTAATCCATTGTTCCTTAAAAGTTGATAATAAAACCGTTTAAAAGTATTAAAAATTACATGTAAACTATTTTTCATTATACGCATTTGAAGTTAAAATTTTGATATAATTCTTAAAAATTACGAAAATTTGCAAATTATATTTTGTAGTTAAATATTTATTTAATGTTACCTATATTTGTATAGCTAAAAATGTTACAAGAACAACAGATTAAGTTATTTTGTTGTAAATCTAAAATATTATTCATTGGAACTTGCATATTTTACGTATATTATTATGTTTTATATAAACAATGACATTTTCAAAAAGTTTAGATTATACATTATAGTAATATAGACTGACAGACCGTATTCACTTGGAATTGTTTTTTGAATGCAATGATTCATGTAATTACAGTCAAACAAGAGACAACATTTAGTGGATGAAATAAGTATACAAAAACACGGGTATTTAATGCTGGGGGAAAAACACAAAACCACTAAATCGTTAAAAGTCTTGACGCAGTTTGTTTACTCAAAACACGGCCAACTTTTAAGCATCCATAATATTATGAAACTATTGCTGCAAATATATTAAAGCAAAAAGAGGCATATTTCAAGGTAAACTGAAAAACTAGGAACGAAGGGAGAGCTTACATAAATATAATTTTAATCCATTTGATAAGCCTGTAGTAGACTGCAGAGGTTGATAGGTCGTGTAAAAAATATATAATAATGAATAATATTATAATATATATTTTTGTAACACGGCGCGTTGTATATGCAATTTTAATACAACAAAGTGATGCAATAGCTTTTCGTTAAAATTATGCCACGACGCTTACTGTGTTTTTCTTCTAATAAATGAATAACTATTATGAACAATTATTATCCAATTAATGCTGTTTATATATACAATAAACCCACATAACAATTACCAATTTATATATAAAGCAATAAGAACCACAATAGGTACCTACTTAAATTGAAATAAAAATATGAATACATCATACAATGTAATATAAATATATAATACTATGCTAAGAAATGTATTATGTTAAAATTATGTTTAATACTGTGTATACTCACAACTGTATTATGATTATAATTTATAAATTAAATCTATAATATTAAATCTACTTCAAGCTGCCGAGCTTTTATAACTGTCGAGAAGTGTATATTATACAAATTAAGCTTTTTATACCTTTGAGAGCATAGGTTAGGACTTAACAAAGTTGCTTTCTAGATGTTAATTTTGATAAAACGAATAAGTTATTAATCTGAGTCGTTCGTTTGCTCTAGAGTCTAGATAATCTTCGAATGGTTTAATAAGCAAACGTCCGCCATATACTCATAATATGTGTACAAAATATTCGCTCTTAGCTTATAAGCTATATAATATGGTTCACGTTCGTGCACCTCCGTGTTTGCTGGTTTGTTAGCTCTGTTAAAGTTTAACTGTACACACACGCAGTGAAAGGATTCCGAGTTTAAAGTTCGTGAGCTGTAACAGATTTCATAGAAATAGTTTATAAATCAATCTTATAGGTATACCTATCGTTATGAAAATATAAGCCTTATATAAATCGTAAATAATATCTAAAAAAATGTATATCTATATTGATTCTAAAAATTGATTACGATAATAACGATTATTATTAAACTATAATAGGTATTTGAATGTTTAAAGTATTGTAATAACACAATATTTATAGGTCGACTAGAGTATTCAATCAGTTACTCACTATATTTAGTTATTCGCTAGTACTTCCAGACAGTATTGTGTAGACCACTCAATCTCTGCTGATTTAATTTTGACTCTTAATTTTTTACTATTTACAAAAGGTCGGGATAGGTAATGAGCCGATTTAATTAAAATTATGTTGAAAGGATGTCAGTGCAGTAGTGCACTATTTGTTTTCTCTCTTTGATCCTCGTGAAACATAGTCAATTTGAGTCCGAGTTCTAATCTTGTGTTGATAGCTTTATTATAAGATGAATACTCTATTAGAAAGTGACCTATAATCAAACAACTTCAATTTAATAACATTATCTGTGTTTGAGTGTTGGTTTTATTTTAACGATTTTTCAATGTGTATGCAAGTATTGTAGGTGTGTAAAATATTACAATTTATAAATTATCATACATTTTACAACAATTACAATTTCATAAAAAGCTATCGTACAAACACATATTATTATATAGTGTCTTAATGTTTTATTATAGGAGAATATTCACTGTAATATTAAACCTAAATAACACATGGTTGGTTCAACTCAACGCACATTTTTTATATGTTGTAGGTTGGTCGAAGGTAGAAATAGACAATAGTACTCTAACATTATCGTCTTAAGTATTATTTATGAATAAATTAAAAACTTAACATTGTATGTTTTTATGTGTGTAACACTTTTGCATATAAGAGCCACTTTTACGAGTGTATTTTGTGTGTTATTGACTGCAAAATATACCAAATTGGGTAGTAAACTGTAAAAATACCGTATATGACGTGTTTTTCCGAGCCATATGCAGAAATACGATGATATCGAGTTGAACAAAATAGCGATGACTTACGGATTAATATATTTTGTCGTTAGTATAATATAATATTTACGACCCTATATAACGCGTACACCACACAATATTATAATATTATATACGCTCCACAATGTGTTGGAATACATATTATTATTTTTATCGATAGTATTCTCCACTCATCGTAATAGGTTTTGCTTGAGGGCGTAATACGATATTACTGTGCCGTACATGTAATATTTATTATACTATATTATGTCTGCATGTGGACAGAAAACAAAAATGTATAAATCGCCATTTGCAGACACGGTGGAGACTCATTATCCGATCGTCGTTATAGACGTTTGAAACTCGAACGGCATATTATTCTAGCGTGAATATATTATTATAATACGTATTATATATATATACAGGTGTTGGGTTTACTTGTGGATGGAGTACTGTAAAATATAGTAATAATATGAATGATTGATGATCTAAGACAGATAATTAAAATATCCTACGTGCGTCGGGGTATTCTATAATATATATATTCTATATCAGTGGAGTATTTAAGTGGAGGGGCGATCAAGGGGACCAATCCCGCCGTGGGCCATATATAATATGCAAAAATTCCTAACTTAAGGCTTCTAACTTGAAAGGAGGGGCTACTAGATAAAATCATATCCCCCCAAGACAAAAACCTAAATACGCCACTGTCGTTATATATAATAGGTAAATATTAAGTAAAAGGGCCTAAGCGATAATTTTGGCAAAAATGAGATATTGGTATAAAAAGTCACTGTAATTATTTTGTATTAAAATTTGAATTCAATGATAAATATTAAGTAAGTACACATTTTCTCAATTTTTATGAATTTTGTCAAAATTCTAACTTTTAAAGCTTATAAAAAAATAATTGGATTTTATATTTTTGATATTTTTGAATTGGTATAGAATATCTTTAGAGAAACCTTGTATATAGTTGAGTCACGATAATTTGATATTTACTTTTGTAGATACCTAAGTGAAAAGCTGAACTTCAAAAAGTCACATAATATAATTTTCTAATTATTGAGAAGACTTCAGGAAAACATTTTTTGACTTACGTATCCCTCTTGGAAATGATAACACCATCTTTGGGGAAAACATACAACGTTTATTAACAATGATATAGGCATGGGTAATCATGTGGGAATATGATGCACGTGTGACAGGCGTTGATTTTCTTTTTTTTTCCTGATACATATTACGAAATGAAAATCGGACAAATTCTCAACGGATATAATGACATAATATGTAATATTTGAGATATCCTGATTGTTATTTTAACGCTATAAAATAAACGAGTATTAATAGTATTACAATATTATAAAATAGCTTCCATTATTAGATGTTTGTGAAGACTTTTTCAATTTGACTATATTTTTTATTACATTTTTTTAACTTTTAACCTATTTTTCGACTAGTATTTTGATATCTTAGTAAGCTAGCCATGGATCAATTAAAGTTCCTCCCAAGTCTTGTCCCGGACGAAGGAAAGAATTAGGTGTGGCCGCAAAGCAATGGGTCGATAATAAAAATGCTTAGGCCCGTTTAATTGACACGTCGCGTGTCAGTCTAGTTCCAATATGGTTCGAGAAACACGACGACTGCAGTTTTCCGCAAATTCTCTAGAGTATTGTCGACAACGCCAAGATTTACGCTCTACCCTAAATTTTACGGAACAACGATCGACGTTGTTTCCGAGATCAAGTGATGTAATTAAAGACGCAATCGCGAGAGAAATACTATCGGCCTATGTATTTTTTTTTTATTTATAATTCAAGTTTGGTAACAGATTACTGGACCATACTGACATAGCTCGTGTGGAGTTCCAGGGTTACCTACAATGAATGAAAAATGTAGATGGGTGTCTTAAATTATTTATAATAATAACAATAATAAGTGTATACGATTAATGTTAATATTTATAATAAAAAGTGGGTCACTGTATAATGGATGCTATTAAATTTGAATTCAATGATATAATATCATTGTATAAGAAAAACGATTCTGAGCGAAGACGGTATGTCAGTCTAGGTTTAAGACAAATTATATATATATATCTATGGTATTAAAAAAAAAATTGACCTATAATAAATTCCAAATTAATCATATCACATTATCACAATATCCATTAGGTACTTATAACACGTTATACATCAACATCAATAACAAACCCTGATACTATCATAGATATATAATAGTACACTTTAGAAGTTTCAAGTAGGTACCCACGAATAATATTATATAATCACAACAAAATAACTAGGTTTTTTAATATGTAATTTCGTAAAATTTGAACATAAAATGACTGTAAAAATAAATTGTGATTGTATATTTTTTAGATTTTTCGGTAAGAGAATTAACTACTTACGTGGAATCTTGTTTTAAATTTTCAATCCTTACCTATAAAAACTGAACATTTTATAACTTATTAATTACGATGATTAATAAATTTCGAGATTTTGAAAAATTCTGTCAAAATTCGATGTTTAAATGCTTGTAAAAAAAAATTGTGCCTATGTATTTTTAATATTTTTCAACTGATATTATAACAATATATCAGGCCTTGTATTACATTTTTACACTTTTTGGCCCAACAGATAAAACTTTATTGATATTCATAGAAAAAAAACTAAAAAAATTGAAAAATGAAAATATCCGTAAACAGCTCAAAAAGAGTCAAAATATTTTAAAAATTGTATGGTGTATAGGAAATGCTAATATAAACATTCAGTGAAATTTTCATGTATCTATAGTTATTCGTTTATGAATAACAACAAAATAAGGTAATCGCTACATGAGAAATCGAGTGAACATCCAATGTTGTAAAAATTTGAATTTCAAACGCTGATAAAAATTTAATTTGACTGTCCGGTACAGATTTTTTTATTGATAAAGGTAGACAAACTTATGAGTAATCTTGTATTACATTTTCAAATCTTAGATTTAAAAAGAAAATTTTTTACGAATTCTTAACTCAAAATAATTTGCTAATTTTCGTGATTTTTCCATATTTTGTCAATTTTTGAACTTTAAATGCTTATAAAAAAAAACTGTGACCAACGATTTTTAATATTTTTCATCTGTCTTTGAAACAATATACTTGGAGCCTTAAAATAGAAGAATATAATATGATATTATATAAAAATATATGTTCTTGCAGTATCATAATTATATAATATACAGCCTTTTCAAAATAGAGTAGATGGTACGTAGGTTAAATAACTAAGTTTGTGGAATTATATTAAATAACTAGGTCAATGTAATGAGTAATATTGTTTATTACATAATATCTAGTATTCACTCCATTATGAACCACGGTACAATAAGTGTGTTATTTAGGTACCACCAATATGGTAGGTACATTCTTTAAGGTATAGATTATTTATAATCAAGACATTAAACTATTCAAATAGATTTTTGATCGGATATCTGGTAGGTAACTCTTTTACTTGCGATCCTGATAATTGTATTTTGTATTTCGGCAAGTTTGAATGAGAGTAGAAAGCATTATTATAGTCCCACCTCAACCTAATAAACTATGTTTAATTAAAGATTAAACAAGTGTTAAATATATTGTTCTAATACCATCTTGAAATGTTAGAATATCATGCAGTTCATATCTTACATAAATTTTTTTTTCTAACTTATCTAAGATAGATGTAGTCTGATATTTCCCTTTCATATTGGAAGACATTTTAATACCAAGTTATCTACTGTAGTTTGAAAGTTTAAAATACTCTTTGACTGATTTACAGTGACACAATCCTAATATATTTATCTTATTTAAATGGCAATGATAGTTTAGATAACGAATGAACTAAGATAGGTGACTTGTTAAAATTAAAAACAAGCTATTAACGCATAACCATAGCTATCGATTTAATTTTTTAGATCCAACCCAATATTTTTAAATACTTTATTCCAAGTACTACCAATAGAAACTACTAATCAGGACAGTGTCATCTACGGTCTGCGTAATATATTAAGTGACTTTTTATATTGAGTGACCTATTTTATATAATTTAATTGGTTATTAAATAAAATTGGAGATAACTTTGTACTACATCGTACTACTCCGCATTTTGTTGTCAGTTCATCACTAATTGCATTATTAATTATTACCATTCGTTTTCCAGCACTGAAATAAGATGCAAAACGAGATAGAGCAGAATCAAATAGGTATATCATTCATTATATATATAAAATAGGTATGATTAATTATGACATGTATGAAAGGATTGATGGCACCGATGGAGAGGTCGTATAAAGTCTAATATTGATGTACTATATGCTCGAATCTCTAGACACGATATAATAATATAGGTGCATAGTACAATGTATAAATACTATATATATGAATTTAAAATAAGACTTGCGTCGTTGAAACTCACAGAAATGGAAACATTTTACGAATTCTATAAACAGAATGAGAAAAAAGATTTTTTTGAAATCTACACAGGGAATTTATATTAATATTATATATGACTCTCACCAGTTACGTAAATATATTGTCTACTGTATAATATTATACAATATACCTACTATCCTATCTTGTTGGATTTGCTTCGAGTAGTTGTAGTCGTACCAAACCTGAAAAATGTTACTTATCCAAATTCAAAACGTTTTCATTATTTATAGTGTCATAACAATATTGTAAAATATTATTTTGGTTCTTACAAACCCAACACTTTCCGTTCAAAAAACCTATTTAATTTAAATCCGTTAAAAAAAAACTAAATTGAGTAGGTCATTATTTCTCGGTAAAGCACGATTGAGCATAAAACGATTAAGCATGGAATATTTTAGGCGATGTTGCCACATTCACGTGGCCGAAATTTTGTAATTTATTATTATTTTCACGTATTATTACACCAATAATTGTTATGATATTAGACTCGAGTCGTGAGCTGAGCCCAGCTTTATCTACAACGTTATCGATTAGTAAATTTAGGTCCGGAGCAATAAAGTTCCGAAGTTTTAAAAATTTAAAATTAGATAAAAACATAAGTTAATAAATTAAGATACAATTCCAAAATTATCATTTAAATAATATCAGTGTTCGATCACCCATACTCTATAGTATTCTTGACTTATCAAGTTATAAACCATGCAGTATTTTTTTTAATTCGTATCATATTTTGATTTTATTATTTTCATAACTATTATTATTATTATTATTATGGTATATTTTTGATGTATTATATTTTGAATTATAATAATTATTTAAATAAATATTTTTGTATAATATAGTTAAAAATGGAAAATAGCAACGTTGCAGAGTTTTTTATGCTCAATCGTGTAGGTTTTCTTTTGTATTCCGATTTCCTTTGATAGGCCGACAATTTGGCTCAATCGTGTCTCAAAAAAGGTGTTTTATGCTCAATCGTGTCTCAGCCTTATTTCTAATATCCAAGGTCAGATTTAAGCGAGTACCTATGGTGAATATAGTTATCAGTACTGAAATATTTTTTCAAAATAGAATCATAACCTTACATAATCAATTCCAATTATATTATTATAAGACATCTCCAGCAGTAAACGTGTTCTGTTGTACACAAACGCGTGGTTCGATTAAAGCCCGTTAGAAAATATCTTCTTTGCAGTATACCTAGAAAAAATTATATTTGAATTTTGTGAGACGAGGAACGTCGGAGCTAATTTTGTAACAATAATCAGGGCAAGCTGAAAGGCAAGCTTTAATAAACTGCAGTGGTCGAAATATTTAATATCATTACTGATCGTAGAAGAAGTAATTTTTCTTTTGCAGTGGGCAGTTGTGGTTTTTATTTTCAAATGGAGCTTCTGGGGAAGGACCTCCCTTACATTTCTGTACTGTGTTCCGAAATTCATAAATCAGTATTTGCTTATAACTGCTAAACTGCGAAATGTCATCATCATAATACTCGATCAGTGATATTATCATACTCATGTGCTATGATATAACATTAATCATTATACTCGAAAAAGTGGACAAGTGGGTGTCACTCTGCTGTACAGTAGGTTACAAGTGGGTAACTGTAATGGATGGGGATAGATTTGAATTCATTGATTGTATACGAAAAACGATTCTGAGCTAAGATGGTCAGTCAGACTATGACTAAGTATATTTGATGATATTATTGTGAATAAACTAATTTACGTAGTTATTTAAGTGGAACCTTGTTTGAAATGTTCAATCCTTAGCTATGAAAGTTGAAAATTGTATACATTTTTAACTACAAAATCGTATTTTAAATCAAAATTCAAACTTTATATGCTTTTAAAAAAAAAATTTGTGCATATGCATTTTTGATATTTTGAAACTGCTATTTAATATATCAGGAGCCTTGTATTAAATTTTTATGCTTTTTGCCCAACAAATAACATTTTATTGACATTGATAGAAAAGAAAAAAAACTAAAAATTAAAATTAAAAGTGTCCTTAAATACAATGTGAACGTAGCTCAAAATGAATCAAAATATTTTGAAAAGTATAGGAATTGATAAAATAAATATGATAAGAGAATATTATTTCTTGCGTTTTTCTTTCGAATTTATTAGGTACTGCTGTCTTAGTCTCTAATTATAATCACTAAGCCTCATTATTATACCATGGTACTTTTATAGTCTTGGTCTTGTTTAATTATTTTCGGCCTTTTTAAAGACCCTCGTTATAATAGTGGAATCGTGGTGCACAGATTTTATAAGGAACTAAAAAATATATGGTCAATAATTGTTTACCAATTATAAGTGTGGGTAGCGTGTATTATAGATGTTTATAATAATGCACGACAAGTACTAAGTAGTAATGTGGTAAGTAGTTGTGCATAAGACAAATACATTTTAATATATTATAAGCAATAATCTATTCTATATTATATTATGCTGGTGTCTGGATCACAATATGTCATCATGCGTTATTGACGCTGCAGAGACGCATATAATGTTTGCACACCACGTGTAGAATAATATAAAATATTTGATTACCGCTACTCTACGTACGACCCTAAAATAAAGAGACTCAATATTTCCGAAACGGAAAATGTCATATAAAAGTGTTCACCTTTCGTAGAAATAAGATAGCTGCAGCCTGCAAGTATATTAATATTGTATTGTCAACTAATTCTGAATGTCTGCACGTGACAGCTGTCTGCTGTTATTAATAGCATTATAATATTAAAACATTTTTATAATCAAACCAACAGTAGTTTAGTGACTCGCTTCATGAGCATCTCAATTGCTTCATAATTAGCTTAAAGGGGTAATAGGCAAATCGTTAGAAATGTTGTTTGTAATTAAATTGAAAATGTTTTGTTTTTACTATTTGATAAATATATTATACAAAAGATCTAAGAGTGAAAACTAATTCTGAACTGACTATAAATTATATTTAACAGGTCCCATCATGGTACAAAAATATTAACAGATTTATAATAATATGATAAATAGGAAAACTCATGTTTGAAAGCTTGCAAACTTCAATATTTTCGGTGTGCAAGTGTTACACAGTTCGGTTTTCGAATATTTAAGTGTCATACCGACTATAACGATGAGCTGGTTCATCGGCATTGTACAATATTGAATATGGGCACTGAAAATATAAAATAAACTAGACACTCCGCTCGTGGTGTACAAAACAATATTAACGTGTCGGCGTAAATTGTAACGACATCGAAACCCAGACGAAAGGAGGATAAGCAGTTGTAACGTGAAAACGTTCGGGACGTGTAATTCGGGTGGTGAGCCAACAACTGATGAAAACATCGCTGCACAGACCGTACTTATTTCTAAAACGTTCCATCTTGTATCGGGTTTTTTTTCTCTCTTCTTTCATAAACTCGATTACTCGCTTAAAACGACAAAATAAATCTTCCACCGACATCCGTGTTCGGCACTAACACCATGACTATTATACTCCTAGCATCGAACAAGCAAAAAAATTACCGAACACATAATGAATTCGTACGGCAAAACTTTACCCGTTTCTTATTGCTATTATTTTTTTTTCTTCTCTGACGCTCGTTACTCCACAGAAGAGTAAACTATACGCCCATATATAGAGGTACCATTATAGCTGTGTATTATTTTATGTGTAGTAGTAGTACACACAATCGATATCCGGTTTTCACGTATGTGTACACTGGGCTCGTTTCCTATACATCTACTCCAAAGTCTTTATGCATACAAGAAGTATAACCTATCGCACTACCGTCTACCGGTACAATAAAGGACACGAATGGAAAAAAATCGAAATCATCCAGTATAGAGCCCTTTTAAAGTTAGATAATTTTTGTTATTATGGTTACTTTAATGGAAATAACTATATGTCTTGTGGGTAAAACGAATCCTGAATGTAACTAATATACTTAAATATTTTTTTATAATTTAACGTATACGTTTTTAAAATAATTGGAGACTTAACTCTTATAGGTAATTGAAGTTAAAATAATTTTACTGTTTATAACTATAAATTATTTGGTATTACATCGTTGCAGTATCAAAATACGGTCATGTTGTCATGGTATGATTCAGTGATTGTATGAACGCTTAGATACTATCGTCTATCTTTGATAGTCAATATAGTCTGTGTAATAAGGACATAATATGTTATTAGTTTTAATTATTTGTTTCTTTATTTTAGAGAATAACAATTCATAGTATATCTATATAATATATAAAAATGGAGCCAAAAATGTATAACAATTCATCAATTGAGAACGGCTGGTCCGATTTGTCTCAATTTTTTTTTAAGATGTTTGTAATTGCCAATAGAAGCTTTTTACGAAAGAAAATTTTTAAAAAGTCAACCGAATAATTAGAAAAACTGCAAAAACTATTTATTGATGTCTGGGATTTGAACTCGATACCGTTGTCTTTATTTACTCTATGGTAGACGTAGACATCTCTATGGCAATTAATACTGATGTATTATTTATTATTATTTATCAGCTCGATGTACAATCAGTATAATCTATGGTTTCTATAGTTATTTTATAGTTTTGTGTTCATTATTTTGTTATTATCATTAATTTATTATTAAGACTTCATTTTCCATTTTCCAGAAAAGTGAGTACAATTTTATTTTATTTTATTTTATTTTACTAATTAGCAATCACTTATTTAAAACCTGCATTTTTTATAACATGCACGAGTATTATTAAATATTGAGTATTTTATTTTCTATAGGATTAATCAAAAACAACTTTGTTAATATTTTGCTTGACTGATGCCTCCTATTAGTAGATCAAACATTGGACGACGTACACGTAATGCAATCATTTGTGAGAATGTCCGTTATAATCAAACGCAAGAGGAACGAGCAGAAGTAAATGTATTGAGACGTGCTCATATAACACAGGTTCGCGCCTTACAAACACCACCTCAAATTCGACAACATGGTAATAGGAGAAGAAGAAGTACAAATGTATCCTTGAATCGCGCTGCTTTCGAATACGATTCCACAATCGCCTACAAAGATCTTTGCTGTGTTAATATCGGTTCATTGTCTATCGTATGCCAGCATTGAAATGCATTGAAATTTCGATAGGAAACCCTTGGCTTATGCTGCCCTGGTGGCAAGGTGAAATTGCCAGTTTTGGATCAACCATCAGAGCCATTGTATTCGTTACTCTATGGAAATACAAACCATTTCCTGGCGAATACACAAAAATATAACGGTTGTTTTCAAATGACGTCATTTGGAGCCGAAGTTGTTGTTCAACCAGGTTACAATCCGAGTTATAAGGTAATGGCGTCTAATATAAAATAACTTTTTTTTACAAATGACCATCTAAATATTCAGATTCAAGGGCAAATTGACCATCGAGCGGGCACTTTGTTACCACCACCAAATGAAGATCATAAGTTCCTTCAGATCTATTTCGTTGGTAATTCGGAAATTTAACTAGATCAGCGTTGTTCAATTTTTACTGCGAATAAACATGAAATAATCGGACAATTGAAATATCTTCTGCATGAGTATAATGAATTGGTCAGATTGTTCAAAATCCAATTGGAAAAAATGCATTCTGACGACCACAAAATCATTATCAGAGCAGACAAAGGACCCTCTGGAAGCCATGCAAGGCAATTCAATGCTCCCACTATAAATTACGTCGCAGTGGTGATTGTTGACGAGAATGTGGCATCACGCGATATTGTTCTCAAGCGTCGAGATGGTGGACAATTGCAGCGCGTATACGAGACTCATATGATGCACTTCAATACCCGTTGATGTTCTGTCGTGGAGAGGATGGCTATCACTTAAATATAAAGATGGTCAATCCAATGACAGGTTTGTTTACAAGGTCATCATTTATTTTTCATACTATAACTAAGTTAGAATTCATATTTCAGGAGAAGAAACGAATAAAAATGTCAGCTCAATGAATTTTTATGTTTATCGATTGATGATTCGGCAATATGTTGACAATCATCTATTGAGATATCGCCGGTTGTTTCAACAGTACTGCGTCGACATGTACGTCAAGGTCGAAACGGAGCGTCTCAATTTCATTCTCTTCAATCAGTTGAAGTTACGATCAGACGAGTACATCCACTTGCGTGATGCCATCGCTACCGAAGGAGACGCGGCCAACATTGGTTGTTTGACCATTCTCCCAGCTACTCATGTTGGAAGCCCGCGCCACATGCATGAATATGCTCAGGATGCGATGAGGTACGTGCGGAATTACGGATGTCCTGATTTGTTCATCACGTTTACTTGCAATCCGAAATGGCCTGAAATTACAAATCAGTTGCTGACAGGACAAACATCCAGTGATCGACATGACATCACTGCACGAGTATTCAAACAAAAGATCATAGTACTCATGGATTACATCGTTAAGCAGAAGGTCTTTGGCTCACTCCGTTGATGGATGTACACGGTTGAATGGCAGTAGCGTGGTTTACCACATACACACATTCTGCTTTGGATGTTCGACAAGATCCGACCATATCATATTGATTCGATCATTTCTGCCAAAATACCAGATCCAGAAACTGATCCTGAGCTGCATTCCGTTGTGACAACGAACATGATACATGGCCCTTGCGGAGCTCACAATCCAGGGTCACCGCGCATGAAAAACGGAAACTGCACAAAGCGTTTTCCCCGTCCGTTGGTGGCTGACACAATCAGTGGAATCGACGGATATCCATTGTATCGGCGTCGTTCTCCAGATGACAACGGCAGATCAATCATGATGAAAGTGAAAGTAAACGATGTCGTCGTCGATAATCACTGGATCGTTCCATATTGTCCACTTTTGTCAAAAAAGTTCTCAACTCACTGCAATGTTGAGTATTGCAACTCCATCTAATCAATCAAATACGTTTGCAAATATGTGAACAAAGGGAGTGACATGGCTGGGTTTGGCATTGCTGATCGAAATGCAAACGATGAGGTGACGAAATTTCAACTTGGACGTTACGTGAGTTGTAATGAGGCAATTTGGCGGCTGTTTTCATTTCCGATTCATGAATGTCATCCGACTGTCGTACATTTGGCAGTTCACTTGGAGAACGGCCAGCGTGTCTACTTTACGGAAGCAAATGCAGCGCAAAGAGCAGAATGACCACCAGCAACAACATTGACACATTTTTTTTCGACATGCGAAAGCGATCCGTTCGCGATTACTTGACTATATTCGGAAATGCCACGCTATTATACATGAAATGCTGCATTGAAGAAGTTTCAACGCAGGAAGAAAGGTGATGCTGTTGCTGGCTTCGTTGATGTCTATTCGACTGATACCCTCGGACGAATATACACAGTTCATCCACGCCAAGACGAATGCTTCTATCTTCGCTTACTTTTGGTGAACATTAGGGGCCCGACATCCTTCAAATCTCTGCGTACTGTGGATGGTGTGCTGTGCGCCACTTTTCAGGAGGCTTGCCAACTTTTGAATTTGCTTGAAAACGATATATATTGGGACTCAACACTCGCCGATGCAACTGTTTCTGCGTCAGTGAATCAATTTCGTACGTTGTTTGCGATCATCATAGCCACATGTCATCCATTGAACCCGACTGTATTGTGGAAGAAATACAAGGACGAGATGGCTGACGACATTTTGCACAAAGTTCGCACGACAACTTCGAATTTTGATCTTGAAATTAACGACGAGATGTGCAACGAAGCATTAGTTCTGATCGAAGACATGTGCGTGCTCATGTGCGGCAGTATGTTGACAACATTGGGAATGCCAGCGCCAAATCGTTCGACGCACGATGCATTCAATCGTGAATTGCAGCGGGAAAAAGACTATGATCGAGATGAGCTGGCTGAAAGAGTCCGAACAAATGTGCCGCTATTGAATGCCGAGCAGAAGAATGTATACGATTCGCTGATGAAGGTTGTTGATGATGGAACGGGAGGCATTTACTTTCTCGATGCTCCTGGGGGGGGCAGGCAAAACGTTCGTCATTTCGTTGATTCTGGCAACAATTCGGTCAAGATCTCAAATTACGTTGGTTGTTGCATCATCTGGTATTGCTGCCACATTGTTGGAAGGTGGTCGAACTGCACATTCCGCTTTGAAGCTGCCAATGAATCTTCTCACGGTTGATAAGCCTACGTGCACAATGACCAAGAATTCAGCGACAGCGAAATTGATGCGAGAATGCAAAATCCTCATTTGGGATGAATGCACGATGGCGCATAAACTAGCTCTGATGGCAGTTGACCGAACGATGAAGGATTTACGAGGTGATTCGAGACGATTTGGTGGGGCAATGATATTGCTCTCTGGAGATTTTCGTCAAACACTTCCCGTCATTCCGAAATCTACTGCTGCCGATGAACTTAATGCAAGCTTGAAATCGTCGTTTTTGCGGCGGCATCTCAAGATGTTGAAATTGACCACGAACATGAGAGTTGAGTTGCAGAACGACCCATCGGCTACTGAATTATCGAGACAACTGCTGGCGCTTGGCAATGGCCAAATTCCGGTTGATGTTTTGAATGGATTGATATCGTTCCCGGAAAATTTTTGTGAGTCGAAGGAGGAACTCATTACAAAAGTGTTCCCAAGCATTGAACACAATTATAAAAATCTTGATTGGATAAGTGAACGGGCAATACTAGCAGCGAAGAATAGGGACGTCGATAGCTTGAATTGTATTATTCAAAGTAAAATCGATGGAGAATTACGTTCGTACAAATCCGTTGATAGCGTGACCGACGAAAATGAAGCGACCAACTATCCGTCGGAATTTTTGAACTCGCTTGATGTGCCAGGAATTCCGCTGCATAATTTACAGCTAAAGATGGGATCGATTATTATTATGCTGCGGAATCTACATCATCCAAAATTGTGCAATAGTACGCGATTATCCGTCAAGAAACTGATGAACAATGTAATACAAGCAACGATCTACAAGGGCAAATTCAAAGGAGAGGAAGTCCTTATCCCACGAATTCCGATCATTCCTACAAATCTTCCATTTCAATTCAAGCGGATTCAGTTTCCCGTTCGATTGGTTTTGGCGATGACAATCAATAAATCGCAAGGCCAATCGTTGGAAGTCTGTGGGATCAATTTAGAATTTTCATGTTTTTCGCACGGTCAGCTGTACGTTGACAGTTCGCGTGTTGGCAAACTGTCTTCGTTGTTTGTTTTCGCGCCAGAAAACAAAACGAAAAACATTGTTTATCATATGGCACTCAACTGATTTTTGTTTCAATTCAAATAGATCAATAAATAAATTCTTGAACTATATGTTTTATTATCACTCGGAAGTTTATCTGAAGGCGTTAAGTTCGCCGGGTTCACTTAATATTTAAAATAACTTTTTGGCAAAACAACGTTTGCCATGTCAGCTAGTAATATATGTTTTCACGGGACTACGTCACTGCCCGAATGATAGATAGTAATAAATAATAATACTAATAGTAGCAACCGAATCAGGATGTTGTTAATATTATATATTGAGACCATTCTTGAACAGTATTTTACATAATACATTATAGAGTAGGAACCGATAGAACACCGTGGTTGCTGCATCTGTTTATTGTGATGATACTGTAAATATAAGTGGGTGTTTAGACGACGACGTCGTCACACAGTAATCACGGCTTGATAGGGCTTCCGAGTTCCGATAGTCGCCACTCACCGTAATACATAGTACTCCCTCTCGCAACTCTCTCTGTTCCGCGTACTGTGCCGCGAACAACGCACGAGACGGGGTCCGCGATCCAAAATCTACCGCGACATACTCTTACCGAAATACCGCATACAGGTATAATAGTTTTGTTACCGTGACACCGAGCACCAGAATTTGTGTAGTGCGTTACCGCTTACCGTCCACCACTTATCGTTCACCGTTTACCGCCATCTGTTCACCTGCGCACCGTCTACCGTCACCCGTCACCCGGGACTGCAGCCGCCGTCACGGTTTTTATATTCATATATTATCTCTACCAATTTGTGCATTTTATTTATTTATTATTATTGTATGTTTTTTATCTTAAATAATTTACCCATCAGCTGCCCATCACTTTTTGTGCCCTTTTACCCTTTTTTTTTTAAGTATTTTGTAATTATTCTAAATAGTAGGCCGTCAATCCGGCAATCAAATTTAAAAGCACCGTGTTTATTGATTTACCAGGCTTCTAAGTGGAATAAGTTTAATTCCTTATACAGTCCACTATTCTCCGAAACAGTGGGTATACCTATATTAATCGGTGTATGCATCGAAACCGATATACGGAATTTTAAAACTACATGCACCTATACTGGTGAAATTTATGCTATGTCAGCGAAATCGACGGTCCTTGATAAATATTACGTCAAACAGACTCGCACAGTGGCAAGCGATCGATATAATACATTTTTCCTAATACCGGAAGCAGGTGCAGGACGCGAAACCTCGAAAAAAATAAAATACGTCGGTCCAGTGAGAATAGTAAGTCGAGGTCGGGCTTAAATAATTACAACGTTAAACTACCCGAATTAGCAGCTACGAGGGTGTTCGGATGCATTATAATAATGAGCCAGCCGCCGCCGCTCTGTTACGTGATTTTTTGTTTTTTCGTTCCAGGACGAGAGCGACAGCTATAGTCTACGTGCACGTGCGCCATATTAGCACGCACGAACTGTGTGTAGGTATGTGTTTATATTTTTTAATCCGTTTAATAAGCTAAATGAACAAGACGACAAGTGCTGCCACACCTTCAGAAGCGAGCGAGTACGATGACGAGCCAAAGCACGACGATGTATGACATGAGAGCTTTTTTTTTCAAGTATATACATTATAATAATATAGGTATGTGTAGAAAGTGACGGAGATCAATATGCACGCCACGGAGACCGGGTCAATGGAAATAACCGTTAGACTTTGATAAACATCACAATACCGAACACCACGTAGGTATAGTGTTTAATATACCGTCGAGTTTTGTAATTAAGGGAGGGTGAAAAATAAAAAGGAGGAAACGTTGGCTGATACCCTCGTCCGTGTATGTTGAATACACGGAAAACTCGATCAAAACGAGACCGAGAAAAAACAATAAACTAGGTTGCGATACCAATCTATCAGAGTACCTACCACCATCTAGTAATGATAATAAAGAACACAAGTTTGGGATTAAGATAAAACAATATTGTGCGATTATTAGTATTTAGTAGGTGTCAACATGTACCTGAGGTGAACAATATAGATGTCAACAGAATAATGATGGTTGATCCAAACATTATGAAAATATACAGAAAAAATACAACAACAGAGGGAGCTATTTACAATATGTTTAGTACACACATTATTTCGAAAAGTTTTAACTGAAAATTCTCGTTTTACACAATTTAATTTAAGGGGGCTGCAGCCGGTACCAATAATCACGTAAAACAGGCCAAAAGCTAGACAAAACTGTAGGACTTGGGTTGGACGGATTTTAATTTTGAAAACTGATTGAAAATCTTTAACAACTCTACTAAAGCATGGTCGTGAAAATTTATCATTATAACAAAAATTAATGCCGTACTTAAATATATAAAACACCAAAATTCTTATTTTGTAAATTGTTGATATCTTATCGAATAATTTGAATAAATAAAATCCCCTCGATCATTCCCTAACTAACACAATGACTAATTAATATATTTTTTCTAAATTAAAATCTGTCGTACCCAAGTCCCACAGTTTTGTCTAGCTTTTTGGCATTTTTGTCATTTGAATAGCATGAGTATATTTGATAAAATCTGTATAGTTGACATGTGCCTGCGCGTGCGAAAATTCACGGCGGCGGTCCTAATTGAAAATAAACTGCCAACATTCGATTCCTGGAATATAATATTACAAGATAAGAAAACGATTGCCGGCGGTGTGCTTAATTCTAATAAATATTATATTATTGTAATAATAATAAATATATATATCGCCCTGCGTACTTGTTTTGGTCCCCTGCCGGTACGTAATATTATTAAACGGCAAGCACAAATCATATTCTTATTTTGATTTTCGATTAGTCTGGTTAGGTAATAGTATAATGTGCAGTATCTAAAGAGAGAATTTTTATATAAAGTATTTACATATTTTTCATTTTTGGTGCTATGGACAGTAAAAGTGACTGGCATTATGGAAAAAAAACTAAGACTCTTTTATCCAAGAGAAAGAAAAATAAAGGTAACATTAATGCCCTGAATGGTTTAAAAAAAGTAAGTATTAATATTACAAATCTATTAATTACCTTAATAACGTCTTATCTTATTACCTTTTTAATTATTAATATTTATTCAATTTGTATTTTACGTGAAGTTTTAAAAATGTTTAGTATTTATAGTTTATACCTATGGGTAAGTTACTTAAAGTTGAATACAAGCTTTACCATGATTTTCCTTTGAATAATTATAAAATAAACCAAAGCGACATTACACAAAAAAAATTTATGAGCGTTTAATTTAAATTTTTACGAAATCGCGTAAAATAACTATTTATCCTCAAACGATTTTAGATATTTGTTATTACTGTTTTTGTTTTACTATGAAATATTATAGAGTATTGATACTGATAATGTGGACGATACCGTTGATACTGTACCTTCGCCTTCTAATATATTGTACCCGAAAGAAGACGAAACCGAAGCAGTGGTATTAGAATTATCAACTAGTGATAATTTGAACGACACGCAAAATGACGAGTAAGTTCATACTCGTTTTGGGCTATTTACGGACATTTTAAATTTTAAATTATTTAGTTTATTTAGTTTATTTTTCTTTACTTGTCAATAATATGTATTTATAGGATCAAAAAACTTGAAAATTGAATACAAGGCTCCTGATATATCTCTTTACAATATTAGCTGAAAAATATTAAAAATACATAAGCACAGTTTTTTTTAATAAGCATTTAAAGTTCAAATTTTGACAAAATATATATCATTCAACATTTACAAATGGTTTTAGTTTAAAATTTTTAAACTTTTCAACTTTTATAACTAATGGTTGAAAATTTAAAACTAAGTTCCACGAAAGTAGATTATTCTGTAACCAAAAAATCTAAAAATATATATGATAACCGTTGTTTGTTTTTTGTTTTTTATGTTAAAATGTGGATGAAATTACATATTAATAAATAACCAAGATTTATGCTATTTTGTTGTAAATTAAAAATATTATTATTTTGGAAAAAATGAATTAAATCTACTGCGTAGTATAGGTACTAATGCTAACTAGTAAAATAAATTACTTTCATCACAATAATATAAACAAATATACTACATTACTAAGTAATATTATAGACTGATAGACCGTCGTCGCTCAGAATCGTTTTTCTTTCGTTTACCTTAATAGATATTTTTAAATAAAGGCAGATCGTGGGTACATCCATTTTTTACAATTTTTTTGTTTTTATTTTAGGTACTTATTAAGTGGTAGACGAATCGTTGATATTGCATACTTTTTTAAATCCATTCGACGTATTAAACATAAGGGTTTCGAATGTTCATTCTCAGAAAATATGAAGTTAGTAAATGAAAAAAGAAATGGATTTTCTAGCAATTTTGTTTTTAAATGCTTAATATGTGGAGTTTTTGAAAATATTTATTCGGAAGATCCTGATAGAAAAGATTTTGATATCAATATGGCAATTACTTCAGCCGTCATTAATACTGGACAGGGATATTCGCAATTGGATGAATTTACGGCCGTACTAGATATGCCTTGTTATGCTAATAGTTCATATCAAAAATATCACGAGAAATTGTATAGTCATTTATTTGATGCTTCGTTAGATGAAATTAGACTAGCTGGAATTGAAGAGGCAAAACTTGCTATACAAAATGGAGAAGTGGATGACCAAGGTCGTGCATTAGTGACTGTTGTTGCAGATGGAGCTTGGTCAAAAAGATCGTATAAAACAAATTACAATGCTTCATCGGGTGTAGCGTCAATTATTGGGTATAGAACGAAAAAATGTTTATTTATGAGTGTTCGTAATAAGTACTGTGTCATATGTGAAAGAGCCTCAAACACAAAACAAATAGTTCGTGAGCACAAATGCTACAAAAATTGGACTTCTACTTCTACTTCTATGGAGTCAGATATTATAGTTGAAGGGTTCAAAGAAAGTTTAGCAATGCATAATATTATATATTATAAATTAATTGGTGATGGTGATAGCAGTGTTAGTAAAAAATTACAACTCGCTAAACCTTATGGTCCGGATATGATAATTCAAAAAATTGAATGTAAAAACCATGTCTTACGCAATTATATAAATCGTATGCGTGATATTGCGGGAAAAAGGAAATGTAGCAGTGGACAAATTGTGCCCGGAGACCAGAGGAATATTTTGCGAAACAATTTACAAAAGCTCCGTTGTGCAGTTACTAAAGCAATAGAATATAGGAAAGAAAGTAATGAAACACATAATGAAAAAGTTAATTTATTAAAATATGATATTATGAATGGACCATACCATGTTTTTGGAAATCATGTAAATTGTGCTGCATATTTTTGTAAAAAAAAAAATGAAAAAACAAATATAAACCATGTTCCAGATATGGAACAAAGTGGACTTTGGGCTGATATTTTGTCAGCAAGAAATCTATTAGCTCATCGTTCCTCAAGTTTGATTTATAATGTAAACAATAATTCGGTCGAAGGTTATAATAGCGTTGTTGCTAAATATGTAGGTGGAAAGAGAATAAACTTTTCTCATAAAGGGTCATATCAAGCGAGGTGTACCGCGGCAGTGTTGTCATATAATGCAGGGGCAACATCTTTAAGTGTTTTACACAAAAAAATTTGCAATAAAAGTCCTGGTGTTTTTACCAAACGTTTTATAAATAGAAAACAGACGACGAAAATATGTAAAACAAACAGAAAACTTACATATGAACCAAGTAGTAGACGAGTTACCAAAGTTAGCTTACCTGCAGATAAAGACTATGGCAATTGTGAAGAAGATATTTGTAAAGAATTGGATATGGATGAAAATGATTACGAAAAACTTAAATTAGAATTTATGACGAATAAAATTATAAAAAATAGTAATGAAATCAAATTAATTGAAGAATCGACTAAACTTCAATCGGAATGTGAATTATGGCATAAAGAAAGACGAATTCGTTTAACCGCGTCAAACTTTGGAACCATTTGTAAACTTCGACCGGCGACGTCTAGAGCTAATACAATTAAGTCAATGTTGTATAAAACATTTTGCGGAAATGAGCATACAAGATATGGTATTGAGTGCGAACCCTTTGCGAAGACAGAGTTTCAAAAACTAACAGGGCTTAAAATTCAAGAATCTGGCCTTTTCATTTATGAACAACTACCGTTTTTAGCAGCCAGTCCGGATGGACTATTAGATGATAACGGTATAGTTGAAATAAAATGTCCATCTACAATTAAACAATTAACTCCAAAAGAAGCTATAGAAACTGGAAAATTAAAATTTGCAACTATTGACAATCAAGGAAATCTACAGTTAAAAAAAAGTGACAAATACTATTTTCAAGTTATGGGTCAATTACAAATAACTAAAAGATTGTTTTGTTATTTTATAATATGGTCACCTAAAGGTAATAATTATAATGCTTAAATTACAAATAAATATTGGTAATACTAATAACTATCGTAAATTGATTTCCACGTACGTATGTTTACAGGTATATTATACCAAAAAATTTTAAGAGATGATGATTTTTTCGAAACCAAAATGAAAACATTGCTAGAAAATTTTTATTTCCAAGCGATGTTGCCCGAGTTAATAGACTCAAGAGCTGATAGAAACCGTCGTTTACGTGACTAACCTTTATAGTTACGCTTAAGTTTTTTACTGAAGAAGTTTGTAAATAAACTATAAAAACATAATAATTTGACATTTTGACTTAATATTCATATTATATGGATCGCATTATTTTTTTCTCCAAGATATCTAACTTACAATACTATGTACATTTATGTGAGTGAAATAACGCTGAGTTCTAATTATACATGTGTATATATTTTAATAAATTATTATAGCATAAATACATAATATTAATATGTATAAATAGCAGTACGTAAGTAGTAAGTACCAAGTTGTAATGGTTCATCCTCTCTAGCACTCACTTTCCTCACCTTTTTTATAATATACATGTGTTTCGGTGTATGCGATTGATTGTGTTATTCCTTTTACGTAAAAAAAGTGATTATGTAATTAATGAGTAAAAAAATTGTGTATACAAAAATAGGTTTAGTTATTATAATATTATAGAATACTAAAATAACCTACTTTTGACAACAATATATTTTATGACCCACATAATTAGTCGTTTACGTTTAATTGTTTACGATGTTTGATGTCGACGGCGGGTCGATTCCTGGTAAATATTGAGAGAGATTAGTCTTACACACACTAAGGTTCGTTTACATTGCACACACTTACAAGTCAGTTTAATGCTATCATGTTAAATTGCCTATATTAATTTCCTTAAAACACGATCGACTGCAGCCCCCTTAATCTCATTTATTTGAGTAATAAGCCACGAGCAAAGTAGAGTGGCACTGGGTCAACCCGCTACATGGCCGTCCAACATCACTCCACTCATCTTAAATTAAATACTTATAAATTAACTACTTACTCATTCGAAATTTGATTTTCGTAGAGACATTTTACAAAAATTCTACAAAAATTTTACAAATTACAAATACAATAAAAAATACTATTTTACAAAAATTCATATTATGAAATTAAAAATAATTGTTTTCATTCTAAAAGATACAACATAAAAAATGCTGTATAACGATAAAAAATTTGTGAAAAATATAGTTATTTTTAAAATGTTGCATAAAAGTAAAAACTTTTTGAAGCAACAGTTTCAGCAAAACTACACACAAATACCTACATAACTTTGTATAATATTATTTAGTATATTCACATAATAATTTCTACTCAAAGTATTTCTAATTTTAGTTAAATTTTAACTAAGTTAAATTTTAACCAATTAAATTATTTACTTACTCAATAATAAATTGAATAATATGAATAGTTTAACAACTAAGCCTAGTTTTAATACATTTTTTTGTTTCTCCAATATTAATTATTATGTTCTTAACAGACGGGCGCTGAGTATTAAAACATATAAATTTGTTAATAATCCGCTGCTTTATGATAATATGTAATACAATATCATATTGTAGGTAGGTACGGTAGGTACCCTCCAACATAGCTTTGAATTAATAACGTCTGTCATTAAATCGTACTCGGCCAGGCGTAACAGATGATAACCCGTATGTACTATGTACGTAAACAATTAATACAAGAGTCGTATATGATACGAACACGTAATAAAATACAAATAACAGTAGCATGATACCGTGTTAGACGAAGAGAATTAATAATATTGACAAACGATAAAGTTTTATTTTTTTATTTATTAATAGAAGACCAACTCTTCCCATTCACGGGGGAACGGTTTATACACTGCAAGGTACACCCGTATAACCCAAAACGAAAAAGGACGATTACGGACCGGGTCGAATGAGTAGAAAGTAAAATATCGATCTGTGCGTATGATGATCATTTAAGGATGTTGCAGAGACTGGGGACTGAAATCGCATAAAAATAAGAAACGACTATGAAATTGAAGTAAAAAAATAAAAAAAAAACGTTAACTTTTTTTATATATTTTATTATACGCGTATTATTATTTGACCAGGCTTAAACTTGCTGTACATTGTTGACCTAATTCAATACTGTTTTGCACTTATATAAATGTTAATAAAATCTAAGTTTTTTAAATTGAATGTCTATATAATGTCTATATATATAATGTCTAGGTAAATGTTATTCTGTATTCACATATTATATCAAACATATGATGTATGAATAAATGTATTCACTTTAATGGTAAAATTAAATTTGCTTATATTAAATATTTACATAATTACATGCCATGTTTAAATTTCAACTAAGTGTAGTAAATAAATAGTTGAGCTGTATAGACGTACACATTTCTCAGTTTTTCACGATGTGTAAAATACATTTTTATATTGATATTTTGAAAGAACCGGAGCCCGGAGGCTACAGACCAATAATAATAATAACAATAATAAATTGATACCAGAACCGAAACTGATTAAGTTAAGCTTCCAGATTTTGGAATAATTCCGTGTGGGTGATTTTATAGTAAGACAGCTTTAAAATTGTTTTAATCTGTGCAAAATGGAATTTCAAAAGTACAATGCGAGTTGCGTTATGATTATTTTTACTCAAATAGTTTTTATATTTTGGTTCTTTTGTCATGTCAGACTTACAATATATTATTACAGTAGTTATATATATTAGTACCTACGTTACGGAGAAGAATATATAAATACTTTTCCAAAGTCAATTGATGCAAAAAGTATATTATAATATTTTTATCTTTAAAGGTGTTCGAAACATGACATTGCGTGTGTGTGTGTGTTTTTGTTGTAAAGTTATTTCAAGAATAAACAACAAAATAAATGTAAACACAAAATGCAGTCAATCGCGGTGGAGTGGAGGACAAAAAAACAAAAGTATAACATAAATTACTTGGCAAACATAAATCGTCATTGACAACGTTTCGCAGGAAACGTGGCGACGCCTGTCGTACGATATGCATGTTATGGGTGTTTATATTTATATTATATACGTTAGCGCAATCCCCTCAAATAAAAATATATAATACTAAATATTTATATAATATAATATATACAAATCACATGTATTTTAATAATACAGTGAAACCTGACTTAACGGACACCTGTATATAACGGACACCTCTCTTAACGGACAAAATGACCAGGTCCCGGCAAAAAGATAGGCATTCTAATGTATTTCGACCTGTCTATAACGGACTCCTTCTATTACGGACACGGACACTAATATTTAATACAACAATTTCATATAACGGACAAAAATACATAGAATTTTCATATATGAGCGAATTAATTATCCATCACTAGTTGGAAATGACCAAATCGATGTTCAAAAAACAAACATCAATAGAATCATTTTTTAAGAAATAATTAATAAATTTATACAAATATAATGTGTCATTGTATGTGTGTAATGTAAAAATAATAATTGTAATTGTAATAAATAATTAAAATTAAATTTATTGTGTATGTGTATAATACATATAATATGTATGTACGTATAATATTAATAAAGATTAAAAACATTGAAACCTGTCTACAACGGACACCTGTCTATAACGGACAATTATTTTGGTCCAGTGACTGTCCGTTATATACAGGTTTCACTGTACTGTATCACCCGACATCGCCCTGGAAAAAATGAACACACCTAGAACCTCGGTTATTTCGGCCTATATCGATAATAGATAAGGAAAGTTATAAAGACAATATACATTTTAACAAATCGTTATAGTGAAGTGAAAGTTGAAACTACATTTGTTCGATAACGCAATTTATATAATTCAGCTATAGTCGTGGTATAAAAATAAAGTAATTAGTATTTTTCAAGGCTGGGCATTAACGAAATAAAATGTTAAAGTTAAGTTTAAAAGTGTATTTTATTTCAACTTTTTAAATTAACTAGTTAATTTCAGCAATTCATTAACTTAACTGTTAACTTACTAAGTTTATTTTTTAATTAACGAATTAATTTTTAATTTTAAGAAGTAAGTTATGTTAATTTATTTTGTTTTTAATTTTATTATATTTCACTATTTTAGTCTATTTTGTGTACATGTTCATGTTTATATTTTGTTTACATGTCAAAAAATATTTACTTTTTTTAACTTAATAAAAAGTTAACAAAAAGTGTGTATTAACTTTTAATTGAACTGAGTTAACTTATAGTCAAATTAACTTTTTGTTATTGGTGCATATTAACTTAACTTAAAACTGAGTAAAAATAAAAACCATTAACTTGTCCAGCCTTGGTATTTTTCATACGATGACTCTCATGGCGTATTCAATATTAAAACTATGTATGTTACAAAAGTTATATTAATTTGTATATAGTTTATAATTTCGGCCAGTCTTTATTTACGGTGGAGTGCGTAAACGATTATTCAATCGGCAGGGGCTGACTGGAAATAAAAATTAGCCCAGAGGGAACAGAATATTCAGCACAATTTTGGGTTAATAATAAAATATTTATAAGTGATCGACCCCAATTTATTCAAGTAGTGCACATTTAAATATAGTACACTCCCTCTCCACCCCTCACAGACAAAAAAAATGAAAAATCGGGTGAAGTGTAGGCACTCAGGAAAGTATTTGGAACAACTATGTGAAAAAAAAAATTGGGAAAAAAATTCAATAGTGTCCTCAGAAAATTGGTGGATACAGGCCTATTCTGTTATATATTATAATATAAGGATACGTCAGTGCCATCCCCTCAAATATAATACGATATATACAAATCACATATATTTTAATAATATTATGATAGAAAAGACAGAAAGCGGTGTACAAGGACTCATAATAGTATCGTACAATACATTATAACTACAATTGTATGTAATTTTCTTAAACAGTATTAATCGGAATAATTATCGATGTTCTTCTGAAGGTGGAATCTTTTGACCAATCGTTATACTACCTTAACTTAATGGATGCCAATAAATATCTGTATTTCTTATTATTTAAAATAATGTCATATAGAAACCCACAGTTTCAGCAGTACTAAAAATAATTTCGTCACTGATTTGTTGACAACAAGATTTTATTCGTCTATTATATTATATTTAAATAGACTTATCTTATAGTCTTTATACTTTATAGGCCAAATGAGTACACCGTTTCCATACTATTGTATGGTTTAATTTAATTGTACTATTCAATAATCATTATTGATTAAATATTGCGTGTAGATAATATAATATATAATTTACCAAATATGTATCTAAATTGTGTCGATGAAATACATAGTGTAATGTGAATAACATAACAAAAAATACTTCGAGGCACTCGACTTAGCTAAATGATTTGTTATCAAAAGTACTGCAAAATGTAAATACCACTCACCATTCTTGGTGTAAGTAATTTTATCGTTATACTATTATTATTATGTAGATTAATATATATTGTGTAATAATATGTAATCTGGTTATTCCCTATCTTCGAGTTTACCAAGTAAGAAAATATTTAGTTGGAGGTAAGAATCGACTATTTCAAAAACGTAATTTAAACTTATAAAAAATATTGATCGGAGGTGTCCTCCCATATGAAATTTCTAAAGTTTTGGAAATAATTAGTCTTCTCTACTTTTTTCGTTAGTTACATCACCAGAATACATTGAAAAACTATTTTGTTTCGGTTTAAGAAACTAGAGAGATTTCAATCAAAAATGTTCCCATTTTTATAACGCTCAGAGTAAAAGGTTTTTTTTTTATTAAAAATGTTCACAAGTACGTGTTTCCGAGTTTTTTATTTTACATAATCTAAAAAAAGAATCTAGAAACTAACATATTACAATATTACATAGTATAAGTGGTGTACACCATCACTGATATAACCCATGTCAGAAATGAAAAAGGTCGGCAACAATGATAGATCAAATGCCGGTTATTGTTTTATCGTGTTCTACAATGTGTTTTAACAAAATTAATTGAATCAACATTTTATTATAAACAGTGTTCAACAGCAACAATATTAACAAATAAACTAACACAGTTACTTACAGCAAAATATGTTTTTAAGATATTTAATATCTCACTAAAGTATATAGGTAGTCAAATTTAAAGTGTATTCAATTATTATTATTATTATTTTAACCAAGTAATATTTTTTTTTTTATCAGTTGTTAAATAATATACTCTCCCCAAATCTCATCACAAATATAGAATTAAAATATAATGATTTCAACGACATTGTTTAGAATTTGAAATGAAAAAAAAAACTTTCAATTCAATTTAACCTTGTACGAGGTGAACTATTTCATTATAGATCTGCGAACATATCCACTAGATTCTATTGATGCTGTGATTTAATCAAACAATAGGAACGTGCAAATACGTCATTTGTCTACCCATTTATTAATCCCTATGTGATACACGCCACCCACTGTATTTGATGCCAGTGAGTGTAGTTTAGGTATTATTGAAGTTTATTGGCTCGTTGAAAACGTATACAAATATAATATTATAATCGATTCATCGGTAGATATTATATTTCTCATACGAAAAAAAATAGAAATAAAATATTATGTTGTCCTAAACTGTTTTTTAATCGTCTCATCCATCAGAACGTGGATAAAAATAAGTCGTTTCGTCTGATTTACAAACTGATTGGCTGCAGATGAATTTGAAACGAACATAATAAATGTAAATAGTATCTAATGACGAGCTACAACGACTCGGTGAAAAAAAATACATTGGTATAAGTCGTTCGAGTAATATCATGAGCGTTTAATGAGTTCGCTATATCCAACTGGGGCATTATATTGTTGTCATCTCAGTGGTGTGTTTTCGGTCTACAGTTGTTTTTTTTGTATTCTGAGCTAGAATGTAGTAGTATGACAATTATGTGTTTTTTTTCTCTGACTGAAGATACTTTTTCTAGTAGATAAACTTTGAGGTAGGTGTATTTAGATACAGTTTGTACTTGGGGGAGGGGATCAAAAGTAGAATTTCTAAATACTTCTAAAAATAAAAATAAATATGAAGCACAACAGAACATGTAATCCAATATTAGTTTTTGACTAAATCGATATTGTTTTTTTTTTTTATTGTATTTCATAAATGAACATATTAACCATTAACGTAGAGAATTTAAATATATAACACATGTTCTAGTATTTAACTTAAAGACACAGGTCATTGAGTTTCTAAATTATTTTATAGACACATCACACATTTGTTAATTGTTATTTGTAACTAGGTACTTGCTTTAGTTAGAAAGACATTTGACAAAATGTTTGTCAGTAAAAAAACTTGAAAATGTAATACATGGTTTTTCATAAATTTTTCTTCCAGTGATTGAAAAATATGGAAAATACATTCTAAATTTTTTTTATAAGTGTTTGAGTTTCATATTTTGATGAAATTCGTCCCAATGTCTACTTTTCAGGAGAGGAATAAAAAGTTTTTGAATTTTTTTAAAACTTTAAATTTGTCTATATTCACACGTTCTACACCTCGTGATTTAGTATCTATTATAAAGATCGGAGTTAATATTTTTGGGAGACATGGTATTTTCAATTAGCAGTTTTGAGTGAGTATCTAGAATACAGCGATATAATATATATATATATATATAAAGAGAGAGATGTTGAGGGAAAAATCAAAACTCATTTTTATATCATAATATATACAGTTGTAATGTATATGTGCACACCACGTCGAGTGACGAATTTCTGAAAGTATTTTCCATCGAATTATATACAATTCTGCTTTGGCACTGTGACTGGTGAAGCTCGTTCCGTTTGTATCAAAAGGCCTTGTCGACGATATATCGTCGTGAAAATATGAATGCGGGTAAATGAATATTTTACGACCGTACTCAGTTTTTTAGTGAAATAATATTATGTGTTGTCGCGTCCTTTGCGCGTCGGAAACGTTATTACGCAAATATCACATACGTAGTGTACTAGTGTATAATAATATAATGTGATGTGCATAATACACCGCTTTGGGAATAGCTGTGTTCACGATCGGCTGTATACTTATATAGTATAATGTATTAAATTACGCACCTAATCTAATTGTATGGCAACGAGTGTAAGTGTACTATTGTGCACTGTGTTGAGTTGCAGGCCTTAGAATTCGTGAGCGTGCTGCCGTGCTGTATAGGTACTTTGAGAAAAAAAATTGTCTAGATCTTAGATTATCTTAGAATTTATCAAAACCCGTAAGAACAAGTAAGAAGTAATAATAATAGGTATTTGATTACATTCGTAATTTATTATTTTTATAATTCTTAGAGTTTAATGAAAAATTATGATTAATTATAAATCCCGTTACTATAATATTATAGCACAATATACTCATGTCGTAAAACTAATAGCCATTACTCATTAGTCATTATATACTACTTATTAATATTGGTCCATTTTTCATTTTGAAGTGAGTTTTATTTTAATAAACAAAAACGTTATACAGTACGTGTTCGACCTCCGACTGAACAGCACGTGTACATCTTTCGCGACCGTGCGCTTTTATAGCTTCCGATAGCACTCCGTTAATTATGCCGGTGACCAGCGAACAGGTAATATAATCATTATTTTTATTATCTGACGCGGAACACTCGACGTAATGAGCGACAAAAATACAAAAGGCAAACCGCCTTTTACAAAAACATTAAACAAAAATATCACAAACACCCACTCGAAAACACCTTCTGTAAAAAACATACCCACAAGCCATATTAAACAAATTCCCATCTACACCAAATCAAACAGTTCAAAAACAAATCCTAGCTCGAACAAGTCAAACTCAAATGTCTCTGTAGATAATATTGATACATTACCGCCACTTCCACGCTCCACTCCTACCTCTGCCTCCACCGCTGCTCTCCTAATTACCGCTGCAGCTAATCAACACGATAACCTCTCCATTTCTGATAACCAAAACGGTATCGTTTTCAACGACGACAACGACCAACCCCACCCAGTATGCAGCTCAGAATCACCTACCAGTTTTGCTACGATTACGGCAAACGAAAAAACTCCATCCAGGGAACAAGCAATTGTTTTCAACTCTATAGACGGTATCAGACAAATAGAATATATACTTGCAATTGGAAAACTGATCCCCCCCCGGTGTCGCAGTAAAATCTTACCCCCGGATAATTGTACCGGGGGGGGTAAGATTTTCCTAGGATAATTTTACCCCCGGTAAGATGTTCCTAGGTTATTTATACCCCCGGTAAAATTATCCTAGGATAATCATACCCCCTCGGGGGGGTAAAAATATCCTAGGATAATCTTACCCCCCGGTAAGAATATCCTAGGCAAATTATATCGGGAGGGGGTAAGATTTTCCTAGTCATATTTTACCCCCGGTAAGAATATCCTAGGATAATCATACCTACATAGGGGGTAAAAATATCCTAGGATAAACTGACCCCCGGTAAGAATTACCTAGGATAATCTTACCCCCCCGGTAAGAATTTCCCAGGAATATTATACCGTGAGGGGGGTATGATTTGCCTAGGATATTTTTACCCCCCGGTACAATATTCCTAGCACTGTATTAAGTTTAAAAATAGTGCAAACATTTTTTTTTTATTATTATTGAATTGTTTTTTAACGTTTATAACAATGATGAATAAATTTCATTACTTTTTGTGTTACACGCCTAGTATATGAAATAAAAAATGAATGAATGCGTTCTACAAACATCTGAACTAGCGAACTATTCGAACTATCCTAAATACTAACCCTATCGTAGGTTTTTCATAGTAGACCAATTGTAATTTAGAACATAACAATTTATTATGAAAACAATTTTGATTTTTTTTCTCATAATATTACGATAAAATTGATTACATACAATGCTACAATTTATATTATTGGTACATTTTTAACATGGTTCTCCTTTGACTTTTATAGTAGTATATAATTCATTAATATCTCGGTCTAGTGTGTATTATATGCACTGGTAATTTATTGGTAAAGCATATATTATATATTTATATCACTGGCATGCAGTGATGCACATACGGGGGCGGGGGTCGCCTCCAACCGCCCTTCCCATCCCTGAGACAAAAAAAAGAGATATTATTGATGAATTGTAATATATTTCTAGTTTCTAACTGTACTAATCTTTATTGTTGTGGTTCTCGTGTGTATTGCACTCTTGGCAATTAGCTAGAAAACCATCTAAAACGTTTGCACTATTGTTATATGCCACCATGCCGATGATACATATGATTTACCAATAAATTACCAGTGCATATAAATGTATAATACACACTATATAGACCGAGATATTCACAGAGCCTACTTCTGATGTTGGTTTTAACAGGAAAAAAAAGATCGAGATATTAATGAATTATACTATACTATAAAGTCAAAGGAGAACCGTGTTAAAATTGTACGGGCCGTTTCCGCGGCTTCAGTGTCGGCCTGGCCATGGATACTAAGCCGGCCCCGGACCGTATTTGTGTCTAGCGGCCCCGGATATTAGACAAAAAAGTCCGGGGAAAAAAAGACCGAGGAAAAAAAGTCCGAATCAACGAAAAAAAGTCCGGGAAAAATTATTTAAATATAAATTAATTATTAAATTAAAAGAAAATTGGTTCTTAAAAATTATTAAACAAAAATGTTTTATTAAGCTTAGTTATTATTTTCAAATAATATGTTTTAATCGCTCTGTACCTATACTCAAATTTACTTACTATAGAGTATAGACACAGGTTTATAACCAATGATATCTCAATTAGGGTTGTATTTCCATATAAAACTAACGAGTAACATTACTATACTTATCTAGTATACCTATACGATATATATATATAGCACTAGTAGTCAACCGCGTGTCATAGGCCATAGCAGTGTTAACAGTAATAGTGAAATACATACTTTTATAATAATGGATAGTGTAAAATTAATAAAAAATGGTAAAAAAATTATTTGTGGTGGATTTGCATATATAATCCAGAATAAACTAGTAAAAAGCATAAGATGGAAATGTTCCCAGAAGTCTTCGAAAAAATTTCCTGGTATATTGACTACCAACAGAGGTAAATATTACCTGTAAAAAAAAAACTGGTAAATTCATCGGTAAACTTACTAGGTATAAATTTACCGATCATACATAACTATACCTATTACATTATTATAATACAGCATTGCGTACTGTTTATAATTTTTAACCTGGTTTTCAATGATTACATTCTTTGACAAACAAGACTATATAATATATTATTGTTGCGATTCTCTGAAGTGTCTTAGACTCTTAGCTATTAGCTGGAAAACTATCTAAAACGTTTTTACTTGTTATATCAGATGTTGCCGGTGATACCCTATGTTTTACCAATTACAATTTGCAAGTGCATATAATACACATTATTCAGTATTCACTACTACACTAGATAGAGGTATAATGTATTATACTAGGTACTATAAAAGTCAAAGGAAACCATGTTACATTTGTACCAATAATATAAATTATAGGTATTATATTTTATCATAATATTCTAAACTACAATCATCTGTGATGAATAAACACTACATTAAGTAGAAAGAGGTAGGTAGCTAATACATTTTAGTATTTTACGAAATAGACAAAAAAATAACGGATAACATAGTTCGGTGAATTAGATACCTACACTCACGATATAGTTTGAATAGTTTGCTAGTTCGATAGTTAGGTATAGGTACTATTCGAGTGTTTATAATTTTTTTCAATTTTGCATTGTATTTGCGCGTAAGTAATGATCTATAAAAGTAAATTTCTTTATCATTATTTTAAGTGTTAAAAAACAAATCGATTATATAAAAAAAAATTATTTTTGCAGCGTTTTTAAACTTAATATATAGTACTAGGAATATTGTACCGGGGGGTACAAATATCCTAGGAAAATCATACCCCCCTCCCGGTATACTATGCCTAGGATATTCTTACCGGGGGTAAGATTATACTAGGAAAATCTTACCCCCTATGGAGGTATAAATGTCCTAGGATATTCTTACCGGGGGTAAAATATGACTAGGATAATCGTACCCCCTCCCGGTAAGATTATACTAGGATATTCTTACCGGGGGTAAGATTATCCTAGGTTATTTTTACCCCCCTGGGGGGTATGATTATCCTAGGATAATTTTACCGGGGGTAAAAATAACCTAGGAATATCTTACCGGGGGTAAAATTATCCTAGGAAAATCTTACCCCCCCCGGTAAGAATATCCTGGGGGTAAGATTTGCCTGTTACACCGGGACATAATATTCACTTCAAGGATATCCAACAATCGTTTCTGTATTTTTTTTTCAAGCAAAGAAGTACTCGATACACTTCTTGAAAAATCCAAAACGATATCAATAAATGAACACACTATCCCTATTCGCAGATTGATTAATCCAGCCAAAAAGATCACGATATCAAATGTGTGTCCATCCATACCTAACATAATAATTCTCAACGCATTAAAAAACATCAATATATCTCCAGTCTCACAACTAAACCATATAAAAGCCGGCATCAATATTGCGGGATACGAACATATCCTGAGTTTCCGCCGCCAAATGTTTATAAATCAAGAAGATATCACCAAATTACCTGGGTCGTTAGTTATTAACTTTAACCAAACCTCATTTAGAATCTTTTTTACTGACGACAAAATCACTTGTTTCCTATGCAAAGAGGTGGGTCACACTTCTGCGTCATGTAAAAAACAAATTTCTCATAACAGCCCAATTGCAACCGTTGATGATCATACTACAGAACTACTAGAAGATATTCAGCTTCCTGAATTACCTCCAATAGACACAACCCAACCACAAAGTACCATGGACTGGAATCAGGAAAACAATGATATAATTTCATCCCAACCCGTAGCAAATACTAAAACATCCCATGTAACAATGAAAACACCAATCACCACTCAAGCCAAAAGACCTCTATCGGATACAAATACAATTAAATCTCCCACCTCCCCTACAGCACCAGGCAGCCCTATGCCTTTCATTCAACCTGAAAAAAAAAAAGCCAAAACCAGCCGCTCTAGATCCAACTCTCTCACTTCCACCGACGACAACAAAATCAACACCTCGCTTGAACCTACAGTCGCCTTTTTCAGCGACAGTGAGAATACCTCAATCACCCTGGACCAATTTAAATACTTTTTGGAAAATATTAGAAATCCTAATATTAATATATACACATTATGCGACGAAATTAATTCCAACATCTCGGACATGCTCGACTTGACGGAAAAAATATACCCTCTAATTACAGATCGTGCAATGAAGTCCAAAATAAAAATTTTATCCAACTTATTGTTTAAGACCCTTCCTCCCAACTAATTCAACCAAATGAATAAAAGGATTCCTATTTTTCTACATCACTAATATGCTTGCAAATAATACTTACTTCAATCATCATGAGCTTAAACATCATTCAATGGAATATAAACGGATTAGTTAAAAAACTAAGCAACATTCAAATACTAAACCACAAATATAACCCCATTCTTCTTTGCCTACAAGAAACCAATCTCAAAGATTCATATATCCCTTTTTTTAAAAACTATAAACTCTACTACTCAAATCGTACAAGGTGTGATAGGGCGAGCGGTGGAGTGGCAATATTGGCTCGTACCGACTACCCCACAACACTAGTACCAATACAGTCCACTCTTGAAGCAATCGCTATAACTATTCAACTCGAATCCAGCATCACCATCTGTAATCTGTACATTCCAAACCAAAAACCTTTCTCGTCCTCAGACATAGAAAATTTAATCAAACAACTGCCTCCCCCTTTCTTATTGGTAGGAGACTTCAACAGTCATAGTGAAAACTGGGGATCCGAAAGAACCGACCCCAGAGGCAAAGAAATTAACAAAATCTTGGAGAATGACAACATAGTCCTTCTTAACAACGGGGATTATACTAGACTCAACCCAGCAACCGGCCTATTCTCAACCATCGACTTATCCCTGTCAAGTACATCACTAGCCCAACGAATCTCATGGACAACTCTAGCAGAGATACACGATAGTGATCACATACCCATTAAAATGGAACTTCTAACAAACAAAACGTCCCCCTGCAAGACCATTCCTAAATGGAAAATCAAAAATCCCAACTGGGATATCTTCACACAACTAATCGAAACCAATTTATATACGAACACTCCACCAACGGACTGCTCAATTGACATCGATGTTACTCACATATCTGAGACAATAATAAATGCAGCCAACATGGCAATAGGCAAAACCAAAATTTCAACAACAAAACCCAACGTCCCGTGGTGGAACTCTGAGATTAAAGAAGCAATCAAAAACAAAAACAAAGCACTAAAAACCTTCCAAGTCTCAGGAAAAATTGAAGATCATATAAAACTGAAACATTTAAGGGCAAAGACCAAATATCTTGTAAAAAGGAGCAAAGAGAAGTCTTGGAAATCCTTCACTTCAAGCATCACTCCCAAAATCGACTCTAGCATAATCTGGAGCAAAGTTAGATCCTTGCGTGGTCAAAGTAGAGAAAAACACACCCATTTAATCATTGACAACACAATACACACAAACCCTATTGATGTGGCCAATCACCTCGGAGTCTCCTTCCAATCAAACTGCTCTGATGACAATTACGACATGAACTTTGTGACTAACAACATCCAAAACAGAAACAGTCAGTATATTTCCAACATTGATCCTGCTTTACAAGACCAGGTACATCTAAACCTTCCGATCTCTCTTAAGGAACTAAATTGGGCGCTGAAAAAATGTTCCAGTCTCTCCCCAGGCCCCGATGATATTCCGTACATATTCTTACACAATTTACCTCTTTCAGCACTCACCTACCTTCTTCACATCTATAACAAAATCTGGAACTGTGGTAAGCTCCCCATATCCTGGAAACATTCAATAGTGGTTCCTATACTAAAACCCGGTAACGACAAATTCAAATCAAACAGCTACAGACCCATCTCATTATTAAATACCATGTGTAAACTGCTTGAAAAAATCATCGATATTAGATTGCGTTGGTTTTTAGAAAAAATAAATTATCTTATTCCTCAACAAAATGGTTTTCGAAAACATAGAAGCACTTACAATTCTCTGCAGGACATTCAAGATAACATTCAAAAAACATTCAAAAACAAACAAGTCCTAGGACTAGTTGCACTAGATATAGCCAAAGCCTACGATACAACCTGGAGACCAGGCATACTGCAAAAACTTAGTAACATCCTATGTAATGGCAGAATGTTCAATTTCCTAAAGGATTTTTTATTGGATAGATCATTCCAAGTGAAAATCAACAATTATCTATCCCCCACCTTTATTCAACAAAACGGTGTCCCTCAAGGGTCTACTATATCAGTTACTCTATTTCTTATCGCCATCAACGATATTTGCGAGAATATTAAGTTTCCGGTTCAATCTACACTTTTTGCAGACGATTTAAATATCCTCTGCAGAGGAAAAAACCCAAATTCCATCCAATCAGCCCTACAGGATACACTTGACTCACTATTAAAATGGTCCACTAAAACCGGCTTCACTTTCTCCGCCACAAAATCTCGCTGCACGCTCTTTACCAGGCTCAGAAAATATAACAATTTAGAAGTAAAGTTAAACAACATACCAATACCATATACTAAAATCATTAAGATCCTCGGAATTACTTTCGACAAAAAGAATACATGGCAGGCCCACTTAAAAGATATCAGAAAAGCAACTCTAATAAAATTGAACATCATCAAATCATTAGCTCACACCTCGTGGGGAGCAAACGGAACCACTCTTAAACAAATATATAAATCTCTCATTTTATCTAAATTAGAATATGGTGCTTTCATCTACATTGACGCTAAACAATCTGCACTCAAAATGATAGAGACTATTCATAACTCAGGTCTAAGACTTGCCACAGGTGCATTCCGTTCCAGCCCTATCTCAAGCATTCTCAATATTGCAAACACACTTCCTCTTGACCTAAGGAGAATGCAAAACTCCACACTTCAAAAGGCTAGAAGAATACATAATAACACTACCTCTAACTTAGAAAATACAATAAAGCTCAACAACTTCAAGTTCAATTGTTCAGGAGTACTTAAACACGAGCATGCTATCACTCCTCCTTGGGTGATGGAACTTCACTCTAATACTGATCTCTCTCAACACATCAAAAGTGAGACTATGGACTATACTTTTAGAAATCTGACACTTTCATTACTTGAAGACTATCAGGATTACATCAAGTTTTACACCGACGGTTCCAAAACTGAAGCAGGAGTTGGGGCATCGGTATACTTCAACAATACACCAAAAATGATCAAATTTCCTGACTTCTGTTCAATCTACACAGCAGAAGCTTATGCGATTTATCACGCACTTGAAACAATTCAACAACTCAAAATTGATAAAGCGCTCATATTAAGTGACTCTCTTAGTACTATCAACAGCATAAGCAACATAAACCAACCCAATGCCATATCCAGAATGATTCAAAATCAAATTTCCCTCCTAAATCACAACAATCAAAACGTGTTACTGGTATGGATTCCTAGCCATATCGGAATCCCTGGCAACGAAACAGCAGACACCTACGCTAAAAGAGCCATAACCTCCCCCGAAGCCTCCTTAGTGCAAATCTGCTCCCTGGGCGATATCAAGGGAGTATTACAGTCCCTGACGCTGCAACAATGGCAGCATCGTTGGACATCATCACTCACGAAATTAAATGTTATCAAACCTTCCATCAACCCTTGGCCAACACTCACCACCAAGAGACGTCATGAAGTCATAGTCAACCGACTTAGAATCGGCCATACGTGGCTTACACATAACTTCCTCATGAGACATGAAGATCCAACCCAATGCACAACCTGCGGGGAAATCATCACCGTCGAACACGTTCTTCTTCACTGCCGGAAATACGCGGATACCAAAACCTCTCTAAATATCCCGGACCACCTCTACGAAATACTCGGACCCGACCTCAAAAACTTCAATAACACCCTAATGTTTTTACAGCAAACAAAACTGTACAACCTTATTTAATTACATTGTTCTTTTTTTTTTCTATTCTATTATTTATCACTATTTTGTACACCCTTAAACTTAGGATTAGTAATAACCATAATTTTTTCATATCCAAAAATGTAAAAATGTAAATACCGTAAGCCAATAACCTTTGTTGTTGAGGCTCTAAATAAACAAAAAAAAAAAAAAAAAAAAACGTTATAATTTAAAGTGTAATATTATTAGATTACTATAGAATACAGATTATAATTATTGCTCATCATTTTAGATGATTTAATAATAACATGTTATCTTGTTTTTCTTAATTTATTGTCAAGAGAGTTTTTTCGTAATACTAATTACTTGGGGAGTTAATGGCCAATGTAAGCTAAAGCTTCAGTTATGTCTAAGAATGTCATATTTTTTTTATTTTTTTTATTGAACAAAAATTTATAATTACAATCTGTATCCACAAGTTATATAATAAGTAAATCGGATGTTGTTTGATACTTTGATTGACTGGATGGTTAGGTTAGGAAGTCACCCAGTGGCAGCACCCCTAAAGAATTGTCACATATAAATTATTAATAACATATAAATCGTTGATACGAATATAGTTGGTAGAAAAATGTGAAATGTATGAAACTCCTTCTCATTATATATTATTGGCTATATATCTATTTATAGGTACAAAGTAATTAACCAACAAAGTCTTACAATCCTATTATTTTTATAATTGGCAACACAGTAGCCTTTTTTTTTTTTTTTTTTTTATAAAAAGTGTTTATTGTATGATTGATACTGATAATTGTGTCTGGACAATAAAAGTAACAATGAAGACGAGCGTGATTCGATTGACAAATTGGAAAAATGTCCAATTAAAACAGCACGTCGTAATTTATTGAACTAAATTCCTAATATGGCAACTTAAAAAAAAATCCGTCCACTGGATTATACAGGGTCATAAACATTTTGTAACCCAACGTTTGGATAATCATGTATATAAATAATATTTACATGACGTTCATGCGTGTAAATTAATCTCACGACATCCTCAAAAAGAACGCCCCCTTTTGCGAAAGTTACCACCCTAAATAGTAAATATTATGCCTATATTTTTGTTTTCGTTTGTATAAAATAATATATGTGTATCCATTTGTATCTTATTATTTTATGCACATACACTATTATATTATCATTATTATGGTCGTCCAAAGATTTTTTTATCATTATTTTAATAGCAGGATTTTTAACCACGAAGAAATAATTTATGAGAATAATTTTAAAAGAGTTGGACCACAAAAGAATAGTGTTTCGTGGCACATAATATTATTATACAAACCGTTTTTCGAGTGAAAATTAATTTACACCCTACATTATTGTACTTGTTTACACGAGTAACCGTCGCCCGATTGCCGGATATGCATTAAAAAAATCTAATTTATTTCATGCCACTGTGCGTTTTATTAATATACTGATAATAATAATACATTCAATATGGAATTAAAAGCTTAATCATCCCGATTAAACGAAACACACGTACACGTAAGTATTTATGTTCGTGTGTGTATATACAATAATAATTACAATTTCGATGGGTTTCCAAATAGAGATGTGAATTTCATAAATTCTGCTCCGATTACAATCTGACCATCAAACCACAAAATACATACATACAATGTACATGATAATATTTAAAAAATATTTTGATTGTTTTATATATTTTAGGAGGGTGTTTTTATACAGTATACATCTGACAGTGTATTTTTTTTTCTGGGACCTTAATAGGACAACATAAGCTCGTTAGAGTCGATTTGTATCCAAGATCTATGTATGTGCGCATTTATTTATTTAATTAATAGTTAATAGAATAAACACCATTCAAATTTTTACAAAGGTAACATAGAAGTATAATAACAAATGAGTGAAATAAAGGTAATAGGTAATTTTATTAACATTCAAACAATATAAAAATAGAAGATTCTTGGGTTCCGGCCTGTATCTTATAAAAAAAAAAAAATAAAATGAATAAATACAAAATATTGCAAGTTTTGATAGCGTTGCATTCGTGGAAAAGTTAGTATAATATCTGGGGGATAAAAAGAATCTTGAAATCTGATATTCCTAGAAATTAGGATGCTCAGATGTTCAATCATTCTTGGAGCATATCAACACCCTTGAGTGTCCCTCGAATGAACAATTCGATATGAACCTATTTCCAAATTTATTTGGACTATCGTCAAGCAAATCGAGTTGAAGGACATGACTCTTAACTGTGTTCTGGGCCAGTAACCTTTAGGCAGTGACCCGTGAAACTATGTACCTGCTATAAGAAAGGCGAAATTGTTGGATTTCTCAAACGAAGCAGACAATGTAAAGAGTAAACATAAAAACAAAATATGGTTAAAATTCGATGTTTTGCTGAGAATTGTTTTGTTATTCTACCAGAAATCATCTAAAAGACTTGATTCGTATAAAAAAAATCTTCATAATATAAAAATTAGCATCTTTTTAGAAATAAACAAAGTCCATTTACCGCAGTCCAAAATCGATCGTATTTTTACCTTACAATTACGGGGTACTCGCATTTATCTCCTTTAGTAATTTATTTTTCACCATCAGTTGTTATGTACACGAAATGTTTCTTTCAAAAAACGATTAAACGCAAGTAGATAAATTCAGCCGTATGAATAAAATATAAATATTCATATATTCGCGGTAAACAGCTTCGATTATACAGGTGCCCGTGCACCATACTATATATTAGACCCGGGACGTCTTCTGGGTTCATCAGAGGAAAACAATTATTCTGTGGAGAAAATCAAAACAAAACCAAATCGAACGGCATTAATGTTAACGATTTAAATACGTATTGCAATAGTGCTTATATTATAGTCGTCGGCAGATCAATGACTATCTTTAGACTTTACGTGTTTATTATATTATTATGACTACGTACAATTGTATTATAGATATACTCGCATGTACATTTATAACTATTTTATGACATTTGCTGACAGACTATTTTTTTTCTAGCTTTAAATTAAATTGTTAATTAAATTCCATCCGACGAAATTAAAGCATATCTATATTATAACAAATTTCGATTATTTCGAGTGTCTGACCTAATCTATAATATGAATTATCTACTAGACTGTTATTAACCACGTTAATTACATAAAATATAGTATACGCAAGACAGTAAAATATTCACGTAATCTTTAAAGCGTATGCTTTTATTTTCATATAGTAGAGGTTTCACAAAATATATCTACAGTCTACACTGTACGCATATCCAGCGCTCGGGTTTACCCGTTTCCGTAAAAATAATATTGCCCAGTTCCACCAGTCCTTTTCCGAAAAAAAAAAAGAAAAAGGGTACGATTCCAAAAAAAGTTTGGTAACCAATGACTCTAATTTTTAAGTAATGCAAATAATAACATTGTTATATAGATAGTATCTAGATACATTATTATAATGCAGTAAACACGAATAGTACAATACGAAAATAATCTGAAAACTGTACAATAGTATACGTATACACTATTCAGTAGGTATAAAGAGATATAAATAACGGAAATATAAACTGCATCACAACCATCAAGATATTCGTCAAAGATTTAGAAAAATAATATAAGCTAAGATTCATCAATTAAACTTTTATAGTGTTAAAATTCAACTGATGAATCTACTGACTATAATCATTTATGTTAAAACTATGATCTATTTTTATTATTTGACTTATCAAATTGTCTATGACGTTTTTAAATAATTTAGTAATCTTAGCAGCGCAACATTAGCAAACATTTTTTTGGTAAACTGTTGGACATTGTTGGATCACATTCAATTTGTTTGAACTTTATTTTCAACAGGGGTAAATTTAAAAATTTCTGTTTCCAAGTTTATTCCAATAGCGAAAGTGTTTGTTAGAGCACGTTGTTTATGCTAAACATGTTGCTCTCGAATTGCTGGCCAACTTTATGATGGTCGAGTGGACCATGTACTAGCTGTAATAAAGACAACTTATTTCACAAAGTTATACGAATAAATATAAGTTAATACGTAATGTATGTACCTAAGTCTTGTATTCACCATGGAATATAGTTGTGTAGTAACCAGAGCCCGAAGCTTTGAAAATGTCCACTTTTTTCAATGACTTTTTAATATTGTCTTGAAATTTGATATATGTCACTCAAAATTCAATGTTTGTTTTTTTTTTTTGAATTTTTCGAAAATGTTGAAAACCCAAGATTTTTAAAAGTAATTGTATCGCAGTTTAAACGTTTTTTTTACTTGTTTAGGTAATATTTCCATTATTATTGTATTTAGCTGAATTTAACGCATTATGTTGTTAATATAGATTAAAAATAGTAAATAACATGTCAATTTGCCCAATCTCTCAATTATATAATATACAAATTTTTATTTGCTTATAAAACCATCGTGTAGCCTGTATACTGGTTAGTACAAATATGTTTTTCATTATCAGCTCATATCGATATCATATATTTTCATTAAAACTTAGGAATACAAGCATTAATTGATTTTAAAAAAGAGGGAATTTCTAGTTATTTTTAAAGTAATTTTTAATGTTTTTAAGTAATTATTTTAAGGGGGCTGCAGCCGGTACCAATAATCACGTAAAACAGGCCAAAAGCTAGACAAAACTGTAGGACTTGGGTTGGACGGATTTTAATTTTGAAAACTGATTGAAAATCTTTAACAACTCTACTAAAGCATGGTCGTGAAAATTTATCATTATAACAAAAATTAATGCCGTACTTAAATATATAAAACACCAAAATTCTTATTTTGTAAATTGTTGATATCTTATCGAATAATTTGAATAAATAAAATCCCCTCGATCATTCCCTAACTAACACAATGACTAATTAATATATTTTTTCTAAATTAAAATCTGTCGTACCCAAGTCCCACAGTTTTGTCTAGCTTTTTGGCATTTTTGTCATTTGAATAGCATGAGTATATTTGATAAAATCTGTATAGTTGACATGTGCCTGCGCGTGCGAAAATTCACGGCGGCGGTCCTAATTGAAAATAAACTGCCAACATTCGATTCCTGGAATATAATATTACAAGATAAGAAAACGATTGCCGGCGGTGTGCTTAATTCTAATAAATATTATATTATTGTAATAATAATAAATATATATATCGCCCTGCGTACTTGTTTTGGTCCCCTGCCGGTACGTAATATTATTAAACGGCAAGCACAAATCATATTCTTATTTTGATTTTCGATTAGTCTGGTTAGGTAATAGTATAATGTGCAGTATCTAAAGAGAGAATTTTTATATAAAGTATTTACATATTTTTCATTTTTGGTGCTATGGACAGTAAAAGTGACTGGCATTATGGAAAAAAAACTAAGACTCTTTTATCCAAGAGAAAGAAAAATAAAGGTAACATTAATGCCCTGAATGGTTTAAAAAAAGTAAGTATTAATATTACAAATCTATTAATTACCTTAATAACGTCTTATCTTATTACCTTTTTAATTATTAATATTTATTCAATTTGTATTTTACGTGAAGTTTTAAAAATGTTTAGTATTTATAGTTTATACCTATGGGTAAGTTACTTAAAGTTGAATACAAGCTTTACCATGATTTTCCTTTGAATAATTATAAAATAAACCAAAGCGACATTACACAAAAAAAATTTATGAGCGTTTAATTTAAATTTTTACGAAATCGCGTAAAATAACTATTTATCCTCAAACGATTTTAGATATTTGTTATTACTGTTTTTGTTTTACTATGAAATATTATAGAGTATTGATACTGATAATGTGGACGATACCGTTGATACTGTACCTTCGCCTTCTAATATATTGTACCCGAAAGAAGACGAAACCGAAGCAGTGGTATTAGAATTATCAACTAGTGATAATTTGAACGACACGCAAAATGACGAGTAAGTTCATACTCGTTTTGGGCTATTTACGGACATTTTAAATTTTAAATTATTTAGTTTATTTAGTTTATTTTTCTTTACTTGTCAATAATATGTATTTATAGGATCAAAAAACTTGAAAATTGAATACAAGGCTCCTGATATATCTCTTTACAATATTAGCTGAAAAATATTAAAAATACATAAGCACAGTTTTTTTTAATAAGCATTTAAAGTTCAAATTTTGACAAAATATATATCATTCAACATTTACAAATGGTTTTAGTTTAAAATTTTTAAACTTTTCAACTTTTATAACTAATGGTTGAAAATTTAAAACTAAGTTCCACGAAAGTAGATTATTCTGTAACCAAAAAATCTAAAAATATATATGATAACCGTTGTTTGTTTTTTGTTTTTTATGTTAAAATGTGGATGAAATTACATATTAATAAATAACCAAGATTTATGCTATTTTGTTGTAAATTAAAAATATTATTATTTTGGAAAAAATGAATTAAATCTACTGCGTAGTATAGGTACTAATGCTAACTAGTAAAATAAATTACTTTCATCACAATAATATAAACAAATATACTACATTACTAAGTAATATTATAGACTGATAGACCGTCGTCGCTCAGAATCGTTTTTCTTTCGTTTACCTTAATAGATATTTTTAAATAAAGGCAGATCGTGGGTACATCCATTTTTTACAATTTTTTTGTTTTTATTTTAGGTACTTATTAAGTGGTAGACGAATCGTTGATATTGCATACTTTTTTAAATCCATTCGACGTATTAAACATAAGGGTTTCGAATGTTCATTCTCAGAAAATATGAAGTTAGTAAATGAAAAAAGAAATGGATTTTCTAGCAATTTTGTTTTTAAATGCTTAATATGTGGAGTTTTTGAAAATATTTATTCGGAAGATCCTGATAGAAAAGATTTTGATATCAATATGGCAATTACTTCAGCCGTCATTAATACTGGACAGGGATATTCGCAATTGGATGAATTTACGGCCGTACTAGATATGCCTTGTTATGCTAATAGTTCATATCAAAAATATCACGAGAAATTGTATAGTCATTTATTTGATGCTTCGTTAGATGAAATTAGACTAGCTGGAATTGAAGAGGCAAAACTTGCTATACAAAATGGAGAAGTGGATGACCAAGGTCGTGCATTAGTGACTGTTGTTGCAGATGGAGCTTGGTCAAAAAGATCGTATAAAACAAATTACAATGCTTCATCGGGTGTAGCGTCAATTATTGGGTATAGAACGAAAAAATGTTTATTTATGAGTGTTCGTAATAAGTACTGTGTCATATGTGAAAGAGCCTCAAACACAAAACAAATAGTTCGTGAGCACAAATGCTACAAAAATTGGACTTCTACTTCTACTTCTATGGAGTCAGATATTATAGTTGAAGGGTTCAAAGAAAGTTTAGCAATGCATAATATTATATATTATAAATTAATTGGTGATGGTGATAGCAGTGTTAGTAAAAAATTACAACTCGCTAAACCTTATGGTCCGGATATGATAATTCAAAAAATTGAATGTAAAAACCATGTCTTACGCAATTATATAAATCGTATGCGTGATATTGCGGGAAAAAGGAAATGTAGCAGTGGACAAATTGTGCCCGGAGACCAGAGGAATATTTTGCGAAACAATTTACAAAAGCTCCGTTGTGCAGTTACTAAAGCAATAGAATATAGGAAAGAAAGTAATGAAACACATAATGAAAAAGTTAATTTATTAAAATATGATATTATGAATGGACCATACCATGTTTTTGGAAATCATGTAAATTGTGCTGCATATTTTTGTAAAAAAAAAAATGAAAAAACAAATATAAACCATGTTCCAGATATGGAACAAAGTGGACTTTGGGCTGATATTTTGTCAGCAAGAAATCTATTAGCTCATCGTTCCTCAAGTTTGATTTATAATGTAAACAATAATTCGGTCGAAGGTTATAATAGCGTTGTTGCTAAATATGTAGGTGGAAAGGGATCTAGGACATTTTGGCGTGGCCGTTTTGGCGTGGCCGTTTTGGCGCGGCCGTTTTGGCGCGGCCGTTTTGGCGCGAAGCCCTTTTGGCGTGGCCGTTTTGGCGCGAAGCCCTTTTGGCGTGGCCGTTTTGGCGCGAAGCCATTTTTGACGGAGTTAAAGACTTCTTTTTATTTTTTTAAAATTATTATTTATTTAATTTAAAAAACTCAAACATTTAAAAAAATTCTATTAATTAAAAAATACAATCGATAGCTGATAATAGAGCTGAAAAACTTACTAAAAAAATATTATTATTGTAAAGAAATATTATGTGCTACACCTCTTAAATAGGTTAAAATGTCTCGAGTATCTGATTCTTGTACTATTTTTAGCAGTCTCTTGTCTGTGTCAATATATTTTTTGAGCTTTTTAGGGGGACTTCTTCCTGATTCCAATTGAAATAAATATGTATCCCTTCCAGCTTGAATTTTTCTTAAGCAAGTTATAAATGACCATAATGTAGGATGGACCATTCCCATTTCAACATTTATTCTTCGGTTGGCTGCCTCCGCATGATTATTTGTTCTGTGTATACCATTTAATACTCGCTCGTTTAAATTCCAAATTGATGGTGGAAATCTAGCGGGTCTCCGTCCACGTCCATTTCGATTTAATCTTCCGACATAATTATCTTCAAACCATTCAAGCAGGGGTTGAAGTTCTTCTGGTAAATTTTCAGCTAACGCGTCGATTGCTATGTCAATTTTGTTGATGCAAACAAATGCAATTGCAATTATCATTTTAACAGAAATAGAAAAATCTGCATCGTTATTATATTTTGATATAAGATGCAGTTCACCAATTTTTTTTTTGAAATTTTTTGTGAGATGAAAAAAACAACCATGAATAATAATATTTGGGAAATTTTTTTTCACTGCATTTATAGCAGCTAATTCATAGTCTAATGAAATAGATGTAGGACATAATTCAGGACATAAATTTATCAACATTTGAAACAGTTTTTCATACGTTTTTGTAAATTTATCAGGCAGTAATGCATATATAATAGGGTGTACACCATTTAAATATTCAGCTAGTATAACGTACACTTGAGTAAAAAGTGGAGGTGAAATTTTAAAAGTCCCATCTCCTAACCATGTTTTAGAATTTCGTAAAATATCCAAATATCGACGTCTTCCAAAAATTAAAATTCTTTCTGTCCCAGGCCCACTATCAGCTAATAAAAATTGTTCTACGTGTCCTTCAGATGGTGAATACATTTTATACACGTCGGGTATTTCTAGAGTTGTGAGATCCTTAGGTGCTTCAGGTACGGCTTGCGTATTATTTCGTTTTCTTCTAACTTGTTTTTTCAATGCATAATTTGATTGAATGGCCCCCTAAAAATATTAATTAAAAAATAAATAATGGAAATAGGCAGTTTTACAAAAGAACCCCTCATATAATAATCTATAGTATAACTAACTGTCCAGACACGGCGTTTCCCGCGTATTAATTTGTTTTTTGGCATTTTTGTAGGCCATGTATTATTGTTATTATGTATGAGAAAATATTATTATTTTTTTTTTATTTGTAAACCTAGCAATAGCAACGCATTGCCGTGTCCAGTTACCTATTATTGTATATATATTTTTACTATAGGTACAAATCTAAATTTACACCTACTTTAGCTGCTTCTGATAATCCAGCCAGGCATTCGTTTATGACATTTGATGTCGATTCCGTGGTATCAGCCGCACGTCGTTTAATATTGTTAACTGCTACATTTCCTTCAATTTTTGCTGCTTCGGAATCATGAGTGTGTTCATTTATTGATTTTATTATTTCAATATCGTCTACTGTTGTGTGTACTCGAGCTTTACAATCATTTTTATTTCGGCAACGCCAAAAACGGCGTTTTTTATCACTACTTAATGCATCAAATAAATACATATAACCATTATTCACTAAGACGTCTCGTTCATGTGTAGATTCAATTAATTTTGACATTATAAATAAGTATACAATATTTAAAGAAATATAAAACTCAATATTAATTGTAGAAAATATTTATGCCATACCTAGCGAGCGACGTTTTAGGTCCTAGGGGCTAGGACAACAACTAACTTATCGCACAACATCATTACGACAGTGACGAATGTTACTGAACAATAGACATACTTATCAACAAAACGTAGATAACCGAGCTATAAAATACGTTTTGACTGGTTTAATGGTTAATACATTTATTTTAATCTGAAACATTTACGCCAAAACGGCTACGCCAAATTAGTTTCACGCCAAAACGGACCCGCCAAAACGGCCACGCCAAAACGGCCACGCCAAAATGTCCCATTCCGGGTGGAAAGAGAATAAACTTTTCTCATAAAGGGTCATATCAAGCGAGGTGTACCGCGGCAGTGTTGTCATATAATGCAGGGGCAACATCTTTAAGTGTTTTACACAAAAAAATTTGCAATAAAAGTCCTGGTGTTTTTACCAAACGTTTTATAAATAGAAAACAGACGACGAAAATATGTAAAACAAACAGAAAACTTACATATGAACCAAGTAGTAGACGAGTTACCAAAGTTAGCTTACCTGCAGATAAAGACTATGGCAATTGTGAAGAAGATATTTGTAAAGAATTGGATATGGATGAAAATGATTACGAAAAACTTAAATTAGAATTTATGACGAATAAAATTATAAAAAATAGTAATGAAATCAAATTAATTGAAGAATCGACTAAACTTCAATCGGAATGTGAATTATGGCATAAAGAAAGACGAATTCGTTTAACCGCGTCAAACTTTGGAACCATTTGTAAACTTCGACCGGCGACGTCTAGAGCTAATACAATTAAGTCAATGTTGTATAAAACATTTTGCGGAAATGAGCATACAAGATATGGTATTGAGTGCGAACCCTTTGCGAAGACAGAGTTTCAAAAACTAACAGGGCTTAAAATTCAAGAATCTGGCCTTTTCATTTATGAACAACTACCGTTTTTAGCAGCCAGTCCGGATGGACTATTAGATGATAACGGTATAGTTGAAATAAAATGTCCATCTACAATTAAACAATTAACTCCAAAAGAAGCTATAGAAACTGGAAAATTAAAATTTGCAACTATTGACAATCAAGGAAATCTACAGTTAAAAAAAAGTGACAAATACTATTTTCAAGTTATGGGTCAATTACAAATAACTAAAAGATTGTTTTGTTATTTTATAATATGGTCACCTAAAGGTAATTATAATGCTTAAATTACAAATAAATATTGGTAATACTAATAACTATCGTAAATTGATTTCCACGTACGTATGTTTACAGGTATATTATACCAAAAAATTTTAAGAGATGATGATTTTTTCGAAACCAAAATGAAAACATTGCTAGAAAATTTTTATTTCCAAGCGATGTTGCCCGAGTTAATAGACTCAAGAGCTGATAGAAACCGTCGTTTACGTGACTAACCTTTATAGTTACGCTTAAGTTTTTTACTGAAGAAGTTTGTAAATAAACTATAAAAACATAATAATTTGACATTTTGACTTAATATTCATATTATATGGATCGCATTATTTTTTTCTCCAAGATATCTAACTTACAATACTATGTACATTTATGTGAGTGAAATAACGCTGAGTTCTAATTATACATGTGTATATATTTTAATAAATTATTATAGCATAAATACATAATATTAATATGTATAAATAGCAGTACGTAAGTAGTAAGTACCAAGTTGTAATGGTTCATCCTCTCTAGCACTCACTTTCCTCACCTTTTTTATAATATACATGTGTTTCGGTGTATGCGATTGATTGTGTTATTCCTTTTACGTAAAAAAAGTGATTATGTAATTAATGAGTAAAAAAATTGTGTATACAAAAATAGGTTTAGTTATTATAATATTATAGAATACTAAAATAACCTACTTTTGACAACAATATATTTTATGACCCACATAATTAGTCGTTTACGTTTAATTGTTTACGATGTTTGATGTCGACGGCGGGTCGATTCCTGGTAAATATTGAGAGAGATTAGTCTTACACACACTAAGGTTCGTTTACATTGCACACACTTACAAGTCAGTTTAATGCTATCATGTTAAATTGCCTATATTAATTTCCTTAAAACACGATCGACTGCAGCCCCCTTAAGATTATAAAGTTCACCTAGTACCTAATTATTACAGTTAATAATCGGAAACACAATATTTTATTTAACGGCTATAAATAATGATCTAACGATTCTACCGTACTTATTTTTTTATCACTAGTTTTAGCCAAAAATGATTGATTGGGTAAAAAAAAAATAGAAGTATACTTTCGTTAGCTAGAGTGATTGTAGAAATGTCGTCGTAGAATAGGGAGAACAATATATTATATTACAATAAATTATATATAATTCATCATCACTTCCGGACTGAGTGTGAATTTGTTCTTTTTTTTATGTGTACGTAATTTTTGTCGAGTAACCAAATTTAGATTCTTAAAAGAGAAATGAATTGTTTTAGATTTTGAGCTCAGTGAGGATTGTATTAGTTGTAAAATGAAATATTATATTGTTTTATTTGTATTGTTTTTATCTTTGTTCATGTTCACTTTTTCAGGAAACGTAAAGCTACAAAAGTTTCAAGAAAATCTCTCTATACATTTTAAATTGAACACAAATGGTAGAGTGAAGTGCAATCTTAAAATTTCCCAATAGTTTTTAGAAAATAAAGAAAAACTAAAATACAAATTTAATCAACCACGGTTTTTGATTATTTCCAAAAGATAACCTAGGTTATACCTATAGAATATTATATACTGCATTAAAAAATACTAATCGATATATAAATTATCATTGATGAGGTAGAGAGGTCCAATCCGTTGAATAATTCCATCACGTTCTAATATTATAACTTATAATTTATATACTATTTGAAGAGTGACAGAGTTAGTAATGTCTTACATTATTATTATTATTTTTGTCAAAAACAATACAATAAAATTATTATTTAAAACATTATTGCCAAATCAATGTATCAATAATTTGTGATACGCTGTGAAGAAAAACTTAATAATAATAAATAAATAATATTATATAAACAAGTACCTTACCAAATAATATGGTATAACGACATTAAAAAAAAATAATAATGAATACTTATACATAATATTATATATTCCATAAATTAGTTCAGATATAAGGGCTATTTTCTTAACATTTTTAGGTGTATATACAATGTAATATTCTCTAATATACCTCCTGTTAGTATGAAAAACAATACATAAATCAACAAAGACATTCATTGTAGTGCATTATATTATTACGATGATATAATAATTAATGAGTGTTCGCATGATAGCGCGTATCAAGGGTAATATTAAAAAAAAAACAAAGTTATAATAATGAATATTTTAAAACTAAACGAGTTATAACGTTATTAACTTATTTCGTAATTGCACACACATGCGTGTAGTCTGTGAAAAGTATTATATACTTTTCAGTTTTCACACACATTTGTACATAGTATTTTTTTTCCCTTTATATTATTTTCTATTTGTAAGTGTGTTTCTCAGTCTTGTTATCTGAAGGACGGTATTCGTAGACAAATGCTTATAAATAACACTAATACGACACGTGTTTTTATATATAACGACTATGTGACCGGAGACGACCATTTTTTTTATAAAAAAAATCGCAGTGTATTATAATCTATAATGATAATATTATATCATTCTACTTTTAAGGTGGACTATATCAGTCTATATGATAATGCGAGAGGATCGTCGAGACGGCAAAACAGAAAATTAATTTAGCGGACGGGTCACTATGCTGCTGGTTCCGGCCGTTGGACAATACATATATTTTATAATATCATGTTATAAATAGCCTCGCTCCACACTTCTATACTCGCGAAGTTTGAAAATGGTGTATTATTATTGTTGAAGATTCAAAAACAATGATAAATCGAAAAACGATTCGGTGCGGAGCTCAATAACCGCTGCACTCGCTCACATTTCTTCTAAAATTTTCACGACCGTGTAGGTTTTAGTTTCGCTCGAGGAAATCGAAAAACTGCTACGCTTGAAAGTTCAAAGGCTCGGTGTGTTAAACGTTTCCTATGAACGTATATTATATTATATACATAGTGCAGACGCTTTACGGTACTAACTTACCCGATGACCGTTGGGTGTTGTCTGGCCGAATAGTGTATTATTATGGTAATCGCAAGTGCAGAAGAAAAAGAGAAACTGTCGTTGTAAGACCAATAAGACGGATTCGTTTCGCATTTAAAGAGACCTGTTTAAATCTAGTGGAACGATAATATTATATCGTATGACGTTTGACAGGGTGAAGATGTACGGTTGGGACTTGAAAGTCCTATACCAATGTATATTAGCCTAGTAGCGATTACCAAAAAAAATAATTAATTTCATGAAATGATATCTGTATACCTATATGACGTTCAATTGCCGTCCTTTTTTTACTTCTTAAACTCTTCGAATATTTTTAAATGAAATATTACAACGAAAATATTACACATGTACCAAATTTATTCGAAACTCATTCGCCCGAATTAAAATGAATAATTAGGTATTGTACAGTCACAAAACATTAACTCGACACATAATTAGACCGGAGCTCGACGGCGCAGTAACACTCATAGTGAAAACGTCGTGACAACATAATAGTATAGTAATAATTTATAATCAGATTGGCGGCGTCACCGAGTTATTCAGAAGAACACAACCTGAACCTACCTATCATGTTCAGTATTTCAGTGGTGTAAAATCTCTTGGGACCTCTACAATTTAACGATTAACAAAAGATATTCCGCCATTTAATTATAACGTAGAGTCAATTAATTTGACAATCGTACAAAACGTGTCGAGGAACACAATAAACATATTTATAAAAAAGTTTGATAAAAATAATGATTGAGTAGTTTGACATAAATTATTATGAGAATGAAAAAAATTAAAAAAAAAATAAAATCAAAATGAAATATATAAATAATTTGTCGTTTAATTTACATTTTGTATTTGGGGGACCCAGGCCACTCTATCTATACGCCACTGATATATATATATAGATTATTGTACCTATAATACTGCACGGGAGGTGCATGTGCGTCCGAATATTATATTTCCCCGGTCTGGATGGGGTGGAGGGAGAGACCGAAACGACACCGACCCGTAAACCCACACTTCTCCGGAATTTGACCGACCCTACTTTTTTTTTTTTGCGTATTTTGCGTTTTTGTTTTTTTTCCACTTTCCGTTGTGGCTCACGATAATTAATTTCGCTCACGTTAGGTTGTATAATATTATTATAACCGGCCGATGGCGATTACGCTCGCGCGTTCGTTCGTGAGTCGCTCACGCCGCGGTTGTGGTACATAATATTGTTGTTATTATTATTATGATTATTCAGACACACGTGCGGCTCGCGGGGGCGTATCGTATTATATAAGCGTACACCAGTATTATAATAATAATAATAATATGCATTATGCACGTATACAGCGGAGTTTGGGTCTGTTTCGGGGACGGGAGTAGAAAAAAAAATATGACGAAAAAAACAATTTGCACAGTAGGTATAACCCATATACAGTACACATATACACATATAAACTATAAACATATATATATATATATATATATGCGTATATACATACCATTCGTGTGTAGCATGCGCGTCACAAATTGAAATCACCGCCGCCACACCATCGCAACTCGTAAAAACTTTTGATCGTATCTGCAGGCGGCGGTGGCGGACGTAAACACGAACAGAAAACCTACGAGAGCACGGAAATGTATGTCATCGGAAATTTCTTTCTGATTTTTCGCCTTTTTTTTCGGCGTACGTAGAAAAGTATAATTTTCATACCCTCGCTACCGACCGTCCGAATCAACTTGGCCGGTCGCTGCCCCGCACGAACAAACATTGAAGTATTATAATAATTAGGTACACTCTGTAGGAAAATTCCCAATTTCTATAGCTTTCTTAACACAGATTTTGAATTAGTCACTAATGAATTCAATCTTGAAACATTTATTTATCGTTTTTCGAAAGTTTATGTACTTACGTCTTTTAGGTGATTTTTTTATTACATTTTTTTCGATATTTTTAATATTTTGCATAATTTAAAACTTTTCACGCACATTTTATGAATTACTTTTTAATTTTTATCTTTTGAATATCTTATACGTTCCGTACGCCCTTCGTACTTAATTATTTATTAATAGCATCTCTAATTTGAAATATTTTACACTTCATAGATTTTTATATTTTTTAAATTACGATTCTTATTGTGCATATTATACTGAAGTTTTTTGAAATTTCGATGAATTTATAAATATTTTAATACACTAAGCTCACAATACTAATTATAATCATTCAGTCGCTACAGTTCTGCGGTATAAGGTGGACGTCAGGGACAACTATTTAACTATTTTTATGTACCTATATAGTGGAACAATGATAATAATCACAATAAAACCAAAAAAAAAAAAACGATTTATTCTCAATGCAATTAATAATATTATTATAAATCACGTTTTGCAAAAGAAAAAAAAATTCAATTAATAACTGAAAACAATAATAGGTAAGTATGTATAACATAATAATATATTATTGTAAACAGGTTTAGGTATATAGGTTATATGAGTTTAACCTAGTAGTTTATCCGTTAACAATACATAACACAATAATATTTTAATCGATAAACAAAACGTACAAATTTCACGATTGGGTTTCAATCGTTTTTTGGTAGTTATAATATAAACATAATATTATGGTATACAATAATGTCGCGTGGCCTTGTTACACATCATTATAATATTAATATTAATTATTAACAATACGATATATAATTATCATCGTAATATTATATACGACGGAAGTAAAAACGCGGTTTCTAGGCATCTAAAATAATATTATTTTGATCATTTTTAAGCTAATTTTTTCAAAATATACACACAGGGCGTCTCTTTCGCGATTGTAAGACTACATGAAAACCGAACAAAACAATAAAACGTCGCACGGTAGGTGAAACGCCGTCGGCTTACGTAAATCGGGCAGTGATGCAATTAAGTCATTATACAGTTTTCGGGACAACAAACCACTTTGCGTGCTATAATACGATACTATTAAGTATTATGTACAACAACGGGGTTAATTTCGGCGAATTTCGCGTTTTTAAATTCAAATTTTTTGTAAACTTGATTGTAATGACGTAATACATTGATATTTGAAATCATTTTCACACATGACAAAAATGCCATAAACACGTGTTCTTGTTATTTAAAAAAAATATATATTTTTTGGAAACGAAATATAACGATTTAAAGAGTTACCTGAGCTCGGTTTTGTATGAACAATTTAAGACGAGAATAGTGTTGAAACAGAACAATAGATATTGTTTTGAGATGGCTAATGCATTTTCTCTTACAAAATCAATATTAGTATAAATAAAAAATGAAAATTTAAAACGACGTGCTTATACATTTCTCTAATCCGATTCCACGACGAGGACCGACAACGTTGAATGTTGATCGCAGTGGTTAACGAGTATAGGCAATTCGCGATGGACGTTGGTATACAATATTTTATAATATTATGATGACTAACTATGTTTTAAAAAAAATATGATTTGCAAAAAACCACGAGTTTTGAGCACACGACAACAAAATAGGTTGGATTTTAAAGGAAAATATTATTATTTATTTTCATTTACTGTTGCTTCGTCGTCAATCATTTTGGGCCTGTACCTACAGAATTTTCGATTTTTTGACAATCAAAATTAATCTAACAATATAAAATTTAAAAAAAAAATTAAAAACCTTTCAGTAGTTTAATTTAATTGTAATACATTGAAGCTGAACAGCTATTGGACTACCCATAATTATCGGGAAATCAAGTTGATTTTGGTGAAATGAAATTCAAATTTAAGCAGATCAGTCGATGGTCAATTAACTATATACACACACAGACGCCAGGCAGAATTCGGCAGCTGATAGATGGAAATAACTAATCGATGTTACGTTTGTATTGATCAAACCATACGAAGCTAAGCATTGATTATGCTGGACATATATTTTTGGTGTAAATCAAGCAACGGATTAGCGATCGCTATCATTTATTAGAGTTTGGGCACGTGGAGCTTGGAAAGGTTGGTGGGTGGGTAGCTAGGAGACCATGGGATGTAAAAGTTTCTTATCTCTGTTTGTATAATAGTAATAATATGTGTGCTATATCGCCTCCATTCCCGCTGCTCTTGAAAACGGTTTTAATTAATAAACAGTCGACTGCCGTATAATAGATTTATCGCAAACACAAACATTTTCGAACGCGAGTTGCTATTGCGAAATCGAAAATGGTTTATAACAATATATTCAGTACACACACGGGAGTACGAATACAATCTCGATACCTACCAACAACATCAGTGAGTTTTGTGTAAAAACGTATGTAGATAAAATAAAAACAATAGTTTTTACAAAAAAGAAAAGAAAATCGGTCGAACCTTCACTTTTAACAGCAGCTCATTTGTGGTTGTTATTAAACTTGTATCAGTTGTATCACATATAAACATGTATAGCACCTACCTATAAATTGCGTATACGCGTGTATTTTAAATTTCGTATACCATTACTAATTTGAAACTTAGGTAACTATTAATGCGATATATTTGTATTTTGTAATATCGGGGCCTGTTTATAGATTGGAACAAATTTATCTTTTCTACAAAAACGTTACAGTTTCAAAAACTATTGTGTCGTAATTTTTGAACATGTTTGAAAAAAAAAATATATATATATATACAAACACTTAACAATTGAACATTTTAATTAATTTTTATGTTTCTGTGTTAATCTTATCAAGGTACATCATGTTATAGGTATGTTCTTGTTAACAATTAACTATAGGATTCAACATGATATTACGGTATCACTTAATAATAATTATAATATTAATAATAATAGTAATAATAATAAATAGGTAGTATCATCAATAACACAATACGTCATTTAATGTACACTAGTAATCGGGCCGATTTGACTCAAAGCTGGACCCGCGACAATTGGGTCGGTGGTATGCAAAGAAAAATGCCTGTACGACAGATACTCGGGTGGAAGTGGCTGTTCCCTTTTCGTATCTTCTCTTTGTTTTTTTATTTTCAGATACCCAAGCACGGACACCAACACAATAAACACGACACAACCCAAACAGCTGCCGATGATCAGACCTAACCGCCTCGTGAGTATTGAGCTCTTGTGATGTTCGTCGGAGTAAAATGCCATGTCGCCTTCCAACGTCTTTACTTCGGTGCAACGACTACTTTGAGATCCGTCCTGTAGATGGTGCGAACTATTCAGTGGTATCCAATTTCCAAGGCCCAACACACATACCAAGTACCGGGTCTCGGGTTTCAGGTTATCCAAGAGAGTAGTCTGAGTATTTTTATCAAGAAATTTGTTCATGATCTGTCAAAAAAAAAAAACAAATAATGTAATTGTAGAATCATACATAGTAACTGCCTTTATAATCATTGGCGACGGTAAGCGATTTCGGACTTACATTAGGCGTTACGGCGACTGATGAAATGGCCGCTGCTGGATAATCTGGATCTTCGATCGGATAATACGCTACTCTGTAACCGTGTAGGCCTGTGTGATTTCGCCCTTTCCACGACACAAATATCGAGTACGGTTGAATGTCTTGAATTGCGAGTTTGAGTACGACGGGCATGGCACAAAATGCAGGAGGTTCAAGTTCCATGAACTTCCGGCCTCTGAGTTCCAATGGATATTGACAGATCAAGCCTTTCGTGCTTAAATCAGACGTCAATTTTTGGTGGTCTCTTATCCATTCCCATAGCTCTTGTTGGTCGCAGTCACAGTTTATTGGATTTTCTGAAAAGTAAAAGTTCAATGGATTAACAATTTGATAGTACATCTTTATTCAAGTATAAAAATTATGCACGCTATCTATTTTTATTTACCTTCTGTACGCAAACTTTTTATTTGTGTTTCCAATGGCCTTAGAGCGTTTATGGGCAAGTTTTTGAAATTATTTTTACCTAAATCTAATATCTTGAGTTTTTTTAGTGATCGAAAAGCGTCTGGTGATACAAATGATAGCGAATTTCCGTATAAATATAGTTCAGCCAAGCTTTCCAAGTTTCGGAACAATCCTTTGCTGATTTTTTCTAGTTGATTGTATGAAATATCAAGCACCTGCAACGATATCAAGTCTGAAGAAAGGTCTTCAATTTCTTTAATTGAATTCCTTGACAAATTCAACAATCGCAAATGTGATAGTCCTTGTAGTCTTTCTTGGGGCAGAAATTCCATGCGATTATTACTCAAGTCGAGCGTGTGGAGTTCTTCGAGAACGCTGAACGTGCCGGGTGATATTTTTGATATTTTATTACCAGATATGAACAAACGGTGAAGATTTGTGAAAGACAAAAAATCGTTACTGGCCAGAACCGATAAATTCGTTCCACACACGTGGAGTTCCTTTAAATCGATGTTCTCAATTGTCATGGGTTTTGTAGTTTCACATATTTGGCCCAGTGGGTTGTGGGTGAGATTCAAGAATTGAAGACTCTTGAGCAACGGAGGCACTTTCCTGAAATGATTATTGGACATATCTAGACGTTCTAGTGACTGAAAAAAATTGAGTGGCAATGACGACAGTATGTTGTTTGCCAAGTTCAAATCAGTCAAATTCGTGAAAAGCGAAGATGGAAATCCGGCGAGTATTTGAACTCGATTTTCAGAGATCGAGAGGCTTTGAAGGTTTTTCATACTAGTTAGTTTCGTCATATCTAATTCAGTTAACATATTTCGGGCCACGGATAGTTTTTGCAAGTTCTCGCAGTTCGCCAATGTAGCGTAGGGCATGGTGTTGAAATCGTTCCCATCTAAAATGAGAATTTTTAAGCTTGTCTGTCTTTTGAACAAATCTGCAGGTAGTGCTGTCAGTTTGTTGTCCGACAAAGACATTGAAGAGACTTCGAGGTTGAATTTAAATGTCGTGGCTAAAATTTGACCTATGTTACAATGGTCTAAATACACATTCTTTACGTTTGGCAGGTACTTTAAGACAGTCGAATTAAGGCCATCTAAATTGTTGTAAGATGCATCCAAGACAGTCAACGTAGGCACGTCTACTTGGAGTAACGCATCAGCAAATAAGTAGTTGTGTGTCAGGTAAAGTTCGTTAAGAACGTTTAAATTTGAAAATGTTCCGTTTTCAATGTTTCTTAAAGAGCAATTGTTAAGATATAAATTTTGAATGGGTAAATCTTTTTGAAACATGTACTTATGCAATTTCGTAAGTGGGTTGTTGGACAAGTTAAGACCCGTTAATTTTTTCAGCGCCGCGAACGAATTTGCGTCTATTCGTGATATACGGTTATCCGTCAGATGCAGTTCATTCAGACCTCTGAGTTCTGCGAACGTTTTAGAAGAAATTTCTTGCAATTGATTGAAACTAAGATCTAGAAACACCAATGCTTGCATCGACTCGAATGTCCCCAGTTCAATGTGCTCAATGGAATTATTGTTCAAGTAAATCCTTTGTACTTGATACAAGTCAGCAAACAGGGATTTATCAAGTTTGGTTAGTTTGTTGTGGCTAAGCCACATTACTTTTAGATTGGATTGACCTTGAAGTGACTTGTTATTTAAACTGGCCAACACGTTGGAATCAATTTGTATAGACACTAATGATGGAGCGTCATGTAGGAATACGTCGCCTAAATGAGTGAGGACGTTGCTTTGGAGATTAATGTGTTGTAAACTTTTGAGCGTTTTGAATGCACCAGATTCAACTTCCTTTATCGCGTTGTTTTGCAAATGTAATTCCAATAATTCAGGTAACGTCTCGAACTGTGTTCGTAATATTTTCGATAGTTTATTATTTTGCAATCTGAGTTCTTTAAGTCGACTGTTGTTTCGGAATGCACCGTTTTCGATGTTGGAAATGTGGTTGTTGTCCAAGCTCAATGATGTAAGTTTGTTACAATAAAAAAATACATGAGCATCTATGGTTTCTATATAATTGTCACTCAAATAAATTTGCATAAGATCGGGTGAACTTGAAAAAGCGCCAGATTCGATTATTCTTATAGCGTTTTGTTGAATGTATATAACAGATAACTTCGGAGAATTGGAAAACGAGTCACCCGAAATCTCCAGTATATTGTTTTCGGAAAGAAATAGTTCTCTGAGCTCGGGAAGATTAGCAAACAATCCACTAATGTAATGAATATGATTATGGCTTAAGTCAATTGTCCGTAAGTGAATGTTGTATTTGAACGTGCTACAGTCCATGAACACTATTTTGTTGCGACTAATGTCGATACTTTCGAGTTCAATCAGCGTGCTGAAACCTCGTTTGTGTATGCTTTCAACCGAATTGTAGTAAAGAGACAACATCTTGAGCTTAGGAAATAATCGGAATGCATCTTCAGGAACAGATTCAAAATTGTTGAAGCTCAAGTCTAGCTGCACCAGACTTTTCATGAATGAATAACGGTCGTCGTGAATAGATGCTATTTCGTTCCATGCAATTCTCAAGGACATGAGACGCTCTAACCGTCTGACGGCGGACGTTGGAAAAGTTTTTATCTTGTTATCAGACAGATCGAGCTCAGTGAGACTATTTTCCAGGCCAGCGAATGAGTACTCTGATATTTTAATTATTGAGTTACCCTTGAGGTTGATTTTTATTAACTGTAAGCCAGAGAACGCATAACTACCCAGTTCAGCTATATCGTTGGATTCAATATCAATTGTCTTTAACAGTGTCAAAGCATTAAACGCTTTTTGCGGTATTTCCCGTAGTTTACCGGATAGCATTGAAAAAGACTCTAAACTTTTAATGTTGTTCAACCCATCTTCTTCAATTACAGACAAGTTGGAGTGGGATATTTGAAGCTGTCTGAGTTTGGTGTCTGGAGGAAATAGATCGGTCGATAAGGAAGATACGGTGGATTCCAGGTCGTAGATGCTTAGTGACTGAATCAAGCCTCCAGTCACCGAAGACAGTGCGTTGCGCACACCCGTTCCAGTAGCTCCTGGACATTCGAGAAAAATGCCGTCTTCAAAGTCGTAACAGGAACATGACTGGTCCGACAGCTGACTCGGACACGTGGTGATTATAATTGGTTTCGGTGATTGACCACCGACGGAGTAAGCATGGAACCAGAGGAATATGCATATCCACAGTAACGGCCACCAGTCATTGGATCTCATCTCATCGCCATGTCAACAAGGACGACCTTATTGCAGCTTGTGCGTAATCGTTCTGAAAAAAATAAAAAAACATTAAATTATTAGTACTATATTTTACGACCTAACCATTTTTTAAACAACTGAATTTTGAAAGAAACTCCATAAATTTTAGTTCAATACGTTTTATGATTGTGTACATGATATACAATTTTACTGTTATCTATAGAATGCTTTGCAGTGTTTCTCTCTAAAAGTAGTTGAATTTGTCTCCGAAGAATGATTTATCACTCATTCGTTTATACATTGAAAATGTTATAAAAAAAGTATTGCAGTAATATGCAGATAATTTTTTTTTTAATTACAGACGATGATAGTAATCAAAAAAATATACTTTTCAAGAGAACCTCAATAAATGATCATAACATTTTAAATTAAAAATGTTATTTATAGAGTGATAGCATTGTAAGTTGTAACACGGTATATTATAATATACTATTTAAATTAGTGTTAATGTTAACTAAATAAACTGTTATATGCCACGGATAAAAATCAGCATTTGTTTATCTTTAAGTCAAAAAACGATGAGATTAAATTTATTCTGAATAATAAAATGTATAGTTTTTTATATTATGTTCATTTTTCTTACTTTTTCTTATTTTTATTTATATATAATTTGTTTATAGACACAAATATTTACTAACTGTCAAGTTTTGAATGCATATATTATTATATTATATAGTTCATGCAATTTCGAACCTTAAATTGATGTGCTTAAATGTGCTATAATCTTTAAGTAAACGATATCAAAATAAATAATAAAGTAATTAAATTATTGGGTATTGTAGTATTATTCAATACTATTATTTCAACAATATTTATTGGTAGTATTATTACTGTTAAAGTATCAAATTTAATTGAATAATATTTTCAATCACAAATTAAGAAGAAAAAAGTTACTCAGTTAACTTTTATTAATACTTAAAAATACTTATTATGTAAGTATTCGTTTTGGTACAATTTAAATTTTTTCAATAGTTTTCCCAATCTTATCAGAAATAAACTAATGTTATTAATGTATATTTAAAATTTAAAAAAAAACATTTTATTTTAACTATTTCTTTGCATTGTTTTGATGTATGTAAATGTGTTTAATGTGCACACAAATACATTTTATGAATGAATATCCATGAATTTATTAAGTATTCGATTCAGTGCAAAAGAAAAATATCTACTAGAATGCATAAAAGTTAATTTTATTGGTCGCGAATGTGTTTATTTGTATAGTGTAGTCTGGTGTAGAACGAGCACTACAGTTTGAACGCGAATTTTAATGTAATTTGCTCCCGATACACACTTTCCGTAGCGTCGCAGAAAACCCAAAACAAAGTTTCCAGCGCCGATAAAGGTTAAATAAATGCAAAAAGCGCTGTCTGTACATACGTATCTTAAGTTGGGATCAATTTGAATAATGAATCCAAAGTTGTGTGAAACCGAATAAGTGCAAAGCGGTGAACCCGAACCGAGACTGGGACGACTGCGACTGTAGTGAGTTCGTATATATACGAGATTAAACTGACTATCAAATGTCGAAGTTTTAGTAGCGCAAAGCGCGACGGAAGGCCTTTGGATTTTTAGCTATTACCTACTCCCCGTTTCGGCGAGCGCACGTACATATCATATTATTTTACGTACCTACAGCCGGGGTTTCTCTATCGGCCACTGAATTATATCGGCGGGCGAGTGAGCGCAAGAAAAAAATAAATAACAAGAACGAAGGGAAAAAAGCGTATCGTTTCGCTTTTGGCTGAATTTCCACGTCGTCTTCGTCGTCATCGTCCGTCTCCACCAAAGGATAGTGGTTTATTATTGCATTATAGTCTTTCGAGCTTAGTATAAAAACAAAAAAAGGCTTCTGCTTTTTCCGCAGAACCCTTTATGAGAACCCGTCCCACCGCTGAGTGAACGGAAAACTAAATTTTCTTCACCGTATTCTCCAGGGGCGAAAACCGATGGTTTTCGTGTGACGACAACGGCGGCGCGCCCTCGTCAGCTGTGGGTCGCTGTACCCTATATGTATAATAATATATAATACGAGTATATATATTGTATACCTGCGGCAGAGGTGGTTGGGAGCATTTTATATTTCGTACGAAACATTTTGCACCGCATATTTCTATCGCAGATATTATACCGTGAAACGTACGTACTTTTTATTTTTTTTTCACCCTACTCTCGAACGCCGTGAATTTTATTTCGGTATTTTACCATCTGAAAGGAACCGAACGACGTATGAAACTCACACCACCACCACCACAACCTCCACCACCGTGGCGCTACCCCTCCATCAACACGTATATGTAATATATGTACACATTATTTTTTCTACCTCGATGCCGTTGCGGACGCGTATTACTACTACAGCAGCCACCGAGTTTATATTTTCTTCGACGTTTATGATGTATAAATATTAAAACCAGCAAGCGAATCATGGACAATATTTACTAGACAAACACGACCGAACGGCGGGACACATAATATTAAAATATTATATTATGTATAGGCGTACAGGTGCACGTCTGCAGTGTTACATATTATTATACATATAGGCTAGTAACTTAGGTTATGTATACATTCTCGCACACCCGGATAAAATTTAAATGAAAATCCCGTGTAAATAAAATTCAATAAATTTAATAAATTGTTTAGGCGGCTAGGGACGCGTATGTATATTATAGTCGTGATATTTACACACGTCACACCCTGCGAGTGTATGCTGTATGATATAAGTGTGTGCGGCAGGGTCGTCAACCGTGTGATGTGTATGTAGTGCGGTATGACTGGTATGAGTATGTTACCTATTATTATTATCATGTAGGTAGGTGTAGGACCTAGGTATACCCGTGTATATCGTTCTTAATACATTTATCTGCAACTGAATTTATTATTAACTGTAATCGCAAATACCGCGGCAGGCTATTTCGCAGCACCGTTAACGATGATACGATCATCGAGGCGACTGCAAAATAGTATGCAAATATCGCGACAGAAACTAGGTGGCACACAGAAAAATAAAAACAATAATACAGCGATTCCCGGCGGTTCTCACGTTTCTGCACGCAGTGAACGTTTTTTATTTTTAAATTATTATTATTTCGTAATTTTGTTTGTTTTTTATTTTACCCGCCTGTCCACGGAGACTGTTTAATTATTGTTTCCTTGCACGTTTCCCGTTCGATACATATACATACATAATATTATATAAATGCGTATTCATAAATCAAAATATTGTTTAGTAATATTTCATCCGGAACGGTACGAGAGACGGATATTTCAATTCGATTTCCCTTCCGTACCAGTAGAAATTCAATTTTTCACGTGTTTTTATATGCGTTTTTTAGCGCTTGCTTTATTAAAAGAAATAAACCACGAAACAAAATAAAGAAAAATGAAACACATTTTAAGAAAATGTCATTTTTAAATTAAAAAATATACATAATATATATTTTGTAGGTTTAAATGTTTTTTTTTTTCTACTAATGAACTGTATACTGCAGTTGTAGACGCCTATAAGACCTATGGAATATTTATCAAAAATCTATTGGTTTAGGAGGGGGGGGGCGAGATGGAAGAGGAGGCTAAAACTAATGAAAAGCACACAGATCTCGACAAATTCAAAACTCAATTACTCCCAACTCAAAAGTACCTACGTCTGCACTCTGCACTGTAGTAATTAAAATAATAATAATGATTTCTCTAAAACTGTCTCACAGACGAGTACAAGTTTATATCCACTAATTATTTTCTACATAAAAATCTCAATAGGCGTCGCTTTAATCAACTAAAAGTTATTCCTGTCTATCATATTGTGCGATCTCGTCTTACGCATGTATTATTGAAAATGTATACTATCATAATATAATTTAATTCCCTATCGCATAAGCAAATTTTCAGTACTTACATATTGTTACATAATATTATATTATTATGTAGTAATAATAAACGCGTATATGGTCGGCATTCCACGGCAATACGGTATAATGTAATCATAATAATTAGTAATCAAGTATAAACATAATGATATTTGCTTGTTTGGTCAACTATAATACTATTTAGTTACACTGTCAATTATGTTGTTATAGTGTTATTACTCAATTATCATATTATAATAGGTACATGAAATAAAAACGACGATTTCGCCGATTATCATGGTTATAATGCGTGTTATTATTATGTTATTATTACGTTTTTGCAGTCAGGGAACACAAGGATATTAACGAGAGCGTCCCGTCGTTGCGAGTTTGGTCGCGTGCGGTCTAATAATAATATAACGTCGTAATAATAAATTATGTATATACCGTACAAAAGACATCGGTGGCATCGTCTCGCCGGCTAAAAATTTCGTCGGAAACGCGCAGTTATTCGGGGACCGGCCATCGCGGGATATAATAATGATAATATAATATATTATTATCGCCTGTATGCGCCGACGAATTTATAACGACGACGATAATATTATAATAATATATTATGGCATTGTTATTGACTATAATATAGTATGTTATAAATGCTGTGAAGCATATACGTTTGCAAGAAATCTCGGAAAAGAAAAAATCGGGGCTACGACGACGGGGATATCTGTTATAAGCAAATATAAGCAATTATATGCAAACATTACGAATCGCGCAACCAACATAATACGAATATTCGAGGCTGCGCAAAATGATCGTTTTTTTTTTTTTTTTTAACTCTAAGTCTAGTTGTAATAATGCAATTGAGCATTTAGTGTGAGAAGTAAAATTATTCAATTTTGTCTAATTTGTTTTCTTCGCTTCACTAGAGAAACGGTATATTTTATAGATACATTAATAAAAAGTAGACTTGATTAAAAGCTATTAATTTACACGTTCAATTGACGTAATAATTAAATATATCGCTAATATGCATTAAAAGTAGCTGGATTTCGAGTCACTTATTTATTTAGAGCTGAAGACAGTAAGATCGTGAAGGTACCTAGTAGCCATTATAGTTGAACTGTCGGAACGAATGCCCAGTCGACATATTACACAAAATACAGCACACGGAAAAGTCCACGTGGTGGACAGACTCTTCAGAAATGTTTTTCTCGGCGAAGATCGACACAGGGAAAACGTTAACGAAGACACTGCACAACACTCGATCGGGTGTCAGCGCGATAGGGAACATAATATTGCAGTAATATTATACGAATATAATGTTATATTAATATGTAAAATCAGCGTAGTGGAGGCGGTGCAGACATTCCTATGGCGTTATTCCTCGTACACGAATATTATTACACGTTCGAGCGAGTTCCTATAATAATATGTGGAAAACTTCTAGTCAATAGTCGAAACAAGACCTATTATCGAATTATCGAAACCTTAACGGACGGACAACAGGCACTTTATTCGAGTTACGATCCCGAAAAATACCTCATCATGTACAACAGCGGCGTCGCGAATCGGTGCACTCGTCGAGATGACGTAAATCGATCGTTGTGCAAAGGTATAGGGTACCAAATGACTTCGTTTTAAATTATTACCGTTTTATTTCAGATTCTCCGTATAATTACAATAATAATAATACAAAATATTTATACGATTATAATGGTATTATAGTCATTTCATAAATTCCTGTACGTAATTCTCTCCTTTTATATTCCTGTATTTCTTGAAATGCGTTTCGCGGGTTCTAATCTACGCTATACAATTTATTTTTTTTACCTACTGGATATTATATTATTTTGACAACTTTTAATTCGTAAAATGACTCGACGAGGGTTAATAATAATTATTGACTTCGATTTCGTCGGACATGTGGGGACTAGGAATTACTTTAATGCAATGTGATATTTAAATATTAGAAAAGGCGGCTTCTGTATTTCATATTTTTTGTGATGTAAATACCTTCACATAATTAAATTGTAGTCACGCGTACGTTAATAATAATTAATAACTTTGAACTCACAATAACAATGAACGGTAATCAACAATATTAATAATAATATGCTTGTATTATTATGTGTGTTAAATGTCAGACAATCAATTAATAGAGATTAGCGTTAAATTCAGTTAAAATATTATTCTAAAGTATCTAAAAATTCAAAATAGTAAGTTCATACGAAATAATTCAAATCCATAAATTAATTATTAATGTGCAGATTTTCAAATTTCAAAACCGATTATTTGACATTGTCCATGCTATATAAAATAAATCTTTGTATATATAGTCTTAAGTCTACCGTTTAAGTAAAAATCATTTTTTGAATTTAATCTTTTTCATCCAAATCATTCAAAAAAATATATTCGTTTAGATGGTATAGAGTAAACAAAATTAAACTAACGAACCCCAGTTCATGTCTGTGAGTTGTGACCCTTACACTAAATTATATTTACATGATAAACACTAAACTACAATAAAAAATAATAATAAATGACGTATTTAAACGAATTTGAATAAATATTTTAACAAGACATCTCAAAAGTAAATTATTTATATTTCAAACGTAATTGTTTACAAAACAGTTTGTTGATTTAAAATACCAATGTAATATTTGTACTAATCAATAAAAGGATATTATTTATTAATTTTAATCAGAAATCATATTATATGACTATATTTTGAAATATGAAAGTCAATTTGAACCTCAATTTGTTTTCATAATTATACGCGATTTAATTTCTTTTTAAAACGTCCAGAAGTGTAATATAATATATTACATACCTATATATGTATATAAATACGATATAAATGTATTTTGTTTGTTTATTTTAAATATTTCTAAGTACTTACGTTGCAAGATGGAACTTTTCCTTTTGATGGTGATTTTTAATAAATACAAATATTTCAACAGTATAAACCGAATATACTTGTGTAATTTGCGTATGACATGCGTATAATAAATGTTATCAATTAATTTTTACTATTAGATAACTATAGCGTATGATCATTAAAGTATATTATCGTACTCTTATATTTTATGGTTGGAAAATTAAGAGGTATCCACAATTAAACATCCACGTTATGTCCATCTGCACATATTATAAGTACGTCAAAGTCAAGAAATACGTTATAGAAAAATATCATAATTTGTAAAAATAAAAAAACAACTAGTAAAACAAGTCCGATCTCGGTACCTATGCGAATATTATCACGGCGAAGACCGAGCGGTTCGAACGTCATGAATCAACTGCGAAGGCGTCTCGACTGTCGGAGTATAGACATTGACTATTAACGTGCCCTTTCGATTGGTCGGTTAGCCGCCAGTTGAATAAACTCCATCATTTATCACTGGCTGATCGCTCGTACATCTTTAGACCACTCAATTTAACACCTATCACATACACCGCAACTCACCGACCGTGATCGGACGTGCCAAACGTTACAAACCACGAAATATAATAACATTAAAACAATAATAATATTATTGTCGAATTGCGCTGGCCGTGTATTTACGCCTCGCCTATATACGCGACGACGTATAAACAAAACGATACAACGATCTTGGTTTATAGATGTGCAAACAGCGTTGAGGGCGAGTTTCACTCAATTAACAAAAAAAAAAGTTTATGTTCGAATTTCACTCGTTATCTGACCATTATACTCAATCAGTTACTAACAAATATAAGTCGACGGCCAGAAGAATAATAAATTTGTATTTTTAATATATATAATGTTATTGTTTTCATTATTATAATAAATTTACATGTAACTACAATTTATAAATTATAATATTTCACATAAAAGTAGATAATTTTTTTAAAAATTTATAAATATCTGTAATTTAAATACTATATAATATAGTTACAATTTTCGAAATAACAAAATACAAAAATGTAGGTACCTATTTTGTGCAATTCGAATATTTTGGTTTAAGTAAGGAGTGCAGTTCGATAATCCCAGTAAATAGATACCCACGATGTATTTAAGTCGAACTTGGAAAACGCATATTGTAACATTGTACATACATTGACTATAAATTTACCTAGAAACTCGATGTTGTAAGATAGGTGAGCAGTGCGCTCGAAAATTACTCATCTCTATGATAGTAACTAAATATAATAAATCAACTCTTAATATAGATCACCCACCGATTGTTTTTGCCATTAACAACGAAAATGTGTACGTTAATATAACATTATTTAACAACTTAATAATCCATTATTATTATTATTGTTGTTACTATCGTCACATTATTATTATTATATCATCATCATCGTTATTACTATTATTATTATTATATCATCATCATTATTACTATTATTATTATTATTATTATTATTATTATTATTATATCATCATCATTGTTATTACTATTATTATTATTATTATTATTATTAATTATATAAATATATATTTTTTTGTTACTGTTTGTAAACACCGTGTTGTTTGCTTATGAGTTATGACTGTTCATTTGTTTTTCATGACAAGAAGGCGTGCATAGGCAAGTTTTGTGTTTCTCCTCGCCCAAAGCTTTCAAATCAAAACTGACAGATTAATTAATCCAAACACAGTGACCACCGTCTCCGCTCTTCCACGTATTACACACCATAACATAACTTTGTATTAATATATAAAAGAGAAAAAAGACAAAAATTCTACCAACAACATTATATTACTTACCCTTTACTACAAACACAATATTACTAGGAATATAATATTGATTATTATGATATATTATTATAGAAAAAGTTATAATATTTATAGTTATTAATAAGTAATAACATAATATTATATGCTGTGATTTAGGAAAACAAATTTTTGCCTAACCTACCATTTAACTGATAGCAAATTAAATTACTAATAATCTTAAAAAAAATAATATAGAAAATAAAAAAAAAGTATAATTATTTTTGCTTAAATAAATTTTTTGGTTGACCAGTCTTTTAATAATCATAAAATAGCGATTAAACCCATTTATTTCAAAAGGTGCTCAGCCTCATTTCCATTAGTAACAACATATATTTCTGTGTACTGCTTTTTTCACAACTACTTAAATAATAATAAATAACAAACATATCATGAATTTTAACACAGACCTTAAAAGGAATTTTGAGCATTGCTGTTACAAATAGCACATAGGACCTAAAATATTGACTTCTTATGCAAAAATACAAAAGGCCACCTATCATACCAAATTTAAGATGTCCCATTACAAGCTAGTTGGAGAATCACATGTATTAAGGATTTACACGATAGTCGTTGTTTAAACCAATATTATGGTAACAAAATGACATCTGGGAAACGTAATAATAAAAATAATATGTACCTACCTTATATTAAAATATCATACTAAAAACCGATACTATAAAATGCCCCTATATAAAGAAAAATTTAAATACACAATTTTTGTTTACAAATACTAATTTCAAAATTCAAACCCAAATCCGTCATATCTCATAAAATAAAATTACTTCAAATCAAAATAATATAATGATAAAAATGATCATTAAATCATAAACTGATCATTTAAATTTAAATACTATTAAAATATATAAAATGTTTGTGTTTGACAATTATAAGTCCTGCGTTTTATTTTGCAAGCATATAGAAAATAGATTACGCAGGTAACAATATTCATTACACGGTCGTCGCTTTCAATAGGCATTTCGAATTACAATAATCCATCCAAAATGGTAGAAGAATTTTTTTCAAAGTCCTCCGTGCTTTTGTTTAGTTTAATTCGTTTGTAAAAATATGTATATAATATTATATACATCAATACTATGCATTTTATTTTGATTATAATTGATAGTAAATAAAAAATAAAAACCACCTTATTACGCGATTTGTGTTCTGTTCATTATTTTATAATATTATAATATAATAATATAACGCATACTATTGAAAAAATATTTTAATACACCCACAATCGTAAACCTGCCTATTACTTTACTTGAGTTTTAGAGCATACATTTGTATTTAATCGATTTAAAGTCATAGAAATAATATTATATATTATAGAAGAAATACATTTTGGAAAAAAAAATTTGCATCGCATCATTATTTTAATTGTATTATGGCAATTATTAATATAAATTAATAATACCTATTGTGTTGTGACTTGTGACCATAGACCTTTTAATAATAGACCGGCCTTCTTTAAGTTTCCACCGTGTCGAGATAGGTGGCGCTTTTCAATTACCGAGTTACTCTGATGAGGTAAAAAATGTATATAATATGTAGGTATCCATACTATATAATATATTGATACTAAATGGACTGCATCACTGCACCACGTCAGCACGTGCTGTATCAATGGATTTGGTATATGATTATGGGCCGGTTTATAAGTATAAGGCCAAAAGGGTATAAGACAAATATAAGACACTGCCACTAGTTATTCACACAAAACTGAAAACATCACATTTTGGAGGGGGATAAGACTTAACGATCATTATAATTTATAACAATATAGTATTATACCAAACCAAATAATATTATTCAAACGTCGACCCGGTGGTCATCGCCGTCTGGCACATAATATCATAATATCACATATTATAGTACCTCCATGAAATATTACGTGAAATAAACACATATTTTACAGGGAGCCTTACCACGATTTCTAATTTTGACGTGTCATAGCTAAACGAGAAAACACTGTACTTATGTCACTTTGTATAGTAATAATAATAATATATGCACCGCGGTGAGTGCTAGCCCCGATGGCGATAGAGTTTCAGTCCCGCGGGAGAGAGATACGATGGATGTCGGGGGCACCGTCGTTGTGCTTGGCGGATATAATAATTAATATATATATGTTCGTGATAAAACGGTTTAAGCCAAGTCTCGGATGTCCACCACGCCAGCCGTATATCTTTGGACCCAACTCTGCACGTAGAGATATACAATTTCGTTTGATACCATATATTATATAGCGTGAAGTGACACATTTTTAGCCACGTACCGAATTATTCGACAACCACACCGCATCGATATTTTAATATTACGCGTTTTTAAGATTTATGACTACGATTCCAATCGGTCAGACGGGCATAGTCCAACAGTCATTGGAACACGTGACATTCCGGGACAGCGTCTGCACGTCCGAACTAATACCGCACCACGTATCTCTGCAGTCTGCGGTCGTTCACGGTAATCTAATTATTAATGTGAACAAAAATAAAAAGTTAGGAGTTGAAATCGTCAACCCTTTTATTTTTATTTTTGATTACCGAAGCACCCTCATTCAATCATAACATTATACTATCATTATTTAAATTGATTTAAGTTTTCGTCCCGATTTTTTGAACTTATCTATCCGTATTGATGGTTTCTGACTTCTGTACTGCAAAAATACAAACCGATTTCTCCTATATTATATATAATATATATATATATATATATACAGGATGATTCACCAAGCATGCTCACAATTTCTTCAAAATTGCAGTCATTCAAAATCTGATTTTCGGAATTTTTAAATATACTTAAAGCTTCTATTCTCAAATTATTACGATCTTTTTGTGTTACATACGGAGTGTCCTGTGGAGATGCAAACTTCTGTTTTTCAAATGAGTACCCTTTTCTACAGTAAATAATTTAGCAAACATTTTTCAGAAAATATTGTCAAACCAAAATTGGAATGATCAGTTTAGAGTTATTCAACTTTGTGATTACAAATAGGATAATAGTAAATATTTTCATGATATAATGGTCTTGGAAAATATAGGGGTTATGGCGTTTTTAAAATTGTAATAACTGATATTAATCCATCAATATTTATAATTTTTAAAAACAGGAATTCTATTACGAATCTACTAGTTGAAGTATTGAATTAGGTAAGTACATCAACCATCTTCAAAAAAATAGCCACTAAATAATTTACAGTAAAAAGAGGAATTCTCATTTGAAAAACATAATTTTTTATCACCGCAGGAGAAAATATCAAACATTTTAAAATATGGTGTTTAATTATATTTAAAAATTCTAAAAATTAGAATTTGAATAAATAAATTATTAAAATAAAATTGGGAGCCAGTATGGTTGGGGAATCATTTCGTGTATACATAATATATTATTATATATATGTATAATGGAAATGTCGTGTCGTAATTTATTTTTATGCATGTGACAAGGGTGACCTTATAACTGATCCACGAAATTTAACATCATAGCAGCGCTAAACGGACATCCACTCGACTATTATTATTACGACTTACAAGTTATTATATATGCGCAAATAAATGTCAGTGTAGTAGTTTTTTTGTAACAGTTATCCGAATAAAACTTATACTTGATTATGAAAACTAATTTTAAAAACTACCCCTTAGCATATTTCAAATATTTGAGTTCATTAATATTACCATAAAATATTTTCCAATGAATAATATTGTATAATAAAATATATAATAATACATAATATATAAGCTACAGATAATATAATACTAATCAAACATAAAATAACGGTATAAAATATATATATATATTTTTTTTTTAATTAACCTTTGATAAAAAAAATCCACGACGAGTCTTGTCAGAAATAAAAACTATTGACTTCATAAATATAATCCAATTCATAATTAATTAATAATTACGAATAACAAAGTGTTCCAATACTACACGCTACAAAATAATAACTACCCTTTAAACCTGAAAATAATTATTTTTTTCCCTGGGGAGTTTGGGAATATTGTTCGTGAGGATAAGTCCCGTAAACCACCTTCCATCATCAACCATGTATATATACGCGTCTCGTCTAATCGACTGAAAACCAATAACAAAGATGTACACATTGCCCACCGAAGCGTTCACCGCAAGTTGGTTGTATGGTCAAGACGCCTGTTTTACATACTAAATTGCGTCCACAATACATAGTATCGTCTGACGATAAAAATCAATCAACGTCCAAGACCTATACATAGCGTTTACATAATATTATACGAGAGTACCTACTTACGCATGGTATACGGTATCGTGAGATGGTCGTTGAAATTTAGATGCGATTAAAGTCGTTTTTATCAATTCTTATTTTTTTTTATACTCCGTTATATTGTATTCGATAATAAATTCAGTTTACATCGGATAGCGAGCTAGAAACAAATACAAAAATATAAATTACGCCTTTGCATAATAATTCGGGACCTATATGTACACTGCACACATATAATATGCGAATAAATTCAAAACACCATTACTATTAAATTTATTACTTTTCGTCAAGTTATACATAATTAAACCATATAATATGATTCGGGACTATATGCGGGATGTATCGTCGGTTCCGGTTTGAGAAAAAAAAATATTATAAATAATTCATATTATTTATTATTATTCGAATTTATATTTTAAATAAAAAATTGAATTTGTAATAATTTGAAAATCGTTTCCTGTAGATTCGTTGGAAAATATTTGTACTGTTTTGCTAAAAATTCGAAACTAGTTTGATTTCTTTTTATAGTAAATATATGTTGTGGTTTGTATAAGAATATAATTCACAATCATTATTTATTTTATTAATTATTAGCATTTAATATTCCAATAATTGTAATGCATACCTAACTACACACTACGTAGGAAATTCCATGTATACCTTGACAAAACATTATAATAATATTTTGCAATTGTTGATGATATTAAAAAAAAAATATATGGTTTTACTTAACAGTTTTTTTTTTCACACTCATTTTAAATTAATTTATATAAATACATCTATAATTAAATACTTTGGTGATTATAAAACTTCACGATTTTTGTTCACCCTTTAAATGTTGAGCAGAGCATTAATGTATTTAATTTACAATGATGTGTATTTTTTTCTTTCTGTAAACATTTTTTGTAGCTAAATAATCCTTCGATTTTAAACTACACCATCTTTTCTGAAGGGAAAGTGTCATATTTGGTACTTTTAAGAGGTGAAATTTTAAAACTAACAGACGTTTTCAAAATCGTCGGGAAAAAAAACAAAAAATTAAGGAAACAAGGGGATTTTTACTCAAAACCTGCAGTTATCGACAAATTTGATTTAGTTTTTTTGTAGTAACTAAAAAACTAACAACTGTGCAAAGATATTATATCATTAATTTTAAATTTAACACCATCCATTACAGTGATCCACTTGTAACCTACTGTACAGCAGAGCGGTATCTACCTTTTTATATTATATTAATATAATATATGCAAGTATTCATATTTTGTTAGATTTTGTAGCTACTTATTATTATAATAAACTTGAATAACTTATATTGTTGAAGTGAAATTATTATTTAATAAATAAAATAAAATAATAAATACACAATTTTTGATAAACATTATTCGTCATTATGCAACGTACTGACAGTTTCAAAATCCGTACATACAGCATTTTAGTTGACTGCGTGTAGGATTAAATAAAATATCGACCAACTGTCGAGTTTTCATAAGGCTTTTGTGTATTAACTGTGAAATAATAATAGTATACATACCGCTTAAGCAAGTCAAAGGAACATTCTACAAGTGGCCGGGAACTTCTCACCCTAAAACTTTCTACATTCAAACATTTGACTCATAAATACCTGATGTGCATCGGAGCACAGGAGTATACGCATCGTATATCGAACAATAGTCAGAATTTAATATGAACCAATAAAGTAGCTGTTGTAAAAAAAAAACAGCAAACTGCATACCAATAGCTCTAAAATTAATAAAGCAAAATTCGATACTAATTATATTTAGTAATAATAACTATTCACAAATGTATACTGAATTAAGATTAAAAGTCAAATACCCAAGGGTCGAGGGGATGTTAGTAACGTGTATTAAATCCAGAAAACAGTCATAAAAGTGGGTCAAAGAGCCAATCGACCGGAGATCCTGTACAGGGACTGCGCAAATGCCCAAATGGTTTGTATAGTTTACAAAGCAGTGAGAAAATTATGTGACGTTTCTTTGTACGGCGTGCGACAGAGTTATGTCTGTTCACGAGTTTTATGTGCATAACTTTGCTAAGAACGCTGATAGTTTAAAAAAATCTCTCTGGGCTACACGAGAAAGTTGTGAACAGGAAATGCTAAGTGCTTTCACAGGTCCGCGCGACATGTTTTAAAGAGCGTATTTAGCGTATTCGTCGACTGGGGCGTATATACTCGTGGTCGACCACACACACACACACACACACACCGAGAAAATCGATTAAACAACTAAAGTCATACCTATAGCATAGGTCTTCTGCTGGTTCGTAACTTTTTTAAAAATAATTTACCTTTACTACGATAATTGTTATATTGTAGTATCCAGTGGTGTACACCTTTACCTATTATATTCTAAGACAATTAGTGGATAAAAAAGCATTCGTTTAGCCGGGGGAGGCCTCTGCAGACTGGCATATATTATTATTTTGCACTGATGTCAAAGTTCGAATATCGTTATAGTGCAGGCTTGACTGTAGAACCATGGCAGCTGGAATGAATATTATAGCCAACGAATCACGTGGCTTCATCGGAGGGTACTCTGTCAACTTCTTTCATCGATTGATTTTTATCTCTCGTAGGTATATATTATGTAATGTATAAACCTAATATACCTAAAACATAAAATATCCATGGTAGGATACTCGTTGGCTTAATATAGCTTAAAAACTGAGAAAACTTTACTGAATGGATCTGAATGATCTTTTTTTTTTTTATATTTCAACGGAACCGCGCCTATACTGCTATTACCACCACATTTTGATCCCATTATAAAACTATATACAATACACGAGTGTGGATTTATTTTTTTTACAAATCTCCACAGTCGTCTGTTGAATTCAAATGCATAAAAAATGCAACACGTACGCTTTAGATGGAACGAGCCATCCCTCCGTTGCTATGAGAACCAAATTTTTCGGAAAACCTGTATACGCTTATAATATTATATACAACTGCCAGGCTAGTGTGGTACATTCGGACCGTGTATTATATACTACACCCGGGGGGTCAATCGAAATAAATGAACACCACATTATTATTATATTTTTTTGGCCAAAAATGCGTTTGACAGTTAATTCTACGACCGCATCTGCGTGTATTGTTTATACATTATTATATAATAGTAAAATACAAACGCTGTGTACTTAGTCAGTTTACGTTTTCCACGAAGCAGAGAATTATATTTTTCGTTTATTTATTATACTTTTTCAGTTTTTTTTTATATTGGTATATGGTTTTGCGTTTTATATTTCCTTAAGGATTCCGGGATTGCAGATATTTACGTACAATGTACAATGTACATAGAATTAGTACCAGTCGGAATTGAGTATAACGATCGTTTCTTTTTCCTTGGTCTCTAGCTCTACATATACAGAGTGGTTACAATCTTATAAACGTCGCAAAAACGTCGAGGGTTACAAGTATACGCATGAGTAAACCGTATAAATGCTATTCATGTACGGATCTAATAAATTATGTCTTCGCGACTGAATTCGATGATTCTATGTGTATTGTCCTTGTCGTTAAAATTGCCAATAGTCGGTCGTGCCGGTTGTGGTATGGCCGTATAGGACAATGTATATTTCAACATCTATTTTCTCTGATGTTATAATGTATGGATATTATTAACACGAACATTATTTGTTAGATAATATATTATAAACTTTTAAATTAAGGAAGTTAATATAGTGAAGTATAATAGTTATTATAATATATCGATTGACAAATTGATGTACGTGCGTAACGTTATACGAAGTTTAACCATAAAGTGACGTTCACTAAGTCGACTGTCCAAAACTCTACTGAAATGAGATGGTGTCCTCTGAGTGATCGAATCATACTTCAGGAAGAGTTTCACCTCGCATGATGCTTTTCAAGTTGGATACTATACGAGTTAAGAATTTCATGTTTATGGTACCTATATATTCCCTTATAATAATTACAATGCAATTATAGTTTATAATTATAGTTGTTTGGCTTATTTCTTTCGAACTATAGATGATTTGTAAAATATCTGATTTTAAAAGCAATTGATTGCCATATTTATCAAGATTCAAGATTCGGTAAAAAACATTTACTTACAAAATATTTAAAGTACGTCATTTTTTCGACATAATATTATTCAAAAATTGCATAAATATCGGATACCAAATACATATATTTCCTGAAATACCAGATAAATACTATATAATATAACTAGGTTTTTTTTATGTTTATAGACATTATGTTTTTAATTTTAAATGTAAAACACATATATTATAGCTCTTTATAAAAAAAATAAATACTGTTTGTAGATTTAACTAAGTAACTATTTAATCTGGACCTTCAGATTCAATACTTATTATCCTAAGTACTTATATAAATATCAAAGAAAAAAATTCCACAAAATCACTATTTCTACGTAAGTACATTACTTTTATGCATTTTAAAAATCTCATATTGTTATGAAAGTATTAATAATATAGTTAAGTTATATATATTCCAGGTGTATGCAGATAGTTTTATTCTATATCATACAGCTGCTGCCAAATCTACAAAAGTTCTACTTTCATCATTGCAAGTAGGTACTCAACATTATTATTATGAACAATATTTCAATGCTTCAAAGCGTCAAATTCTTCAAAATATGACTGAAACGGATAATGGAAAATAGTTAACGATAGGTACATTGTGTCATTGTAGTATATTTAACTCACACCCAACTAAAAAAGCAGATCAATACACGAGAAAACTGATTAAGTATTATTAAACCGTTTGATGGTTTTTGACTATACTAAAATTAATCATTGAATTAACAATTATTTGAAATAAGTAATCACTTAATCGTTTATCATAGGAAAATATTAAGCGGATACGCATATTGTTGTATTTATCGCGGACACCGTATGCCATATTATACTATAGGCATTATTTTTTTATAGACTTTATTTTTTTCGGACTAAATATATCGCGTGGACAACAACGTCGTAATATTTGAACACAAAACGTCTGAGAGAAACCTATAATTTACTGTGTGTACCGTAAAACCGTTTGGTTGCGTTTTGATATTTGATTATAGATACATACATATTTTGTATAATAGTACTTATCGAAAGCTATTCGTCGTAAATTATCTGTACCCCAATATTCCGAGATTAAATTATCAAAATTAGTAGTATCTATATAATATACTACGTATACAGGTACCCAACATAATACTATTCCGTTAGCCTTGTGAGTAGTGTGGGTCGTGGATGGTGGTGTTCTGTGGAGGTGTATAGTTACCAGAAGGGGAGGGCGGTGTTTCCAGTTTTACGACGTTCGAATGGTTTTACGTCGGTGTCAATGTAAAACGGGCTTTGCGGGTAATCATTATTATTATTATTATTGTAATAAGACTATAAACCTCGTTTATTAGACTAAAATGCATGATATATACGGTGGTAGTACTAGAATACATTTGTGTTGTGAAATGGAAACATCCACAGTTAACACAATAATATTATATTATATAAATTATTATTTATTACAAAAAACGTGCAGACCATATAATAACATTGTAGTGTCACCACACATAGTTCGCGAAGTTAATAATTATTCTACTAAAGTTGTCCATAAAATGACATATAATAATAAAATATTTCGTTAGTAATTTAATTTGTTTGTTATTAACTGTAGTTGTAATATAAAACGACCTTCGAGTAGGAAATGCGTTTAATTCATCTCCAGACGGGTGTACCACTTAAAATTTATTATTATTGTTTTTTTTCCTCCAAAGAATGCCATGTCGATTCTGTCGTCAAAACTTAATAGAAAAAAAAATCAATAAAATTCACACACACAAATATATATTATTATATTAAAATCATAAAACCCGAAAATCCACAAAATATTTACTTTTATTCAAGCAAATACTTATCTCGGCAACGACGTTGCCAACAATCACCATCAGTGATGACACAGAATGAACCAAGATATCCGTTAGTGAATTTTCCTTTTATAGAATTCTCGCACGATGTTCGTAAGTCTTAGGGCATGTCAAGATTTAGTATTTTCACTATTAATTTTTATTATTTTTAGTAAAGTACATACTTGAATAAAAGTAAATTATTTGAGGATTTTTGGTTTTATTATTTTAATGTATATAAATATAAATATATTATACGTATAAATAAGTACCTAGGTAGTATAATATAATTGTGTGTACTCTTATATAGTCTTATGTATTTAATTTCTTTTTTACTTGATACTTTGATGTTTTTTTTCTATATATCTTTTTTTATTTTGTTGTTGTTATACGTAATTGTAACACGGTATATTTTATTATGATTTTCGTGAAATTTAACATCGAATTGTTATTATTATTTTTTGTTGTATCTTCGTCTAAACAAGATCGCAGATTACCTATAAATATCACACACGTGTATCTTTCAGTATTTCACTCTTGATACATTCAATAACATAAATAAATCGAGTATTCAGTAACTGTATCATTATTCATTACACAAGCTATTTAATCGCCCGAAAATGTTGGTATCAATGTCAAAATATTATTGTGTAAACATTTTATGTATTCGATGAAAATAATGTTGTCTACCAAATATAGAGAATGGACGTCATTTGTAAAGACGATAACTTATTGCAATATATTACTGTACGTCACAAAATTTAAAAATGAAAATATTCACGAAAAATCACGAAATAAACAAAAATACACCAAACAAATAAATCATGAGCATGTGCAAAATGTATAAAGTTAAAGTATACACCACAAAATCGTAAAATCAAAATGTTATATATTTTTACTAGTGGAGTATAATTTTTCAAAAATACAAATGAATAAATACCTTTTAAAAATGTTACATGTCTATTTTAAATTCCAAACACGTTGAACAAGTATTCTTTATATGTGAGCCAGTTTGTGAAAATGACAATGACAGTGAACAAAAATAAAAATGTCGAGTTAAAGTTTGAAAAAAACTTTTTCTTTGTATACAATTACAATAATACTTAATGCGAATAAATGTGAAAAAGATACTTTAAAGAGTATATTTTTGTCAAACAAATCGGATAACCTAAACATTTAACCAAAAATCAATATTTTATTTCTCCGTGCTACACCAATAATAGATTTTATGGTAGGTATAGTTAATATAAACCCATTATAATAGTTATTTATTTCTGTTTTTATATGTTTTGATTCTATTTTACGATAAAGTATTTTTTATATACATTGTAATTATTTGTAGTAAATTTAAGAATCACAAGTGGCTTGGCGTGGCCCGTTGACTGCTCCCACACTGCAATTGAGAGTAAGTAACGTCCGAAGCTACTATCTCCCGGATGGGTGACCACCCGGGTTAGTAATAGTTAAAACCTTGTCACACATACACTTGTTGTTTTCCTACCGTAATAACCGTAACAACACCTCACCGTACAAAACTTACCAACCACAGTTCATAACCCCTACAACATCTATAGTCGCCGGGCTTAGGTTCAATTAAAAAAAAAATAATAATAATAATCAGAAATGTGTATTTTCCTTAGTAGTTGTCGTAACAAAGAACTCATACAATCCTAATACATAACTATATCTGGAAAATAGCGAGTAATTTGTATATATGTATAATATACTGTACACCATTGTATTCTTATTATAAAAATAATGATTAAATAAAACACGTTTGTCAAACAATCCCTTTGTCAGATAATTTTGTGTCGATTTAGTATTTTAACACGTTAACAATGATAAATAACAAACAAGGCGACAATTTCAATAATAATGAACGCTTACAGCAATTTCGTAGATACATTTCGCCATATTATAATAATATAATACTGTGCCATAAACTACTGGGTAGGTACTTTGTGTTTTCGTATCTCTTTGATTTCTTCACTACCATATTATTATTATTATTATAGTTTCTTTTTGGTTTTTACTCTGAACAGAACATTCCTTTGGTTGAGACAGCGTCTACGTGTAGAACATAAATGACAATATCATATATAACATATTGCTATCAGCACTCGTATTCGTATATGATATACTAATGGGGCTTAAAAAAGGAAGAAAGAAATTCACATACTATACTTTTTATCGACACTTGTAGTATGCATTGTTCTCAGTCTTTATATTTTTTTTATATTCTTGAGTGCAATTATTATTGTTGCACCGATTACAGTTTTTCGGAGCAGTGGCTACAGGCCGGTTTTCGTCACCGTTTTCGAACATAAAGCTTAAAACGAAATAATATAATATAACAGTAGTCGGCGGATAACAGACGACGGAAGACCCGCGGGCTGCAATACTTTTTTTTTACAAATTGCTCGGTCGAAAAACACTAACGGTTTACGACAATGGAACATTTCATTATAATTTGTCGGTGAACACGAATGCGACGGAAAAATAAAATAAGATAAAAACCCGCCCAGTATTTATAAACTTTGCAGGACAATTACAGCAAAACTTAAATCTGTGCACCACGTATATATATATCTTAAATGTTGAAGTAGCTACTTACGTTTTATTATTTTTATATTTGTAATAATTGAAATTTGCCCAAAAGGAATTAAATATTACTGCGAGACGTAGTCAAAAAGCGTGTACAAAATTGGCATGTGATAATAATAATTTTGCGAAGACGCCTCGCGTAACAATTCGTTAGATCAGGGTGTAAGTTATTATACAATGCCTGGGGTTATTAAGATGTAAGTACCTACCTTTAATATTTTATATTTAAGCAAGACCATCAGTATTTTTTCAGTTTATTATGTTTTTTTATACAAATTGTATAAGCAGCTAGTCCTTATTATTATCATATTAATTGTGAAGGTTCATTTGAATAATAATTTGGCAATTCTTATTTTGTTTCATCCCATACAGAATATTTACTATAGTTGCGAAAACGTTTTTAGTTTGAGTGAAAACCGTTCTGTGGTTGCAGTGGATACCCCAAATATCTTTATTTTTCATTTTTTCACATATTATTTATAATATAATAAACACAATATTTTAACGTGGTCCACAGCAGTTGCAAGTACAAACTACCCCAGCGTGGTACTGCCGACGCTCGTTCCTATCAATCGCAATTTCAAGACCAAAAATTCGTGTCTCAAAAATCAACTGACTTTAGCCCCTCGCCACAATACCAAATTATTTGAAATAATTAATTGATGTTATAAAAAAAATCGGCTGATGAAGATTCAAATTCTAACATGTAAAAAAAATTTAACATTAATTAAAATAGTACACAAAATTATAAAATTGTTTAGTTTATAAAATGTATAATTGATTTTTATATGTTAGAATCTGAATTTTCATAAGCCGATTTTTTTAAAACATAATTTATTTATTTCAAATCATTTGGTGTTGGTGGCTGAGGCGCTAAAGTTAGTTGATTTTTTTGACACCACTTCCCCCCTCCGAGTAGGGCTAAGAATCATCTGATTTTTATATGGCATTCAGCAGGCCTGATTCTATTAGTTATAAGAACTTAAAGGAAGCTAAGATGGGTGTGGTAAAACCGACAGTAGCTCCTAGACTGTACAGTATACACTATACACCAATATTTTAAGACAAATTGCATATTATAAAGGCTCACCATTAAAAATGGAATAAAAAAAAAAACCTATTTAAAGAATCTCTAGAAAATAGAATAAAAGCAATATCGAATGGAAAGAGAACGCGTTTTAACAAAAAAAAATCACTTTTATCACTTGAGGTAAGTGATACATAACCTAACCTAACCTATACCTAACCTATACATAGTAAATAATTTATAATAAGATATTATATTTTATTGTTCTACAATATATTTGCATATATTGATAATATATTGAAATTATTTTAGACCGACACGACGAATGACAACGTATGACAGTTACCCCGACGAAAACATAATGGTGTAATATATACACACACGCAGTGCTCGTCAAACTATAATATACTGTTATGACAGCATCTGTTTTACGGACGAACGATGGCGGCTAACTTAAACGCAATGATTATTATTATTATTATTATTATTATTATTATTATTATTATTATTATTACTACTATACTATACTACTATTATTAGTTTATTACTTTCGGTTCATTCGATAATAACTAACGGGAGCGCATGTCTCTGAATCCGTCAGATCGGAAAGACAGATTCGTCGTAAATTACCAACAAACGATATTCACTCCGGATATCCTCCAAAATAATATAATATATTAATATATTATATTATACAGTATTATCGGAATGCTTGCATTTCTTGTCATTATCTCTTTTCGAATATTGTTCCAATATATGGAATATTTCGCTCAAACAATAATAATTACCAATAATTATATTATTTCACCAGTGACTATAATAATGTGTACATATATAATTACTATAATTAATAGATCTTTAGAACTTCACAGTAGCTGTGTGCTGCTATCATGGTTCTACGCTCACGAAACGTTTGTGCACATATTTTGCTGAGCAATCGCACCCTCGGATATTATAGTAAACGAGGTTGGTATAACGAGTTGCACGAGAAATTAAAAAAACTATCGAAGGCAGTTGTTACTGCGCTGTTTTAAATAAAAGGTTTAACAAAACAAAGGACTTAAAGTTGACCGTTTGTAGATGGAATACAGAATTACAATTAGTTTAAGAGTAAGTTTACTTTCTGAAATTGTATCCATAAAAATTCTGATAGTTGCAGCCCACCATACTTCTCAGTTATATTGAAACCATAATAATTAGGTTGAATCAAAATCGTCCTTGAAGCGATCCTCGAATGTTCTATAATTTCGGCGTAACAAGTCAAGGATAAAAAATCCTTAATTTTAGTTTCGCTGTATTGTTAATAACCATATGTCCGCATGTTGTTGCTAAACGATGGAAAAACAAAACGAGTTTCTTGCATTTTTGGCAACTCTCCCGGACCTTTTTTTTACACGAATAAGATCGTTTCGCCATGTACAACCGGCAGAGGAAAACAATATCATAAAAACTCAATAATATTATTTTTATACAGTTTTCCATTTCGCAATAATATATAACAATATACAGTATAAATATTGTATCTGACGTTGTTAACTGTATATACTACTTGTATACATATTATACATGTATATTGTATAATAATAATACATATTATTATTAAATCGAAGATTTAATCTGTAGAGTACGGCAAAAAAAATATATGAAATATCATAACATGAAAATCCCATGGATTTAAAAATTCTTTGTTATTTTTAAAAATATAAAGTTATTGAGAAAAACATCGTATACCTATACTATTATAATAATATAATTGTATGCTTAGATAGAATGAAAAAAACGAAAATAAAATGCAATATTAATATAGGTAAATTTACCTATTTTTTTTTATCTACTTGCGTAGTTGCTTTGCATCATTGGATATTTTTTATGCTAGTATTATTTTTTAGGTATTATTATATTTTAAAATTGTATGCACATGTGATACAATGACTGAAGTAGTCGAGTCTAGCAAATTATAGTTGAATACAATAATATATAATTTCGTAATTTATTCATTATTTCCAATCATACAGCCTTTTGGTTAAATTGTTTAGAGTATTGTAATGTACCTACATGTGAAGTTTATTGTATATAATATGTGTGATGTCTTTACAAAGTTACACTTTTTGAAAGCAATCTCGACGTTTAAAAGAAAAAAATCATTTCACCAATATCACGTAGGTAGTACGATATATTATATGATAAATAAACAAGCCCATGTCAGTGTATGACATTTTATTGTTCTTTGAAGATATTTATTTTATAGTTGTTTTTCGTGTCCGAAATACATTTCTCAGATCAATCATTAATTATACCCTGTCCAACCTGCAATCTCCGTGCTCTTTGACACCCCTCAAGTCACAGTCACCCACGTGACCCATCGTTGATAACCTCGGACGTGACTGATTACTTGACAATTTACACTACCACCCCTTTACACGAAGTTATCCATACCGTAACGAACGTATATAGTAGGTACAATATAACGAAATGTAGGACGTACTGAAAAGAGATGGACAAATAAATAACAATAAACGTCATTCAGCAGACGTATATTAGACTATATTGTTATTATATTATATTTATATTGTTTTATATTTCCAAAGCTCCAGTCATAATATTGACATTGTTGTCGAGACAACTGTCGTCTGAGCGATTTATTTAAACTGTATAATATTGATTCTGCAGTATAATATTATACGGGAAGAGAATCATATTTTATGGTTTATATATTTTTTATGTTTTATATATAAAAAGCATTTTTATTATTAAAAAAATATATATACAGTGGTGACCTCACGTGTAATTTAGGGGGTGCGCAACGGCTGCTACGATGATGCATTATACATATATACATAGTTACTTCGCGGTAACGTTTGCGGTATTATTCGCTCTCCGCGACGGGATGAGTTTCGACTTTCACAACGACGCCCCACCGCTTAGATCTTAATTGGCGAGTAAAAAAAAAGTTCTTCGGTACTTTGAAAGTAATTATGGGTGGCGATGACCTTTGTACGAAAATATTTCGACCACAATTAGGGTCTGTAAAGTTTCTGGCCACCACTAGTACCACCACAGTCCCTATTTCTTTTGAACCGACTCATTATCATCGTGTTATAGTTAACAGTGTCGTCTTTGTGAATTTTAACATACTCTACACCGTGAATAAGGCTTAAATAAAAATAATAATCTGTGTGGGTAATACAAACAATTAATAAATAATGAACGCTACAGGCAAGTGAATTCACGAAGTAGAAACAGGATTCGAAGGGATGATAAACATATATTAAAGTGCATATCTTACAAATTAGTAATTACAGTTTATGATTTTATAATAGTACCTAACGAAAATAAAAGCTCAACTTGACAAAAATCAATCTTTGTATTACCATACCATGGTAAGTGGTACGTCGAACGTAGGTAGGTATATATTATAATTTATAATATTATGTTTAAACGAATCCGTTTCAGATACTGAACATAACATTTCCAAGAAACTTCTTCAATTTATAAATACGACAGTTCCGAGCAAATATTTTACATTTTATACTTCTATAGCATATTATAATATACCTACCTACATTATATTATAATATATTCAATTCACGAAATAGGAATCGAAGATATGGTAATAATATATTAAAGTGTATATTTTACAGATTATAGTTTAAGATTTAATAGTATCGAAAAAAAAGCTCAACTTGATAAAAATCAAATGTTGTATTACTACCACGGAGTGTGGTACGTTTAACATAATATTTTTATAACGTCATTTTGTTAAGACGAATTGGTTTGAAATTCTGAATGCAATATTTTCAGAAATCATCTTCAGTTTATAAATACTACAGTTCTGAGAAAATACTTTTTACTTTTATATTTTAAATAACTATGAATTACACAATATATTATATAATGTTATTATAAGTGCATGACATTATACTGATAACTTATAATATGATGCAAAAGTGCAATTTTATATATACACTTTAACGATTATATTTTAATTTAAGTCCTCGATTTAATATAGGTCATAATAATTTAATTTTTTTCGTGAAGCGGAATTATATGTTGTCACTTATCACTATATTATTATGTTTTGTTGAGTTAAATCAAAAATGTATTTTAATATGCGATATTCTAGCAATATTTATTTTCACAGTGTTAGCTAAGTACTAAATATAAAATAAAACTGCGTGTCAAAGAAAGATAATTCTTTTAAATCAATGTTTTAGAAAATTGTGTTTTATTTCATTATAAAAAGTATAACAATATTTATATTTACTAGGAATATGAATTTTTTGTTATAACAAAATATGCATTAGCGTTAAAATGCTTATTTCTCGATCTACAAAATAATTAAGTAACTTCCATTATAAAATACATGAAATATTATTATTTACTATATTCACATGTAAACATTTAATAATATAATATGATATATAACTATACAATAGCAAAAAATAATGTCTAATTCAGCCGTGAAATTATTCAAAACGTTTCTAACAATGTATTTTTATAATTGCGTTTTATATTATAATTCATTAATAAACGTATAGTGTACGATATAATGTGTATATAAATATTATATAATAGGTACATTTTTAATTTAGTATTAAAAAAAAAATGAATTTAATTAACATCATAATCAAGTTTGCTCGTTTGGAAAACAGTTACGGGGCGAATTTCAAGTTTTGTTGTGAAAACGTTTCACAAAAATAATAGTATTATTTAAGAGTTAATGGTGGCAGTTAATATATTGCTCTTTAGTAGAAAGGGTAGGTACGCAATCCGAAAATTATGAGCAGGAAAATAACAATTGTAGACGCTTTTTGTTTTTAGCCAGCGATCGCTTTTCATTATTTTATTTTTTTCGCCAGAATGAGCGTTTTTCCTATTATTATTTTTCGTGAATTATACATTCCCTGAAAAGCTTTCGCTCAAAATTTATTTTCCTGGTTTTTGTAGGTAGTTATTATACGTGTATACCATTGGTTTGTGAGTGGTTGGTCACAGCGGCATTGTACTATGTGCAATCATTTATTCTCGTTTTTGAATAAATTATAGTTCACAATGTTTATGACATTTAAAAAAAAAAAAATAATAATAGAATTCAAGAAAAGTTTTCAAAAGTTGCTCAATAGAGATGTCTTACCTTAAAAGATAATAAACTAATGACATTCTGGGTATAGCTATGTGCGCGTTCCGTCCACCTCTGTGCAAATCGGTCAGAGTTGTTTCAAAATTATACATATTTTTTCAACAAGAATTGGAGTAGTTGATAAGTTATGCTAAGAGTAAGTCGGTTTACCATTTTTTTTTTTCAATTATTTGATTCACAAACTACGACCATTGCCTCGAACTACTTAATTTACTGATATCGTATAAAGTAAAATAGATGAATTTCAAACGCTTGAAAATAAAAACTCTGTTCAACTGATGCAGGTGTATATTTAGTTTAAGTTTTAAACTGGCCAGACACAATTACATAATTCATTAACATAATATTATATACAAAATATAAATGAAATATTCAACAATATCACAACAAACTGAAAACTTGATGCAATTTATAGTGACCCATATTATGATAAATAATTCAATACAATATAAAGATATAATAATATAATATAATAAATTACTTAGTTATATCTATAATCTATGTATTATTAAGTATGAAGTTACAATAAGTTTTAAATGAGTAAAAATTTAATGAGATGAACAAATCAATTTTAATCCAATTTATATTTTATAGTTTTTATCATTCTATTGATTTCATTCATTAAATTTTCAATGCTTAGATAAAATGTATTTTCAGCCGAGTACCTTCTGTGATTATGAGAATGAAAGGAAAAATGATTTAAGAATTCAGGACAGTCAATATTGTCAATAAAAGCTTAGCTATACGAAATGTACAAACCTAATAGCAAACGATGTTGTTCTAGTATATTGAGGTTAAGAGTATAAACATAATAGTATAGATTGCGAAGAATACGGTTCCGTGGAAATCGAAACTAAAGAAAACTTACGATTTTTTTCTAATTTTCATATTTTGAGTACTGATTGGGTTTTATAGTTTGGTAGCATGTTATTGAATCATAATTCATATTCACAAATAGATCGTATCTTCATAGCTCAATGTAAAGATTTTAAACCATTTTTATCAGTAAAATCTGTGTAATTTCGAATAATAAAACATAAGATTTTGTTTTATCTGTTATAAGTTATAAGTTTATAACAATGTCGTTAATATATTATGTAGTAATGATTTAGTTTGACGACACTGTGGCGACGGTTCGTTTACGGTTGAATTTAAATTTATAATCTTGATATCCGAAACTAAGGACCCTATAAAAAATAATCTAAGCCATTGCTAGAGTAGAGAAATAATTTCGTTGTGCGGCCACTGTGGTAGTTTATTATGGTATACTTTTATAGTATTTCGGTTTTCAAAACGAACGGCTTAGTATGGCGAAAAAGTGGACATCCGCGTCAGCGATTCGGCTGGCGGCGGCGTTTCTACCTAAAATATTACACCATATTATTATTATTATTATTATTATACACACGATTTTAACTCGCGGTGTACGATGTATATAGGTAGTCGCGGTCTGAAAAATTCCCAAAGCAATTTCGTCCTCAGTAATTGATACCTCCCGAAGAACAATACACGACTATATAATATCATTATAACAACATTATATACGTGAGCGTCATTCATAGTATTATAATATTGTCTCGGCGCCAATACGCGGTGTCTCGGGGGCTCATTGTTCGCAACCACCTCCACCATAATATACGCAACGGTGTTATACTCCGCACACTCGCTCCCATATGAATCACGCTATAGTCGATAGTCATAATAGTAATAATAATAATGATGATGATGATTATGGTGATTTAATATAGTAATAATATGTCGACGGTGGCTCATGTATGTACGGTGTTTATTCGCGAACAACTCGTAGGCGTAACCATCCGAGCGCACGTCGTCGTGTACCATCGACTCTACGCAGTGGAGTAAATGTACATTGCGGATGGACGTAATATGAACGATAATAATATAATATGGTATAAATTATGAAAATCGAGGAAAACTTTTAGGACGAAAGATTAGCGCAGTTTAAAACCCGGTGGAGAGAACAATGTATAAACAGTACAATATAATATTAAAATAACGATACAGCCGCCGCTGAACGTATATTACTAGTATTATAATTATAGGCGTATACGATTATACTATACGAACAAGACGTACAATATTGCATTATTGTAAAACCGAAGTGTTATCGGACTTCAATTATTATGAAAACAGCCAACAGCATGATATTGCTTACACGCAATAATTAAAAATATGTAGAGGTGGACGACTGTGTGATTACCCGCTAAGATTAAATCGCTGAAGTTGTTTGGACGGGTGTCGTGCCATAAGTGTATAAAGCTGAAATATTCGTTGTAATAATGTTTATAATGTGTCGAAATTGTTCACGGTTTTCGGACGTACGTGATGGAAAACATAATAAATAATTGCGAGTAAAATGCATCGTAAGTATGAATAGTTTAGATTTTGAAACATGGGATCGCTTTACACGGCGTGCACATACACACACACACACACATATCGTTATTTCGTACATTATATCGTCTGCAGTATTCAACTGAAAACTGTAAGTATTTTCGATAAAAAAGAGCGTCGTAAAACGTTGCTAACAATTCGATAAATCTTGTCTTTTGAACTTACAAATGACGTCTTTCATTTTTTATTTATTACTATTATTTTTTTTTTCAAAAATATTCCGCATGCATAAAATGACGTCGGGGTAAAATCTCTAAACGGAATCGTCTGACATTTCTTAAGCCATTCGCTTGTTAAATCGTCTTAATTATTTCCTGTCCTTACACGATAATAATATAACAACAATGGTAATACGCTGTAGTTGTTCGTAAAAATCCGGTGGAATTTTTTGTCATCCTCTTGTTTTTTTTTGCCGAGGGTTGAGGAGAATAAAATATCATATACTTTTACACCACCACGATGAAAATTATAATATTATTATTATTATAGAATACGTGCATAAACTTTCGGTAATATGATATCACCGCCATCCACACGCGCGCCAACCTGCACGGGTCTAGGTCGAAGCTCTCTTTTACGTATTTGTGCACACGATAAAATTTTATGGTTGTGGCAGCGACGAGAATTGTGTGGTGAAGGGCCACGAGATTGTAAATATCGTGCAAGACAGAAACTGAAAAACGAAACGAACTTGCCCATAGATAATATCATAGTGTCATAAACATATCTGGCGGGGAAGGATATAAGGCGACCAAAAACAAAAAAAAACAACCCTCTCCGCCGTATTTGCATTCCGATAAAATACATTCGAAGTCGTGTCGCGTTGGTGTGTCGGTATTGGTCGGTGGCGGTAACGATGGGTTCGTCGTCCAGAATATTCTCTTGTTTTAATTTTTTGGGGGTGGGGGGGTACACACTTACTACAAAACGATGTGCCGGTATTTAAACGATGGTTTCGTTTTACATGCATAACGGCACCTGATGTGCATGATAATGCGTATATCGGAGGGTAGTAGAGATAAAGAATGGACAGAATGGTTCGGGGGGCTCAGGGTGCGAATATTATTATTGAGTGGGAAAATCGTATTTCTCCGAGTTTCGGATCATGGTGCACAACATAATATATAATATGTGTACAACGGCACAAAAAATATTATTACAAACACACACAAACAAACAACACACACTCACGCAAGCTATAGTATTTGTGTATTTGTGTATATGCGCGTATAATAATAGGAAGACCCTGCAGAGAGAACCTGAGTTATTGCGTCCCAAAGCGTAAAACCGTCACGATAAATCTGTCAGTCTCCGACGCTATTATTTTACACATTATCCGTCTTGGCGGCGCTGCGAGGTGCGTACGTGATTTAAATGTTCCAAACGGTTTCCGCCGACCCCTCCGACACCATCATCCTCCTTCTCGCCGAACCACACAGTTGCGTCACCCTCGCCCAACCCTAAAAAGCACGACGACCGCCGTTGCACGATAAAAGCGTCTTTATTATACGAATTTTCTTTTGTCACACGAGAATAAAAACCAATAGGTACAGAGTTCGAAAATAATTATTTAAAACTGTACCTATCTCTTGCTAAACGTATAAATATATAATATACACTATATATCGACCACTGTCGCCGAATTATCCAATTACGTGCTCCAAATCGACATTTCTTGTTTCCGTTGTGTGAACGCGTAAAACTTTATAATATAATATACAATTTTTATACCTTCGAGTACCTAAGTGAAACATAAAAAACGGTGGTGTAATAAGAACGGTTAATGAATAAAAGAGAACTTTTACATTCTGAAATAAATGAACACGTATGTCCAATGCTAAATGATCGAGACTGAAAAAAATTAACCGCATAGAAACTTCGAGATAGCGGGGCTTTACTGTAACAGGTTTAAATATTAGCAGTAATAATATAATATTATGAGAGTTATTAAAATATTGTACATTGACACATTGTATCGAGATATACTATCAACAATCACCTAATAGGAATTGACTCGTTAAAATGTCTATCATACTATCCACTATCCAGGATAACCGATATATTATAATTATAGGTATATATTACAGAGCAAAAGTCGAAATCGGCCAGACCTCAAAAATGCACATCAGACATCTCCCTTAGGACATTTCTTCGCTAATAATGATACAATATTGTTACTTAGGTACATTTTAATATTTGGATTCCAGCACATAATAACAAATTATTGTAATAAAATCGTAGGTATTATAATATTCATCATTATAATAGCGAATTTATTTCTGTATGATATTTTATTTCCTTAAATGTTCGATACCTGTCCAGTACCTAATTTATACTGAATAGGAGCTTATAATAATGTTGAACAGAATTTTTTACAACGCCAATAATATAATACAATTTATTATATTTGTACAATGTAAAATAATATTAATTTTTAAGTTATATCAACATTTAAAGTAATTGTTATATGAGCGATCTCGATTTAAAAATAAAATATTATAATACTAAGGTTGTAAAAGTTAATTATATTATAATGTTTCAAATATTTATTATAACTCACTTTATTTTCAGATTAAAGAAAAGTTTTTTTTAACAAATATATATATATTTAAATTTAATTAAAATTATATTACATTTTATTATGTTACACACAAAATAATATCAAAGGTTTCTGTACATTGATACATTGTATTATGTTATCCATTGACCATTATGAAAGCATTATATTGTAACAATATACTTACTGTATGATAAAACATCTCTGTGAACTTCAAGTAGTATGTATTTAAAATAATAATGTTAATAATGCTATATTGTTATAAGTACGCAATTAAATGCAAGAATACCATATCAGATATCAAAAATTAAAATTTTAGCTGTTTTATTACGAGCATGGTATTAGAAACAATAGTAATATTAAGTTCTTTTACTCAGTGTTTTTTCTAATTTCTAGTATGTGCGTAGAATTGTTGGTACTTACCTAATGGAAATTCGAAGTGATCTTTTTCAGCCTTTTTATGATTTCGTAACGAATAAAAGTATAAATTACATAAGAACATTATGACATTTTTTTATAATAACTAAATAAGTAATTTTTTTATTTTTCAATTCCTATTTTCCAAAATATTTAGTAAATAATTGCCTATGTTGAACTTTGATGATAAATCATTATTATTGTAATATTATAAGACAAGTGTTAATACTATTTTGCTATTTATAATAAATTATTAAATACAATAGTAATTTTTTTATCGGTGAAAAATAATATAAATTATAAATAAATACGGTCAAAATCCTAAGGATATGCATATAAAAAGTGTATAAAGATATATGTTGAGGCTTGGCAAGGTGCTATCAGTCACGCAATGTGACTGAGAGTAAGTAACGTCCGCTGCTATTAGTTCCCGGATGGGTGATCACCAGGGTTAGTAGTAACAAAAAACTTGCCATACATACACGTGTTGCTTACCTACCGTAACAACCGTACCACCGTATGAACCCTACCAGCATAACCAACCATAGTCCATAGTCCCTAATAGCTAACGGCCATAGTTGCCGGGCTCAAGTTAAAAAAAAAAAGAAAGATATATATGTATTAAATAGTAACTAAAAACAGTTAATTGAAGAATGATAAACAAATTTTATAAAAATATATAATATTCGTGCAATATAGTTGGACTTTGGTTGCTATGATAACATTTTGATTAAGGTTGAATGGTTTAAGTAGGTATCGGTCATCAATGTTTGAAAAATAATTAATTTAATAAATTACAATAATTGTATTGTAGATAATCTTAAACAAAACAGAATAATACATTTTTTGAAGAGACTTATACCTAATTACCATGAATTGGATATGAATGTATGATACGATGTATACATGAACATTTTCAGAGTAGTTTAACTTGGAATAAAGCCAACGATGTAGTTACTGGCTCATTACAAAAGAATAAAGAAGTGAAACATCTAAAAGTAAAGTTTTTTGAATAAAACTTCACTTATTATTCATTATCTTTGTATACAAAGTATATATAGGTACTTTTATTTTATTCATCACGGAGAATTAAGAAATTGTATATGTACCGCAGTTTATATCGAATACAATTAATAAAATAACCTCCATATACAATAAATTTGTGTATGGCAATATATTGTTAGTTTTATAACTTTTCGAAGTGACGAAAAAAGAGTTTTTATATATTTTTTTTTTTAAAAAAATCGGGTAAGTGGATGTCGCTCTGCTGCACAGTAGGTTACAAGTGGGTCATTGTATAATGGATTGTATTAAACTTGAATTCAATGATATATTATCATTGTATAAGAAAAACGATTCTGAGCGGAGACGGTTTGTCAGTCTGGATATTTGATATTTTATTAGTTATTATATCATGTAAGTTGAATTAATATAATATTATTATTTTTTATTCGTTTCTATAGTAATAAACAAAGTGTTAGAAATTAAAATCAAATTTTTAGTGGTTTTTCGTAATTTTTCGATGGTTTTTACCGTGGCATTAAATGACGTCTCTAAAGTACCACCTTGATCCAATTTGCTAAAAGATAAGGTACTATATTATGTTGAAATCGAAGAACTCCTTCTGGTAGACATTTTGTATACAGGATATAAAAGAAAAAAAATAAACACCATTGTAAAACCACTAGCTTGCTCGTTCCGCTCAGAATCTAAAATGTCATCTGTGAAATTAGCATGCAAGCTTAATGATGTTCGAAAGCTTTGGGAGATTTCTAAATTTTTTTGTCAACTACCTATGTACTAAATAAATTAAATAGCCAGTATAGGTACGACAAAATAAATCAAGATTAAAGTGTGCATAGTAATTAATAACTAAAAGAAAAATACAAATCATTGAGTTTTACTTCCATAATAAGGACACTAATTTCCACCACAATATAATATTAAATGCTTTTGTGTAATGTCATAATATCAGGAAAAGAAAGTCACAGTTTAGTTGTATTAAGTCATAATATGTCAAATCTTCACACCGAGATACGCTTCATACAGAATGATCCACCAAATATGAGCACGCCTTGCTTTTCTAAAAAAACATTGACGAATCAGATTCAACATTTTGAAGAATAGTTTTTGAGTTATTAATTTAGTTTACTAAGTATAATAGGTCCATGATAATGGGCTTGTGAAATAGGGGGGTTATGGTGTTGGATACATTTTAGTGATCAATACAAATTTATCAACAATTAATCATTTTTTAAAAATATGGTCCAAGTATAAAAAAATACTATATAAAATATTACATATATTTTATATTAATGTAAAAAAATTTTTAGGGAATATTATTCTTAGTATTTTCATATTAATAACTTTAAAACTATCAGTTTGAATTTTAAATTAGGTTCTTACGGCAAATGTTCATATTCAAAAAATATTATAAAAATTGTAATATTATAAATTAACGGTAAAAAAGGATGTTCTCACTTGAAATACAGAAGTTTGTATGGAAACAGGACATTCCTATTTAGTATAAAAAAAAAATCAATAATTAAAATAATGTTCTTTGAGTATATTTTAAAATTCCGAAATTTATAATTTGAATAGATTAATAATTATGGGAAAAAATGCATGCTTGGTGAACACTCTGTATATCCCTAACACCTTATTATTCCAAATTTACGATTTATAAATATGAATGAAAACAATTTTTTAATTTAAAAATTCGTAGGTTTTTCTCAAATATGAAACAATTTATCCCAGTTTTTCGAAAATATTGTAGGTAAAAATAATTTATATATTGTAGGATGTAAATTATTATTGTATAACGCTATTAAAAAGACACTTTGAAAATGTTGTTTTCTTTAGTTTCTTAAAATGTATGTTATAGTTCTAAATTTCTAATATCACTTTACAATCGTAAATATTATATTATTATATTATATTATATTTATTATATAATTTCTTTTAATTCTCAGTAGGTACCAATGTGCACGATTAAAAAATACCTTCCGCTATAACACATAAGTCAGCTAATTGATGTTTGGCCCAGTCTGGTAAACACCTCATAGATATATCACTGCTGTCGTGTATTATTTGAAGAATTATTGTTCTTGACCGTTACAATGATGTATGACTAGTTAATTTGTTTTTAAAAGTTTTGGGTTAGACGAATGGCTTATTGATTGGTTTGTCACACACACAATGGCTTACATTTAACTATTTTACAAGGCCTACAAAAACTAAAAAAAAAAAATTCTTCAACTAAAGGCATGTTTACAAAACAACTTTAAAAAGTATTAATTTACTTACACCCGAATTAAATTATAAGAGACTGACCAATTTATCATACAGTTCGAGAGAAGTCGTAAATCCAGAACATTTTTCGATTGAATAAAAAAATAACGAAACATTAGGCGCAATGCTTATTTGAAAATAAATATATTTTACACTTACGACTACAGCAACACTATATAATATATATAATAATAATATAATACATCATCAGTGCTCGGTATTATAGGTTACCTACTATAGGCTGATGGTCAGTATAATTATTACGGTTCGAAGAATACAAAAGTGATCAAATACTATTATACTGGATATAGAATTCTCAAGAAACAATAGACAAAGTTGTATGTGATCAACAATTTCGACAATAGCAATCCCAGTCAATGTATGTTATTACACAGTATATATAATAATTACATGCATAGGTATTAATTAATTGTGTTGAGGATATTCAGTAAATTTTAATTGGTAATGTGTAAACATTTTCATAGGAATCATAAACAATTACTAGAGGTACTGATGTCTGATAATGTTGTTGTTTAATACAATATTACAGTATTATAGTGCGGACAGTGAGGTCGATTACTCAACAATTTAAATTTGTTTTTATTTAGCATTTCGTTTCGTATTATAATGATTCGAACATATTATAAGAAAACAAAACCCCCGTCACAGTCATTTCGAGCTCAAAAATTCAAACCACCGTCATATTCAATGCGAAAATAATATCATGGATAATATAGGATACAACATAGGATAATATAATAATTAAATTTTCTAGAGTTTTCTAGAAAACCAAAGTTTAAATAATTAGCTATTCGTGGCAAAGCCCCTACACCCTCTTTTGTGTAATTCATAAGGGTTTAGTAGTCGTCAGATATAGAGTCCTGTAAATTTAAAGTTGAAAATAAACCATAGAGAAAAACCGTCCCTCTCATCATGAAAAATATATAATAATTTAAATGTAAACAATAAAATGAATATAATAATATATATTTTATAGCTGTATATGGCTATACATATAGATTATATGCCGATGTTCATAAAATATCATTACTCATAATCTTAATAAAAAAATTATCTTTCTATACATATTTAATATATTGTAATAGCCATATTACTGAATAGTGAATCTGTTTTGGGTAATAGTCGATCAGATGTGTGTTTTGATGGTCCTCACATATAAACTCGTATATTATATGGTATACACTGACAATATTAATACATTTCATGCATATATCATTTATAATTATTAATTATTTTTTTTACGCATTGAACCCAAGCCAGTTTCTTTTTGTTATGCAGAGATCTGGATTTTAACTATAAAGGCATAAAGTGTAAAAACATATATATAGTCTTAGCTCCCCCCCACAAGTTACGCAGATGGTAATATAATATAAGTCATATTATGTACATGTCCGTGTAACGAGACACGATTTTTGATATATTACCTCTTTAGTTTTTAGACCAGGTGAGCTGATTCTGTGCTAGTAAGTAGAAAGTGTTTACAATTATTAGATACATACGTGCCCGAAAACAGTATTGATTAATGTCGAATTTCTATTCTGGTCTAGTTATTATTTTCGATGTGCATAAAACTGTTTGAGTATTGTTACACTGCGGGGTAACACTATTAATTGTAATTTACCATCGTTGTAGACATATTAAATGTAATTTAGTTAAATTGTTCCATTATCGGTGGTACCATGTTCAAATTATTACAGGTCTGCGCAGTCAATACTAACAAAGGATAATTATAGCCTCAATATACGTATACATATTTTGTAGTTGTATACTGGTTAACCACACAATATGTTCAAATGACGTGGGTGGACAAGAATATGATTTTCTATAAACATGTGTTGATACGTATATATAACTATATAAGTATATAATATATATGTATAGTACCTATACTCATATCGAAAACCATGTTTAGTATGCTTAAAATTAGTAATAACACTATTATACATATCACATAATATAACCAAAGTGTATTCAGTACATTTTACCTATTATTGAAATACAGTTAAGTTTGCCAATTTTTAGAAATTAATTTTTTTTCACTCACTTTGGTTATAAATATTATAAGTGTTCATTAAATAGAAAATAAATCAAAAATAATAATATATAATGTGTTTACAAACCTATAAAAAAAATGTATACACATATTATACAATTTCAGATAGTTCGCACCCACTCATTCAATAATTTCTCTCTATATTTTTTAAAACCTCGACAATTTATGTACCACATTATACCATTTGCATTTTGATTTCCCAAAACTGTGTTTATTTATAGATTATATTAATACAGTTATATTATACTATACACTTTACATGCATTTAATACGCAGAACAATTTGACGTCATTCGCACTTCAACGGTATTTACAATTCAAACCTGTCATAACGAGTGCATAAGAGGTGAAACAATTTCGGAGGAAAATATTCGTTTAAAACGTCCATGCATAAACTATTTCGATCGATATCGGATAGAAACCGTATGCTATCCATTTACATAATGTCGCTTATCAATTATTAATGGCGATTTAATTGCACTACCACTCTGCGTACAAGATTAACATTGATTACGTTTTATTCGAGTGCCAACTATTCTGTAAATTATATTTAGTATTACTTAATTTTCATACATTTAAATTATAATATTGTAATAATACACTGTACAATATAGTTGCATACTTTAAATATTATAATATTATAACGTATGTTTGAACGAATGTCTGGAGACGTGTAATTTTGTATTTCGAAAAATGTTTCAAAATTATTTCAATTATGAACTTAATAAATATAATAAAAATTAAAAAAAATTTTTAAAATATAATATTATATTGTTTACCCTTAATTTATTTTGTTCTGTTCTATTCGTTATATTGTATCAAATAAAATGAATTAGTTAGTTATTATATGAAATTGATGTGAAAAACGTAATACAAAAAGGTTTTTACGGTAGGTAGGTATAACTAGATATTGTTGGAACTGAATTACAAAAATAATACATATTAAATTACTGTACTCAAGTTAAATAAATATAAAGCATCTGCAAAACTCTTTACCATTATAAGAAAAAACATTGTATTCAATTAAATGTAATATAATAGCATAATACTTTTATGGACAGTAAAAGGTCGGGTAAAAAAAAAATGCACAAATTTTGATTCATCGGAAAATATATATAACTTGGTTATATTTTTATATAATACAATTTCATTATAAAATAAGAAAAATGAAGGTATATCTATATTATGTTTGTTTTGAATCAATTTAGTTCGAACATCGATATCTTATACTGCTGAGGTTTAGCGCGTACTGCAGTTGTTTAATAGAATTACGAGAGATTAAACGGGCAAAGAGCAAAAACCTGCCAAACGAGGATTTTGAATAAGATTGAAATGGTTTATGGTCCTGACAGAAAGATTAAAACATAAAATATTTATAATGAATTAAACAAAAATCCGCATTAAACGGTTTTTTCTCTTCAACAATTTAATAGAACTACACGTTTCAGACAGATTTCACGGTAATGATGCAGTTTAACTGGCAGATATTTTGCAATAAGAACAAATTTTGTTACTCGAGAAAATAATAAGCTATACAATTTATCATTGCACTTACACAATTCACTCTGAAAAGCAATTATTGTGATTGTTTTACAACAATATATGTATACCTCGGAAATTCTTCTCGTTGTTTTGTCGTGCTATTGTATACTATGAATAAATAAATAAATATATATATTCTTAAAGAATAAATTAAACGTTATAATGGTTGCAGTTTTAAATATTATTACTATAGTAGTTAGTATTTATTTTAGTTAACTTATTTTATAAAAAACATTTTTATTAAGAAACTGAATTCTTTATATAGAATTACATTCGTTTATATTCAGTTAGGTACATACTTAACTGTAATAAATTAAATACAATTGCGGTTGCATAATAAATAACTTAAAAATAAATAAATGAAAATTTAAAGAAGAACCAAAGCAGTGTAAACAATAATACAAATCGAATAAATAACATAATATAAATTAATTTTCATAATGAAATCAAACGTGATTTATTTTATTAATTAAAGACAATTATGGCAAATACCGAAATCGAATGTTGACATAATTATAATACGATTAACACTTGGATGTAATTTTCTGTATATTATTATGACTCCGTGGTTATGAATGTCTTGGATTTCTATGCATATTATAATAGTTAAAAACAGCAAACACAAACTGACGCAGCTTGGTGATTTCATCGTTTAGATAACACAATATAGACTTGTCGTTAATTTTCTGCCGTTACGAATAATTGTTGTAAAAAATCAATGTCTAATCGTGCCATGGCATTCCGACATTGAACCATACCATCCAGTAATTAATTACTTTTTAATTTGCATTGTTCACGGAGTACTACGTTACGCTGATATAATACTATAACTATTATTATAATATAATATATTGCACTGCACGAACGGGAGGAGAAGTATACTGACGGTGGCATTGTCATTAAGCGAAGACGACAAAGACGACGACCGAGTGGAAACTTCGACATGAAATCGGGGAGGAGGATGGAATTATACTGAATATGGTTAGAAGGCGGCCAAGCTTGAGGGGTGAATACCTGCTTTTGTCAAATCAAAGCGTGGGCAGGATGATGTATCGGGGAGGAGCGAAAACAAAATAATAATACATAATAATAATAAAATATAGCCATATAAATTTAAAAATTTAAAAAAACGAAAACGAAACGCAGATAATCATTTAAAATATTATTACGACGACCGGACAATCTTCCGCGTTCAATCAGGCATTACCCCTTCAAGCTTCCTCCTCCCACGATCATCGATTCCCCCCTCCGCACACTGACGGTGACCGGATACCTATACACGACGAGCACGACTGCGGCTTAGTTATATAATATTATATATTACGTGTTTGTGTATACGCGACCAAAACGATATAATATAATATGGTATATATAGTAAATTATCCTCCATTCACCGCCCAATATACACCGACTCCCTCACATTCCTTCGATCTATAGTTCTGCTCTCGACGACCCGAAAAATGTTCGACCACACCTGCTCTCCACGCTTGCGCAAATAATATACACGTCTGTGTGTGTGTGTGTGTGTGTGTGTTTAATTTTCATATTTTCGTCACCCCTCGGGCGAGATTGCTCCCGAAAAACATAATAATGTGTCAGGACGAGTTCTGGTAGGACAACGCATGAGCGGCGAGTAATAGGTTAATATTCCACATACGCCGTCGTAGCAGCTGTGTAATAATTATTATTATATTTATTTATGTTACCGAATGCGATGATAATATTTCGCTTTACCGCAGACCTCGTGCTCTTTATTTTAACCGACGAGCACAGTTCGCCATCGCGTGAGAGTGTCGTTTATCGGCCAGTTACGTATTGTTGTTATTATTATTATTATTGTTATTGCGCTTTTGGCTGTCGTAAACAACAGCAGTTTATAATAATAACACACGACGACACGCACTACAATATTATGTCAACGGGGTAGTATAGGTCTAGTTTATATTATACTGCAGAAATTATCGGAATTCGTTAAATGCTACCAAAGTCGGCGTCAAAACATAACACACGTATGCCATGTTTTTCGACGGGAAGGTTAACCTGGGAACACGCGATAGCTCGCCCTATACACTCGTAGTCGTTTGTATTAAACATTGTCTTGTCAAAGTCCAAAATATACACGAAAAATAAGAATTTAACATCGTCGTCGGATAAAAAAAATAATGTAGAAATGTAAAAAATAAAAATGACAATATATTATAACACAATAGTAATAAAAATAATATATCATTCGCATGCTCGTGATGGTACAACCGACGGGACATAGCAGTACGGATAAAAAATAATATATGAGGAACGCACGCACGCATGAGTGTAGCAAAATTGCATATACGATGCGCCGTGTCAACTTTTTCCCGAAAATTCGATCGCGTGTCACTGATAATTTATTTTCATGTTTTATCTTTTCCATAAGGGTTGGATGGACTCTTTGAACTAGTAACCGTTTTTTTCCGTTTTCCGTGACATTTTACAATACTTTTCCTGAATATTAATTTGGAAAAACAGAATTCAAAGAGTTATTTTTTTAAATAAATACGATTCTAATAGTTACCCGAATGATTGTATTTTATATCAAATCACTAATAGAGTAAAACCCTCGATTATCCAAGTAAAAACTGAAAAGCGATCATTTGCAAACTTTCTCCATGTTTTTAATAATATGTATAAATACACCAAAGAGTCGATATAATGACGATTTAAAATAATTAAAAAAGTTTTCTGTATTATGGGTTTTATTATTAAATGGGTTTTGTTAAAGCGGTCTGAGAAACTCAAGTATTAGCCAGTTTTTGTAAATTTATAAAAAAAATAACATATTTTAAACAATATATAATATTATTGATCTAAATTAATATTAATAAATATAATCAACGTTAAATTTGTTGACATTAATAATTAATTAATTTACACTAGAATTTGTGAAATATCGAAAAAAAAATATTAAATCATGTTTTACATTAGGATTTTAATTTTATTACTATCAATTCACACATTTTTTTGGAAAATATTAAATTACGTAATTTTTATTCCCGTCTAGATTTTCTGTAATTTATTAAACATAATAGTATAAATGCATTTATCAATACATTAGTTTGGGTAATCATATTTCTACTAATACTAGTTATAACAATATTAATTATTATGATATATTTTAAATGAATTTATTAAAGTATAACGGCAATTAATAGATGTTCTTTTGGTCAAAAAGTTATTAATTTGTTTATACACGTATTTAAAAATAAATGGGTAGCTTAACATTGAAACAGTGTTAAATATTATTGTGACTTAGTCTAAATAATAAACTAAGTATAAATAGCTTAACGTAATTAAAGAAATAACAAACAAAAAGTGATATTTTCGAGTTGAATTCAAAAAATTATATTTATTTAAATTTTTTAACAATATTGAATAATAAAAATTATTATATTTTAATATTTATAAATACCTTTTATAATAATGTTTTATTTCATGTATGAGTTGTAAAATAAAAATATTAACTCGGTTAATATTCATTAGTCATTGCGTACTATTAAAATTAAAAAAACACTTCAAAGGCTATACAATGAGACTATGCATTTGAAAAAATCTTCAAGTTTCTTTTATTTAAGGCTTTGAATGCATATGAATAAGAGTTTTTTAAATGCTTACCTAAATGTTTTTAATACTATTGCTGTAATTTATACTCATGAAATAAAAACTGAAACCCAGGTAAACAGCTGAAATAAAGTTAACCGTAAAACTTTTTAATTGCTTTTTTTGTATTAAAGATATAAACGTATTAAACATTTAAATTACAGTAAATAAAGTAGCTTAGTGTAGGGGAGATTTTTTTAAACGTTTAATTAAACACCAAGTAACGAGATCATTTTGAGTATAAATCGTTGTTTTCATTTGTATATGCATCTTTTTAATTTGATGTTAACAGCATTCCTGTTTAACATAAATTGTTTAAAAACGTTGCGGAAAACATGTACATAATAATTGTTGTTAAACCTGCACTTAATGAATATCCACTGAAGAGTAATTAGGGTATTGTGTTATTCATTCATAACAATATTAACATGATATTACGTATAGTATTAACGCTGTAAATTATTGTACTAAAAAATCAATTAAGTAAATTTTAGTTTGAAGGTTTCATTTAATGATTGTATGACGTTCGTTTACTAATTAATTTTATAAAACATAATTTTTCGAATAATATCTGACGTTACCCTTTGTTAAAATAAACAAAAGTGAACTGATGGAATAAACTTTATGATACAAAAAAAGATTTTAAAATTAAATCAATTACCGTTATAATTACTAAAAACATTTGATTTATTTTCTTCAAAACTTTTTGTGGTATTTTATTTTGTTTTATTCCGATATTTTTAACAGATAACTATTTTCGATTTTTAGCAAAACGAACAGTTTTATGTTAATGTCAAGAAGTATAATATGTGTCTCTGGTATGGTATTTTGTACACCCACACTGTCACCGCACTCCAATAGTCCCGTACTAGGGCCGTCACAAAAAAAACCGATCTCTGAACACTACCTTTCCACCTAATACCCATAGACATGAAATAACTATAATTTTATATGTCTTTGTTTCCATCACTCATGACGCATTATAATTCACTTATTACTAGTGCTGTATTAGTAATGTTTTATCACTCATTAACAATCACGATTAAACGTAAATATTTAGTCATATCTATCACAAAGTATTATTGACTATTTAATAATAAGAGTGGAAAGCTGTTTAATGGTAAATCAAATAAAACAATATTATGTATTACTAGCACGCCTTCTAATTTAATTTTCCTTTATGAAGAATCTATGCATTGTTTTTATTAATATGCTGGGTACAGTTAGAATCAAAATAGACATATTACTATGTGATTTTATTCATCAGCATTCAGTCTTTAGTTTTAATGGTTGTGACAGTTATACTGGTTGAGTTATTTAAAGTTAGTTAATATACACAGTTTAAAATTATTGACAGAAGGTGCGGCACAAGTGCACTACACTTAAAATTGAAATTTTGGTTCAGAAAAAAATAAAGATTTTGAATGTTCATCAATCATTGTAAAATAATTGTATAAACTATAAATGTATAAATCATTTATTTGTTTTATAATTTCATCAATTTCGCCAGACCTTTATTTATTAAGAGTGAAAGTACATCTAGTATAGATTCCTTCAGGTAGATTTAAATCAATCGATCGATTCCACAAAATATGTGTAGTTGTTAATTAACTCTATCCTTGATCAGCTATTTTTCATAACAAACAAATTTCCAACTTGTTGAACTATGAAAATATGGTGGATATATAAACTTCCAGAATAAAAATTACAAATTGTATTTCATCAATCATTTTTAAATTTATATAATTTACAGTTTTCTATTAAGGCTACTCTTAACATCCAAACTCTCATTGTCCAATGCACTTACCATGTACAAGTCAATAATTCAGTTAGTTTGAACGTACGGTATTCAGTTAAGGGGTTCATTTGCTTACGACTAGACAGTAAAGTCTTCTCCCTTTAATAAATTAGCAAAATTACATTGTTTTAAATCTCATAACCCATTAATCAAACAACTACCATCCATTTCATTTCCCGGTAACTCAAAAGACAGTGGCTCTAAAAACCTACTAAAAAAAAAACAATAGGTAATAGCATTGATTAAATATTTTATTTTTAATCAATAGTAATAGGTACTTGAAAAGTACCTGCCTGATCGGTAGCATTGCTGAGTGCCTGCCCATAAAAACAATCTCCTATTAATAACCATGTATCAAATTTACTCTTTGTCTTGTATATTTTTTAAATCATTTTTAATAAAATAAAAATTTTTTTTGAAGTTGTATATGTTATTTTTACAGCTATATTAGCTTATGTATACTTTAATATAGTGTTGTATGATATTTAGGTTTTTCTTATCGCTAGTTTATAGATAGCCAAACGTAAAGAACGACGAAATTGATATTGTCCTGAACTAATCAGCAAGCGTGGATTTGTCTGGATGTCATTGTCAAACTTATACACCAAAATAATATATTATGAAATACATAATTAAGTAAAATATTAATTCACTTTTTAATTTAATAATTAATTTAGCAGTAACAAGGGTACATGTGGTTATGACAGGTAAATATTAGTAAAAGTAAAATCGATAGGTTGTTTAAAACTACCTGTACTGGCCTAAAATTACCTAATTTTTCAATTTGTCAATTTTATTAGTAACTAAAATTAATTAAAATCTTTTTGTATCTATTGCACCTTTTAAACATTTTGTTACAGTGAATCTTAAAATGAATAAATCCCATTTCTCCAATATACAAAAATGATATCATTTAATATCTAACAGTTGTAATGTTGTATTTTTTAATTTTTTTTCTTGTACAATACATAATTCCGAGTCTTCAAGACTTTTATTTTATTTTAATAGTACATTTTTTTTTATATAAAATACGTAAATTTAAATATTTGGATTAGAAAGTATTTTATGAATTTTCAAAACTTGAATTATGGTAATTTCATTGTGATGTTTGTGTATAGTATAACTTTAATTTTAATACAATTTGTAGGTTTGAGCTTGTCTACGGAAATTTAAGTAGAAGTAGGCTACTTGTGTCTCATTGGATATTCATTAGTTCATTACAATGGTGTAGGTACCTACCTAGTACCTACTTAAAACTTTTGTGCATTTACAATTTATATATTATTTTTTGATCTCCTTAGTTCCATAGTACCTACCCGAGTACGACAAATTGTGTTTCACACTCTCATAAAGTTAAATTTACGATATTGATGATTGTTTTTTTCCATGTTTATGACTTTCAATGATATTTTTCTAGTACAAGTTACATTTTTGCATTTATAAGAAATACGTTTATGTTGACTACACTGTCTGATAATCGTATTATGTCGTTTTATACAAAAGTATTTTATTTTAGTACCAATAGTATTCATTACTTTTATCAACGAAAAATTTGTACTTATTTTTAATACTTGTAAAAATAACAGAAACTACCAAAGAGTCCAAACATTTTTCGTTTTAAGTGCATAACATTTTATTGAAGTTTGAGAAAGGCCAAATAAAAATAAAAAACAACAGTTCAGTACACTGTACGCTCATTCGTTTTTATTTTTAATTAGTTGGTAAATTATTATTTTTATTATTGTTAGGAAAATGAAAGAAATTTTCAATATAATTTTAACAATAAAGTTAATGAAATTAGTACCTAGCAGTAAACGTTGAATAATGACAAAACAAAAATAATGTTAAATTATAAACATTCAAGTTATCAGATAATATTTGGAAATTGATTATTTTTAATTTACTCTTATTTATAGGTACATTTTGCTACATAATATCATCATAAAGGTAAAAAAAAGTAATACGAGTGATGGATTTGCTTAATTTTCCAATTTTCCTATTTTCAGTATAACCGATATGCCTAATGGCTAATACACATAATAATATGGCGGTTATATACCTATATTTTAAAGTATTACATATTTTTCAAAAGTAAAAAAACTGTGCTTAAATTACTTATTCGTGTTTTGTTTAATATGTATTATAATATAAGAACTAAACTAAACTAAACTCACTAAACTTTTATCTAATTTAACTTAACTTTAAGAAGTTAATCGTGAGTGACTTTAACTTTATAGAAAAATTGTACATGTCATTGTAAAAAAGTAAACTTGAAGTTTATCGCTGGTTCGCTCAAACGCTGTTATAAAATATACAAACTTCGGAACGTTTTTAAACGTTCAGAGTCCAAACATAATACTTTCACCCAACAGATAAATAGATATACAAAATCCGTTTGATTAAGTGGTCATGCAGAGGCTAATCTCTGAAGTCCTGCACAAATGGCTCATATTATAAAAATAAGCAGGTTTACCGTTTACACCTATGGTAATTAGTAGTTACCATGCTATTATACACCAATATACCTGCATAGTATATCTTTCGCATCCAGTCTCTTATACCTATTTTTCAAACTATATAATATATACTATATCACGGCATAATGGAAATTGACCATGATTTCCAAACAACATTACGCAGGTGAAAATCTCGTATAAGAATAATAGTAATAATAATAAAACAAAATTGTTTAGGTGTTCGGTTTGTGCAGTTTGGCAATGAAAGTTTATTACTATATAGATACTGTATATATGTAGTGTATCATAGCTTGAGACTAGTGTGTAATAAATAAAATCACCATGTTCGTGAACAGCAGCAGCAGCAACAACAACAACAGCAAAAACAACAACAACGACTATAATAATAGTTTATCGCTATGTAAGCTAAGGTGCGGTTTCAATCGGCACAGCGCATTAAACGGATATATAAGCCATACGCGTTCACTGGTTGGCCCTATATATAGTACTGCGCGCCACCGTTTTTCGGAAATCGATTATCGGATGTTTTTACGTGTAGGTAGATACTCGTTGTATTTTTACTGCGGTCAGTTTACATTTTACTTCCTATATGGCTATCATATACGTAGGTATGTGTGTGTGTGTGTGTGTGTGTGTGTGTGTGTGTGTGTGTGTGTGTGTGTGTGTGTGTGTGTGTGTGTGTGTGTGTGTGTGTGTGTGCTTGTATACACTTACATATAGTTATATGAGTATTGAGTACACGATGTTCCAGTATAAACGAGTGAGCGTGGGATCTGTCGGCGGCAGGGATATAATATTAAATAACATAATAATATCCTTACTGCGGCCAAACGGTTTTGGCGTGTTTGGCGGCCTTGGGCACGTCTCAACTCTCAACGTCACACGGACAAAAGATGCCATACTCGTATTATAACGTTGAAACGGCCCGACGAGGGTCGTTTATACGTTATATTAGTAGGAAAGCATAGAAAAAAAAAACATAGTAAAAAAAAAAAAAAACGAGTCATTTTAAAATGTAAGCATAATTAGAATGCAGTCAATGTGTAACAATATAATTGTTCAGTTTTTCGTCTCTCAAATGAAATGTACTAAAAATGTTGTTACGGCGTTGACTATCGTCATTAGTGTAACGATATATTTCTCTCTTTATTCATCCCCAACGAAATTATATTGACAGGATCCAGTATAGCACTTATAAATATAATTATAACATTGATTTGTATACTCTAAAAAGTATCACGATATGTCATATTGTAATATACACAGTAAACAATATGACAACATGTGAAAACATATTATAAAATAGGTATCACCTAATGGTATAAAATAATTTTAGACTAATAAATCATTTATTTTATACCTCACTATTAATTTATTAAGTATAAAATATTTTTAAATAAAATTAATACCTTAATAATAATAGTACTTATAGTACCTACCTAATAGTACTTAATACAAAACAAATAATTGTTTAATCACATTTCTTAACAAGATAATGAACAAAAAAGTTCATTCCTTTTAAAAACGACCAAATTGATATTAGTTTACCAAAAAACGATAGGTTTGTAGTCGAAAAAATGTGTTACAGTGAAATAACCATAATACGAACTCTCAGTGGACAATAAAATAAATTCGTATTATAGTGACGACTTATTGAACTATATAGCGACCTTGTCCGGATCAAGAGACTGTTGAAGTCCCCTACTGGCAAAAGTCAGTCTTTAATCAATGTTGAAACTCTATACTACCTATTACGTGGTATTATAATATAATATTATTGTACTATTTTAGCAACGGAATTTACTAAGTACCCATACATTAGCGAAACCATCTCCCATCGCGAGTGGACATTTTTAATACGAAAAATAATTTACCGCGACATGCCTAATGTATTGGATTATTTTAAACGGGTCCAATGTGATATTATTTCTATATAACGCATCACGTTATATATTACACGTCATATTTTATTTACAGTCTCGACCCTATATATGAAACCCCATACTGGATACGAAACTCTGTGCATACAGGGACGTTATTGAGTTATACCGGCCTAACGACCCCCGAACTTGGCGTGCTGTGACTTAGCATCCTCCTCGGCATACGGTTATCGACCAAAACTTGTCGAGCTCCGTTTGAAAAATACACCCATACGACATATTGAAGTTACACGTCGCATAATAATATTATAATGTGTATACCTACTTGACGTTTTTTTTTTTTTTTTTTTGTGGGCTTATACGAGCACCAGGCGTCGTTTAGTATAGTCATCTTCTACACCATAATAAAATATGAATATAATGTAAAATACCAGCTTTCCTGTAATTATTTTTAAGATATTACCAAGTATTTTCCTTACAATTTCCGTTCATCATAATATGTATATAATACGACCTTTTGACAGGACCAACTAATAGCAGACGACAACATCTAAAACTACGACTGAAACGGTATTAAAAAATACTTTTTTTTTTCTTGACACCTCAGCAATTAATACGCTATACTGCTATATACGAAATTACAATAACGATTTTTCATCGGAAATCAAAACACAATATAGATACAATAATATTATATATAATCGACAAAGTGTTGAACTTCAGATTTCTATGGAATATATAGAATGACAAAAATAAGCAGAAAAAACCTTGAATTGTATAATGTAATGAGCAATGACTACAGGTATATCTATTGAATTCCGACCCTCAAGTAAGGAGAGTATAACATTTATATAAATTTATATATTTCAAAGAATATGGTCAGATAAAAAACTTAAATGGCAGAAGTTGGTGCTACAGTTCGAGTTCCAGTAGGTACCTTTATAGTCAAAGATCAAAGGGACACTCGAAATGTCTTAGGTGTTGTTATCGAGGTGACGTATTTTAAAATCTTTATATTCAAGACTAGAATTTTCAATTCAGAATATACCACAAAGTTTAATAACGATTGACAAAGTTTCAAGGGGAAAATACATTTGAATTGTGGAAAATAGCAACCCAGCAGGAATCCTGGAACTGGACAAGGTCAAATGCACGTCATGTAATATCAAACCAAAAAAGTTTAGCATAAAAACAAATACTTTTCAAGCAGTTAAATATAATGTCATGTACTAACAGCAGTATGCTTCAGTAAATAAATACAACATAAGTAGGTTACCTGCTTCATATAGTTTCAATAATATGAACATTTTGATTAAACATTAGTTATTTAAAATTTTATATTTTATCTAACATGTTATTATGGCATTGGAATTCTATAAAAATCATAGGAATTGGCAATTGTATAGACGGCATTTGCCTAAGATTTATAATATTGAATGCTGATTGCTTATATTCAACACTTTTCCCATAACAATATATAATATCTATTATTATTCTAACCACACGGTGCTCCGAATAAAACGTTAATCGCTCAGTAATCGGTAAACCTACATAATATATTATTATACTCAGCTAAACGGATTAGTGGAGGGAGTCGTTTTTAATGACATAGCCGCTTCACCGTACAAACCTTCATATTTTGTTCTAAATCGACCTTTCAGCTTGTTTTTATCTACGAAATAGTTAATTTTGAATATTCCAAATTCCATTATTATTCAATAATATTGTCTTGCGACTACCCCACGTGGGAAAATCCTAAGTATCAAGATTTCTATCAGTAGGTGTTAAAAGTCCTTGATTCAATTCTACTAAAAGGCGCTTTAATAAAGATCATCACGAATCATGGCGCATAAAACCTAACAATATCGACTATAATAAACTGTGAATCAAAATAGAGAATACCTGTCACCTGTGTGACAACCCGAGGTGATATTGTCCCGGAGCGTGATGGCAGACTTAACCATCACAGGCCCCCCAATTTTATATACCCCCCATCAACGATCAGGTAAAATCCGCGGGATCAAGACTGCCTGACTGCTTAACTTTATTGTTATACCTTTATTTCCGTTTTCACGGTTTAACAGTTTTGGGTAGTCCAATATTTTTGATTTGGATCATCTCAAATCATAAACGTCTTATAGTGATTCAGTGTTCAGGCTACTTCCCTCATTAGCTAAAAGCCTACCACCCTAAAAAAATCTGAAATTGAGTTATTGTATAGGTAATACCTATTAGGTATAGTATGTAATACTTTTAGCGGGTGGTTGATCAATCGAATGTTATAACAATATAATATGCCTGACTGTGTCGACACCAAGTACGTCAAGTCCACAAATAGTTATAAATGTACGCCCATAATATAATAATTACGATGTGTGGTCGGTGTAGGTCGGCAACCGATCGGATCACATGATCGAGCTAAAATTATAAATGCCTATTTATTATAATCCACCGATGTCACTCCCCCGTGAGCTCAGAGGATCGATGATAGTATGCACTTTACAGTACCTATTCGGAGACATATAAATACGCAAATAAATCGAAAGTCACGGTGAACCGATGTTTCTATGTGACAATGGTATATCCACAAATAATAACCACCGAACCGGACTTTGTGTAGTCTATCGAAATCGTTAAAAAAAAAACCTATATTAGACAACAAAATCGAAATTTTATAAACAAACACCAGCAATTGAAAACAAAATCGAAACCGAAGAATATAAACACCGGTATTTGAATTCGATACGGGAAAACATAAATATCGGTATTTGAAACCTAAAGTGAAAAAAAAAATGTGTTCGGTTTCAAGCTTAAAAAACGCTCTTGTGGTAACTGTGTAGACCGACGACAATATAATATATTATTATGTAGCTATATTGTATAATCATATAACGAGGACCAGATTTCCTCAGTTGCTCATTATAATAATATATTAAATATTTATATAATACGATATGTACAGCTAGGATAATGAAAGCTTAATATGCACATTTTAAAATAAATTCTATTGTAAAGCGAGGTAGAAAAATTACTTTACCCAGACATTTCATACTAACGAATCGTGAATATTTTAAAATTTTTCTTTAATAATATAATAATAATATTCTATATATTTTTTTAAATATTCTACCATCAAAATGTTATTATAATATGCTCAATCGAAATACATTATTATAAGTAAGAAAATTCACGTACATACCAAAACGAACTCGTTTTTTTTTAGTGGTATAATATTATCGTAATTTTTTCTCTCGTGTATGATAGCTGTCAATAATATTGTTTAAATTTCAATAGGAATGGCAAATTCCATAAAAAAAAATCCCTACGTTTAGTCTGTCAGTCATATCTTTTTATTATATCGTAATAATGGTATGGAATAATATCAGTTTATATTATAAAAGCTGGGCACTTAGTACTAACTAGTCAGGAAATTAAAGTTAAGTAGTTAAGTAGTAATCTATCGCGTTAGAGACAAAAAGTTTTCGAAATCACTGCAAAAATTCCAATGTTTAGTAAAACTGCCTCCATTATAGTGACTTTCTACTGGTGACTGGTTAATAATAAAATTAATCATTAATATATAGTATTTTATGATATAACTATATAAGTTACATTTATTATCATATTATATTTGAAGGGATTTAAAATGAGATTTATTATCTATTGTCATAGTGGGGCCATTTACTGCTACCACAGTAAAACTGCAGTCGTGCATCCAATATCCATATTTTAAGGTCCGATTTTCCTATTACGTAATTATTTGTAAGAAGTAAAAGCAAGTACTTGAAATATTTGATTAAATGATCAATTATTTTATTTCAACCAACATACTTTTACTTACTAACAGCATTTATTTCAGTTGGATAATTATTATTTTAACATAGGTAATATTATAATACATATTTAATAGGTACTGTACATGTTTTGGGCAAACGGGTTTTTAAATTGATATTTTAAACTATTGAAAAACTAAATTATTTCAGAAACTAACTTAAGTGTTTTTATATCAATTAAATCGAACCTAAACTGCCCAGTTGGAAAACAAATACCGACTTGTCCAGCTTCATAGTAGGTACTTACAGTAAAAGTGTGGTGCAACGAGCGATTTAAATGTATACCTACAGTCGAGAGGAGCACGCGCCAGACAATATATTGTTATTATTATACGTATATTATTCAACACGCGCCTAAAAATGTTTTATCCCAACTTCCGGTATATCGCCACAGGATTGCGAACCCAAGAGTATAATATATATGTATTTATATTACGAATAATTCCGTTTTAACGGGTACGAGGTTCTCGACGAATTCCGTTCCAGTCCCGTCTGTGCACGGTGCACCTGCCTACTATAGCCGGCAGTCATCATTTAATACTTTACGTGAAAACCGTTCATGTGGAGCAAAAGCAACGTCGGTCGTATATATATTGTACATACCACGACCTGCAAGATCGCTCGTTTCGAGAGAATGCTGCAATTATTGTTGCATAAATACTTACGCGTTTTCACGGTATCACGGTGAATGCATAAAAATTGTCGGTCCGTCCAGCCCCGAAATGCGCCAACGCTGAAACAAAAATATACAGATAGCAATGAGATTTAATATTCATTCAGTAGGGTTGATGGGAGGCGAGGAGAGCTGCAGCCCTCCCCTATATTTCAGGTAAATTTAAAAATGCTGCTTTCAGTGATCTGTGGACGTATTACGTAAGACTATTATGTCATGAATTCATGTGATGTATCAAAATCGTAATTTGTATAAAGATAGTTGCAAAAGTCTAAAATTGTATTTACCCATCATATAACCAAACATCATGCATGAGGAATTCTAGTTAAGCCTTGCTCATATATAACTGCAAATTATCAACTCACTTAAAAATAAAAATCCTGGCTGTGCCACTAGATGCATTCGGCTTAAATTACAGTTCGTACGGGTACAACTATCCAGTGGCGTCTAGAGAATATAACTTTAATTGGTGGCGCTCGGCACCGATTGGTTACGAAAAATGATATAAATATATAATGCCGACGTAATGTGGTCTAGTTAGTTTTCAGTGCGAACGCCACACATTTAATATGTTTAACGTTTGCACATTAATATAATATATTATAGTTTCATTTCATAATATATGACTTATTCTCATCATCGTATTAGTGCATCTGCAGTGTACATTTGACACAGACATTACGTGCGTTGCAATGATTCAAACTCAAGAGATTTTAATGCATCGAAAAGAGTTATTGAGACTATGGACCGAATGGTTTTGGATATGTATTTGGTAAGAACGACTTACAAATGCCACAATTGAATTTTCAGAAAATATAAACATTTCCTATATCATCATTTATTTATAAGTCTAAAATAATAGCTAGGTAGATATATTTGCTGAAGAAAAATAGAGTTATCAGTTTGAAATCAAAAATATAATTACCTCCTTGTATATATTTATTTTATATTGGCTGATGTATATGCCGTGAAAGCAGTATTATAAATACATATTTTTGTTTTTTTTTTTATTGTTATATATCTACGAGAATTACACTTGTTTGCTGGTGAATTGGTCGTTGTTAATTTTTAAATGTATCGTAAGGAATCACTTATTAGCGAACATATATCATAATGACATAATGTAATATCTGAAGTCAACGGTTAAGCGCAACAAACAGGTTTGTCGGAATCTGTATCCCTTAGCAGCCGTGGTTGGTTATAATAATGTAGGGTAATGTTGTTAACAATGTCAACACTACCCCGGACAATATTTTTGATGTCACCAATATAATATTATATTATATTCACCTATGAAATTCACTTAGGTATATGTACACGACCTAGGCTTTTGACTCACACAGACACACTCGACTATGATATTATTAGTACATCGCGATATTCGAGTTGAGTTCTTAAGCAAGACGTATAAATGGAATATATTTTATGTAAATGTTTATTTTAACGATTTGTCTCTCGTCTGCGGACGCCGATGTACAGGCAGAGGTACTACGCCTATAAAATGTATATGTATATACTATTTATATATATATACACACACGTACGCATATAGATTCGCGTACCGTCCAGACTCAGCTCACGCCACGTTAATTGGATACATTTGTAAAACTGTCACGCGAAGTAAACGAGCTGGGGAGAAGAAAAAAAATCCCGATCGTTTAAAATATCGATCGGCACGATTAATATTACGAATAAATGTTTTTTCTGTCGTATAGCCTTGATACGTATATATATATATATATTTCCACTTCTCGTTTTACACACACGGGGACGGGATCCTAACCCAGCCCTCGACGTGTCGTCATCGCACACATATTATAATGTATTACTATTTATTTTATTATTATTATCATTCCCCCCTGCCCCCCCAGATAATTTATATTATATATTTCCACCGTCGACGTTCGCGTTCGCGGGCACATCAATAACCACATCTCGAGTAGTAAACCCGATTTTGATGTATGCGTGCGATCGTCGTCGAAGCCACGGTGGTGCGAAGGAGAGGTAACTTTTTTTATTAAACATAGGTATATTACTTGTACATATTATTATATATATAATATTTTTTTTAAACAATTTTTTTCACTCTTTTCGCTCGTTGTCGGAAGCTTAAGTGTTCTGTCAAAACCGATGGGAAGATTTTTTTCTTCGCTACCCATATATTAATATTATTATTATTATTATATATAATAGCTCTTTCGCGACTTTCATCGTATACGCCATATACTATCGTTTCCACGCGTAAACATTTTGAGGTGGAAATCTCAGGATAGGGTGCGTGTGTGACATATAGTATGTACGACAGTAGTACGACGACTGTAGTACGAGTGATGTGGGTCGAATAGTTTCACAGTAATAAATATTATTATTGTGTACGTAATATTTTGTGTATATTGTATAATATGGTCCGTCGGGCGCGCGTGTAGTCAAATATTCAATTTTACGCCAATGTGCATAGTGTAACTGACACACAAGCAGGCACGGATACAGAGTAAAGATCTAAAGGGGGCAAAAATTTTTTTACGACACAAATACAAATACAATATACACTTTATGCTTAATTTAAAAAGTTAAATGTGCTCCCTCCCTGAATCTGTCCCTGTACACAAGCCAAGTATTTCAAGAGATAATATATTATAAGAAAGCGAGTGGGATAAAATATAATTGTAAGACGATGACGACTATTCTAGTTTCACTTCTGGTCTCTGGAAGTGTACATTCTTCCTTTTTTATAACGTCCCATACACTGCATATTATAGGGTTATGTGTTTCTTTCAGGGAATAAAGATACACAATTCGTTATTATGTATAATATTTATGTTAGGTACATTATATTATTATTATCATTAGAGCATGTGCTTGAATGTTTTTGACCTAATATATTATTCACATACACACATTAATCTATAGCATACTTATATACAAATACACACTCATACAGTGCAGTTAAGTATAATAAGAAAATTCTATTTTCTCGCTAAGTCAGGTGAAAAAGATATTTGTCATTAGAGATTTATATGCTCGTAGCTTTACATATTGATCCTTCTTTATCCTTAGTTTAACGTTTAAATTCTATTTATTTTTTTTGTTCCCTATATGTCTAAGTATATATATATATATCAGTAAACAGTAACGCGACTAGGCTAATAAAAATTATTTTATGCTAATATATACGTTCAATCAGGAGGTATTTATATATTTGATTAAATAGTGGTCGTAGATTCATTTTTTATATTGGATTATGGATAAAATATCAATCTTCCTAATCCGGCTTAACGTATACAATACATACAGTACCGCACTAAACTATACAGATGACTACTGTGGCACTGAAGTATGTATTTTGAAACTCGATGGTAAAAAAAAAGAATACGAATTTAAAACCAAAAAAAACCAAGGCTTTGTGGTACCTAATGAATTTATGAAATAACTTAAATTCGTTTCAAATATATTATAATGTGTGTTTTTTTAAAATAAAAACTACTGATTTATATTTATTTATGCACGTTTTGTTGTTTTAATTTTGAACGGATTTTACTAAAGGTTAAAGATTAAAAGTACCTAAGTTTATTGTGTGTATCCGTTTTAAATATATATTTTTTAAGGGGATTCATTAAATAAACTTTCAACATTTATGTTGTATCATATTAATTAACTTTTGTGGTTTTTAATTTTTTTACTTTATATTATTATTTTGTATGACTCATGCTCACTCTTACCACAAATCATACAATCAAATATAAATAATTAAAAAAATATGTAATATTTCCACTAGGTTACTATATTTTAGGAAAACAGGGTATTTAAGTGTTCAGTAAGACTTTTGAAATAAAATACTTTTTGCATACTTTTAATGTAATAGCAACAAGTCTTAAATTCGATATTAACTGTAGGTAGTTATAGAACTTTAGTTTTGTACACTTCATTCAGATTGTACAACTGTACAAAAGTAAAACAATCACTACATGTGCGATTAAAGTTTCGGCTAACGCATTTGAAGTACTTTTCTTATATTCAAAATGTTATAAAATACTATTAAAACAATGGGATGCAAATGTATATATTATATAATATAAATTAATTATATTACTATCAAAAAGTTATAATTTATTTTACAAAATACAATCATGCCTAACATTTTTCTTTTGAACTAGTTTCGCTGGATGCCCCATCACGTCATCGATGTTTTTTCATTTCTTATTGTAGTCTACAAATTAACTTATTGTTTTTTTTTTATTTTACAGATTGTAAATTCTTTATTTATTAATAATTTTTATTTTTTATCAGCAATATAATATATTACATTATGTTATGTTATAATTTATAATAGTTCGTGAGGTTTATTTCAAACGTCACAACTAATTGTAAACGAAATTTATTTTTATTACAGACAATATTTTTTATTTTTTATTTTTTCTTATATAAACTATTTTAATTAAATTGTATTTCATAATAATTTGATATTCTTAGTTACATATGGGTAACAAATAACACACACGAATAACATGTTCAGGCTTCAAGCGCATCATATTCAACACGTAATATTTTCATATCGAACATTTCTTTTAAAAGGTATATATTTTATACTTTAGGAGCATACCAAAGCGAATCATCAATTTTATTCAAACAGGTCCCTCCATTGTGTAATGTTCAGACCGTTTCGCCTCGATAATATTTTCCCCGTCATATTGTCTGATAGATTTATAATTTAAGATAAAAAAAAATCACTTGAAGTATGGAGCAGAGCTATGAAATATTATGGTACACTGCTAATGCGTTTTGTTTAAAACCGTTATAGTTTTCGGGTCAAAAGGACAAAGAATTTTTGTAATTTTAGCATATTTTAAGAAAACTATTACTAGGTAACTATAGATTCTTATTTATTAATTTTCTATAAAAAATACTAATAAAAACAACCAATATCTCGGTATTATGCGTTTGCTACATTGTATATTATTTGGTGTACCTATAGAAATATTCATATTTTTGATAGGTAATAACATGTTACATGTTTATGATAACTGTTCATATTATTAAATCAAATATCATAAACAATATGTATACAATATGATATTATATATGATGTTATATGATATAATATTATATTTATGATATAAAAATATGTGTAGCTATTTTATATGTATACCGTATACTATATTATAGTAAAATATTCAGTGTTGGTCGTTCACGTCTCGATTAATTATTATTGCGTACCACATGTATAAGATTATATTATTATTAATTAATACAATAATCGAAATATGATTTCTTATATAAATCCAAAAACTTTTAATTGCATACATATCATGTAACAGCTTCTGTGACAATCACGTAAAAAATAAATGGACGTTTTAATCATATAGTTTACTCATTCATTAGGTATTTGGAATATGCACAATGTTATGCTTAGAGTTGGGTAAATAAATGGAACATGTTCATTACTCGAGGTAAAAATAAGAACAGACGGATTTGGAATTTGGAATGCATCTTATACGTCTGTCGTCGCATTAAGACACTCTGAGAACGAACGAGACGAAATTCGTAAAGTCATCAACGACTGAAATGAAAATAAGAAGGACAAAATGTAATTACGTTTCCCGTACAGTAGTACGAATAATAATAATAATAAAATTATATTAAGAAAATAAATCGCAGTAATTGATGTTATCCTTTGAGAATATAAAACATAAATCAAGTGCGTACTTTAAAATATATATAATAATATGTTATGTGACCAGACGCGAATAATATATAGGTACCTCGGATACAATATAATATACTGCGACACAAGTTCAAACATACCGTTGACAACTGGATATCGTGGAGAATAAAACTTTGTGTGTGCATAATAAGGGGACATTAGATGTTTGCTGTATAGTGTTGTACGTGTGTTATTATTATACAGTAGGTACCGTTATGTATATATGGTTGCTAGATATTAAATGTATGTATTTTGTAAACTGTAAATATGTGCGTATTTAATATTTATATATAACAGTATATACAATGTATGCACACTAGTAGTTCTTGTATCCGGCCGAAATCAACCCCCCCCCCCCAGAAACAGTTTCCGATTTTTTTAAAGGTTACACCAAAAACCAAATTCGATTTTGCTTAAAAATTCCCGTTTTTCCTTAATTTTTCTTTTGTTTTTCTTAGCGCTTTTAAAAATTACTGGGAATTTTAAATTTTGACCTCCCCAATGCACCAACGATATTCACTTTCCAATCGAACAAGATACTGAAGTTAAAAATCAAAGCATTATTTCGATTACTTATCGTGTACACAGACACACAAAAAAATAAAAAATAAATAAAAAAAAACACATCATTGTAAAATCAATACATTCATTGTTCTACTCGGAATCTAAAAAATATTCAGAGTTGTTTGTACACGTTACGTTTTTTTACCACTTACAGCCAACTCAAGCCTATATATAGACTAAGAAACAACTACGTCCACGGTTGGTCTGGTCTGCAATGCAATGAACTGATCTTAAAAATTACTCATTAGTATTATTAATCACATTATTCACTTAATTAGGTATATATGTTTTGAGTGAATCGACAGGTAAACAAATTACACTTTGGTATTTCAAATGATTAATGATTATGCAAATATAGATATTATTATGAAAAAAAAATTTTAACATTATAAAATATATATATGATAATATAATATTATATATTTTCATATTTTTTACACACCGATATACAAGGTTGCGCACTTGTAAAAATTGTTGAACAGCAGCTAGTTTTAAACGTGTAATGAATAAATTATCATTGGGATTGTGAGTGATCAACCATTATTAATTTTTATAAATACTATGAAAATATAGGTACCTAAACTTATTATTAATAAATAAACTGCCCTAAGTGACCTTAAAGAAATATTCAACTCATATTAACTGTTCCCTAATTAATTATAATGATCAATTATTGTAGGTACCTAAATATTAATCTATATTATAATATATATAATATAAAGTCTAAAACTAATGATTTTCAAGTTAATATATTATTGTATACAGTGCTACGGTACATAACGATTTGACTAATTTAAATATCTCAGAAACTTTGTGTTATTATATAACCAGAGTGTTGTAAAGTTACTGATTATGAATGTTGTACAATACTCTTACTATACGCATCTTTAAAATATAGTATGTCGTACTTGAAAATTATATTTATACTCGTAAATATATATATAGCTACACATAGAAGGTGGAAAGTTTCATTAAATAGCATTTATAATAATTAATAATATTGGTACAGCGACTAATGTTATTGCTGACATTGTCGATGTTTCTAAACACGATCCTACGTCATGACCTATAACATAATAATATTATCTAACTATTCATCGACTCTGGGGTTAAATTAATTAATAATACCATAATAGTACGCGATAATGTAATACGCATTTAAAAATAATTCAATCTAGTAATATCATGAACACGGTTTATTACACGACGATGCTATACGAAGTCTTGAGCTGAATTGTAAAATATTTGCATTAATTATAATATGTAGTATGTCCAGGATTATTATCGGCGCGCTTGACTAGCGAAATTAAAACGTTATCAAAATTATTTGACATATTGTATGATATTATCTGCATTATAATATATTATAGAGAGTTGAACTCATGTACGGTTTTTTAAAATGCAATTAGTATAATAACAGTTGTATATTTTGTGTCTTCCGAGTTCCGACTCTGCTAATATGATGATATATAAAAGGGAGAAAAGCTATTTCTATAATTACATTATCTTCAGAGTATGATATAAGTATAGACACTACTTACTGGATGATTATCCGATCGCAGTGTAAATATAAATTGACTTTATTACAAATGATACATTAGCGATATTCTATCATTTCAATTCATCCAACGTTATGATATTATTATACACACTGCATGCACAGCACGCTGTAGACTTTTTTCCAGTCCTTGTGGAAAAACAAAGTAAGTTTATAATTTTTTTTTCCACGTTTTATCTTATCTGGCACTCTATTCTAGATGTATTTTCCATGTAAAATGTCCTATCCAATTCCATCCCGAGATAAACTTAATGTTTAACATTTTCAGGCAATTTATCGTTAAAATCTCTCACGGAATAAATTGAGTAAATGTGATTCGGTAAATTTCAGAAAAACGCTGATCCGCGGGCGAGTTTCTAAGACTTGACTGGAATAATGAATGAAGGATCGAAATTGAGTGAAGGCTTGGACATTCTGCAGGCAGTCCGTAAAATTGATTCCTTTAATATTATTAAAAAAGGGAAAACATTTTTGTTCGTTTGAAAATTATGAAATACTCAGAAATTTTTAAAAGCTAAGGGATTAAACTAAACGGTTCGATGTATTTTTATAACAATTATTTATAACAATTTAATTTGAAGTTCTATGAATTGTGTTCACTCGAGCCTGATCACATACCATCGCGTGTGTACTGGTTTTTAATGAAATTTGCTTTGTAGACCCGAATAGTAGAGAATATTAAGTATACATGAGAATATATTAAAATGTTTCCACATATTGAAATTAATAATACTAGATGAAATTACAAGAATTTTGGAATTTTGTAATTTTGTAATCATCATCGTATATTATTATACAATTAAAGTAGAATTTTGATTGTATATTATTATACAATTAAAGTAAAATTTGTTGATAAATAAACAAAAAAGATTTTACATGTTATTTTACACGATGACATACTATAAAGTTTTTCATAATCGTTGTAAGTACTAATAGTACCTATATCAATATTGTCTTGTTCAAAAGTTTGTGCTAATAATATTGTGATAATAATAACATTAATGGGGGACGGAGTGGCCGAGCGGAATAAGGCGTCGGTTGCTACGCGCACCGTCACCGGTTCGAACTCACCCACGGGCGGCATTTTTCTTCGGGCAGTCACGGTGTCCGGAGAGAGAGGCCGAAATCACCCATCCGGGAATGGCAGATAACTACGGGTGCCCACTCAAAACTTCTGCCACAACAAACACACAAGTGTTCAAAACCTACAGTATCCTCCCCCACAGTTCCACAGGCTAATGACCTCAGTTGTCGAAGGCTCAACCAAAAAAAAAAAAATATTAATATTTCCGTAAGCAAATATACCTTATAAGGTATACTATTAAAACATGTGTGTTGCTAAAATAATTTTAGGTGACGTACCCCACATAATATTGTTATATCTACCTATAAAATAATTAAAAATATATTAGTTTTCTTCTATCAATATCTATCCACCCATATTTAAACTATTTCAAAGTGTTTCATGCGCAACACTTGGACCATTTGTTACACGCCACTGCATAGAATAGAGTATAATAGGGATAATATATTTCAATTTAAAACAAACACTGTATAGTCTATTATTTCGTGCCAATAAAATGTGCAATTGTCAATATTGCACATTCTATCAGCGAAATAGACGATGACAAAATGGTAATTAAAAATTCAGCGCAAACACAGGCATAATAAAGGTATTTGTAGTGTTCGCCAATTATAGGGTAATATAATAATATTATGTGTATGTATAGCTAATCGGAGTGGTGTTTACCCGCCGAGACTGAATTATACTCGCTTATTCCACCGCCGATGCAACGATAATATTACTCGTATAATGACTAAAATACAACTAAGCCCGTTTAGGGGACTAAAAATGTTTACAGATGGTCTCATCGCTATTGTCGTAAAAACATTTCCTGCGGGATAATAATGCAAGTTCGTCGGAGATTCGAGATAACTGTAAATGAGAGTATGCAGCCAATAGGTGTTGCACGTTTGGTTATTAAGTGAACAAAACTTGAAAACGATATGAAAAAGTGAAAAAAAAAATAAAATAACTTATATATAACTACCTACGAGGATTTTTTTTTTTTATTTATGGAAGTTCTTTCGACATTTTAAAAACCATTAAAGTATTATACAAATATTGGTTTTAGAATATTTTACAGGTGGTCCTGGACAATGCTACAGTGTTTTTGATTATTGATTACCTTATCTTTATGGAATGCATAAAAAAAATGCTGTTACTTGTTATTACTCTTTTATTTTAGAATCCAATCAAATCCATTTTTTAATATATTTTGTATTTATTCTACAATTGTTTGTGGTACAAAAAGTCATTGCAGTGAGATAATATTAAGTCTTGATAGTACACTGCGGTTGGGTGGGTACGAATATATAATTGGAAATTAACGTTTATTTGCATGTCATACGTATATATAACTACGACGACATTGTCGTAATATATATATATTCACGGTTATCGGAATTATGCAATGTAGGTCCAGACCGTACGTTCGCCGGAGGACCGCGTTTATCTCCGATCGTCGCGAAATAAATTATGCGAAAAGTTTAAGGACAAAACGTCGTTGGGCGAATTGTCAACATCAGCTCTCGCTTAATAAAATATATTATTCGCACACGGTCTTTATTTTTCGACCGGATTTTTGTTTGTAGTTTTGTTTGTCTTTAAAACGGGTGCCTCCACCATGGGTAGTAAACTTGAGCAATAAACGTACGAACCGTAAACAGATATATACACATATACACGCAAACACATTATAAAACATATATATGTATTCGTTTGCACAAAAATCGGGTTCCGAGTAAAACCAATATATTTTATTTGACGGAAAAAGCCTAAATTTCCGTTTCCTTTTTTCGGCTGGTCTTTCCGAAGCGGACCCTGCAAACGTTAAAAACGAAAACAAAAAAAATTGCATGTGTTTAATGTGATTTACGAAAGGACTATTCTGGTTTTGTTTTCACTGAACATGATTTTTCACCACTAACAACAACGTAATAATAATTGGCGTAGGTACCATTGAATCACGTCCGCCGCCGCCAGTAGCGCAATTATTTCTTTCGACACACTATTATAATATTGTATAGGAGAAACGGGCTCTAATCCATTGATAACGGTGAGCGGGGGGGGGATACCATTTTTCTAGAAAAAATATACCCCAATAAAATCATATCTCTGGATACCATTAAAAATGTCTAATGCATCTGAATTGCATTGTATAAAAAAATCTGATTTGTATGCCAACTTTAAGAGATCGACTATAAGGTCGACTAGCATAATTTCATGTGCTATACTATGCATTTATACTATACTATTTGGTATACTAGTACATACAATACGCTTTTTCATATTTTAGTTTTATTTATTAATTATTTTGTGTACATAAACTCAACAAAAAAAATAAATATGTAGATATTATAATTTTTCTAAAAAGAATATTTTTTAATAATTCTTTTAAGTTGTGAGTAGTGTTTGAAGTATGAGAAATATTTCATGAAATATTTCAAATGAAATATTTCATTTTGAAATATTTCACTAAGTTGTGAAATATTTCACAAAAACGTGAAACATTGAAATTTTTTTTAACACAAATAAAAACACAATTTATTTATTTTTTGACACAATGCTCAGTGTTCTAAATTCTAATGTCAGAATTCAGTAAGTATACAATATACATGTATGATATTGTATACCTACTTGTATCATTTAAACATTAAAATATTTAAAAATTTTGAATACCAATTTAAATGTATAATACCAAAGGTTAGGTATACATACAGACCATACAGTTACCATATAGTGATGAAGGTAATTTATGACAATTATATGTAAATATAAAACTTATTTAAAAATAAAACAAAATATATTAAAATACTGAAATATTTCACATATTTTGAAATATTTCATGAAATATTTCATTTTTTTAAATTTCATGAAATTTTCAAACACTAGTTGTGAGTGCAATTATTTTTTAGTGATCACTAGAATATGATTTCAGTTCAAATAAAATAGAAAAAATATATAAATGTAATTAAAAAATAATTACATAGTACTTTGGTATAAAGCTGTAGGTAATATAATTACAAAATGTAATAATAATTTGACACAAATCGAAACGCATAGTAATAATTTTGGAAAAAACAAACAATTTAACATACATTAAACTCCGGAAACAAAATGTCATTCTCTTAAGTGTTATAATTTGCTATATTGATTGAATATTAATATATTTATTAGCTATAACTGGTAATAAACCTTTTGTTAATTTTGATGTTCGCGATAATTTTAAATTAAAATGTCAAACAAGAAATTAAAATAAAAGCACAGAAATGAGAATACCAACACGAGTTTTCATTGTGTTAATAGCTTCAGCTACAACTACGCACTTTATATTATTAGTTTTAATAGCTAGTCAAGAGCCACAGAGATTCATGGTCGGTACACTGCCACCGAGTCGGACAATAGTGCATTCAGTTTTGACAAGATATACATTTTATTAAATTATTTGATTTGATTGCTTTATCATACATCATAATAGTCTGAATATTATATTATCTTAAAATAATATTTTTTAAATGTTATAATCAGTTATCACATACACGTATATTCGTATATTAAAAGACCAAAGAGTATTATGTCAACACCTATTTAATCCATCTTTATGCAATAAAAAATGGAACAATGCAATATAATTAATAATTATGCAATCACTTTGAACGAAACACGACAAACACTGTCAAAAATTAAATTCCACTTATTATTTCAAACACAGTAATTCCGGAATCAATGAATTCAGTATTGACAAGTCAAGAAATAGGAGTGACGACATGTGCAGGATGAATGACTATGAAATGAGCAAAATGACCGGAGGTCGGAGGACGTACACGGCTTAAAGACCGAACCCGTGTGACAAGTGGATTCGCTAAAAATATCACTCTGACGAGTCACCAGACGACAGGTGAGAGACCGTACTTGTGTGACGTTTATGATAATTTGTTCACCAAAATAGTAATCTGAAGATTACCAACGGACACAACTCAAGAATCCGTTATTTTTCATTTACATTTCAGAAAAAGGCACAGCGTTGTATGCCGTCTTAAGGTTATAGTACGTTTCAAAATATAGAATAAGCAGTCACATTAGTTTTATAAGTATTTAGAATAATTATTATAGAGATGATATAATGTGACTATATAAATTAATATATATTGTCATTTTGGGTTGTAAAATTGTTATTTTGAGAAAAATTATATGATGATCAATTAAATTAAATATTTCTTTGGTCATCGTAAGTAATCCTGTAATAATTATGAATTATGATATGTTTTATATTATACCAATGTATATTATAGGTATTCATCTATTCTTATAATCTAATTTCAAAATCCACGAATAGCATCCTCGAAAAACAGAAATTGTGATAGTTAATTTAGTGAATAATAAATCTGTAATGCAGAGTAATAATATAGGTAATTATGTTTCTGAAATTATAAAATGTAATATACTTTTTAAATGTATGTATGCACAAACATTACCGAATTATTATTGTATAGTTTAATTTTGAACGATAATAATAAATTATATTAATACATAATATTATGCATATAAATAACCTGTTAAATTTGTTTTGCTTGCTTTTTGCACTATGTCACAGTGTCTTTTATGATTTTTCCCATTTTCTATGGATTAGTATTAATTTATCTCTGAACTTGTATTACTACATACGAGTATAACGTTTACTCAAGAAAAAAGTTCATAAATGAGTTGTAGATGGTTATGAAAACAACTACACTTCGAAAAAAGTTGAAGTCACGCTGTTGTTATCTGTTGTATAATATGTTTCGAGCGTACCTTGACGTTGAGTAGGATATTTTGTTAAATTTGAATTTAATGATAAATTATTGCATAAAGGTATGAAAAACGATTCTGATCTGAGACAGTAGGTCACATCTATTTCTAAAGATATTTTATAATTATTTTATATTAATAGTAGTAATTTATTTTCAATTTTCAATAATATAAGTGTTGTACATATATTATATTATAAACTAGCAGTACAACCCGACTTCACCTGAGAAAAAAATAATGAACATAAAATACGATCACATTGATATACATCGGTTTTAATGTAGGTACATCAGTAAACGGGAAAATCTGCTTCGGTGTACCTCACTTTGTAAACTAATCCCAACCCTATATATAATTATTTAAACATTAAAATGTATGCGTATAACAGCAAAGCAACCTATAGGAGTTGAAAACCTATATGAACACGTCTTCCCGAATCTCAAGGAATATCTGTGCAAAATGTTGTGCTAATTGATTTAGCAGTTTCCAATAAGCCATATACAAACGTTTATTAAGTTATGTATATACATAGGTATATAGATTTAATATATCATATTATATTATTATCGTTATAAACTATTATAAGGCAATATTGGCATAACCGGGTAACGTAGACCTTACTAATAAGTCCTAGGTATAAATAGTTTCAAATTAGTCTAAATACTTTGAAAATTACATTGTGTATCCAAAATAATTATTAATTAAGTAGCTAATATTAGAATATTTCAAGTGTCGACAATTACTATTTTCGATTTACAAGTAAAAATCTAAAATTTTAAATTTTAAATCGTTATTTTTTGTATGAATATCCAATTACATAACCATTTTAACTTCAAACGCTTAAAAAAAATATTGAACTCATGTATTTCGATATATTTAAATTGCTTTAAGCTTGAAAAACGTATGAAGAACCAATTACATTTGTAAGATTTTTTCAGATAAAAAACAACATTAACATTTGTCGAATAAAATAACTAAAAAAATTCAAAATTCAAATTTCTGAATAAAGAAATCAAAAATATTTGGATCCTTTAAAGTACCAAGAAGATCAAATTTGTTACAAAATATCATTCTCTTAAGTCTAAATTTTAGTGTGATAAATTGTAATGATTCCTAAAAGGATACAAACAAATTAACACATAAATGTGAAATAGCTCTGCTCGTAATTAAAAATATAATTAATTTATAATTATAAAATAAAGAATAATATTAAATTAATATTTACTTTTTTGCAGACTTAGGGCAGATTGTAGCAACTCATATTGCTTGATTTTAATTTAATTTTAGTTTATTAGTACGTAAAAAAATAATACAATTATGTACTTAGTTGATGATGCTAACGACGTGCAGACATTCAGCCATTATGTGTGACGATGCACTAAATTTTCCAGAATATTTATACCAACTTTTGGGAGCTTATTTATTTGTTGTAGAAATAATTTGTAACAGGCGATATTTACCCTAGGTAAATATATCCTAGGACCTAGGTTTTAGTTACCGGGGATAAATATATTAGGACAATGTGAAATATACGAGTTTACCCTCGGGTGAATATATCCTGGCATAAAGTTACCCCCCCCCCAGTAAAAATATAGTTTTGAGGGGGGTATAAATATCCTAGGATATAGTAGCCCCCCGGTAAAAATGTCATGTTAGGGGGGGACTGGTAGGTATATACATCTCCCACCGGGGGTAATAATTTCTGCCGGAACATTAAATACTGTAATTTATTTACAAAACATTGTCACAATATAATATTTCTGCTTGTACATTTTTTTTTTATTGTTGTTGGCGGAATAGAGGTGATGACGGGGAGAGAAAGAGCAAATAAAAACGCCATGACGTATAATCGAGGACGTTCAAGGACTATAAGCAGGAGACACCGAACGGCACTCGAAACAGTGAAGACCAAACATTTAAGGAGCTCGACTCGAAAACTCACATTCTCTATGTCAATCGGGCCCGGACGCCAACGCCAGCCAGTGTCGTCAACGGCGGGGTCGCTGATCTACCCCATTGTCATCGTTTAATGGACTTAGACCGTTTGATTTAAGGACGAATGACGTTTCGGCGGCAGTAGCGCGGGAAGAGGCGTTCCAGTTCCGGTTGTGGAATATAGTCGGGGAGGGTGATCGGTAGGTAGGTACTTGATATTGTGAACGGAATCAACAAATTCTTCCGAACGACCGGAGTGGAAGTCTTATTTATTATTTTATTTGCTCGGAGCTTTTGGGCGACGCGCACAGATGTCATCAGCAAATATCAAAGGCCGGAATATTACAATTTCCTACAGCGCATTATTATTATTACATGTGCATATATAGACGGTCGTCTGTATTCTGTCAAGCGGTGGCATGTGGAGGGGGGAGTATTATTTTTTAAGTGATTTTCGCGTTCCCGTGAATGTTTAAATTGAATTTTGTTTTGCTGCAAGTGCGCATATCAATAATATATAATTTGACTAAAAATTTGCAGAAATGTTCAAATAATTGTCGTGTGTATTTTTTTTTTATTCCAGCCAAATATTTATTGTGTAATCGATCTGTTATAAACTAAAATATATCCATTTGTTTTTTGAGATGATGTTTAAAATACAACGCATAATATATTGTATGATACATACGCGTTATCTCAAGTTGGGTCCTAATTCACAAACATTGAAAATCATTTCTTTAATGATACATTTCATCATTAAAGAATCAATGGATCGATTTGATATCGTTAAAATTTAAAATGTTATTAATTTGTTACTATTTTTAGATTCTGAGCGGAGAGACTTAGCTAGTGGTCTTACAATGGTGTTTATTTTATTTTATTTATCTTTTATACAAAATGTCTACTAGAAGGAGTGCTTCGATTTCAAAATATTATGGTATCTTATTTTTTAGAAAATTGCATCAAGATGGTACTTTAAACAGGTAATTTTTCGATTTTCTCAATAGTTGTTTAATGCCACAGAAAAAACCACAGCCAAATTACGAAAAACCGCTAAAACCAGGATTTTAATTTCTAACGATGTGGTTATCACCATAGATAAATATAGACCTATAAATAATAACAATATAAAATATCCAGACTGACAAACCGTCTCCTCGCAGAATCGTTTTTATTATACAATGATATTATATCATTGAATTCAAGTTTAATACAATCGCCATTATACATTGACCCACTTGTAACCTACTGTACAACAGAGCGACATCCACTTACCTGCTTTTTAAGTGTGTTACGTTTGCATGATCCGTTCAAAACAACATATCTAACCAAAGAATTAGTAAGATTATACAGTAGATAATACAATATATTATTTTAATGATATTCATTTCCAAATACAAATACTTTAGGTAGATATATCGAATACCGGTAAAATTGGACAGCGGATCATCCAGATAGTTTCAAAATTACCAAGTATGAATATAGACTTATATACTATTCTTTAACAACATATGAATAAAATAATAGTATTCTGCTTGTATGTGTACATGCATACTACATAGGTATGTTTATTTTAGGTAAACAAACAACTATATTCAAAAATGATGTCTACGACTCTCGACTGTTTAAGTAAATATGATTTACTTGAATGTTTTTCATACATTCAAAACACATGTATGTAATAGATTTATTGTACACATCTATACTATTTTGTTCCATGAACTGAAATGTATAATATGAGAATAAAGAATACACAATCGTACTGTTTATTATGTCATATTCAACGTTATTATTCTTAGATAAATTTAATAAATATTAATTATCGTAATGTAAGTAGGTATATAATAATATATACCTATTTGGTTTTATTAGCTTGAGACACGTTGAATTATTCTTATCAAAATGTACTAAAATATTCTAAAATATGTGAAAAAAGCAATTTTATTGATGATTTTAAATATAGAATAATACTCGAAAAATGTTTAGTTAAAATTCTAATAATAATAACTTATGAAATATAACCAATGATATAATCAATCGTTTAATTCTTAAAATCATAATACCTTCATTTTTAATATATATTCACTTATTTATTCAAGTGATAATAATCACTTATTTTAACTTAGGTAGTAAAAAAAATTAAAATAAGAGAATAATTTCCAATCCAATAATATAATATAATACACTATGATAATATATTATATAATTAAGCGGGTTTGTAACGAATTTAAGTTGATAACTCCACTAAAAGCCTTATATTGTGCGATCGTCAGATCAATTCTTGAATTTTCTGTAATTATATGGAACCCTCACAACACAAGCAATATGAATCAACTTGAGAGAGTCCAACGCAAGTTTTTGAGCTTTGCAGCATATCTATTAAATATCGAACATAGACCTCATGATTATGATCCAGTAATAGGTAGGCTAGGCTTACAGTCTTTGGCCGATAGACGTATCAACATTAACAAAGTCTTCCTAGTCAAGCTCATCAATGGGTCGATCGACTGTCCTGAACTTCTATCTAAAGTAAATTTTAAAATTCCCTGTGTCCAGGTCCGTTCTTCCTATCCTTTCAGTATACCAATGTGTACGACAAATTATTCACGAAACAAACCACTAAATAGGATGATGCGTATTGCCAATGAGGATCCGTCTTTTAGTTTTTAAGTTAAGTTCTGTAATTCTTTTCTTTTGTATTCTTTCCTTTCTCTATATTAATTATTATGTCTACTACACATTGAATTCACTTATAATATGTAAATTTATTTTTCTGTACTTTTGGGCTGCGGCCCGTATTAAAATAGAATAAATAAATAAATATCTAGACAGGTTTTAACAATTTAAAAAACCTAAAAGGTCAGATTATATCTTCAGAACTAAAATAGGAATATTCTAAGTATAGGTATCTTATATATTAGTAGATGATATTAGTTATTTGATATCGTATCTGGTACCTAGGTTAGCCACGAAACTAGACAACAGTAGATATTAATACATATTAAATTGGTGAGTAAACATTATGTTTGTGTTTGAAAACGTCTCCCATAGTCAATAGTCATTTCGGTATTCAAATAACACGCCAATATTCATAATAATAATAACACACGACGGAATTTTATTACATATTTTTATGGAACGAACAATATTGTAAACAGTGTTGTACAACAAATCAATGATATTGTCAATTCACCGTTTATATTGTTTACAATCACTTTAACAAAATAAACTCCTCCCAAAAGATTGCTTTGCACAACAGTGAAAAAAAATAGTTTTTACTATCAACCATAATATTTTAGACCTATTTAAAGTTTTCGTCATAAATAAGTTAACTATTTTGACAAGAATAAGCCCCAATTTCAAAACTTGCAGCAGTCCAAGACAGCGTTGTTTTCTGTTTATATTATTTAGATAATCTCCATTTGTGATACATACCAACGCACCTATACAAAAAGATATACAAAAACGATATCGAAATTACAAAAACCAAACAATTTATCTGAGGTAAAACAATACGCATTGAAATACTATTGAACAGGAAAATGTTTACAGATGAATCCGGCTGACAATATTTATCAACCATTAATGGAAGAAAAACACTATTATATAATATATATACACCTACCAATATCGTAGACATAAATTTAATATTATTGGTAAAATGTTTTTTTTTTCAAATATAACTCTTAAAATGCAAAATCTATATTTCTCGTTACAGAAATGTCTACAATAGTACCATAATATAATGTTTTGTGAGTTCCATAAATAACGTCGATAGTTAATAATATTTAGTCAGGTGTACAATTTCAAATATATTTTACAATCGTGGTTTTGTACACGTCTTATATTATCATAGACATGAATTGGAAGAAAAGTAGGTAAATATAAATTCAAGAACTATAATACACAACAAATCATCTCATATTCTTTTTTAATCTCGAACAAGACATTTTATTCATTTTCACAAGAAATCAAATTTTCCACATGAGAAGACAAACTGTTTGACTAACACCAATGAAGCTGTGTTTTTCGAAAAGAATTTTGTTTAAACGAAAAGAAAAAAGCAGAAAGAACGGACAACAGAGATTTAGTGTTGAGCGTTCCTTTCTCGCTTTGCTCACATGATTGCACGTGCAAGTCAAAGGTTAGGTCAAAGCTTTTACTGTCTGATTTATTAAACAAAAATAGTTTAGCTAATCTTCCAATTTGAAACACAATAAAAATAATTGTATGTTTCAAATTATTATGTGTTTACTCCGAATGAACTATTATTTATGGAGTGACAATCATATGTCAATGTCATACTCAATGTCATAAAAAAATATTATCCTTCTACCATCTAAGTTGAAGGATCAAAGCCACTACCAAATACTCCAGATAAACAGATGTCCCGGTTGTTAATATATTATTATTTACACCACGGTAGCAAACAAAACGAACATATTTATATGATAACATCGTTGATGAAATGGAAAAGTTATATCGGCAAGTGTTCAAAAGTTTAAGATTGGAAATCCTTGTAGGAAAGTTTGTATAACAATCAATGTTATTGCATCGCAGATAATACTATTTATAAATCATTATTGGCGAACAAAACAATATTATCATAACGGTATATAGGATACAGAGCAAACGAGTTATGAAGAGCCACGTGGGTATAGCTTTTAGTAAATATTAAATAACTTTCGGGCGATAAAAACGTTGAAATTTCATCAACACCCTTTTGTAGAACGCAGCAAAACTCTGTTCGAACAACAATATTTACGGTATACGTTTCTGATACGTTTATTATTCGCTCTTTGGTTTTTCACTTATCACGATTTTTATTTTTTTTAATCTGGAGTGCATATGTACCGTAACAGTTATTTATATTGATACAATTATACCTATAAACTCCAATATAGACTATAATAATATATGCATATGCTATATTGGCCATATTTATTTGGCTGAATTTCGCACGGAAATTTATTTCGGGTCATACAAATTCAAATTAGCGATTGGTGTTGGTGTGTGTACTCACTCATGCAAGTAATAAACACACTTAAACTACAGTTTACAATTTGTATGCTTAGCACACGTTCTAGGTGCAGTGTATGCAACGTGTGTATGTTTATTTTAATTTATGTTTTTATGCTCGGTGACTTGAATAGTGCTTGCGATCCATACGGGTTTTATCAATGTGCACTCAGAAATTTACCTTGTTCAAGGAGTACCTATAGGTTTTAGGTATAATTATATTTTCAGTTCAACTCTTGAACATTTTCTCACTAATGAGGGTTTAGTAGGAATACTATGAACCATATTATTTAACTTGCAATTTCCTCTTTAAATATAAAATATATATGGTATTGTTTCTATCAAAGCATTATAAATGCAGTAGGTTCTCGAAAACATTTTAGTCACATTATACAATTATAACGTTTGCCTTTGAAAAAAAAAATGATTTAAATTTTCAACATAATTAAAACAGAAAATAAAAAAACGAAAAATAAGAATATTATTACAAAACATAACATTAAATGATAAATTATGAATATTAAATTTTCTGTAAAAATATGGTTATATACATTATTATGTATATTTGTATAGTATGCGGTGTATGCTATACACCATATAGTGCCATACATATTATTATATGTACGATCAACTACTACCATTTTATTTTCTATAATAGATAGATAAAAATGATCTGCATCCATAATACTATACGTATTACCTCCCGTGTGTGTAATTTTTAATGTAAAAATGGTATATCGATACACATAAAAATAGGAAAATGAGTTAGAATAATATATTATAATATTAAACGCATAAGGAAAGTAACGTTGGAAATTTGATATACGTGGTTAAGCACAAAATTTAAATAACTTTAACAATATATATATATAATTTTTTTAATCCAAACCTTCAATAATGAACGTATAATATATATATACGCTAAGTCAGATAGAATTTGTATTTTATATTGAAAAGAATGAAATAAACCACGTAAAATAAATACGTAATATATATACGGTATACACATGGAAGTAAAATATATTATACAGTATATTTTTAAATTTAATACCAACTACCAAGTAACCGGGAATATTAACAAAATATGAAATGAAAAAGAGTACCTATGTCATTTATTGCATGAGCATATTATTATACAAATCTGAGCACAGATATTGGTATAAATATTTAAGAATTATTGTTCTTCCTTCTTCCTGCCGGCTATACTTAAATGTTATATATATAAAGAAGAATGGAAAATTCATTTTCCTGCAAATTACTATGATATAAGTAGTGTAACTGTTTATTAATACGGTGTATGAGTTTGAATTGTGAGTTTTTAAATTCAAACTAAATGTATATTATGTACATATATTCATCATAAACCATTACCTTTAATGTCTTAACTTTTCTACGGTGTAAGTATAATGTATATAATAAAAAGTTCATTACTTTAATCTTTTTACTTGAACATAATGAAATAATTTCCATAAGGAGTGTTCTAAATAATGTTATTACAATTTCTACCAACATTGCATATTATTTAAATATCAATACCTACACGCTACACGACAGAGCTATACATAAGTTTCAATTTCAAATCATACGTTATATATTATTATTTATATTTTATTTTGTCAGCATTGAGACATTTTAAAATCAAATCAATCTTACTATTAAGTATTAAGGTATATTGACAATATTAAATAAAATCACGATTCACAATCAATATAATATAATATTATATTATGAGAATGTATTGAATAGCGTTATGTTGTAAAAATAATTAGGATTTAGATTTAGATTTTTAATTGTAATTCTATATAGATTTTAGACTAGTATAATATGCACAATTAAATTATTGAAACAAGCTTATAAACGTTCAATGATATCATGAAACCAACTTGATATTATATTCATTTATATCATTATTATTATTATTATTATTATTATTATCATCATCATCATATCACATGCAAGTGTTATATAAATAGCCTTTTTTTATTTTTTTTAATTGAAAATCATATGAACTGGAAACTGGCTCAACTGAATAACTGCACGTAAAAAAATGAAATAAATTCAATATTTCTCCTGAACACTTATTCAGGTGACGAATAACTTGATACGTTTGTTTAGTGGAGGGAAAAAAATAGAAGATTAAATTATGTGGAAAAACTGTAAATAAAACCAAGCTATCCCCTTGTCCCTGGGGTCAATAATTTATAAAGTCAACCCATTCAACTGAAATGTGATCGGTTCGAAAAGCTTTGTTGAGGTCACGAATGACAAATTTCTTTTTCAAACAATGTCGGGGTGAAAGGGGCCCCGGATAATATAAAAGAGGAGGATAATATTTTATTTTCTATAAACTCAATGTCGGACAGTCCGTAAAAAAAAATGTTTAGGGTCATTTTTGTATACACATAGGAGCAATACGATTTAATAGGTCCTCTTTAATTGCATTTTATGTCAACCATTTGCATACTACATCCACGCACAGACCTATATAATAATATGGCTTCACCGCCGACGCATTTTCACTCCGCGAGTATTAACTTTATGCGAACAGCCAGTGTTGAATAATTGTGGAAAATTATAGCGTATTCTAAAAAGTATATAAACAAAATAATTGAAAAAAAATTGCTCATACAATATCTCGTACATAATGCCAATGCATTGTGATATGTGCACAAAGATATTTGATATTTATTTATTTCGATTCCAATGGAGTGCCGACCAGGGTACATTAATTTCCTCCCTGGGACAAAACAATTGCGTACATACGATCCATCCCACATCAGCATGTAAATGTATTCGACCCTTTCGGTTAATCGTATTCTTGTCAATTTAAATTTGCCTATTCTAGAAATCCAAATTAATTTACCGGCAGTTGAATATAGTTTTTATTATTTAATATTATTATTCCATCCCATAGATTAAAATATATTATAATCTAAGTATAATCTAATTGAAATTTAATAGGTTTGCCTTACGATATTTTGCTGTGTCTAAGCTTCGTGAAAAAAAAAACGATTTTTTTTTAACCAGATATTTGAAAAACCTCTAGTTTGATCATTAATATCGATAACTCTAACTAATGGGAATATTAATAACATTTAAAAGTTGTTCGTGATTTTTTTTTTTAATACTGACAATGCCAATAGTTTCAAATTTAAACGATAAATTATTGCATTTTTAAAGTATAATGACAACGGCGATAAAGTTTTAAAACAAGATTGTTGGGATTATTTATGATAATAAATACACCGCAAGGAACGTTAATGCAAGCAAATAAACTTAAAATTTGTCTTAGAAATATTATGTTAAAACCAAAATAAATACGATAACAAATCATTCGGGTATCTCTCGCGTTCGCTGTAGGTACCAGCTATATATTCTATTAAAACGGATGGTCTTTCTTTTTTTTAACGTTGATTAACAACTGAATCGGGACGAAATTCATTAGATTGGTCAACAAATGCGGCAGTAATATTTGTATAGTGGGGGCTGAATATTCTTCCAAAAGTAGAAGGTACCTATACTTAGTTACCATATAGAAAGTAAAGCACTGTTGGCTGTTCCGACGGGAAGTCAAAACGTTTCGTTATTATTATAATACATCCGCCGTGAACGAGCAATGTGCATCACGTACGTGACAATGTCTTCCGAATCGAAAATTCACGTGTCTTAACTGCGGTACGGAACGGTTTTCAGACGAAATAACAAGGCGACATGAACTAAATAATCGCTTATTGCTTGTACCTTCCTACACTGAATCGAGTCTGTGCGAGACTATATAGGCATATAGCTATGTATATTATTTTATATTATAATATCTTGTTATAATAAAACCGTCGAGTTTTGTGTGCAGAAACGGCAAAACTCAAAAACTATAATATATATATAATATATAATATTACATACAGGTAAAGTCTACCTAGTATATGTGGGATATAGGTAAACGATTTGGAAATAAATGTTTGTGTGATTGATAATAATGTGTCATTATTTTATATTTGCGCACTTGCAGGTTTATATAAACATATTTATAGAGTTACGTTTTTGCAACTCCCACATGAACGCAAAATGTACGCATATGTTACGATAATAATAATAATAATAATAATATATAGTTACAATAATAGTGGTATTATAATAATATATAAATATATGGAGCACATTCTTTTATATAGGTTGACAAACTTGTTTCGTCCTCTGTTGTTTATTGTGCAGGACAAGCCACGGGGCCCTCCTTCAGCTGCTGCGAGCCGTTAACGTACATCTAACCCTCTCAACGACTACCCTCTTCTCACCAAACCATCGGGCATCGGGAAGCAATAAAATACATCCACATTACATTTATCTATCTACCAAGCGCAATTGTGTTTGCATGTCAAGTCTAAGAGGGGAGCAAAAAAGTGGTTCGCATCTGGGTAGGTTCCCAAGTTAAGCGCGTGACTTGTGTACTTACAAACTGTACATATACCGCCACTGTGTCGAGTACGCTATAAATTATTAACTTCTTATGTCGCGATTGGACTTGGAGTGCACAGACGATTTGGTAGGGGAAAATAACGACGTTACAAAGTCCGCGCAAATAATTGTTACTAAACTTTGTGTACCTATAATAAAATTGAAAATGAGAGTTTTTATTATTATTTATTTTTATTTTTGTATATTATAGCAAAATAACTACATCGACCAAATAATACACGTAGGAACCTGTCGTCGAATTTTTCGATCGCTCATTGAACTTTGCAATACTTAAAGCCATACACTACTCATACAATAAACGTATGATACCTATACAAGCTATAGTTCATGACATAGTAGGTAGGCCCTTGTATTAATATAAATACATAATATTATGTGGGTCGAATGACAATAATATAAAATATTATAACGATTAAAGCTCCATTCGTTTTTAATAATAATTGTCATCGTTTTTTTTTTTTTTTTTTTAAATTTATTATTCAGTACAGTTTTGGTAGTTATACTTGGGGTAACACCAGAATAAAGGATGGTGCAAAGTAAGCACAATATTATTTTCCATATTTCTCTCTATCATACGTATAATAACGCTAAATACCAGGAAATGCCAAACGAAAAGGTATCCCTATTACCATAAATAAACGCAATATTTTACAAGAACACTCGTTTTGTTAGCAACGACCTATTTTATTATCACAATGAGACAACAAATTAATAATTCATTTACACTCTCGTAATATTATATACATATATATATGCGTAGCTATATGTTCCTATACAAGCGTAACCAAACTTTACTCCTATTTTATTTATATTTTTCTACTCAACGTGTTGGTATAGAATATTAAATTCGTTCCAAATTACTATGCGAGAACCAAACATATTTGAAGACTTGAAGATTATTCATACTCTGTAGTCTATAAAACTGTTTAATGTTTCATTAGATTTAAGTAGGTTAATCACGTTAAAATAAGTTTATTTTCATTATAAACTATAATTTTACCTCAAACAAATTAAAGTTATTTATATCAAAAGATTATCTATTAGTTTTTCCTTAATAAAAATAAACTAACACCTACATCAAGTATCAACGTTATCACGTAATTGTCTACATTGCTATTTATATAAATGAAAATGAAAATCGCTTAAACAAAAAAAATGTGCAGGAGATTTAGAATTACAATTTTAATGAAAAAAGGATCGCATTGTAAAAAAATCCCTTTGCGTGTCCTGTTGATACTTTTCGATGATATAAATCAAGTTAGACCTTCCGATGAGTCTGCAAAGCAGTTATTTTTAAATTACGTACGGAAAATTGATCTGGAAAATACCATATACATTCATATCATAATATATATATACCTAATAATATCGTGTTCTGATACTTAAAATTACTTTTAGTTGATGTATTGCTATTTTTTTTTAGCAAACGTTGCAAATTCGTTCTTGTTAATTTCAGGTTACAGCTATCCTTTAAAGCGAATAAATACGTTTTTTAGTACTAAACGTAGCTAGTCAGAATTTTAATTTAACAATAATAATAGATTTTATTTACGTACCGTTTTCTACATGCTTATTTGTTATTCTTGAATCTGAAACCAGAACAATTATAACTTATTAGTATAATATTTAAGTTTATTTTAGTTTCGACAAAAGTTTGTATAGCTAAATAAGGTATTACTGTGCACACAATATAATTGCAGTAATTCTTTCCCTAAGGGGTTAGATAGTCAAGGTTTATTAACCGTTTTACTTTAACGGGCAATATATATGCGATTCTCGGAAGTACGCTATCTACATAAGTACATGAGTGTTTTGTAATTCAGCATTATAGACAACTTTTCTATTGGTTTGTTTTTTTTTTTACAAATCAGAAGAATTCAAATAAGTAAAAATGTATAATATTCGAGCAATGGCTGATAAAATTAAAATATTTCAAAATATCATAAAGTATAAATCGCGGAGAGGTTATAACTGAATAATTTCGATTATTGCAAAAATGATATTAAATTATTATACAGATATATAAAAAAATAACAAAATATTAAATTACAAATGATATTAGGAGCTATATACCATAACGGATATATTAATTTTAAGCAGTTCACTGCACACCCATAATAATTAATTAATCATATTATTGTAACAATACCCACGTATACACAAGTGTACGTCATGAGTTGTGGTCTAATTAGTAATTACTATTTTGCTACATACTACGTATTGAATGAGCAACTTGTATTGATTCAAAAACAAAACTAAAAAAGGTTCAGAATGAATATATTCATTGTACTATACAAAAATATATTATATAAATAATAGTTATAAATAAAATATAACTAATTAAATAATTGTATGATTACAATTTTACAGTTCGGTTGTTGATTAGTAAAATACATATTATATAATACCACCATTATTGAATTATTATTTATTACAATATAACAATAAACTTGGTTTATAATTGTCAAAGTTTATGTTTAACAATAAAATATGACTATATTATATTTCTTTGAAAATCATTATCATAACGTTTTAGAAAAATAATAATCTTTATACGTTATTTCAAGAGTTAGACGCATTGGCACGACTGTTGTACTGTTTCCCTAGTCCTTACAAGCAATGATTTCAATATAAGTTTTAAATATATATTATAAGCTTTTTCATTTTGTGTAACGTTTAAAGTTTAAATTTAAAAACTTATCATAAACGTTTTCACTCTATTACCATACCCGGTCAAATAACAAACTTCTACAGATTAAATGTATTGTTGTAATATTATACAGCCTAACCGATAAAGTGTTTGAAAGTACTTTACAATATGACGCATAATTTTATTATCTCTCACTTTCGGTAGTCTAATAAAATCAAAAGTAAAAGCGGTGACATTAAATAAAATCGGGTCTATTATAATATTATTATGACGGTAAACAATAATTATTAATAACCGTCATCACTCGTAGAAATGTTTTTCACGCGACTGAGATTTTGTTTTAGCGATGGATGTCACTATAATAATTATACTCGTACGACTTTACTTTATTACCCAAATCGAGTAGTCAGTAGTATATAATATAGGTATATACATTATACATAGAGTATAAAATTGCACGAGAACTGAGGCATTTAAGGAATAACATGTTGAAACCGAGTGACATTTTGACGCTGTGCAACGATAGTATCTACCTACGTGATATCGATTTTATAAGGTTTTCCGGTCGAAAAAAACTTAATGAAATGTTAAAAAAATAAAAACAATTGTCTGAACATGACCGGCACATGCATTATATACGGAATTTAGCGCCGTTATGACTTAATCCGACACTGTATAGTCATGTTGGGAGAGGGGGGGAAGCGTCTGAAAATTGTTCAGTTGAATTACGACTAGGAAAACGACGTACCTAAACGACCCGTCGCGTCTTTATCATCGTATAAATGTATCATATATATACCCAGCTAACAGCAGAAACGTGTATATAACCAGCAAAAACTGGTCGGAATTTCTTTTTCCTCTTTCATTTTATCGTTCTTAATTAAAATTGGTAGAGCTGTACTATATACACTAGCTATTTAATAATAATAATAATAATACAACAATCCCTTCCTCCTCCCAACCTCAAGCCACAGCCAAAGCCGACGGGACCTATATACGACTGTAAACAGTACGCGTTTGTATACTACTTCAAAGCGGACAAAAAAATCCTGGTCTTTTAAACCTAATCAAACCTCGTTTAATGTTATGAATTTTAATTCGTGATTATTTATCCAAGAGTATAATATACTATTAAATATAGACTTATATATATAATTTGTTTTTTTCTACATTTAATTAGCCCTTTTTATAACGTCAAGGTTACCATTGCAATATACTGTGGATTATGGATCTCTTTTATATTTTTAATCGAAATTCAAAAGTATTTTAAACGTATTTTAAACCCACTGCGGGGTTCGTATATGAATACTGTACATTTTTTTCTCAACTATAGTTCTTTGATAACGTTAATGAAGTCGCTTCCGGATTCAATTAGAATATCTTATGATTGACTTTGAAAAAAAAAATTCTGTTCTTACATTATATAATATTATTTTCATAACAAACCATATTATATAGGTTGTGCTGATTTTTGTTTTTATAATATTATACTGCCATCGAGATTATAGACTATAGTAGGTACTGAATAGTTTGAAACACCACACGATAATATCACAATCGTTTCATGATTATTAAAATAAGTAGATATAACCCATTGAAATAATACTGCAGTTATAATGCGTGTATCGAAACCGCATAACGTTTTTTTGTGTTTAAATTACAGTATGTTAGTGTTTAAAATCGAATTTCGGTGCTCCGGAATCATTAAATTATCGCTATGATACTGAAATGTAATTAATAATTAAGTATTTATAGTTAGCACAAAGAACATAATATTCTTAGATTAAATAGTGGTCTAACAGTAAACACTAACATAATATTATGTATTTATTATTATGTTGTAATATTAACTAGGTAACTATAAATTTAATAGATATTATTTTTTTATCAATTTTATATTTGTATTAATAATAATGTTTTTTTTTTATGAATTGAGGTATTCTGTTACACCCTTTACATACCTATTATCTATAATACTGATAACATGGCTTTTATTCGTGCAATCATAACCGACGTAAATTTGTTAATTCTTATTTTATGTTTGAAGTCTTTTGATTACAATTTCCACCTTTAAAAAAGACATCCAGGACATGCATTACATCGTGTTGAAACTTTTATTTGCAACGTATTTTTCTAAGGTTATTTGTTTGAATAACTCTAAGCTGGTATTGGATTTTGTTACATCTAACTTTGTTGTGTTGTTGGTAATAACGGAAATTCTAATCTCAAATCACACGTGAAAGCTTTGTTTTTTAAATCCGTTCGTTTGGTTTAAAAAAAAAGTTACATGTATATTATGTGGGTTTATCATATATTTTATATTAGTGCTGTACAGATAGCTACATTACACAGATTTAATTTCTGGAAAGAATCATGTAGTTTATTTACCCTAATGAAAATACAACAAAACGCATAGTACATAATAGAAATAAATTATAAAATTTATATATTAATAATTATCATTGTTTACTATTAGGACTGGGATTTGAAAGCCCTAAAAATCACAAAAATTTCCAAAAATAAAAATGCAAAAATATCTTGATAATCTTGAATTATTCACTATGGAAATGCGTATTTCTTACACATTAAAAAACTATGAATTTTTTTTCTTAGAATATTTTTGTAAGAAGACACTATAACACAAAAGGCACGAAAATAAGAGTATTGTTACTGACTATTAACTTATTAGCAGATGTGAAAACGGTGGTCGGCAAGTATTGCATATCTAATACAAACTTGACACTTTCAGTGCACTATGTGGATACCTCCTACCGATATCTTTGTTTTTATTAGTATAATCCAAATATTTACTTTCCCTTCAAAAATAAATTGGGAAAATGTTCCAAAAACTTAAAACATAAAAATATTTTCCAAACCATGGAATTTTTCAAAAAAAAAAATAATAATTTAAACAAGATCTCCTAAAACACATTTTCCGCTCAAGGATTTTTTAAAACACTTGAAATAAAATTCCATTATTTGGTAATTATTAATTATACACCTATAAAATAATGATTTTGAACATACCATTTTCTTGATATAATTCTGAATATAATATCATATTCATAACTTCTGAAGGTGCAATAATATAATAAATTACAAACAACTTTTTCTAGAAAACATCAAATAAATCATTTTTATCAGATTCATTGCGAATAAATTTGTTGTACCTAATTGCTATTTGGAATTTGTAAGCCTTCAGAATCTAAAAAGTTAAGTTAATACATTTTAACTTATTAATTTGAATTTGTTCAACATGGCTAACTTAATTTATTTGCCTAAAAATAAACTTATGTTTTTTCAATATTCTGAATAAAGTCAATTTTGAATTCTAATTTAATTGAATTTAATAAATATCAATCACTTGGCTATCCTCGTGGAACTTACATGTTTCTTGTTTTAAGGATTAAGGAACGTACCAACAATCAGAATCTACAGTGTTCTTCTGGGAACCATATACTGAAGTCAAAAAATCATAAAGGTGAATGTACCAATCAATAAATAAAATATGCGCAGCCAAGAGCAGTCGCACAATTAAAAAACCTATGACGGTTGGGGAAGAGAAAAAAAAACGAGGTTTTTAAAACCATATTAAAAGTCGTTTATTTTAAGGATTAACAATAAAAACGTAGATATTTGCTCGTTTATTGAATTTTATATGCCACGGTGTACGGAATAAGAGAAGAGCTGCGAGCGGTATTTATTATAGACACCCTATGCAAATAATGGTGCAAAACACTAAAGAATTCCAGGAATTTTCTTTTGCTTAAATAATGTAGATTAGTATTTTTAATTGTCCTATAAATGATGCATGTTTCAGTGAGTTTACGCGTTCTTGTTTTAATTTTTTTTTTTTTTTTGGGTCAATGGTCTGTATAATATATGTATATGAAATCTGCCCTATATATCGTGTACATAAACGGGCCTTGTTATTATGTACATAAGAAAAACAGCATGTTTGTTGTAAAACATTGTTCACTGGTTATAATGTCTGTATTAATTTCTAAAGATATAAAATAAGAAAATATTGTTACTTTCGAGAGATAATATAGTAATTATTAATGAATCGATTCATCGTCGCATTAGCTTTCTATAACGGATTTAAATACATTTTTAATACCTAAGTATTGTATATTTCCATGTAATCGTTATTTAATTACTTTTATATCGCTGGCAGGAGATAATATATTATTAATTTATATTTATTGTTCAAGAGTCCAAAACAGCTTATGTCATAGCAGAATATCGTATTTTATCAATTTCAAATTATTTTTCTTTGCTTTTGGTCATAAATCAAAAATATGATTAACTTCCCATGATAATATCCTAAACAAGTTAGTGAACAATCATAATAAATTGATAATAACCATTAAGCAGCAATATTTGACTAAAAAAAAAAAAAAAAATCGTGTCATAAAATATTTATGGAATATGATTAGGTAAATTATATTTATTACTGTTGGACAACTTTGAAATCGTGTTTCATTATCTACGTAATTTATGATATTGGACATTGGTATTATAGAATTTTTACCAAATACGATCCCAGAAAACATTTATCAGCCTACCTAACTGCGATAATTATAATTCACAAAACAATTTTAAGTAATATTGTAAAATCCATTTAAAAAAAAAAAAAACCCCATTTATGATTTAACTTTATAAATTCAAGTTTGAATAAGTCCAGTAATAACTTTTTAGTTATTGTACGTTATTAAGTTATATAAAACTTACTTACCGAGATTATAATATTAACATTGCACTACTAAAGTACCTAACACGTGCATACATTTTATACACCGTATTAATATTTCGTATACACTTTGTATCCTGCAACTTTATAAATTTATTCATTTTATCAAAAATAAAATAACACGTTCTCGTTTCAGAACGTCCATGATATCTACTGATGGCGATCGATATAAATCCTTACGAATATAAAAATATAAATTAAAAAATAAAATGGCTAATCTAAAATCTAGGGCATAATTGTGTCGAGTTAAGAGGACAGCGTTTACATTATAATGGTCAGTTTGATTGTATTTCATGGTAAAAGCGTTAAAGTGGCGCAATTGGTCACGTCCGCCAGTCACATGCCTAGTGTATTATTAAAACATCTCTATTCAAATCATCCAAAGTGAATATATTTTTTACGTGAAAGTAATGCACTTTGAAATGCAAATAAAATTCGAATGGTCTGTCAATACCATACGAGTGAAATATTAAAAATTATGTACACTTGAATAACAATTCAACTCGAGAATCCAGTTGACATTTCATTTGCGAAAATGTGTTACTGATATTAAATTCAAGAGTTCAAATAGTTCAATGATTTGATTTAGTCCTACAAAATGTTGAAAAAAAACATTTACAGTTTACGCACATTATTGTTTTTTTTCTATTACGGCATATTAATAACCGAGATGAAGTTCATCTTTAGTGCCAAAACCACCTATAGAAACTCAATACCTGTCCTAAACAATGTTCGTCTGTCAATTTTTTATTTCACCATCGAGTACCGATTGTTATTACGGACACATAGTATTATGTAATTACAAGAACAATATTCGGCCTTTGCTTGTACACTAACACCAGAGAGTGAATAATCTGAAACAAGGATGAAATTAAAGAACACTACCGGTACCCTAGCATATAGTGAGCTTAATAATAAAAGAAGATTAAAGTGGGTCGACCATGCCTGGCCCTAATACGGTTGTTTAATACACATTGTACTAAGTAATAGCTCAACTGCAAAAATACCAATAGCTAGGTCACCTCAGGCTGAGACGGGAATACCAAGTTGTGTTAGACGTGCACGTCATGAAGATTTTTAAACCGGATGCTGAATGGCAAGACTTGGCAAGAGATAGGGCTAAATGGCGGGAAATATATTTGTCAGTATGGTAAGAATTATAAGCTGATTACAACAGTATACATAATTATTAATATTATACTTAGTAAAGACGCTAACAGTAAGAGTTTGTTTCAAGAAATCAAGTAAACTTCATAAGTTTGCAGCTCATGAGTCATTTTAGTTACGGACTATATTGAAAAATGTATAAGTATACAAATATACGTTATAATATTATTATGGCCTTCAATGAAATACCTACTTATTTATTAAAATAGTAAAACGTAGACTATGCGATATACGCTAAAAATTATAAAATGCGATACACTGACAAATGAATGTTACTAAAAAGTTACTAAAAAAATATAATTTTGTGAAATATTAAACATATTACTAGGTCACTAGACCGCGATGAGGTATAAATATGAAAATATATTAATTTTACATCTAATAAAAACAGATTTAATGATTTAAATAGTAAATAAATGTATAAGACTAGAAACATATCAGTAAAAACATAATATATATGATTAACTTGTTTTTTTATAATATATATTTGTGTAAATGCCTAATCAGTCTGTACATAGAAAATGTTTTGCTTATTCTGGTAGAACTCTTAGAATTTTATAAAATTCAGTAAACTCTAGTAAATCCATTCCCTGCTTATGATAACATCCACTTTGTTCATTCCGTTATGACAATATAAAATTAAAATCCTTACATACTTTAATAACATCATAAACTAGATTTTTATTTTAAATTGTAGTACCTACATACCTTATGTAAAATTAATTTTTAAATAATAAGAAAAATATTTCTAAATGTCATCGTTATTGACATTATGACTATTTCCACGAAAAATAGAAATACGATTTACAGATAAAAGTTACCTATAACATGCACTAACATAAATAATTATCATCCGCTTTGAAATAGTATGTAAATGTGTATGTAATAAATTGATAAAAGTATATTATAATGCGTTGGTGTAATATTATTATACAAATTGACAACGTGCTTAACTTTATTTTTTTTTCAATTTATCTTTTTATGATGAAAGGTATGATGTAAGCCGTTTTCTCAAACGGAAACTCAACTAAAGTAAGTTGTCAATCGACTCTAAGTTATCAAATGTTATGAAGACGGATGATATAATATAAGTCTACTGGGAATACCTACCATTGTTAGTAGACGAGACACTTAATAAATTGACTCTATAAAAGGCAAAATAAATATAATAATGTATGATAAAAATAACAACTTTGTAAAAATTTAACCAAATCTATTTGAAACAGTGCACATAATATTTTCCTACATTTTGAACAATGTTGTATTCATACTGACTGACACTCGTAGTTGGATAGTTCATTAAAATAATCATACCACGATCTGCAGCACACTGGAAAAAGATTTATACAAAGATTGGCTTGAAATATATTCATGAAAATGTTTATAAAAAGTAAAAACCATGATTTGAGATGACATCATCAGATTGCAAGTAAACAATCATCATGCCGATCGTGGTGAAATATATCATATTGAACTGCAGTCGTGGTCACTATTTAGTAGTATACCTATTGGGTAAAATATACTTATAATATTATATAGAGAGATCAGAGATGTGATCGTCGAGTAGACGATGCCAATGTACGCTATATTGAATACTTGACTATCATCATATCGGATATGGCCACTGACATGTTATTATAGGTGTCTAATGTCTATGAGATGAAATGTGGATTTTAATCTGCATCGCAAATTTACTGGACCCAGCGTAGTGTAATCAAGTTGTAACGCCAACACAGGGCCAACCCTCCCCCTACACCGTTTCCACCTCATAACATAGTTTTAGAAACAAATTTCTAAAGCACAACATCTTAACAAACATTACTTCTAGAATATATTCATTGATCATCTTTCATATTATAATGTATTTATCTATTATGTATTTTCCGTAATATTATATTTCTGCTTATAATTTTGGACCACTTTTTCGATCAATATTATTTATGAGTATGAAAAACGTCTTTATCCATCCAAGAATACATTTCTCACTTCAGTGTTAGAATCTAAACTCAGTGCTCGTTAGTAAACCTATAGTCAGTTAATAATCAATCACATGTACACCATAATATTAGTTAATGTTCTCGAATTCTCGATCGAACCAATTAAAATCAGTAACATTTAATGTCAGAAAGGATTTCACATTACAAATTTATATTGTTTTGTAGTAACCGACCGCCTGTAATTTGAGGGTAGTCGTGCAGAGATCATTTGAGTTACGAAGAAAAAAAAGAGGTTGATTTTTAACTGTATTAATTATTATGATACGATCGAATTTAAAACGGACTCAGTTCGTCACAAAAATATGTATGAAAAAAACATCTATTGTAGCTTATTTTACTTTATTAACATACTATTGTGGAAAAATTCGAAAAATTACTAACTATTGTCACAGCAAGAGTATTCATTATATTATACACTCATGAAGCATGCTTTTTTTAAAGTAAACCGAGATAATAATATTATATTAAATATAATTAAAATTATGAAATTTAAACCTACACGAAACATTAAACCTAACCTACATGCAGGTTTTCGGACCGTACCGATCGTTATATTTTTAGCCAAAATAATATATTAACCATCAAAAATATTTCAGTGTAGCTAATTTTTTGTTTTGAATATATTTGAATGTTCCTTTTTATATGTGATATATCTCACGTATGTAAACAGCAAAGGTGTACATTATTATTTGATTTTACGGTATTTATTCCGGGTCACGCAAACGTAAATAATTCGTATATATTTAGCAATCCCTTAAAAGAGAACAAATATACGTGCCTATCCGTGATTGGTCATTTCATTTACAACCACCCAGTAAATGTATCAAAGGGTTATGCAATTTTAAATTCACAAATGTATTTAGGTGGTTATAAAATGAAAATAAAGAAAACAATACCCATGCGCATATTTAAATGTACGAGTATTAACACCAAGGTAAGTTTTGTGTAACACTTAGGGATTTAAACTTTTATCACATGTGTATGTGAACAGGATGGTCTCAGAATGTGTATACATAAATACATATTATTATGAATACTATTAAATAAGCGACTGAACTTTTTGATCACATTCCATTATTTGTTCCAGTCGAAAATGCCAACAGAACGAATCGCTTTTAGCTTACAAAATTGTAATATTTAGGATAAACGATAATCCGACATGGTTGTTTTTCATTGCTGAAGCCGAGGGTCAGAAAATCCTTAAAGTGATTACATAGGTTTCTCCACACAATATTACACGCCATTTCAAAATTATCTGGACAATTCAGCGTAAATAAAGGGATATAAATGTACGCTGCAGTGGTGTGGCTGGCCAATATAATAATATATGTGTTATGTTCTCTATAGGTTTTTACATTTAGGCTTATATACATATATACGCACTGTGCGGCAGTTTAATTCCTGTTAAGCCAACGGGCGTATAATCTGTGCGTGTGTCGAACGTTTCTTGGGGATTTTCTTCAGATTGCGGCTGCAGAACGTCGAGTAGGGGGCCAACCAACGTTTTCCACACGGCCGAGCGGAAAAAAAAATAAACTCCCTAGAGGCATATCCCGATCGTATTTATTATTCGTATTTAAAAAAAATTATGCAAGCAGCTACACTCCGGGTCAAGAATTTTACACTACTCTTAAACGGGCGTTTAGCGGTTTATCTCCGGCGTGTCAAGGTAAAAATAATTCAAAATTGATTAACTCGTGTCTTGCAACCGTCCGTCGGTTAATATACGTTTGATAAGCCACACGTTAATTATTGTACGCACTATCTTGAGTATTGTATTATACCGTACGTAATATATTGTATCTTATGGTGACAATAAAATTATCCGAATGTGTGTGCCAATCGAAAATGTAACGTGGTCATTTTATCGAACAAAAACCCTATACCGAATAATGTCAATAGACACGATAAACATTAGTCTTCGGAGTAATTCCGTTTCCAAACACTTAGCCAAATGTTTTTCTATTGACAATTGCTTGGGAATACAAACGTTTTAAGGTTTATTTTCTGTAAATTTCTCCTGTCTATAGAATTTATATCCCGAAGATTTTATTCACTGCAGTCTACAAGAGATTACAAAAACGCGTCATAAAACGTTCACGTATAATATTATTATGTAAATACCAGTCATGAGTATTTGAGTCACAAACTGTTAGCTAATGTATTTAATATAATACTTATTGTTTAAATTTTTTGGACATTCGCAGTAGAGTAAAACACAAATACGACACGATCAAAAAGTTTCATTCGTCGAGTACCTAATCAGAACTAATATTAAAAAAAAAAAAACATTTAATTTCATATTCTAATGCACATTTACAGATCAAGCACAAAAGTAATCTATTTAGTTCATTGTTATCGCATTGTTCTATGATATCATTCACTTGTGTGGAAAATAAAACTTTAGTAGGTTTCAGTTAAGCGCAGCGACATTTACATTCTCCTCCATTAATCCGTGTCGTATATATATATTATATTATATAATTACATTAGTGTAATACATTATATAAAACCGATAATCGAAAACTGGAAAGTGTATATTATTAATTATTATATTATACTCACACTCATCCGACTGGGGATTTTCGAAAATCCTCTCCACATTCGATACCATTAGCAATACATACAAACTCACATTATGGGGGCTTCATTCGGTACCGATATAATATATTGTATAGCTATAAAGTTTATCATTCAACGCGATGGTTTGCGAGATTATGATATTTGTGTGGCTTGTCAATTAAGTCGATTGACACTGCCCCAAACAGTATATTGAAATTAGATAATTCGAAGTCCGATGATACTGATGCGGTAACGATGGACACACGTTTGACCCGATTCACAACAGCAACATCAATATGTTTTTTGTTTTTTTTTTTTTTTCATTAATTATCAACCCACGGCAACTTAGGCCATTGGTTAGTTATTTTCAACTGTGGGGGAGGCAATATGTTATTATTATATACTATTATGATGATGTGCTCAATGCTCATTTTAACAAGTAAATTTAAATATTATAATACAATATAAACGGTCAGATTATTTATTAGGCATTTTTCGGGTACAGGGGACTGCCATCCTCAATGTAAAATATGTACAACACTATCATTATGCGATCATGCGTCAGGTGGGCAACTTACATTCCTCTAATAATATAATATAGACTGCGTGGATTTCAGGTACCTATGTCGCAAGAGAAAACGTGTGGCCCAAAAAAGAATCTGATGTCGACGAGAGAGATGGTCCTTGGAACTCAAAGCCTCCTTGGCTCCTTATCACTAGTATATCGTATATGCTTACCACTCACAACTGAAAATAACCAGTTCCTAGGTATCGAGTCATGTGTACGACAACTGGGCTTATATTTTCAACGAGCAGTAGTCAGTACGATCTTCTTTCGACTTGCGTTACCTCTATAGTCCGTAGGCAGTGGACTGGGTAAGTTTGCACACTGCAGTAATACTAAATTGTAGTTTACAGCGTACTTGCTCAGCTCTCGAATATAAGACCTCTCGGATAACCTTCCGAATAACAGAAGGAAGTTACATTAGGTATTAATGGGCCTCGCAATGGCATTGATTTAAGGAGAATCATTTAGGCAATTTCTAATCTCGTCGTCGCCACCCGAGATCCATGTGTTAGTCGTAAATGATTATTAGTGTGTGTGGCGTCCATGCGGGTCAATTGAAGCGGTGCGAAGAGCTCTCGCAAGCACTCGCACACACAAGTCAATATATAATATTGTGATCACGAAAAAATGTTTATTTTTCACTCGAACATACGATTCTAATTCCAACATTACGTCTCAACGATTACCTCCATTTTCATTCTGACAAAATATTCTTATTTTCCACAGCATGTACGAGGGATCGATCGAGACACATTTTTAAAATTGTATTTAGTTAATTAAATATTTAAGTTGGAAATTCTGTACTTTTTTTGAATTTTTTACAATTTTTATTGCAATTTAAATTACAAAAATTAAAAATGTGACTCGATCGTTCCCTTATATATATTACGGACAATCAGAATATTTTTCAGAATGAAAATCGTTATAATTGTCGACACGTATCGTTGGAATTAGAAACAGTAGTTTTTGACAAAAAAAAGACGTGGTAGTGAGGCCCCTTAATCTGATAACTGACAAGGTCATCGGCACTGATCAGTGCATGGAATTCATCCAGACAACTTAAAACTTGTATTGTCTTTAGTTTAGTAATTTTTAGGTTATTAAACTTATTAGTAATTACAGTAGGTACGCAATACTCGTATTATAATCATCATGGGTGTATTTATTTTCCTCGTCCTCGATTCACACTGAAATATTGTTTTTATGTAAATGTGTATAAGTAGGTTTTTTTGTTATTAAAATATTATTCTTGGCATCTAACTATAGAAGCCACTGGCCCACAATAATTACTATTTACATTTTATTAATTCGTCTGTCGTAATTAGTATACTAAGTTTCCTGGTAAATATATTGATAAGTGATAATATAAATTCTGGTCAATCTGCTGCTGCATTGGCTTTTCCGCCGTCTCTACAGCCTGTCAAATCATTTTTTAAGGTCATTTTCACTCTATGGAGACCCAATCTAATGGAGACTCTCTTCTTTCAACGACATTAAACGTTTGTGCTAATAATGTATGTGTCTTATTCCGAGCGTAGGTTTAATATTATAACACTTCTTTATTTCTGAAGCTTAGTTTTTTCCTGTAATAATATTTAGTCAGCTCACAAAAACAAATAATCGTTACTAACCTGACCTGCGAATAGTGCACAAACGCGTCCTGTGGACGTTTGTCATCAACGTGTTTTTTTACATGGAATCAAATGCACTAAAATTAGTATAAATCCCTTGTGCACACATAAACACATAGACGCTATTGCTGTGAGAAGTACAATCCGTTGGGCTTGGGTAACGTTCACGTGACGGGAAATATAATTAATTTACTGAAACAACGGCTAACTAAAACTTCCCTTGCACAAACACACCCGCAAGTATATACATTTTGAGTAATACACATTCAACAAAGTAAGTATAATATATCGCACGTCCCGACGGCGGCGAGCCGTTGAATGAACTCTTTGCGTGTGACGATGAATATTCCACGCGAATGCTTTACGAAGGATGGAATATAGAAGTGGTGTCGGCGAAAAGGCGAGAGTAATTAAAAATACGAAAAAAAATGGCTAACCACTAAGGTTTTTATTTTAATGCGTACGCACTATACGCACGTCTATGGCGTGACATTTAAATGTGTTTATAAAAAGTGAATTGCTCCTTTTCCCCGAACTTCATTCAACCGGGATTCAATTTACTAAGACAAAAGAAACACTCAAAGAATAAATGGACTACAATAGAAAATGTGGACATTTATATTGAATTGTTTTTTTAATGCCATAGAACAGAAAAAAAATTGCCTTAACAAATGGAGGAAATACGAAAAACGCAGTCTATCACGTGATGATTGGGACGACAGCTGATACCTAATACACTAAGAGCATTTGTTTTGGCTGCTGCAGATACATAAAGCGATCAGAGTGTGCACAGGAAAAATACAGAACAAATCAACATTGAACATTTTATTAAAAAATTATAATATTATATTTTGAAGCGCTGACAGTACTAAAAAAGGATTGTTTTAACAAAATAAAAATTAATTATGAACAAAGTACACGTATTGGGTGAGGTACAACCAATATCGATTTACTAAATTAACAAATGCAGAAAGTATTCAAACTCGAGAAAGTTTTGAAAAGTTATTCACAAAAAAGTTATGTGTGGATGAATTAAAAATATCAAGTTCTGACACGTACGTAATCACGCCACTATTTGTCATTACAACTTTTTACTAAAACAAAAAACTGCTTTTATAGGTTATAATAGTCGATATAAGAACTTGATGGAACTGGTAATAATATTGACGTGAATTACTTGTATTGAAGTGTAGTAGAATGAAACGTTATAAGGTAAGTTACAAATAAAAAAAGTTGAGTTGACTATAGAATATTATAGATATATATATATATAAAAAAAGTAGGCAATGGACAGCGTGATTTTATATTACTTCAATAAAAGACGATGTTAATTGAATCGCTTGCAACACTCGAATTAGGCTCCGTGAGCACAATATACAAAGCTTTTAACTTAATACTATGTAATCTTTGGATATTTTGTGAATACATCATACGCCCAGTACTGTAACATGTTTAATTATACACCATAATACATAGTCCCTTCTTCCATTACATTATGCACAGCTGTTGGCTTTTAATCTGTCACATGCCTTTAATCATTGACATGAAACTATTCAAGTTTAATTGTATGACACAATTCCTAGACCTTATTAACAAATTATAAATAGATATCTCTGAAGGCCATAATTAAAATAATTTCCTACATATTCATCACGATGTGAATAAAAAATTCTCAAGTATCCTTGATTTTGGTACAGTTACTGTGATTAATATTCCTTTTAATGAACAATATTATTTTAGCTCAGTAAAAGTAGGAGTATACTTTTCTAACCTCCCACGACGATTTCTTCTTTCTAACTATATTTACATCATAATATAATAATGCATAATGAATAGTATAGTTAAACCTACTACTGAATTTATAAGTCTATAAATTAATAAAAAAACAAATTAACACGATTTGGGCTTATTGAATAGTAAACATCTAATTTTTATTCTGTTTTTGAGTTTATGCTTGTTATAATTTCCTAAAAAATAAATATTATTTTAAAAATAAAATAATGTGCCTATTTTATCATATTTAAAAATGAAAAAAAATTAATATATAAATAAATGTTTATTTTAAATTATGACTTATTTGGTAGGCAACTAAATATTATGGAGTAAATTCTTGAACATACAATACAAACCTACTAGACAGTATATTGTTTTATTATTAGATGCTTATTCTTAAATGTGTTTTGGGTAATAATTTTAATAAAGTACTTATGGAATAAACATGATGTTATCTTTATGTTAAATTTGTGGATATACATCATTTATTTAAAATTATTAGTATCAATTAAATTAATTAAATAAAAAAGAAACAAAAAATTAGTTAATATAGATAACACTCAAATGATTTATTGATGAATCATAAAATCCCACTAAGATAAGAAGTCCATGGTTTTTGTTTTGTTTTATAATTATAAACATGCTTTATAATAAAAAAGTCAAAATATATAAATAATAAAATTATTATTTTTAAATAAATTATGTTACAATCTGTTTACATGAATAAAAATAATAAGTAACAAGGATGACAGAGAGAAAGAGTTCATAACATGAAACATACGAAAAGGAGACCATTCACTAACGGAACTTCAGAAACATAATAACAATTTAAAATGTGTAAAAAAAAACGACCCACAATGATATATAAGAGTTTATTTTTATGTATCAATAATTCACTAATGTTATGAATGCTGTGTCGGTTTAAACTAATTGTCTATATGTCTGTCATTTAGTAATTGATAAACTTTTCAAATAAATAACTACTGTTATGCTGTTTTATTTATCTATGATTATAAACTGTTCAATATAAGTATAGTTTCCGTTCACTAATAAAAATACGCATTCTTCATTTTTTTTTAAACAGTTTATGTTTTTTAACAAGTTTGAATGTATTTTTTATTCTGATTTTGGTATTTATGTACCAATCACGTCTACGCTCAACTTGTGTCAGGAGAAGACATTGTAAAACTTCTAAATAGACGACCGTCCGATATACATATAAATTGTATTAATATACTATATACATACAGTGGGGCCCAATAGATTTTTGAATAAAATATAAACATATAAGAGCCAAGAGGTAGAAAGGGATTCTACAAATGAAAGATACAAACATATAATTGTGCTGGGGATTTACAATATACACATAAATATATTAACAATATCTCAAAAATAAATGTATTTATGTAATGAATGAGAGCTTAAATATATATAAAAAGAAAATTGAATGTTAGTAACTAACTATATGTACAGACCCAATTTGTATTCATGATTTTTTAATAAATAATGTTGAAATAGGTATATTATATTATATTATATTATATTATATTATATTATATTATATTATATTATATTATATTATATTATATTATATTCCTTTTATGGGTTATATTTGCTCAATCCATTAGAAAGTTATATAATATAAATTTGTTACATTAATCCAGATCATATTTTTCTTTAAAATATTGCTTAGAGATGTAAAAGAATTTTTTCATTTAAATAATTATATTATTCATTACGGCATACAAATATAAGTATACAATGAGTACAGGTATTAAATATTATAAGATCAAAAAACTGTTATTATACTATAAAAAAATGTTGAGCTATGATTGCTTATAAAGATTTTACAAAAATTGATAATAACACGACTAAGTTCTAACAGAATTTAAGTAAATATTACGTTAAATTAATTCACGAAAATTGAACAATAATTTAAATAATATGTTACTAGCTATACTTTATAAATATGAATAGAAAAAACTAATTTAGATGTATTAGGTTCGTATGCGACATTTACTACATGAAAATATATAAATTCTGATGTGCGTAACCACTTTAAAGTGCACGTACAGTTGAAGAGTCTTATTATATTATTATTCTAATAAATATTATCTGAATGGGCATTGGGCAATATATACCAATAGAGTACTAACATAAATATATATTTATAGATTTAGTTTTATAATACACATTTTTAAGTATAATGCGATAAAAATTGGAACCGATAAATATTTTAAGTCGTAAAAAGTAGTTAAATTGATATAAAACATATTATTCAGTTTTCATTTTAAGATAAATAAATCTCTAGAACAGTAGAACCCATTTAAAACGGTAATATTCGCATATAGGCATATTATTTTAGAATTGATAATAAAGTATTAAAAAAAAAGGAATGCATTTAAAATACATTAATATAAAAATATACAATAAAACCACGAGTTTTATTAAAAATTAGTACCGTGGCTCAATGATGTGTAAAGTTTGTAATTAATTAAACTTTTGGTTTACTAAAAACAAGGTATGATAATAATATTCAATAAAATCAATGATTCACAGTACCCAACCATTGCTTGTTTTAATAAAACGTGTACAACAAATATTTAATTAAAAATTGGAATTAAAATTACAATTTTGCCACTACAAATGAAAACTTTAATAAATTGCATTCATTCTAAGGTATTTTTACATTTTTATTTAGTCGTTATAGATATTTTATGTATTATAATTATTTTATTTTACTTATTATAACAATATCTAAATAATAAACCATTATCCAACTTTACCATACTTTTGAGAATAATACCGAGAAAACAGACACACGACAATGGTGTACCTTAAAAGCCTATCTATAACGCCGTGAAATATGATTTTATTTATAAATGTGCATTAACAAAGGCAAATTCATACCACAATATTAATCAATATAGAATACCTATAACGGAAACTAGGACCACACAACTACAATGAACCTAAAAACCTATCTAGAACTTTATGGCAGGATGTTTATTATAGTAATAATTGTACATTTTAATTTTTAATCTTATTAAGCGACGGAGCTAAAGCAGTTTTACTATAAAACCTCGCGTCACAGGAAAAACTTTCACGCCTCGTAAAATAGTCAGATTTTAATAACTTTTTTTTATTTAAAAGATACAGTCTTAATACAAGTCACATTGAAGTCTGATTTAAAAAACTCTATTTTAAGAATTTGTAATAAATGTTTAAATAATCTGAAATTGTTGAGTACCTACTTTGAAATGTATTTTGCTGGCGTTATTTAAATTTAATTAAAAAATCAGATTTCAGTGTGACCTAAATAAAGTTTTTCTCTTACAAAAAAAAATCAAAATTCAACTCTTCAATGAGTGGTTATCGTTTTTCCTGTAAAGTCGTTTTTGACCATAGAAATGGTTGATTTTATTCTTTTCATACTTTCGGACTGGCTGTCGTATGGCAACTTCACAACGTAAGTATAAATTGACTGCATTTTTGCCTCTTAATAAATGCCAAACTTATATCCCTTAACGTAGGAACTAAGCTATTCATTATTTAGTTCTATAATATTCTTAGAAAATAAGCAAATTAAAACGAATATTTATTACTAAAATGATTTATTTACATAATAACCGTTTGCGATCATAGAATAAAATAAAAAAACAGCTGTCGTGCTCATTTGCCATTGATGCTGTGTCGATGATAATATTTATGTTTAACGACTGACAATACTATACACTTCAAAGCCACGCCATCGAAATGCTTTATTGTTGTTTTAGAAAGATACAGAAGAAGAAAATAAAAATGTATTAAGTATAGAATAATACAAACACCACACAGTAATGATAAACGGTCATCAGTATATTATATTATAAAGTATATAAAGACATTATATTTTACCGACGTCTATATTTTGTAATTTAATAAAACCGCGTCCATATTATTTATTGCAGCCATAAACATTTAGACACATACACACACACATACACACTGCAAACGACATCAGTAAGTTAAGTCTCAAAATGTTCACTTGGCCAGCGTGGTGCACACATTTCGTGTGATTTCTAGTGCATTTCAATATATAATAACTATTTGCCAAAGTTCACAAATATACGAATTCTAATGAATACTTAAACGTCGGTTCACGCTACTTTATTATTCATAAAATGTCGTTCCTCGAGTGGTCATAATATAGGTTAACGTGTCAACCACGTGGCTGAGAACAAACACTTTGGAAAATAAACCAAACGAATTGTTCAAAGTACTGTTTAGTACTGCGTGGTTTAGTCGGATATACGCTTTAAAATTATCTACAGCAATTGTCTTCGATTCAGTATTTTATTCTTCTGTATACATTTGTCTGAAGAGTAATTCACTGTAGAAAAACATGTGAAAATATCAACGGAAAAATTCGATTTCAATCCAATCACACCCGCGTGGCTACTGGATACCGTTGCCCGCCATTGCGTACCTACCTATGGTTTATTGTTGTTAGTAATAGGTTCTTGAAAATAAAAATAGTTCTTACCACATTTTTCAACTCTGTGAGTCCAACCATTTTCATATCGTTTTAAAAACAAAATAGAGTTATATAATGTACGGCAGAGTTTAAAATATTTTTAATAATGAAAGTCTAGAAAGAAAAAGGCTTAAACGAGAGATATCGATTTGAACTTTAGCAAATAATAGCAGTACAAATTGTAATGAATAAATGGTTATTAAAATAAGAAACCGCTTTTTAATGAAGTTTAAAGAAACTTTTAATTTTCAAATCATACTATTGAGAAAAATAATATTAATAAAGAATAATTTTTACCTATTGATATTTATTTATAGGTATATCATATATTTACTACGGTGAGTATAATTTTATAAATCATCCAATTTTTTTCAACTTGGTAAATTAATAGTAAGTCCCAACCGAATTTGATCAAGTATATAATAAAATTGTATAAAATGTTAAAATTCAAACATGCCATTAATTTAATAACGAATTTTGACATTTATTTATTAATACTACAAACGTTTATGTTTCATAGTAGGTACCTATACCTATACATAAAATACATAATTTTAATATAAAAAACAGAAAATGTTTGTAAAATATTTTTATCAGTTTGATTCAACCGTCTATAGATTTAAGATGTTAGAACATGTTAATTATAATACAAAAGAGTAGATACCTTAACATTTTTACAAAGTTAATGGTGAAACACGATTCACGTTGACGTTATTAGAATAGGAACTATTCGAAGGAAAATACATTTTAACACGAGAAATATTACTGAAATTGTGCACCCTATTAAATTTTAACCAAAGTCTAATCTTCTCTTAAATATTACATGGAAATTAGTTCAATTAACAAGATGTTAACATATCATTAATAATCAATGTGTTTAGTATTAATTTGGTTGTATTACTAGATTATTAATAAGTGAGACATCAAAGTTATAAATGTATAAAGGATTATGAATTAATGACGTAATACAGGTGCAAAAAAAACTTCATTCATATATATTAGTCTTTAAAACCTGATTAAAAACGGTGCGCATTAAACTACTACTACAACCACCGACCGGTGAACAATATCTGATGAGGTAGTTTACCTGCCTATAAATATTGAATGTATTTGCGTTACTAATTGCATCTATTAAGATGAAACGAATATTTTATAATACTACTATGCGTTTTAAGAATCTGTACACCATTTTACGTCTGTATGATCCAGAGTGGTAAAGATATATAATAGAGCTTCAACAATATTCGAAGAAGACATATTCTTAGCCAGTTTGAGTACCGATAGATGAATTGTCGATTTATGAGTGAGAAACTTCGAATCCTTCACATGGATATACAAGTAAAAAAATAATAATAACGATAATAATAAAACGAAGCTAAAGTTTATGAGAATAAACAAAAATAGTCAAAACGGTCTGTTCGATAGTGGGTATAGTGATGATAATAATAAAAATAATAATAATAATCCAACCTCGGCGGGAGGTGCGTGCGTGTTTCGAAGACAAACGCGTTCCGGACGTCATAATATTATTGTTTATGTGAAATGTTGTGTCGTGGAACAATGCTCGCGTGTGGGTCCGACGAAGGGGGTGGCAGCAGGTCGTGAGGACCCAAAACTTATCCAGGGGAATTCGGTATACGACAAACATGAGCGTAATATTCGCCACCCGACAACAGACCCGTAATAATTGGACGTGACCGTGTGACAGTTGTCGTCGGCCAATATCTTACAGTAGAATAATATATTATTGTTATCACATCGATTTTGGTTAGGCAACCGAGGGTGTTGCCGAAACTGGTCGCCTCTATTGTTTATCCGCAATTTACAACCTAAATATACACAATCTTTCAATCAAATATTTCTGACCCAAAATTTATATTTTATTGTTCATATTAAATAAATTCATAACCTGCAATAGCTTAGAACAAAATTTGTCAGTTGTATGCGAAGCGTTTTTTTGTTAATGGACTATTAGTTGTTTTCGTCTGAAATGCCTAGGTTTTGACGGAAATACACATTTTTCCAATGTTATCATCGAAAATAAATTTGTTGGAGTTACGCTATAAATTAATATAATAATATACTATATTAAAATATAATAAATGATATATAGTTCGACATAAATTTCGTTGAAGAATAATCACCAATTTTTTCAAAACAATTTTTTCTCATTTTGTTCCGATACGCCCCGTAGTTCCTATTCACCCCATTTTACGGCACTAAAATATTTAAACAATAATATCAGTCAATGCGTATACTTTTTTTGTATGAAATGATTGAAAAAAAATTCGTCTTTTGTAAAATAGTCTGATGATTTGTTAATTGTTATTATGTCTTGGTATGCATTATAAAAATAAAACAAAACAGACATTATTTAAATGTTCAAAGTTCTCGTGATTGATAACCATAGTTTCATTATATTATGTTACGCAATACGTTAATTAGAAACATCAGCTTTTGGATGAAATTGCACTTAACAATACGTTTTTCGAAGAAGTATATTAGGTACTCGATAGAAACACGACAACTGAGTAGTGGGATGTTTGTCAGTGTAAACCCGATGATGCAATAAATTATTTGTTTCAGTTGTCCCATACGTATATAAATATTAGATAGGAAATGTACTAGGAAGAACAGAATTTTATAGTGCATAAAGTAATCCACCGGTTATTCCTATACTATTCTTACATGGTAATAATAACCGACCAAATTTCAACTCTTCGGCGACGTCAAGCTGTCAAGTTTCATACCAAAGTATTACATTCACCATTCTTTAACTTTTTCAGTCGCTATATTAGATTAAACCACCCACAATAACATAGCTATGCTGGAAAAATATTTTTCACTTTTTATAATATTTTTATCTGGTCGATTGATTATTGTGAGTATTATATAGTTATTGAGAAGAAACCAATCATATAGTAATAATCGATATATTATATAGATTAAAAACAGTATTATAGATACCCCACAGGTCACAAATATATCAAAATGAAATCTTCCTTGTCACCATTATAACTACTATGAACCAGTTTCCACTGACTGACACACAATGGTGGATATGCATATGCCAACTGGAGCATATAGAGATTTCACCAATGAGAAATCATATAAAGATCTTCCCATACCTGGAAGTGGCCCCAATGCACAATTTTTCATAAACAGTTTATCTTCTAACCCAAAATCTGGTGAAAAATATCTGCGTGAAATAATCTATCCTAGATATCATGACTGCTAATCATGATAGGTATATCACATAATATATCTAATAACAATAGTTGATATTTTAAACGGTGGGCGAAAACTTTTACATTACCAATAGTAAGTTGGTACAAAAACTAATTTTTATATTTTTATATTTTAAATGTGTGCAAAAATGCAATAAAATTGTGTGTGGATATGTGAGTGATGTGACTATCATTTAAACAGATATAATATTATAATATGATATACAATAAAAAATTTAAAATATGCATGCTCGATAAATTTGTTGCATTTTTTGTGGTTTGCCATAGTGGTTTTGCGTGTTAGTGTGGTACTTATGGTATTTGTGCAATTTTTCATGTGTGGCCTTTCAAACATTTTCCCTATGTATATAATATATATATATTTCTCATCCACCTCTGCTGACACAATTATACCTACGTTACTTATAAATAATTATATTATAATCAAACTGTACACTGCAGTAGGTACCTAATACATCTATTAGGTATATAATATAATATTATATATACGTACACTATACAGAGGTAGTTTTGCCGGCACTCAATTTACTTCGATGGAGTTCTATATATTGTATACATATTAATTCGACCGTATAAAATAGCCCGTGATTTACATCGCGTTTTACATGTAAATCAGCCGAGAAACTCGTTAGGAAGTTCACAAAGACGTAAACAGGCTCGGTGGCGGCGCAGCTAGAGACCGCATTAAAAATCGACCAACGAAGCATCCGACACCTCCCCCCTCACCAACATTGTCTCGCATAAATTTTGCAAAAAAAATAAAATTCTACACCGTAGCACCGACAGCTGCAGCGCCGCATCCAGCTACCTATAATATATTATGCGTAGGTATCGTAGTCGTTATTATATTGTACTACGCTATTATATAGCACCGCATTATGTAAGTATAAGAGTTCAATGTATATTATATACAGGAAGATCCATAGACACAAGCTACACTAATTTTCTATGTTGGATTTAGTGTTTTTAAACCATTTGGACTATTTACAACACATTTTTTTCCAGTAGAATAACACGAGGTATCCGGTAACATAAGTTGTTTTTGGTACGTATCTACACGTACCTATCGAAACTTTAAAACCTTGAAAAAAAAACCGTTGTTAATTCAATGTTTAATATTTATAATTCAACAAAGTTTTAGAAAAATATTCTACACCTGAAATAAAAACTATAGATTCTAAAACTAATCAATTAGCAATTTAAATACCAAAAAAAATTTTTTTTTTAATACATTTACTTTGTTTAAGTGTACAGTTGTTTTAAGTGAAATTGTTTTTACAAAACAGAAATATAGAGTTAGAAAATACATGTAGTCAGTTAAACGAATCACTCTGTATATAATAGTGCACCATGAATCGAACGTATTTTATTATTATGAATATTAACATAACACCATGCCAGCTGAGGTGGCGAAGGTGATGACACGATTTATCGCGGGATTGCTTTATGCCTATACGTAATATGTGTAGGTTATGTACAAAGTTCAGGGCTGCTATTATAAAGTATCATAATATAGTTACAAAAGTTTAAAAAAATTACTTAAGTGAATCTAATTTTTTAAACCTTGTAACATTTCAGCGTTGAAGTTTATTTTTAATTAAATCATCGGCGAAAATATTATTTTTATGTAATCATATCTGATCACATGAATGATAAAATATAGCTAAATATGGTCAATTGAGTTATCTGTGAGATGAAATTGAAAATTTAAACTTTGATTTAAAATGGAATTTAAGATATAATATGATAAACTTTCCATAAAAACTATTTAAATACGTCATGTTAGTTTCAATGTCAGTTTAGAATTTATAAAAATGTATTTTTTTTCAACTTAGTTGTTCGTCTGTTTCCAGAAATAATAACTTCAAATTAACAATACATATTCTTCGACAAAAAACCATCAGTGTCGTAAATATAAAATAAATAAATGTAGGTATTAAATCACAATTCAATTAAGTAATTTAAAAAAAAATTTTGCTTTCTAAGAGAGGTAGTTCATAATGTCACTACAGGTAATCAAGATAACACACCAACATTCAAAACTTAAATGTGATAAAAGTGACTCAACAGGACTCATTCATTCATTTCAAAACAGTGACTAAAAATGAATAGGGTAGTGACTAAAGTTTCACACTAGTAATCCCGAACTGCTGATTTTACGCTGGTCGAGTCTTCGTGTATGTATGTAATTAGTGGTTGTGTTGGGGGGGGGGGGCAGAGGTTTGCTCTATGCGTTTACACAGGAATTTGTGAGCAGCGGTAGTCTTAAGTTAGGTACGACCGTAAATATTTCCATTAGTTTTATATTCTATGTACCTATATAATATATTATATAAATATTATACACTCGTATGAGTCTTATCAGTCGCCACGACTATTGTGTGAAACTATATCGGTCCCATCTGTATATTACATTACTCGTGTGAGTAGGTATGTGTGCAAGCAAGCTTTGTTCGCGGAGTTGGGAGGTAGGACCAGTGACAATTGCTGTAGACGTTCGACAATCGTCCGTCGATTGTATAATAACCAGCAAAATCGACTTGGACGTGGTGCAGCAGCCATTGCAAAGACGGAATGTCATCACTCTCTCACTAACACTGTCCATGTACCCAGTCTGTTTCTATAATAGGTAGAATAATATATGAACTGCATACACTCCTGAAGCTTTTATCCCAAAGCGAAACCAATAACGTCCTACACTATACCACAACTACACCAACTGCCCTTTATTAAATTTTACCGATTCCAATGTCTGTTAAGAAGATGCGTCATCGCACCATTCGTGTTCTCTCTCTGACTCTGAACACAGCAAGTTTATGTTTCGAATAACCAACCCTGTGATGTTACTTTTAATATTAGAGTGCATTCACCTGTTATCAAACTTGAAGCTAAGAACATTACCTGTGAGGCTGTGTCCCTACGTTGGGATTTTATGATATTTTAATTTTTATACAATTTATAACCATTTTGAAATTGTAATAATTTAGACGCTCATAACTCGTATAAAAATTAAAATTGCATAGCCAACTTAAGGCCACAGGTAATGTTCTTAACTTGAAATTCACTCTAATATTAAAAGTAATAAGTAATAACACATTAACACAAGGTTGGCTCTGCTAAACATAAATTTGGTGTTGCGGGTGGGTCAAAGAGAAACTATAAATACGAAAATGTTTTAGGCATTTTATAATTGTATATACAAACGTTTACACGTGCAAAATTTTCATACTCAACTCGTCCGCTAACGGTTTTCTGTTAACAGTCACTGGCCATTTTATACGACTTCGTTGAGTAGAAACGTTGGCAAATTCAAACAAGGATAAATTCCATGTTTTCATAAATAATAATAGAAGAAGATATTAGATACAACTGTAATTTTTATAGTTTTACAAGATAGTCGTATACTAAATACTTGTATAATGTATTAATAAAATACTATATTAGACGTATCACAATAGACGTATAACAATGACATAATAGAGCCAATTATATACGAAAAAAATAATATTTAGTTTGTATAATTGATTTTCGAAGTTTATTAGGATTTCTGATGTATTATTACGTATATTATACTATATAATATATATTAATATACCTAGTTTATTTATTCGGTATGTTAACTGTCTGATAGTGGTACGTTATAAACCTTTAACTAGGTAATGTACAAACTTTGATGGCATTTGACCTTTTTTTCTACCGGTTAAACACGAAGCTTTATCAGCTATAAATGTGATTCATATAACGTAGAGTAAAATATTTACCTTTAAATATATCATTTTAATTACATTTTTGGCTAATTTTTTGATTTTATGGATTTTTGTTATTTTCAACAGCATTTTAGAATTTTAACCAATTTTAAAATATTAATACATCTGATGGCTGACAAACGTTTTGTTTAAAAACTTAAAAATCACTTCAATCATTCAATGCAACTCAGCGGATATAGGAAAATTATTTCATTTATTTTTATAAATTATCTAAAACAGTTTATTAAAATATAATATATTGTATATTAATCATTGAAAGAAAAATTACAAAATTAATTAGTATAAACTAGTATACAAATTAGTATAATTAAAAAAAAAATCTTATAATTATTTTATTATGTTTTTTAAAGCTTCAAAATCCGAACTTAAGTTATAACTTTATAAATTATAAGTATAGTAACAACAATTATGCATCAATTACTTGCTAAACAGCTTACAAGACGTATGTGTTATGGTATAAATATTATTTTAATACTATTAGCTCCTTTCCCGTTTTTATAATGCGATTCATTACGAGAACAGCTGAGAATGAATATTTAAATAACTGGAAATTTTACAAATTTTACAAAGTTAATTTAATTAATCAGTATGTATGCACAGTACCTAGCCTCTATTGTATGTTAACAACTCCCCATAATAATTGGATTGTTGTAGTTGTCATGTGAATAAAATATACGTTGATATTGGGTCTAAAATATAATTACTACCTAATTATTCTAATTACCTATTATCAAATATACAAAGCATACATTTTTGTTATGCAAAACTATGTAAATCGCGAGATTTGAAAATTAAATTACCAAAAATAAGCAAAATAAATATGTTTTGTCACAGTGTTATATCCAAAATATAAAACAAAAATTATACTTTTTAAGTAGGTAATAAACGGGCTGCTACCTTAAACCAACCGTAAGACCGGTACATAGGTAAGTTTGCCATTTTTAAGAAATTATATGTTGATCATTTTTCCAGTGTGTCAAATTTGTAAAATTCACATAACTTTTCATCAAAACACTAAAAAATCCGTTTGGCTTCAAAACCGCTGTAAGTTTAAGTTGAACCTTAACATAAGGTTTATACAGTTTATACACTAAACTGCAACATGGCCATTAAAACAAAAGTAAATAAATCGTTGAAATATAAAAAAAAACAATAACACAGCAACCCCGCCCCTTCCACAATATTAATCAAATAAAAACGCACAATAGTTTTCGTGGTTTTAAAGTACAAGTGAATAACGAGGAGAAAGTCTAGAACCACTAGAAACTGTGTGTGTATATATTATATATTTGTACCACACACTATATAGCCCTGCATTTAAGCTTGGAAATCAACTGAGCATATTATCGGTTTTTCACTATATTATATAATAGCAATACGCATATATGTATAAAACGCTCCGTTGTACTTACGGGAAACGTGTTGAATTCGCAGGCCATCAGCCGCCAAACTGGAAAAAATAAATAGAAAAAAATAAATACATATTGTTTGGTCGTTATCGTATATGATAATATTATTTCACTGTCGACGGGGATAGACTTGCGTATAATTATCATTACGGTTTTATTCGTGTATGTACACGGCGGGGGTGCGTTACTTCGAAACGGGCAACAATCGTGTATTATATATATATATATTTAATAATATTATAATAACACTGTGCGACACATCCCGCACATATATATATATGTATTTTATATTACATTATACACTACTCAACTACACTGTCAGTATAATACAGGTATATACGGACCAGCTGGGGTAGGATATATGGGGGGGTGCAGGGTATGAGTATTTAATGGCGTTTAGGATAAACGCGAGCGGGAAGGGGTGGTATGTGTGTACAGGTGTATACATATATATACGTACGTGCCACCGTATAAAACGTACGCCGTACGTCTTAATTACCTAAGTGAAACTCGAAAACCCTCGAATCGGAACGGCGTGTATGATTTACATATTCACGAGATTGTTTGTCAACAAGACTTCGCGTGCGAATATAATATGAAAGTGTGTGTGTATATATAATTATATTCGTACATGTATATATGGAGGTATTTATATAATATAATGATATAGGGATAGGCATATAGCTTTTGGTGAGTGTTGACGGCGGCGGCGGCGGCAGGACGATAACGTAATAATATATTATTTTATTTCATGTGACTTTTCTCCGCACGCGTCACCTTATATATCGTGTGCGATTCTATACGTATACACTGCAGCAGTATAATACACTACGTTATACATAAAGTTTCCGACTTGAAATTAAATCGTAAGGAAACGAGAAAAGGCACGCGCGCTCGACTCTGATGTGCCTTCGTGTAATTATATATATATATAATACAATATATACCCACGGCTGTGAAGATCGTGATTCATTCATACGCGACAATAAATTGCTCCTACGTTGGTGTGCACCGTGTTCTGTTCCCAAAAATATTTTCAATTTTTTTTTTTTTTCCTTATCTTTCTTTCAACGCTCTTTTGAGTTTATTTTTTGTCCTTATTATGAGTTCGGAAACGAGTGAAAAAAAAAAACAATAAAACGATAAGCGTTTTCAAGTTTCTAAAGATATGTGTTCATTTGCGATCTCTTTAGGAAAAAAAAAATAACCTTTAGCGAAAAGTTTAGTTCAAAGAACGCGAGACTTAATTGTGTTTTTTTCCCGCGAAAAACTAGTTAATTTAAAATAAGATAAAAGCGGGTCAGATAACTCATTTGAAATGAAAATGTAATGGTGTGTGTTGGCTAACGTATAAGTAAGTCTATTTTATAAATCGTATACAGTATATAATATGGACGACAAGTTAAACAAGAAAAAAATATGAACGTACTTTATCATTAAATTACGATGATATATAATAAAATATTATATGGAAGTTTTATATCGGTGCACGGGAAATGTCAAAAAATTAAATGGAGGAAGTATATTTATGTATATACATCGGTCTGTTTTTATATAATTATGTTTTCATATTATAATGGGAGTGGGTATACCACCTATATGTATACCAAAAAGCTAATGATAAAGTTGATTAATGTTTTCTAATCCCCCGGCAATACTCTTTACAAATCTTACTTACATTATTACATTTTTTACTATTACTATTATTATTATTTTTTTAATATAAAGGAGAAAGTGTATAGGATATTCCTACATATTATTATATATTATATTTCCATAGATTAAAAGCGTATATATATGGTAGCTCCATGCAATAGGAATAGGTAGGTATATTTCTTAACAATGATGTCCATTGTAACAATGAGTGCCCCGATTATTGATCCAAAAGTATTACTGTACAGTTGACCTCCACAACGAAAGTCCAAAATCCGTATACATATACCTTTCCGTTTTATTTTTTTTCTCGGTCTCTCGCTCTTTCTCTCTCGTTTTAAAAACTGGACTTTGGCCAGAGATGGGATGAGGGCGAGCTGACTGCCAAGTTAAAAAAAAACTTTTTACTTTATATTTTAAGGGTGTCGGATAATATGGTGTTTTAGGGAGAATATCATGTCGTTCTCTATTGACCTTGCTTGTGTTACAGTCCAGATTATATGTGATTATTCACCTCGGGTTGGCCAAACTTTCGGAACATCGACTGGAAATGGGACAGAGTTCAGTATTGCAGTCGCCAATAGCCATTATCAGCTTCCGGTTTCCGCGTTCTAGCACAAACATGTCTTCGACGCTATAACTGCTATACGCAGAGAGATAAGTCAATTTATTTCAACAATCTACTGAAACAATCTTAATGCCCCGGTCACGAGATTTTAATAAATTTAATTGAAAACAAAAACTGTTGAAAACATGAACATGAACGCCGCTGTTATTATAATTTATAACATTGAAGTACCTACCTTCCTATTGTTTTAAAACAAATTTCGCATTTATAAGTTAATCTCTTCGAGCATTTATTTAGTTTCTATAACTCTGGATTGAATTAATTTTTTTCAAATCAACTATCATATAATATTTAATATAAAATATAAAAGTATAGGATATTAGGATGTAATGATCTTAATATAATATGATTAATCGCATATATTAACGAACAATAGTAAGTTATTTTGATTTATTAGGTATATGAACAAATTATGAATCATATAATATTTTTACTTTACACATTTTTTTAATGAATATCAATTAATAGTCTTTTCAGAGATATTATATGAACGTCAATTACAATTACAATGTCCTCGGTTGGACGTAAAGGACCTTTTCTTGTTTAAAGCTAGTAAAAAATTATTAGACAAATAATATGTCAATTTAAGTATTTTATCAATTGATAAATTTGAAGATAAATAATAATAATAATAATGTATTCATTGAATAAACGAATTCAATTAATCCACGGGAGTGGACTTAATTGAACAATAAGAAAACATAATAATAAAACAATAGGTAATTTAAATCTATACTCTTATATGTGGTTAAATATATATTGATATAGATGTAATGTACAATTTTAAATAATGTATTTATAATATAAGGTATGAAATAGCTATACATTTCAATACTTAACGTGAGATTTAATTATTTTATAAACTTTATTAAAACAGAAATCAAAGTTGGGGTATTTGTTACATAATAAAGAAAGAGATTAATTTTTAGCAAAGTTAGGATTATGAGAAGAGGTTTATAAAATTGAGGGATATCTGTGACGGTGAAGGGGTACATTGAAATGAATGTGTTCAAGTAAATAAGGAGAATTGATACGGCCATTAATGAGGTTATGAACAAAACTTATATCTGCGAATTCACGTCTAGATGCCAGTGTAGGTAAATTGAATTGCTTAATATTGATGAATTTGCATCTATGTATCATAACAATGGAATCCTTTTAATTTAACACAGTTATAATATGATCTATAATTTATTAATTTAATAAATTATTGAATATTATTTAATACGTACGTCTTACATATTCCTAACTAATTAATTGATAACTTACTAATATTATTTTAATCACGCATTAGTGCATCTGTATATTAATTATGTATTTTAATTGTTGTAATAGGAATATAAATATATAATTATACTAGTAAAATGTTCGGTACCATTGTATTTTAATATAAATCAAATGCAATATATTTAAGTATTAAAAGTATTTTCATACAAGTACTTTTTGTGTGAAACACACTAAATAATATAATTGTATGTAAAGATATTAAGGTGGTCTGAGGAGTTGACTAGACCCACAGGTATAAAATTAATATTTCATTCAGATCTACCAAACCTTTTCCTGCCCCGAGTTGGCCCTTTTCTTAAAAAAATAATAACACCACCACTGTATTTGATAATCATGATAATAATAATTCTTAAACATTTTCATTTTATTTCCATACACGTTGTCTATTTCTTGTTTCAGTTCTACTTTATTGTGCATCAGGTAAAAAATAAATAAAAGGAGAGTTGTTCGTGTTTTAACAAAGGTTTGAGTTATGTATTTGATTGGCTTTGTTTCAAATACACCATTAATAAAAAAAAACTCTGGTCGTGGTCTGATTGACCCTGTTCTAATCCAACACATACTTTTACAAAACCATTATAAGGACTAACTTGTTCTTTCCCACACGAAATGCAATTTATCCCAACAATACATGAGCTGCACACAAAGAATATTTTTCAAAGGTTCAAATTGCTGAAACAACACTAGTTATATGTTGTCACGTCACAGTAGAATTTCTAATGACAATAGTATAATTTTCTTAATTACCATTAAAACGCAATTATATAAATAAATAAATACGATAAAAAAATTAAAAAAATAAAAGAATAAGTAAGCAATTGTTTTAGTTTTAATACTAAATCATTAATTCTACAATTTAATATACCAATGTAATTTCCATTACGTAGGTAATATTAAAGAATACTAATTCCATCATAATAATTGATGAGGTCACAAAGCCGACCATGAAATTCGAATAATATGCAAAATGCGAATAGATAAAATGAATTATGGTTTTTATTAACATAATAATATTAACCTACTAATGTCTTATGCGTATCCCAATTAAAATGCAAAGTAATAACTGTACAAGCTATACTACTTGTAAATTCACATTCAAATTAAATAATAATTAAACGAAAATGTTTGTTATAGTTCCAAGAATATTTTATATAAGTTAGTTTAGGTACAAAGGGTTTGTAACATACATGGGTAAATTAAAACATTTTTATTTAATTTAACGAAACATTTTGTTGTTTTTATACTTATGTCAAACTCTGTCAAATAAACTAAATATTGTGTTAAATCTTTATTTTCCTTGAGTTTTTTTATTTTTGACTTAAAGAATTTGAAATTTTCAACAAACTTACTTATATAGTAACTGATTAAACGTTTTGTTCTTTTGTATAGAGAGGCGCGTGAGGCAATTGATCGACCTGCTGAATGTTATGGGCGTGCAATTTTTTGGACGAGAACCAAACGACCCAAACTTTTTCTGTCTACAGATGGAGGGTGTGCGAAGGGTTCATTTGGTGCAATCTCAATCTCAATTGTTATCCAACCCAATTTACTGGCCACGTTTAATATCAGTATTATATATATATAGTATACACAGGATATAAGACTTGTACAAAGGCTTATGCAGTTATATGAAAGAATAAAATATAACTAAATTTATCTGTAATTTATTTTACGTCTTTTTCATTATTTCTCAGTTCAGAGAGGATAAAACGGAGACACAGCTGACTTTTTATATAGCATTACGCCATAACATTTTCTATTTTATTTCATAGGGTTAGACTTCAATTATCATATGTATGTTAGATAATATAATGTAATAATACATTTAAAAATAAAATCCGTCGTTGAATACGAACAATGAAAAATAATATTGAAATTAATAATTTAATAACACACAATAAACCAATAACTATATTATATTGTTATTTTTATACATTAATAAGAAAGGCTAGAATTAATTTTAAAAAAAGAGCAGTGGTAATAGACATATCGTATCTTAAACTGTTGGCAGATCGCAGATGGCTCATAATATTTTTGAATGCCTGGCAAAAATTGAGAACTCAAAACACTATACATAGTGTGTAATCCACAGTATAATCAAACGCTCAAGAAAATTATATCCATTTCATGAACTTCGATCATAGCTCGTGAAAAATCGTTTTTAACTTCGTGTAATGGACACAAATATTATCCATTTCATGAAATGGAAACCATTATTTTACACTTAGTGTAACCTTTATTTTATTTACACTATATTGGGTATTTGGGTAACTTTTCGTAAAATGGTTATCGGAAAAAAACATGAGCATCCACCGAATACAATCTCACCCAGGGAAATGTCAAGAACTTTATAAGCTTAAAATTGTTTTTATTTTAGTAATATTTTATAAACGATGTATATATATATATATATACCTATACTATGCCATATGAGTGATATTATAAATTGCATAAATACATACATACAGTTCAAATTTTTTTTTTAAAATCACTTCAGTTGAAGAAAATTGCTAGTGGATAGTAGTATTATGTGTTTATATAACAAAATAATAAACTAATATTGAGATGTAAATGTAATGTACAAAATAATATTAACCATAACACATTCATGACACAATTTTGCATTGCTGCAGGTAGGTTATCTCCTTTATGTAACTCTATTTCTTTAATCCTATTGTCTCTATTATAGTATTACAAATGATAAATGTTATATTTAATATTTGAATGTTAGAATTAACAATAATTTATTACGAAATATTTAATTTTATAGTACAATACAGTAATACGAGTTTTTTGTAGTTTATCTGTTTATTGATATCCACATGATAAAAAAAGTACTCATACCTAAACATTAGTAGGTATATTATTTTGTTATTCATTATATAATTAAATACAACATAATACTATGTTTAATGTACATTTTACAATAAGTTGATAATGGATCTATTTCATGAAAAGTTAGGTTATTGAGTATTATGTGAATGTGACATTATATTATTGTATTTTGAATTTTATCTACTCATACCATATTTTAGACAAAATAAAACGTTTCATTTGTCTTTAAAATTGATTTCCCATGTTATGTTTTGTGAGTAGCGATTAAGTCAGTGGCGTATCTAAAGCTCAATCAAGGGTGAGGGTAGCTTAAAAATTATATTTTACCTCGAAATATCACGAACAGTTCCACCCCTCCTCCCCCCTCAACAATCGCCCCAGGTACAAAAAGTAAATAATGACTTTATCAATGACAGATTTATCTATTAATAATTATTCATATTTTCTTATAATAATCAAATAGTAAAAATAAAATACCAGAAATTAGCATTTTATAAATTAATAACAAAGATATTTTACTTACAAATCGATCAATAATTGCTTGGACTTTCACTTAAATATCTCTAGATGTTTAATCAATAAATCCTTCAAAACTTCAAATATCTATTTATGTATTATAGGAAAGCTAAAAAGTTAGTTTTCATAAAAATTACCTTATATCCTCATCACTCATTATTGGAAACGCTTACAACAACAAATTATCAATACGCTCAAGGGTAATAAATTATTCATAAAAACGCCACCGCCAATAAAAAATCCAAGTAGGGCGGTATACTCATATATATTACACGCTACTGCAGGGTACCTACACAAAATGATGACCTATGTGACTAAATAGATCACACACCTCTATATATTGTATACAATCCAAAGGCTAATTTGATTTGTTATCAATGCATAATTTTTATGGTTTTATATTAGTTTATAAACCAATATATTTTGTATACATGAATTAAAACCATTTGATTCTAACAAGTCAAACGAAAAATATTATGCGACCATTGGACCTCAACAATGTATTTAATAACCCACCAAAAATGGTAGTTTTTAATATTTGATCGATTTGAAAATATTATGATAATCGAATTATAGGTATATCCAAATACGAATATATACCAAAATATATCGAGAATAATAAAATATTGCATTAACAATATATTGTATTTACGTAAAATTATAACAAAGACAATCAAATTAATGGTTTTTAGTATACACTCTAAATAAAATTATGTGGCGTTATGGTCAATAGAGGAGAAATTGTATTGCATTGTTCGAATACAAAATGATCCCAATAAATTAATTGTAACATACTAGGTACAAACAATAAAATTATCAATAAAAATCATCATAATGAATACGTGTCTAGGTTTATTTTTTTAATGCTGCAAACAAACATTGGTCGAACTTACTAATGATGTAAACTTTACAATGAATATTTCCATCGATTATGCGTATTATTAATATACAACGCAATATTCAATATAGTATATTATGATACGTAACCTATTTGGTTACGGAATGTAATTATACAATTTCGAGCAGCGTAGTTCATTAGAATAAATCTGTTCACTCACCTCTCAAAACAAATCACATAAGTACTCCGGTATATTGTTAAATAGGCCAGGGACGTCATTGATTCGACGAAATCATTGTTAAAAGAACAAAGGAAATTTCGGAAACGTTAATTCAGATACATAAAGGAACCGTAATAATAAAATTAAATGATTTGATGCAATATTATTAATAGAACCGGAAACCATTTACTAAAAGGTCAACGATTATCAAAACGGAAATTTTAAAATGAATTTAAATTTATAATTTTAAATAACCGGGAACATTTAAATATAACATTACATTTAAACTTAAAATCATTCACTAAACCTGACAAGTATATTCATACGCAGCAATTCGACTAAATTTTGAACATTACTACGGTGAATTTTATTGCAGCAGCCAGCAAAAAAAAAACAATTTAAATGACAAATTAACAATAAATGTTGCAAACAGAACACTGTGACATACATTGTAATACATTTTTAAAGAACGCAGTTGATCTATGGAAATTGAGTATTACATTCCCTTATACCACTTGAATAATCTATAAAGTATGAATTTAATTCTATTTTGTGAGGTAGATATAAATGAAATTCAGTTTGTAGAAAAACACAATACTTGGTCCATACTCTTCAATTGAACTTCGTGTCTTCATTGGTGATTAATAGATTTTATACCTATTGATTTAGGAATCAAAATAACTGCATTCTAACCACAAATCAGCTGTTTTGTCAGAAATCAGAAACAATTATTTTTTTATTTTATGTGAAATAAAAATAAAAATGAAAATAGGTACACGTTTTTTTTAAAAAAAAAAAGCGAACAGTATTAGGTACATAAAATTGCAATTCGCACCTTCACTATTATAATAATATAATCCGTTTTGTGTTTGAATCAAATGGCAATTATTACTGTTAGTGTAAAAAATTGAACACAGGAATTCATAAGACATAATATGTAAATACCACCATCAGGTATGTTTATTCTGTAATACTATGTAATAAATATTATACTACCTATATAGAGACACGCACATGCGTTATAAAAATAAAGCTATTCGCTTGGACAATAGATTGACGAACAAAAAAAAAAACCATTAACTAAATGAGTCAAAAAGTACACTTGTCCCGATACTTTATGAGACTTTTAAAAGCCCTATTATAGCTATATATACCGTGGTGGTGGTAAGTATTAAGTATATTAAATATGCATTATTATACAGTCTGATTGTTTTAACACTAAACACTCATTCATATAAAAAGTATTTAAATATTTTTTCACAATAAATTACATTTTTGAAAAAAGTGTATCTTACTTTTTTTACTGTTTTAAATGTCTGAATGACAGCATGTGCACTTTTAATTTCATAAATTTCAAAACGGAATATTTTACTGAGAAATGTTATACCTGAAAATCAAATTTTAAATACCTATAATATTAATTTATTATATAGTTTTAAACTTATAACTTATAAAATAAAAATGGGGTGACTAGGTAACACTTTGCAGTGCATACTGCATAAGGTGTCTAATGTTAAATTTGAATTCAATGATATAAAATCAATGTATACGAAAAACGGTTCTGAGCAAAGACGGTATATCAGCCTGTAATATTACTAAGTAGGTATATTTTATGATATTATTGTGATTAAAGTGATGACTTCAAATTATGTTAAGATAAACATCTTCGAAAACATTAATACCTTTTGAAATAAGGAATGTTGACTGTTAAATAATGACCTATTTTCTAAAATATTATAATCAAATAAATTTCCGGCTTGCTGTTATTTGCAGGAAGTCTTGCAGATATACCTACGTCACGTCGTAATCGAACAACAATATTTTTGCGGTAGTTCTACGACGCGTATGATCTCTACTCTCAAGGCAGCCGGGTGGTAACGATAACTTTCACCGTAACGTCCACCCTTCTGTCACCGCCATTTAATTTCTACACGACAGTTTATCGATAATGAATCAACGTTGTTTTCAATATTTAGAAAGTAAGTAAGTAGGTATATAATATATTTTCCATCTCAATTTTTTTTCTTCATTCTCTCATCATGTCACCAACTTAATTTTAATAAATCCCATTTTATTATTTTTCACATCTCATTCTTTATACTGTTATTATTATTATTATTATTAAATTAAGGAAAGTTATATACCGCAGATATTTATGTGTCCAATAATGTATTGTTGTTATTATTATTATTACTGTCATTATTTTATAGTCGTTTTAATACGAAAACTATACATAATATTATTATAGAGCGGCAGCGGCGACGGTTGTAGTGCGATTTTTTTTTATCATCCCCTCCCCGACCCCGTGCTCTGCTGCGCCAATAGACAAACTATATCAAAAATTACGCAGGACCGAACGAATCATTCGCCCCCAAAGCCACCGCCACCGCAGAGGGATGCCAAGCGTTTCCCCCATACTGTTAATTACGCCTCGGTGGTGTGTACATATATATATATGGACTTGTCTCCTCTCTCGCCGGCCCCGTCGCGGCCATTACCGCTCCCATTTCGATTTCGGTTCACAGTAAGTACCTACTGCCGCACTATTTCCACCCTCCTCCCTTCTAGCAAAGTTTTCTTTTGCTCGTCGTTTTCGCGGGAAAATTACAAACTCCAATTTGCGCCATACTACAACCTCCCCCCTCTCCCACCATTACGCGCGATAATTTATTTTCTCATCGAGTTTGTCTCCGTCGATAACTTTTTTCCCCCAATACACTTGAAAACGATTACTATATAATATTATATACACAATAAACATCGATCATAATATTATATAAAAGTACCTACCTTTACTCTCTTGGTTCATCTAAAGCTTAAAATAATAAAAACAAAATTTATACAAAAACCAGCTTTTAAAGTTGTATTATTTTTTTCCATCAATTACAATATTATGTATATATATTTTGTTTCTCAAAGAATTCACAGAACATTTTTTTTTTTTTTATAATGATAATGAATTTATTAAAATTCTGATTTTTGAAATTTTTAGGTGTGCTCAGAGCTTACAATGTATTTTAATTTTCATACCATTTAAGGTGTGTTCTATGGAGGTAAAAAACTTATTTTTTCAAATGAGGATCTCATTTTTTTCCAGTGAATATATAAATCACATGATTTTTTAAAAAATAATGATGTATCGAAATTGAAATTCAAACGAACATTTTCTGAGTTTTAATACGTTTAATGTATATTCAATATACATAGTAAGGATGAGGTCCTTAAAAATTGATTTACAAAAGTATAAAATAGAATACGTTACATTAAATCTAGCATTTATTATACCCAAACATTTTTAAAAATTATAAAGTCTTAATACCCAAGTTAATATATCATTTACTCAATTTTTAAATCATAATAGCACCAATATCTTCCAAACCCTTAACCCATTGTCATAAACCTATTATCCGTAGTACACAGAGTTAAATAACTCAAAACTACTCGTTTGAATTTCAATTTACATACATCAACATATTTTTCAAAAATGTCATCTGATTAACAATTCACGAGAAAAGGGACGGTCTAATTTGAAAATGAAAAGTTTGTATCGCCACAGGACACTCCTTACATCGTATAAAAAAACTAAATAGTTGAAAATATGATCCTCAAGTATATACTTAAAAGTACCAACAACCAAAATTTGAATAAAATCGTTATTAAAAAAAAAACACACACACACTTGGGTTGAGAAGCACCAAGCACCAAGGTGGTTAGATGATTTTCTTTGGTTAAGGTATATATATTATATATATATTATATTTCTATCTTGGCTAATAATTGTTATCGTTATGCTCGAAAATAACATCGCAAACGGAGTTTAAATATGTATTATTCACTTGTGATTTTCAGCAAACAAATCATGGTGTAGAAAACTTCGCGAGAAATATAATAACTCTCGAGAATTTGTTTACCTGTGAAGTTTTAGTGCCCACGAAGAGAAGTTTCACCGATGTGCCGACTACGTAAATTCCACGGTTTTATTCTTGTCTAAACGAAACTTGAGCCGGATGGCAACGACAGACGTTCCGTTACACAGTTACCATCCATCCACATAATTGAAGAGGAAATAAATTTTTCCGAATATAGTCGTATCGTTTATACATATTATAGTTACAAAATATGTTAATTATCTCAGTGATTTACTATTCCATAAATATTGTTGTAAGTCATCGTCGATTTTAATTACAAAAACATAAAATAGTTATAAACATAGGTATGTACCTATACTATCAAATATTATATTTGTTGAGAACCATAAAAAAGACTAAAAACGATTAATATTCTAATAATATAAGAGTACTGAATAACAATAGTAAGTAGGTACATTATATATTTTGAATGGCAACTGATATTCTTGTACGATAATATACATACAACTAATAGAAATAACAGTCATACAAATAGTATAAGGTATTCGATGATCAAAATCAGTATTTGAAATTGATTAACACTATAGTATAAAATATGCTTACAAAAAGTGAAATTGAATACCTAAATAAATATAAATAAATTATTATATCACTTAAAAATATTATTTTGTTTATCATTATTTAAATATCCGAGAGTAATTAAGTTATGGAAATAAAGTATATTTAAATTTCACTAAATTGTATTAAAAATATTTGATTATAAACAACGGAATATTATTATAATATTTTATCTTAAAATACGAAAATAAAAATGCATATTTATATTTTAAATACATTTACATTGACTTAATTTGCTACAGTTTACAATAATATTCAATTTTTTTGTTGTAAAAAGCTAAATGATCATCTATTCCAGATTTATCAAAAATGTTCATATTTATTAATTTAAAATCATAAGTTTGGTTTTATTAATGAAATATATTAAAAATAAGTTATTAGAAAAAAAACCCAACGAATATATTTCTCGATTATAAATTACTATATTCACTTCACAAACATTTTTCGGATGGTTAATATAATTATTCAATGAATTATATATTTCTATATAATATAATGAATAATGTAAAATAAACCACCCGAATACTGCTAAGTTTTTAGATTAGGCCACAAAGTTATTAATGACTTATTCATTAAATTTAATTGTATAAAGCATGAAATCCAACAAAAAAAAAGTATCTTCATTATATCTAATATCTAGCTCATAAATCAGATTAATATTAAAAGATAAGACGAACAAAACTGTATTTCAATAAAATATATTATTATAAACACGAGCACGCAACAAAATATATTTTCAAGTGAAAATAATATTGTCCAAATTTGCATAATATTATATTAAACGAAAACGAAATTCTCGGACGCGTAATATTGTATAATATAGTTTGCAATATAAATAAATGAACTGCAGATAAGTAAAGTTAGAATTGTATTGTTTATGAATAAATAGGGGTATTATTATTATAGGTACTATTTTCTACCCTAAAAACTCACCCAGATTCGTAAAGTTTATATCAAATTTTAATAAAAAAAAAGTAATAATAATAATAGTAATAAACTAATAAATAAATAAATAAAATTATAATAATAACAACAATAATAATACACAGCGTATACATTATAATATTATTATAATATAATATGCTTGTATATAATTTGTTTCCTTTTCCGCGCATAAGGGCCGTATAATAATATGTTTGTTGTAAACGCCGAAAAGAGTACTATATAATATCATATTATTATTACATAGGTACTGCTGCGAAATAATTTCCGGAGATAAAACACCGGCGGCGGTATGGTAAACATATATCAATATCAGCACCTCCTGTCTACGAGCGCTGCTTTTGTTTCGGATACAAACATGAAGTACTATACTGTATAGTATGGTACTGGAGGGGGGGGGGACTCCGTCGAATTTATGGACGAAGCGGTGGCGGTAAACAATAATAATACAGCAATAATAATATTATTATATTTGATGCCGTTAACCGTATTACCAGCTCTACTACTTGGGGCCGAGCGATTTATCTATAATAATATTGTACTGTCTGTACGACTGCTACGATGATATTATGTGTGCAATTTTTGCACCTCGACATATTTTAGAGTTGTCCCAGAGCATAACTATATAATTGGCTTGGTTTGAAAATAATATTGCAGCGAAGCCTAAATATAGCCTAAATTTCTATACCTAAAAAGTTATCTACTTTTTTACAATTCATATTAAAATATAATATTCACTGATTCAAAATTAATAAGCTTGAGAATTGCAATCCATTTTTTGGCTGAAGCAGAAAAACAGTGCAATCTGAATTACACAAAAAAAGTCATAGCACCTGATATGAAATATGGATGTTCCCATAGTATCTTATATCAGTTAAATCTCCAAGAAGCAAATTAAGGTAAAAACATTGCCCCTTGGGTTTGTCCTATCATATTTTTCCCATTATCATATTAATATGATTGACCAAAATAGTTAAATTTTACTTTTATAGTTACATATAATAATATATTCAGTACCTATATCTATGGTTACTGTATTATTCTATGACTAATTTGAGTGATATGATTACAATTTAATTATTGGTTCATCAAACATTTTGAAATAAGTATTTTAGTTATAAGTAGGGGTACGTGCAGTCTATACAACCTCTATTTTTGATTTCTCGATTAAACCAAAAGCGCATGAAAATAACAAAAGTTAGCACGCTAATTATTACAAACTAATTAATATTTACCGAAACAGCTGTAATAGAAAATGTCAATGGTGGGGAAGGGGTGAATAGACCGTAGTATAGTGATGGGCCCCAGGCATAGCCGTGTATACCTCTTAAAAGCACAGTGTTAGTTAATCTGCCCCGAAGGACCGTCTATAAATCAATATCTACATCTCTCGTGTGTATATAATTTATTTTAATAGTATAAACAGCACCGACGACGTGGCTCGATTATAACGATTTAGCAGACTAGGCACGAATTAAATCAAATTATGAAAACGATGAAAGAATAAGAAAATATTATATATATTATAGTGAACGTGAGTGGTGCGACGATAGGCATTACTGCGGTGGTGTACGTAGGTAATACGAATGGCGAGGGGGAACGAGAGTTGAAAGCGTTATAACAAAGCAATAATAACGGGTGCTCCATTGTGCTTAAAAATCCTAACCCTTTTTGGACTGTTTCCAAAGCTCGACAGCAGCGGCGACGACGGCGTCGACGGTGCCATTGTTTTAATGATTCAATTAACGTCAACCGCTGTTGAAAAAATAATTATAATGCCGTATATATATGTAATAATATGTATATATGTGTATATGTATGTGTGTATATGTGTGTTGTGTATATATGTGTATGATTTTATTATATATACGGAGAAGGTCTACGAAAATATATATATAAGTATACACATATACATAAAATACGTGAAAGGGACGGTGTAGCGGACGCGGAAACGCGTTGTACTAATTAGACACGACGACGACGACGACGACGTTATAATATAGCTATGCAAGCGGGCACACGACTACGATTACCCACCCAAAAGCGTTAAACGCCTACGCCGTCCGAACTTTTTGTTGTTTCGAGTGTTATTATATTCGTATGCATACCTATTATAATAATAATAATAATACAGTGTGAGTTATCACTTTGACCACTATGAAATTTCGCTGGATTTTTTTTTTTTTATGATCAAAGTTTGACTTACTTATAAAACAATAAAAATTAAAAAAAAAAAAAAGATTCTACAATATACTTTAAACTATAAGTATACCCTATATTATGAATAGTTTTCTTATGCTGTTCATTATATTTTCTAATTAATCAAGAATGAGATCCGAGTACGAATCTTGTACCGTACGACGTTATTCACTAAATAATCATTTTAATTACTGTTAATTTGAGACCCAACATTTAAGAACTAGTGTAAAAACTTCATAAATGAGATTCAATGATGGATCCTTAGTATATTATTTTATTATTATTTCACATCAATAACATATTATATTAAAATTATCTACTTCATAGGAATTATAACTATATGACTCTTACAATGTACAATGTACAATGTAAATAGATAAAAAAGGATGAAATTTCTTTTAATTGACACACCAATATTATTTGGTGCTATTTGGATTAGTGAGATTCCGGAGATTAGTGAGTATACTGAAAATACACAATAATACCATTTACATATTATTATATAAGCTTAGTACCTACCTAATAATTACAATATTAATAATCACAAATAAGTCAACTTACAAGATAGTATATAATATTATGTAGGTATTAAGAATGTTATGAATAAGAGAAAGACGGATTCTACATTGGCAATATATTATTGTACAAAGGCGCAACGCTGATGTACGTAAAGACACTACAGTAGTGCAGACCGACGGGTAAAAGGCCTTTCGTCAGTACTCAAAGGCGACAGGAGGATAAGAACACCGACCACGGTGGCGGCGGCGGCGGAGAAACCCACAGATATAGGATTATTTAGACACGGTTATAGTATCGGCGTTAATGAGGAGTTACACACTTACACCCATACAATATTGCCACCCATCGACTTATACCCATACGTATGATATGATACACATGCCATTATTGCTATGTATTACCTACTATTATTTGCCGATAAAATGTTTTTGATCATCAACCCGCTGATATTATAATCGTATCTAGAAAACGACGTTTCAAAGAGTAATCGGTTTGAAAGGTCGTGACTACGCCGTATTATATATAATAATAATATACCTGTACCCTTTATGGCTATATTTTTAATTTTAAATCCATACAAATCTCTCGCAATAAACGGGCGTTTTTGACGTGCTACATAGGAAATATTATCCGCATTTGTGTCTTAGACGAACTCGATTTAACAGTTATTAATTCGCTCAAACGCAGCCCTGGCGCCTATTTAGTATTTGCACACGTCGTAATGATATTAATATATTATTATTATTACCGTTGTAGTCTATAGATAGGTACGTATGCAATAACGGTATACATAATGTACCTATATGTTTGATGTATATTTAGCAACAATCGTAACTTATACGAACCGTTAGATGTTACGTGTACAATATGATGTATTTATATTCTGGAGACTTAAATGTAAAATAGAATAGAATAATATTCTTGTATTCATCATTTATAATAATATGTATATCGTCTTCCGAAACCCATTCGAAATTTGTTTCACTAAATTAATATCAAAAGAAAATGCCTATGGGCTATTATTTACATGTTGACTACGTTTTAATTAATATGAGAAAGTCCTATACCTAGTAGTTGTATGGTAATATTATGACATTTTTAATCGAACGTTGTAGTCATATTTTGGTTAATATAGCTTGCACAAACGAAATTGAAACTATAATAACATATTCACTAACAAATTATAATATTACATACAATATAGGTACTATAGATAATAAATGCCTAATAAAACAACAAACGATTTATATACAATATACATATAATATAATAATATGTACCTACTAGGGGCTGGTGGAAAAGAGGAACAGCGAGTTTTCAGGAATTCTGGGCTTCGAGCGTATAATGCATACTTTAAAATTAATTTTTTTATTTAATCGTTCAAAAATATATTAACACACCAGCGTGTGTTGTCTCCATCCCACACGGCACACATCATAAAAGTATTATATATGGTAAAAATATTTTCAGGAAAATAATATGGTTGTCAAAATATTTCAAAAAAGTTGCTTAAATAATTAGGAAATATTTTAGTTATATTCTTTAGCCAAGAAGTTCATATTTTTGAAAATATTTTATAAAAAAATATTTACATAACATTTTGATCATATATTATCAAAAAACATTTTCAAGGAAACTTTATACAAATACTTAGTCAACATTTTTGACAATCATTATAGTACAATATTTTGATATTTCGAGAAGAATATATTTATACAATATTATTAGTTAAACAACCATTATACAAACACTTTAAAATATTCACAAAATATTATCATTTCCCAACTGCTGTGTGGGGTCTTAAAAGTTCGTAACATAGCAAATTGTACGCTCAGCAGAACACGTGTAGCTACGTTATTTTAAAAATTAGAGTGAACTGACCTATTATCAAATTTAGAAGTAAGAATATTATCTAGTGAACCTATCGTTGGTTTTTTTTAGATTTTAATTTTAAAATAAGTTCTGAGTATTTTATAATGCACAAACAATTTACAATTTTAAAATTAAAATATAAAAAAAAAACCCAACCCGAGGTTCACTAGATAATATTCTTACTTCTGATAATAAGTCAGTTCACTCTAATTTTTAAACTAACGGAGCTACACGTGTTCTGCTGAGGGTACAATTTGCTATGTTACGAACTTGTAAGACGGAGACAACGCATGCGGGTGTGACGTCCTCTATAACGATTCTATAATATGTTATTATAATATGTATAATATATATAGTTTCTTAGTATAATATTTATATATTTTTTTTAGTGTCTAAATTTCAGCTGTCTTAATTTGTTTTAATTTGGAGACGTAATAATAATTTTATATGGTTTTAGATTAAAGCAATTTGGGAAAATTTCAAAAATGAATTTGTACAATCTAGTGGTTTGACTATTGACTTACAATTGATTTTGTAGTAACACCGTATACAATTGTGTTTTACATACTATCCAATGTTTAATGCTACATGCACGATAGATATTATTATTTATACGTAAATGATTATTTTCACCAGTAGGTATGACATTGCATAGTTTATAATTATGGTAAAAAGTAAAATTGAACGTGAGATTTGTAGAGCACTCAAACTCTAGGGGATTGAGATTACTAAATACACTATTGCGGTGAAATTCTGTTGTTTTTTTTTTTTTTTTTGTGTAAGAAATGAAAGTCTATTAGCAGTTGTATTCCAGGAAAGTAAGTTTAGCGAAATATTAACGGGTAAAACGACAATCTCACTTATTATTCATTTGCAGACCTTTGCGGCCATAAAATACTACCTTTCAACGCGGCGAGAGGAGCTGATGATAATAAAATGGTTTCTCTAAAAGAGGCTCTGGGGCACATAATAAAAACCGGCTGTATCCACTGCCGGGCAACTGACATTAATAATTCAATGAGCACATATTATACAGAGACAGTTAAGGAGGAAAAGATTTTTCGGGTTTTTTTTCTTTTTGGTTTTTTATCTTTTATTTATTTTTTTTTTTTTATTGCTTAGGACATTTTAATTCAATTGAATGATCCTCGGGGACGACGTTCGAGTTTTATAGATGTTTCAATTAAATTGCGTACCTACGTGAGATAGTTAAATTTTATAGTTACGAGCCTGAACCACGAGGGGTGTGTGTACTGCAATGTGACTGTACCCTCCTCTTGGTGGATGCGTTTATTATGATTAAACGTAGAGATTCCATGTGCATTCATACAACGCACGCATTCGCATATACACTCTGTATACTTACCTACTCCGTATCCGCTTACGCTGCTGGGTTATTACCACCCGGGTCCTCGAGTTAAGTGAAATCCGCTCGAATTAATCGATAAGTAGCTGTTACGTTTTGTAAAACACGTTTCCTGGCGATTATACTTTAACGGAACAATGTACATTGCGTGGTAAAACGACCTTGTTTAAAGCCAAAGATATCCGAGTTGTAGTAATTGTTATCACTCCCCTGCTGAGAAAATGTATACTACAACGGAAGAGGTAGTGAATATAGTAAAACAACCGCATTATGCTTAAAAGCGACAAAAAAAAAACGAAACTCAAGTACGTGATCGACACAAATGAGACAATACGACGGTATTTAAAATAAATAAAAAAAAACACTTTAAAGCCGAGAACGCTTCAAGTTAAGAATGAATATTATACAAATCTCACTTTATAAATCATTTTGTAACTTAATTCTTATTACTATCTAACCCTTTTATTTTTGCCTTAGTTCATTCAATTGTATATTACACACTATTAATTTGTAAATCCACGTAAGATATACAAATGTTGATTAAAAATAATTAATAATATACACATAAACCTAAATAATTTGTTAATTTTATCCAACCAAATTTTTAGTATTAAAATAAGTACAATAAAAGATTCATCTAAAGCAAAATACTAAATCTGAAAAATGATTCACTAAAGCCTCCAAAAATACCGATGAAGTTGGAGCTGATGTTATATGGAACAATGTAGAATTCAAGTTCAAACTAGGTACCGAACTCATGTTCGGTATTTATACCCGAGTTCACTTTTTTTATTTATACCATATCAAAGACTAGATAATTTGTACATATTTCTTTATCGCAATAATTAATATAAAAAAACATATACAATCCATTAGATACTACCTATAGCCAGTAGCCTACACATTCAAAATAAAATTTACGAGCTTTAACATTACAACCACGAAATCAAACTCTTCTGGATCCCCATTCCCCGAACACTCCAACATAAAGGAAAATGAACAGCACGACCAAGCTGCCAAGAATGCAATTACATATCCCCCCCCCCCACTCATCCAGAGACATACAGAAACTAATCAAAAATAAATACCTACTAGAATGGCGAAATCAACGGATATCTTATTCTACTAAACTCAACGAAATTTAATTTAATATCACCAACTGGTCATTTCCCTATGAAATTTTAAGTCATTCTCGCCCATATTAGAATATTGGGCACACAAAGCTCACTCAAAGTTTTAGAAAGGAAACAAATATCCACCTTTATATACCACATATGTATGAAGTGTGTATTTCCATCAAACAATTACTAACAGAATGCCAAAGCTTCCACAAAACCAGAAGTCCAGAACCATGTTAAACCATCTAGACTCACTCTCCGAAATTCCGAACTACCATCTGCAAACAATTTCCACTACTGTCAAATTCATAATCCCCTAACAACTCTATGTAATATTAATTATACCACTTGTTATAAGACACATAATGCATTGGAATTACCTAATAGATTGTAATTTCACTAAAATTGTAATATCCTTACATCGAGGGTTAAATAAAAAAAATAATAGATACAATTTTTTTATCCTCTTGGTCTCAATTATCCATATATTAATGGCCACTCCAACAATAATATCATCATAATAAAAACTGTTATCCATTATTACATTCTCTAAACTGGTTACAAAATTTAAAATATATGTAATCAAAGTAAAAATTAAATACAATAAATTAACATTTTCTAAATTAATAACTTTAATTAATTACGCTAACGTTTCATCTGTTCATTAATTTTTTATTGCTTAATCACTAACCATGTATTAATATATTGGTTAAGATATAATAATTTATGCTAATATTTCATTAATAAAAAAAAATAGGCACAGTGTGTTATTTGTAATCTGAAACATTCATATTTCTAAATATTAATAAAAATAATAACTCAAAAGGTTTAAAATTTGAAAAAATGATAAATTTCAATAAATTATCCATAATATACTGTCTAAATGGGATTTATGTAAAATACAAATAGTCTTAAAAACATTATGTTATAACAAGCATAATAATACTCATTTAATAAGCATAAAGTATGCACCATGATGCATACAAAAAATTCAATTTAATTTCAATGCCTATATTATATATTAATTTAGTATTCTGTATAGAATATTGTATAAGTATTTATATCTATTATAGATTAAAATTGAATGGCTTATCGACAGAGAATTCAAACATAAACGTCACGGACCGAATGAGCATCACTGTAAATAATAGCAGAATTGAACTTTTTGAACGTAAGTGAAATGTTGTGTTCAGACGACTAAAATAACCCGAAATAAAAACGCAGTTATTCGTTTTGACATCACCGGACGAAATCGTATATAATATGTACCACAGCCAAGACAATGATAATTCAAAAATAAATACGCGAAACCATTAACATCTGGTTATTATAAAACACAGAGGGTTGTATTTTTAAAACTCCTCTCACTCAATTTCCAGGCCTTTAATGTTAAGTCCACCAGTCGAACCCAGTGTATTGTTGACATTTTCTGTTTTCCGTCGACCGATTACAATTACTATTACTATCACCGATTTATTTCGGCATTTAGTTTGAAACCATCGGCAATGCATGTATAATAATAATAATAATATCATGCTTACGGTATGCATCGCACCGTAATTCCACGCCCGATAAGACCAGAAGCTGATGATCTTGTACGAACTCCGGTCTTCGGATAATTTATGTACCTATATACCCATCAGTGGGTAGCCAAATCACTTTCACTGAAATCCCGGAGTAGTGTTATAGTCATTATTTTAGTTTTCCGCCATTTTTCGTCCACGATAATATTATTTTCCCGGAATAGCAAGCGCTGAATCCGTTATCAATGAAACACGACGACTCGTTGAATTTTTACAGGTGGCATATTTTATACTAGTCGGTATAGGACGAGTTTTGAGGGAAAATAATAAAAAATATAAAATGGGGTACGAATCGGACGTATTGTGAAGAAAAAAGCGAAACAAACTCGACGAATATCAATCGTCACCAGATAATAATACAATATAACTGTGTGATCGTCGGACAATACCCTCGGGAAACGTCTCGACAAGAACCGCTGCACAATCGATTGTATGCCAAGAACTCTAATTTTCCTTTTTGGGGGGGACGCGTGACCACGTGTAAAGGGGGCTGCCAGCAAAGGAACGTTTGGCAAATCTCGAGCAAAGTCCTTTACTATTGTTGTTAACAAGGACAAATCGCTTCGCAGTATACAAAGGTATTTGTATATATATATTATATTACTCTGGGCTTACGGAATGTCTCATCTGTATACAATAGGTCTTCAGAGAACCTCAGTTGACGTATTGTAAGTAATTTGTAAACGAACTATAAACCCGACGAATTTCTTATTCTACCATTATTTTTAATTGCAATAATCTTGACCTTCTACCAAGGTTAATAATATTATATCATGTTATAAAAATGTAAGTTGAGAGTGGAATCTCCAACTTCTATAAACGCCAATAAGAAAATACTCATAAGTAATGTTAGTTTTATTGTATTATTATTGTCATAAGGTGGTGCGTTGTAACCTGAACATTCAGGATCCAAAGAGTTCTGAATTAAATATATTTCAACAATATTAAACAATCAAAGTTAAGAGGTAATAATTTAATTCAATAAAAATCAAGAATAGATTTCCATAGATAAATTAATTCTTGAAAACCAGAATAAATATTATCTATCTTCTACAGATTATAATAATTTATTATAATAAAATAATATTATACTGAATTAACATACTTTTCAAGTTTTTGTACATTTTAGTCTGTTAATACAATAAACCCTATAGTTATTTTTGAAATATATTTATCGTTTCTTACATGTTGCATCGTTAACATTACGTTGGGTGTACGGCTAGTACAAGTCATAGATCTTCAAAACTTACTTAACTCCCACAAAAACATCTGCTGAAATCCAGGCTTACTGTTAAAGCATTTTTAATGGGCTTATGATGATGTGCACAATATTATATATTATATATTATGATATATAGGTACTCATGTAATATTATATACTATGTATTTGATTTTACTACAAACACTATAATAATGTATTTCCGAAAAGTTATCAGTAATTGTTTTTTTGTATAAACATACTAAATAATGAAAATAATAATTTATTTGATCGCATTTTTAAAGCATAATAAATAATTTTAATGAAGTTTTTTATTACACTACCAAAACTTCAGTGTGCTGGATTTCAATTCAAAAACATTTTATAATTTATGTGCTTAAAATAGTATATATGTAGCAACGTTTAAATAATATTCAATAGTATAAAAAGTATTCTTTTCATAAAACAATATTATTCTATTATTCTTAAGAAATGTCAATAGGATTTTAATAAAACAGTAAGTATACTTCATAATTAATATTTTAATCTGTTATGAAAATGAGTGTGACGCATTGGGCGATTTTTGCCTTCAACGAAATGTAGATTATCAGCCTCTATACTCTGTTAAATATAATATTATAAGCTTAACGGTGCTATATCATTACATTTGCTTTAAGTTAAAACGCACGACTTGTGAATAATATCAACTACATACTTTAAAGCAAGGCAATTTCGTATAATCATGTACAGAATTCTTATCCTCTTGGCTATACTGCTATATCCATGACGTGCAGCAAGTTTGAGCTCACACATAATATTATATAATATTCAATGGGAAAAATGTCGGATGCACCACTCTGTAGTCTGTTTTCTTTTGTTACACTGTTTGATATTAAGTATTATTATTCCTAAAACATTTTTACAATATTATATTTACTGGGTACATGTTTATAACGTATAAGATAAAGCACTGATTATTGTTAATGTTTCGTGAATTGTTGCGATATGCAAATCTGGTGTTCGTGCGTGACAAAAGTCAAGTACGAGAATTATCAGTACACTGTATAATAATGTTATAACGTCCCGAAAAGGGTAAAAAACGTGTTAATTTTTTTAAACTTTTGTGTAATGGCTTACAATTTTTTTCAATATACACTTAACATTTTATTACATGCTCTCATATTCAAACGTTTAGAACATGCAACATATTTCATAATATTATTGTTGTAATTATAAATACTAATTAAACAATTCATCAGGACAAGTATAATATTGTTAATTAATAATTATATTATGTTTATTAATTTATATGGCTTAATTGCATGTATCAATTTTATGAATACTTGGGCCACAATGCCCCATTAAGAAAATTTGTGTAGGGGTTCAGGAATTTCAAGTTACACTCAAGTATCAATTTTTTTTACATTGAATACATAATATTATAGAGATGGATAAAGAAAAAAAATAAATTTAATTACAATATGATTTGACACATATTGTTTCAAATCATCAGTAGACTCTTATAACGATTGTCAATTTTCTTTTTTAAATACATTTAGTGGAAAATATGTAATAGAATGCGGTGTTTACAGAAATTACAGAATTTAGTGCCGAGTATTTTAAAATGGTTTTTTAGCTTTTTATATGCGTATCTTGGGTGTACGATCTATAATATCGGATGTAACAATTAATGGCTTAGTGGTTAAGTGGTTTTTTTTATGTATAGCAATTACATTCAGATATAGTTAAGTTAGGTTCTGTATGGTAGTACGTGTTATACTATATTACGTATATTATATATTTATACGATGTAGTATGTGGGAGATAGCATTATTTTGTTTTTGATATTTCTGTTGAATAAGCTAAAGCTAAAGTTGTACATTGCATAATAATTATAAATCTTGTGTGTCATTGTTTTAATTTAACTCTCATAATATTTATATAAGATACTAATCTTTTGTACTCATAAATTTAGTTTACATATTCAAAAGTAATAAAATACATTAAGAATAATCTTATGTCTACACAATTTAAAAGCCAATTTAAATTTTTATAAAAGCTTAATATTTTTTTTTTGCATAGAATTCGAATTCAATGTATAAAAAAATTAGCTTTTAATAGAATACCTACCTATGTAATTATTAATTTATAAAATAGTAATTTGCTGTGTATTGTGTATGTATAATGTATATTATAATATTTATACGACTATTTGTGGACTTGAATTTAAGTTAAAAATAAAATTAATTAATGCTTAGATTCAAAAAAGCCCACTCGTTCAGAACGCAATTTTGAAAATGTTTTGCTAACCTGCCAGGTCAAATGAGAATCATTTTTCAAATAAGGTAATATTGTCACATTAATATTCAAAATAATTACACAGAAAGTGTAGGCACCTTTATTGTTCTGTGGATCGAGAAGCCGACCGAAGCGAGACGCAGTGCCGTAAAACTATCCAATCAAATGTTTAAATACACTACCGTACGAAAATATAGCCTCGGTCTGAATTTTTTTTCAATTATAGAACATTCTCTTAAAATCTCTGACACTTGAATGAGAGTTCACAATTCAGAATGTAAATTATATTCAAATAAGTAGAGATGAGATTTCGGAAAACGAGCAGTTTATAGTTGATGAAAAGTTTTTATTTATTTTAGAGAAAGGAATACAACAAGGCGGGACAATGGGCAGCACAATTAGTCCAAATAAACCGAAGACAAATAAAATCTGTTACAGAAGTTCATAAAAAATATATATACATACCGCTTGTACCAACCGAGGTATACCTAAAAGAGTTGTTCTGCAAAGAAATATCCGCATAATAAATGTAATTTATTATTCTCTGCAGTTATTTAATGTTGTTAATTGAGTCCAATTTGAAATTCCAATTATTAAGACAATAACCAAATTTTTAAAGTAATAACTAACTTGTAAATTAATTCAATTTCACACTGAGATTAAGAACTCTGAATTTTATTTTTACTTTTATTATTTTGTAAGGTAGTTACTGAGAATAAATTGCATTAGGTAATATAACTTAAAGGGACATCGCTAACAACTTTCACTCTCCAATTTTAAAGGTTTCAATGGATTGAGTATCTCATTACATGAAAAATATAATTATCGAAAACTAAAGAAATCTAGAACACAAAACTGCACTAGAGGTATAAAGAAGACTTAAAAGAAGCTTAAGAAGCCAATAATTTAACGATTGAAACCTATTCACGAAAACTTCACATTTTAAAAACCAATCTTCTATACATAAGACCTGACAATCAAAATGGATAATGTGGAACAACACTGTATACTGTAATTTATTATAGTATAGTACCAGCTAGAGTATTAATTGGTATTTTTATATTCAATCTATTACCTATATTAGGTATATATTATATACATATATATATATATATAATATATTTGAATTAAAAATAACCAAAGTTGTGATCGTTTTTTATTGTTTGATAAATTCGTAGAAAATAATGATATATGCCTTTAAGAATTATTTTTAAAAGGGAAAAGTTAAACATAATTTGAATGATTTAAAGATATTTTGTGGGTTTAACTGAGGACCGAATATTTGATAAAAAAGCATTATAAAACCAAATTCAATTAATTATAAGTCTTGAGAAGTAAAATACATACATAATATAAAAAAACATGAAGTATAACATTGAATAATAGGTTTTTATAAAATAAATAATTTTACAATTGTTCTATATGGTTCCTACTTAAATCGAATAATACGTTTAATTCAATAAAAACATTTTTCTAAATAAATATTAATTATTTCCTACTTATTAATTCATTTAAATTGTGTTTGATACTAATTGATACCAATCTCATAAATTCGTGAACAAATAATAAATACTATTAGAACAAATACTATTACAAATTATTAATTTATTTACTATACACACTATGTTTACGGATGTTAATTTGCAAGCCTAAGCTAAGTGAGTATTAATATTTAATAATATGGAAAACGTAAGTGTACAAAACTTAGTATCCCAATACATTTTGTAATTTCGGTGTGGACATTCATATAGAACTAACAAAATGATACGATATACCATAATTTCATCGAATTGATTTATTTTATTTTCATACTTTAAAGTTACTCTAACTGAATTATGCCTCAACGGTGTTGATACCTATCATATCAGCGTTAAAATGTATGCGAATCCGATCCTACTAGAAGCAATGAAGACATAATATTAATTATTATAATATTGAGGAACTTTCTAGAACTCTGCGGAATAAATGGAAGTAATTAACACCCATTGTGCTTAGTTAAAATCAGATTATCTCTTTGATATCATCCGTTCGGTAGCAGTCACTTATTATTATTGTTGCGAAAAAGTTCTAACTTCCCTCTCAGAATGTTCTAATGATATATAGCTCTTCGTCATCTGTCTACATTTTCAGTGGCCAAAAACACGGAGGTTGTCTATTAAAATATATAGATTTGAAATATGACGTACCTTGACCCCAAAAATGCATTGGTATTATTTCTCTCCAATTTTACAAAAAAAAAAACGATACAATACGCCCCATAATACAGCAATATCATTCCTATCTCATGGCATATGATATATTATTGCCGTTGAATCTAACCTAACCTGTTGTAACCGATGACCGAAATCAAAAATAGCTCATTGTGATCATATTCCTTAGAGATCTAACCGTCGACTAAGATAACAACTAACAAGTATTAATTATCGTATTATTTACGCTTGTGGAAATTAGTTTATAGCTTCACGTCTGTCAAACTTTGTATAGTAATTGCATGGTTTGAACAGCACATCAATATTAATAATTACAAAACTATGATAGGTTGCACCATTCACTTATATACAATCTTAAACATTTTGACAAAAACGTGGAATAGAATTAAATCACACAAAATAAGAGCTTAAAAATGATATTCTAAATATTTTTTTACTCGTTAAAAAAACTTAGAATACCTTCATTAAGAAAAAAAACTCTGATACCTAGTCAGAGAGAAGCCTGATAAGTCTTTAAAGATAAGTTTGTCTTTAGAAAAGCATAGAACTGAAGACGCAGGATTACTTTTCAAAAATATCGTTAAAATATTCTCGTAAAGATTACAATAATATTGTTATAATTTTTAACACCTAACCGTTAAGAGGGAACACTAGAGATAAATTATATATTTATATCACATGATTATAATATTATAAACACGTTTGTGATCACAGACGGCGTTGACGGTGATTGGCCACGTGCGGTAAAAAGTCGAATTAGGTTACCGTGGTAAATGGTAAATGTAGTGGTGGAAGGAGGGGGGGGAGAACCCTCTTCGGAGGCTTGGATGTGGATAACCATAGTTGCCAAAAGACCGCGGAGGTTTCTTCGGGACTGGCAGAGGCGTGTTAATCGACAGCAAGACAATCGGGTTTATGGACGAGCGCGCGTGTTGCGGTGGTAGGTACATAGACGTGGTTTCTACACATTATGTCTATATATATATATATAGTGTAGGTATATACTATACAATATATAAATACCCAACAAACTATCTACATATATACACATATATGCGTATAATTATTATATATACCAACCGAAGTCTATATAATTACGCAAGGTAAGCGACGACGGCGACTCTTGTAATGGCACCACCGTCGTGTTATCCTTGAGTGACTGTTTGAACAACGTCAAAACTTTAAGTTTGATTAACGAACGGAATTATTGCAGGCCCTGGAAGGTTAGGCATATATACATGGTATACCAATAAGACTGCGGTATATACCTATTGTATATAATATATATATCCACGGCATGTGGCTCATTATATATATATACATACATATACTTATCCCGGGATCTGGGGATGAATGGTCCTTACTGGGTATGAGGAGAAATAGTGACACGAGGTTAGTGATGCATAAGTATTACGTGAACAGGAACATAAACTGTATATTATTATTTATTAATAACTATAAATATATTGGATGGAGATACGATTCAACAAAGGAACCATTCCGAGGGTAGGTAATTATACTGTTTTAACTCTGTACGTAGGTGACGATGACTACTATAGTACTATACTACAAAATATTATACCTTCTCACTGCTATGTGCATAATAAAACCTCATCGAACGATGTTAAGATTTAGCCGACAAAGGTCACCAATCGTCGATGTACAGTCCATATAGATATCCGTCACGAGTGCTCACAAACCGTTTGACCTAAAGAAGAAAAACTTACACCGAGAGTTTTGATGTGCGTGTACGTGCGAATGTGATTGTCGAACGAAACAAAGTTTGCCAAATAAAAGCTTTTCTGTTTAACCTACTGACAAATCTGTTTTAGAGATTTTTCAATAAAAACATTCAAACACCTGTATTACATCACTCCACTGAAAATTGAAAACTGTCATTTATCTTATTTCCGTTTATAAAAACTCTCTTAAATCGTGAAATTAATTATGTATACAAATATCGGATTTAATTCCAGTAAAATTTTACTTGAATCAGATATTTTAAAGGCAAACATTTTACAATTTTTAGATTAATTTATACTAATAATACTATTTACTAACATTCATTTAAATATCATGATTTCGAGTGCAGTATCAATGATTAAAAATAAATGTATCCGTGTTATTTTTTATTATTACTTAATAAACTATGATCTGAACCATACAAATAAAAATTCTAAATAAGTATACAAATTATTATAATAATTTCTATCTAAAATAAGTCATTACAAAATAAAGTACGATTTTAATAATTAATAAATACAAATTAATACAAAACAAACATTTTTTTTTAATTTCTAAGTTGATCTGGTTCTAAGTATATAGTTATTAATTATTAAAATCATATTGTGTTGTTTTTAAATATTCGAATTTTAATGAAAACTGTATTTTTATGATAAGATTAAACAATTCATTTTTCAAATTATTTATAGGTACTGAATTCAAATGCCTAATGAACTTTTTTTAATTTATTCATTAATATTTTTCAAACATCAATTTATCATTATTTAAAAAATAAATAATTAATTACTAATCTTTGAACTTTTAATTATGTACTGATTTTTTTTCATCTTGGAATGAAACCTTTGGGCTCTGAGAACACATAATTTTTCAAGACAGAAATTCTGTTCTCAATTTTCAAAGTCAAATTAATTTTTAATTAAATCTCAAAACTATTAGAAAATATCTAATTTCAACCTCTTTAACTTGAACCATATTTTGGTTTAATGATAATATGAATATAAATGTAAATTGTCTGTTAAGAATAGTATTTTATACAATCTATAATAAGCTTAATTTAATTTAATTGTTAAACAATATATTATATATTCAAGTTTGAAGATATTTAATTAATAAAATACAGTATTATAAAATAATCATCTATCAAATACTGTTTAATTAGATACGACAAGATTAAAATTATTTAAAGAAACTACAATAATATTTGTACTTAAATCATAATTTCTATTGTACTTTTAAATAAAAAAATATCAAAATTTATGTACCTAAATGATTCAAAAATAGTAGTATAATAAATCAACATATTAACTGTAACAACTAATAAAGTATATTTATATAATGATTTATGAAATGTAATATTGTATAGGTGTATTAGATACGATGGTATTAATTATGCATGTGTACAATAAGAATACTCAAAATACTCGAACTTAACTCTGAGTTTAATTATTCAAACATCCATTAGATTATTGAATCTCACACACGTCGTAAAAATACAATTATAAACTTTAACTCTACTGTTGAGGTGGAGTAATCCATTAGTAGATACTGTTTTCAAAGATTTGTTATTTACCTATCTACCAATGCAAACTGAAACTAGATGGATAATGCGTACCTATGATAATTATTAAAACTAAGGACAAAATAATTTTTACTATATGCACTATAACATGGCAAAAATAATTGTGTATAAAGTTGTTTTCGGGTTTTAGTGGTTAATTCAATCTTAAGATCAATAGATATCATATCAGATGAAAATAATTGCATGACTGCTATAGGTATAGGCAAAAACCAAACTCTCATAATTTCCCATCGCGTTATTAGGCCATTTATCACGAATAAATCGTTGACGAAGCTCAATAATTAATGTGGTCAAGTATAATAATATATATCCACCGACGTTTTGTTCAGGAGGATCATGATAGGCATACCGTCGTTTGAAATATAAACCACAGCAACATTATTATTCCGTCGAGTAATTTCGAGTTCCTTTGATGTGACAGATATCATTTTGAAAATATATCCTAATTCCCACTAATATAATTCCTAATTATCCAACCGGCTGAATAAGTAGGTATAACTGCATACACATTAGACAATACGAGTCTCTACACAATCAAACGCCAATAATAGGTCCGCAGCAGGAGGGAGCGTACACACGTGAATCGGGTATTTGATCAAGATGTCTATAAAATGACCACCGGTATAAGCGGATTGTGGGGTTCGGTAAAGCGAAAATGCTATATCCGAATCTGTAACCATTGGCTCTTTGAAGGGGCACGTAAGCCGATTTTTTTTTTAAAAAAAACACTACTTCCTGTATTTTTCTACCGTGGTTATCAGTAGAGTCTTTATAAGTTGCACTACCTTATTTTGTTTTTTCCCCTTTAACGACACCATTTCAGGCGTAAATATCACCGACGAAACCCACTCAGCCAAACATATAATATATCACACGACTTTGAAAACCAAAGTAGAATGTATTCCAGTTAAACCTTTTAGACACATTTCACTCGCTGTATAAAATATTAATGAATCACCGTATTAATTAATATGATTCATTATACAAATAATTATGTGTTTAATCAATCTCTCATAACTAACTGAAAATATCCAATTTGACAATGAACATAGGTTAATAGTATACATTACAACAAGTCAATGTAATTAATATAATTATAGTAAACACACCTAGATAGATTAATTCATTTAAAAATTTTTAATTTTTAATTTAATATATTCATTACTCGTCACACCTGAGTAGTATTAAATATCTTTTTAAGTAATTATGTACTAAAAAGTCATAATTCAAAAAAACTATATAACAACGAATTACTTTTTAAATATGAAATAAAACAGAACAATACTATGATTTAATTTATCACAAACAATAATATAGTATTTTGTCTATAAATTGAAAGGCAGTGAAGAAGTTAAGACTTTATACGATCGCCATAACTTCCTAATTTATCCATACATCAAATAAATAAATAAAAATTATTAATGCATAATTAAATTAAAATGATAAATTTTATTTTTGAAAACCTTAAATTGGTAAATGTACCACCAATCTGCAAACAACGAATGACAATTACTGGTTAACCTAGGTACCTAGTGTACAACATATTTTAGCAACCATTTTTCCATGTTTTTCTATTATAGAATATTATATTAATAACAAAGTTTCTAAATCACCATAATAATCTCTAGGATTAGGTATGTTCAATAATACTGTTGAGTAGTATTTTAATTAAAATCAACAATTATTGTAATAATGACAAAAACTGGTGACTGACAGACACACAGTATTAACAGCAGTCTGCAGTGTAGAATCCTAAGAAGAACTCCATTACTTTTAAATGATTTCAATGGTATTTATTATATACCTATGGTATAGTATTATCATCCTGGAAGTTAAGAGTTTATAATAAAAAAATTCTATATTATATGATAATATAATCATGATATTTATGAAAACAGTACTTTGCATGCACTTATAAAGTTTTTGATAGCTTTATACTTCACAATACCAGAATTAATCTTTTTCATTACATTTTTTTTTTATTACGTAGGTATTTACTTGAAAAATGTTTGGTTTAAAACAGAAATCCTAAAAGATAAATAATAAATTAATCAACACTCTTCTTTTATAAAGCTGAGACAACTTTTTAAAATTAATTTTCAATTTCAATAATAATAAATTCAAAAAACTATTAATTTATTTTATTATATGACTGTTTAAATAGCAATTTCTATTTTTCCAATTTTAATGACTTAATCCAAATATCATGTTAATTATTTATAAAATATCTTTATAATTTATGTTTACCTAAAATAATACATTGTAAAAAGTTTTATATTTATAAAGATGCTGGAAAAAGCAATTTAACTAACTTTTCTTATCTCCTAAATTTAAATTGTATTCTTATAAATTAAAATAAAAAAAAATTTAAAGGTTTTTTCTGTTTTAAATTTATTGTGAGAATATAAACTAGTTAAGATCAGTAAAAACATAATGTTTTCCTTTGAAAATTAGATTTAAAGTATAATCCAATTTCAAAGACAACGAAGTTATATTATGTAGATAACATGAACAAAATAGAAAAATATATTTCCACGATAACATGTAGAAGTCATTTAGGTGAAGATAATTAACGCATTTGCTAATACAGAAGTGTTTCAATGAAAAATTATTCCCTATGCTATCAGGATAATAGTACCTAGTCCCTTTTAATAACGGGAAACCCCTTCTGATATTCCTGCAGCCAATATCGTTTACGATGTGTCAGGGCGAAAGTGATGGATTCAGAAGGGCGGCTTACATTAGAAACTGGAAAACTTGCCAATATATAGAGTAAATAAAACTGAAAAAGGTAGATTATCTTAGCTTTTTTCTTAAAAATTGAAACTAAATTAAGATCGTTTTGATAATATTAATATAATATTAACGACACGTTCTTAATAATTATTATTAGGTATACCTACCTATTACAGCTTTCACTAATTATATTATACATAAAAGTCTAAAAACTTTTTGATTATTGTTGTTTTAATATGTTTACAACAATATTGACTCATAAATCGTATTAATTTAATGAGATGTTAATGTAAGCGTTAGGTATATTCGTTTAAAGTTCATTCTATGATAATAACTATTATTTATCTTATATATGATAAGATATAAGACGTAAAAGCATTGCTTATGAACACTAGTATTCATAATCAACGGCAAAAGGTAATGAAATTATATGAGTTGTTATCTTATCGATAAAAATAAAAGTTTATTAATTAATATAATATTCCATAGTTTAAAAAAACTATGAAAAAACTTTGATACCTATTAAATATAAATACAATAAAATGAAATATTTTTAATAAAAAGTAAGTGCCCATGTTATCTATAATATAATAACCAAAATAAATCAAAAAACTAAAAGTATGGGATTTTATATCATTAGTTAATTTTATTGTTATAAATAACAATATAATAACTTAATTGCATGTTACAATGAACAATTCTACTTAATACCTACTTATTTAAAAATAATAGCAGTATAAATTCAATAAAAATATGAGTAAATACAATACCAATGTAATATAATGAATTATTAATTGTCCAGATTTCATTTTTAATAAAAAATATTTAACAATCATTATAATATGAATAAATCATAAAAAAAACATCATCTGTCTTTATATGGAAATTTTTTTTATTTTATGTTAAGTCCAATTCATAAAAAAAGAGAAAATGTGTGTAACCTCATACCAAATAGAACCATTATTAATGATCCATTTAGATCCAACATAATTATTTGTAATTTATATATTTAATATTCTTTCATACACATTTGAATTAAATTTTATACTAGGTATTAAAAATGTGTTTAGCATTATTTGATTGAAATAAATTTGTAAAGAAAAATAGTAGTACTTTTACTCTATTCCAAATAAGATCAGCCTTCGGCGGCCGAGTTGTGCGCATGGGCTTGGCTTTATTCCCGTGGCAGCGCCTGATGCGCCGCCGTAGTGTCTGACAGTCGTGGAACGAAATCTGGTCGCCGCCGGAGCCTGATCTTATTTGGAATAGAGTATAAGCAATATTAAGTACTGTAATATGCACCTAATTTATAGCGATTTTAGTTTTTACAAGGTACCTAGTTATTGCAGTAGGATTTAGGTTAAGTTAGTCTATAAGTTATAAATCTATATTTGAGGTTACCCATGCTAATTACTTAAGATTATAATATTATGTTACAGTAAGTTGTTTTTGTTCCATCGCTATATACAGGGTGATTCGCCAAATATGCTTACCAAATGCAGTAATTTAGAATCTGGTTTTTGGAATTATTTAATTTAGGTAAGTATTTAAAGACCATTTTTCAAATTTTTGAGATTTTTGTACCACTTAAGGAGATACAAACTTCTGTTTTCTGAATGAGAATCCCCTTTCCTACTGTAAATTATTTAGTAGATTATTTTCCTGAAAATCACAATTCTAACGAATAGTTTTTAAGGACAGTTAACCTATAAAGATTTTAACAACTAATAATAAGCTTCTCATTAGGATTTTGAATTCGGGACAATATCATTTTTTTAAAAGTGAACCTTAAAAGTGACAGTAATAAAGGGGTTTCTCATTAAAAAAAACAGAAGTTTGTATAGCAACATACCACTCCTTAAGTAGTACAAAAAATGTCAAAACGTTGATCATATTGTCTTTAAGGACGTTTAAAAATTATCAATGGAATAATTGGAGTGAGCATCCTTGCTGAGTCCCTCTGTGTACTATAATTTGAACAAAAATATTTTAAATTATAAAAAACAATTGATATTATATTAAAAGAAACAAATTTAAAAATATTTTTAAGTGAATGTGAAGAAAATTACCAATGAAACCTTGTTCAAGTAAATAAAATGAATACATTCTCAGTATTATTATTAATCAAATAAATGTCTGATCGTCAGATCAAGTCATAATTTTCCAATGTCTAGAACACCTAAAGCGAGGACCGTTATAAATAGAATTTCAAAAATAAACAATTACCTATTTTCTAAAAAATCTCTGATGACTCGACATGTTTGTATATTCAATTAACTAATTTTAATTCTTAGATCTAGTTAGGGTGTGGTTGTTTCACATTAAAAAGATTTATACACACCACTGTGTTTTTATTATTTTTTTTATGTATAAGCAACGTCTTCGGCCCTAGGCGCAAGATTCCCTCGACGCGTCACGAAGCCTAGGGTGCAAGCTTTATACTCCCTAGTATGACAGCCGTCTTTATTTACTCTTCCGTTAAGTCGGTTCATTACTTAAAAAGCAGCTGTCGTAAATTGATATAAATATAATATATATATAGGTATATTACGAATTATACAAACAACAAAAGACTACCTCGACGAAAACCGGCACCATATTATAGTCAATAGTATTACGATGGTGTGACAACTGTGTTATTATAATTTTAGAATATTGCAGTATTTCCTGGCCGGAAGAGTTCTTTCTGGCTCATCTTTTTGATAGATGCATTTTTGAAATTATTAATAAACAGACGGTATTTCAAACAAAATATAATGACATATTTAACGTTATTATACGCTTAAAAAGTATTAAATGTTATATTACATTAATAATTAAAACTTATTATCGAAATATTATAATTCTCAATTATATCATGATATACCAAATTAACGAAATATATCCATCGTTGTTATGTCTTAGATTTTTGGAAAACTCGAAGAGCAAAAAATCCATTATTGTTGTAGGCGTACAACGATATAAGTAGTTTTTTTTATTTAAGAAATACCCCATAGTTTGAGTATAAAAAATATGCTGGGAATTTTAAATAGAAGAGAATTATGTTTTTGATTAAAAATTAAATTTTCATTCAAATCCAAAAGTTTCGGAATATCAGTAATTTTCCAAAAAAATACACCTAATTCACAGTAAAATAATCAATAATATAATGAGTGTATGAAACTGAAATTAATTTAGTACTCTTTGGTAGGTATTTTAAATTATGAATATATAAATATATAATAAATATCATTTGAATAGTGAACAATTTTTTATACATAATATGTCTAAGGCAATAATATAATAATTATAATTATTGTATCACTATTATTGTAAATCAGAAAAATAGCAAAAACAACAGGTCTGAGAATAATTTTAAGAATACAGTGATAATTATTTATTATTATTATTATTATTATCATTTACTATTATTTACAACTAATAACTTATAAATTATGAGTTACAATAATATGATTATAATTTATAAGTATCTGTGGAAACTTTACCACCTATTCAAATTGTATTTTCAATAACTTTAACGTTCCTATATCTAATTTTACATTTAGTAGTTTGCAAACAGTATATTGTATTAGTATTTAGTAACGGTTACATAATGTAACATAATATAAATTATAATATAATTTTATAGAATAAAAACCGTTTACAGACCCTGAAAACTTACAACTCAAATTATAAGATCAATGCAGAATTTATACTATTCACTCATGATTGAGAAATTAATTTTGAATATTAATGTACGAAATCAAAATTATGAAAAATATATATGTGTATATTATTATTCACAACATCAAAAATGTGGATTTTCCAAAAGAGTTAATGGTATATGTAAATTATATTCACCAAATATGAAATAATTTGTTTAAAATACTGTTTATTCAGTGCGATTCTTTTAACAGTAAACCCTCATTATCTCGAAAAGAATAAATGTTTTTTAAAATACTTTTTTCACATAATTTGAAATAATAACAAAACAACATTGTTGGAAGTTATATTTTTTTATCGTAATAATTTTTAAGTTTTCTACTTTTTCAAATGAAAGCATACATTTTTTATTTCATTTTCGAAAGCAAAACATTTTCCTGAGTATTTCAATGTACCTATAGAAATACAATTTTTAAATTGCAGTTAATTTGTTAAAAGTATTTAAATGTATTGTAGGAGTAAAGTATGTAAAAAATATGTAGAATACCTATGTGACCAGCAAAATTAAAAAAGATTATATCATAAATAATAGTTTTCGAATTTTAAAAACTGGTTTAAAAATATTTCCAAATATATTGGAGATAGTTGACGAAAATTTGATGGATGGGGAAACTTCACGAAATGAGGACCCCACTCATCTCAATTTTAAATCAGGGCTTTGCACCCTTTTAATTTATTCGGGTTTCGGGTTTTTGGTGCTGCGTGTATTTTAGTGTTAATAACAGTTATTATTCTGGTTAATATTGGTTAATACGTGTGCTTAGTAATTCAGAAAAAACATCATTTTTATAATAATTTTTTTAGATATTTCTTTTAAAATTATAATTGTCCAGTAAAATGTCCTAATATTGTTATTATTAAACAAATAATTTCCTACAAAATCGAACTAACCACTTAAAATATATACAAAACTACAAAATTATATATCTCATGAAAATTCTAAAATGAAGAATTATTCGGATCTTTTGGTTAGATATAATCGGCAAAGCACTATTGAGCATAATACGATTGAACATAGAATATTTTATGCGACGTTGCCACATTCACGTTGCCGACATTTTTGGAATTCATTATTTTCACGGATTATTACACCAATTATTATGATACCAAACTTAAACGAGCTACGAGCCTTGAGCTGAGCCCAGGTTTATCGATTAATAAATTAGATCCTAAGCAATAAATATTAGTTTTATCCTTAATATACAACATTTAACACTGGGGGGAAATATAAGATAATTAAGAAACAATTTCAAGATTATTATAAAAATTATGTCAGTGTTCGATATATAGATTTATGAAATGTCACTATAATGACTATGAAACCATATTATTATTTTTTTTAATTTGTATTATATTCCGAATTATTATAATTAATTAAATAAATATTTTTTGTATAATATAGGTAGTTCAAAATTTTAAATTGCAACGTTGCAGAGTTTTTTATGCTCAACCATATGTAGGTTTTCTTTTGTATTTCTATATCCTTTGATACGCCGACAAATTTGATCAATCGTGTAGTAGCCGACAGAATGTTATATTAATTGGGTTTTAGTTAATTCGGGTTTTTTGAAAATAGAATCATTTGGGTTATGTGGGTTTCGGGTGTTTGATTTTTTAAGGGTTTTTAAGAGTGTTACGGGTTCTGGTTAATTCAAGTGGAGGGATTTGCTTTAAATAAATGAAAGTTGTAACAAACTAACAACTTAATAAAATTGTTCACATCAAAATCCTCAAAAAAATATTCCCCTTCAGATATGAAACTAAAAATGTACCTATGCTGTATTTCAAAAAAATTAAAACACAAGATATTATATATTTATATATCAATATTATAACAAAAAATTGTTTTGTTGTGACCAATAAATATGTTGGTAATTTTTCTCTTAAATATAATTGTCTTATTTGTATATTATAAATTTATAAATATATTAAAATTATGGTAAAATTATCAAGTTCGTCTAATGGCCCATGCAACCGAGAGTATATCATATAATAATGATAATAATAAAAAAGTATATTAAAACAATATTTTCATGCATTTTGAGATAATGTGTTTACTGTTAAAAGAACCATCCTGTATATTTCTGTTTATTATATTCCCATTTGTAAAAAAAAATATTTATCGCTGGGTGTAGCGTCGTCGTTGCAACTAGGACATTCACCACATTATTCGTATGGGGCACACAGTGTTTAATCTCGCAGATTAAAAGTGCTCTTGCCGGTCTACCCTCTGTTTGCACATGAAATAAAATCTTTTCGAAATTCCTCTTCAGAAATGCCCGTATACTCTTACAGATCAAACAAAATGTGGATTTTAATCAATCTGACGGTAGAGAAACATGATGGTTAACTGGACAGCAGACTTGGAGAAGAAATATAATGGAGGTATGAGTTTCGGTTATGTGGAGCGTTAACAGCTGTACCATGAACGGACAAGAGATGATTACAATGTATGAAGGTGGTATCAATTATTTACTTAGACGCAAAAATAGATTTTTTATTGTTTAATTATACATTTTACAACATATGATACATTCAACAAAAAAATGTCCTCAATACCTATAACAAACTTAGTTAGAACATGCATATTTTCATAATACTTTATAATATTCAAACATAGTTAGTTTGTATACAATAAAGAATTTATTATTTTTTATTTTTTATACTTCATTAATTATGTAAGCAACAAAAAATATATTAATTGTAGTTTTATCACTTCATAATCAAGAGTAAAATCGTAAACGTGCACTTTTAGGGATCATATTTTCTCAATTACCTTAAAAAGTTTCAGTAAATTAAGTAGTTACTCAATTGATTCAGAAATTAGTTATGTCATAAATCAATATTAAATACAAATTCATAGAATAATTTTGTTCATTATTTAGTAAGAACAATGCGCATAAAGCCATAAAGGTATTAAAAATAATCATATAAATGTAAAATAAAAAATGGATTATTGAATAATATAATAAGAATGGTACCTATCAGTTTATTGAACATTATAATGTATATACATTAAGATTCACATAAAAGAATCAAATATTTAATTCAAAATATTCAATAATAATACCAAATTAAGAAAAATAATTGCAATATTAATGGTAATTGGTGTAATAAATATTCGAACATTTAACCCTTTGCGGGACTATACCACATTATTATTACCTATCGTTTAATGCTTTTAATTGGATATTTTAAGCTATTTATAAATATCTGTATACGGATAGAGAACTAAAACAATCTAACCAATTCTATCTATAATGAATAAATGTATTTATATTTTATAAAAATTTGACTGTGGATGTAAACTAAACATTACAACTTAATATGTTAAAATATATTATTATACCTAATCGTCAATTAATAAATCAACGCATTTTTAATAAATTTATCGCTATAGAAACTGCAAATATTGAGTTTCCAATTTTATACTTACCTTATTTAGATTTGGGGGAATTACAATGTATAGTTTATCATTTAAAAAAAAAAAAATTCTATTTTAAGTACATTTATAGTATTGTGGTATTATACAGTTTAACAAATTTAAATTTCTTAAATGTTTTTAAAACATGGATAAAACATGTAATAATATTATGAGAACGACAAAATAGAATTAAAATAAATCAGAATAAATGAGTTTCTGAATGCTTACTGACAAAATTAGACGGTTTGTTTGTCTAAGAATTTCATTGTAACATGTAACCAATAAACTTTCATCATAATAACAAAATCCTATCGTAAACTTAAATTGGCATGCAATGAGGGTTCAATGTGTTGATATGCATTGCTATAACGTTGAACAAAACTTTGGTTATGTATACGTTTTAACTAAATTGTAAAACTTTGGACTGCTATAAAGTATATCTATGACATTAGAAAACTTGTGTACCTTGAAAATATGTAAATATATGCGTTATATTTTTACCGGTTTTTTTTTTAAATAAAATTTTTCATAAAAATAATAGAGCGTTTATAATTTAGTATTTTCTAAGACTTGACATTAAAACGCACAAGTATATTGACAATTTTAAAATGTAATAATATTAATAAGCTAATCTTATAAAATCTAGTATTATATCTAGTGTACATGCATTTCAATTAAAATGATAGTAAACCAGTAAACCTAACTTAACACACCTTTAGGTTATAAAAATAGCAACTGTTATACAAATTACTTTCATCACATGTAATATAAAAATATAAAACTTTTCAACTTTAAGTTTAAATTTAGTTTTTGAAGTACCTAGTAGGTATATACAATAAATACATAAATAATATATAAATTAAATTCTAGCACATAAAAAATGTCTCACAATAAATATCAACCAGCGCAGAAGTTCATTCTACCATAATATTATTTAAAAGAAAAATAATCTGTTGTTTCATTATATAATCTGTAAGGCCTAAATACTTTAAATATTGTAACTATCTACAGGTAAACTTTAAGTATATTTTTATATTCAATTTATTTCATACGCTATAGCAAAGCGATATAAATATATTAATTGTACGATATCGAGATGAGAATAATAAAAAAAAAAATAGAAGTACTTTATCAGTAACTCACAATGAGGATTATAAATTTCAAAATTAAATACTATAATAGTAACAGTAACATTTATTTATAATATTTACGTCACACTTAAGTAAGTAATTATATTTTGTTACATTTCTTCAATTAATCTAAATGAATAAATGTATTAACATTTAAAAATATATATTAATTCAAAATTATAAAACACGAATAAAATATGAATATACTAAATATGAACACTGGAATAAACTATCGAATGGTTAACTAAAAATAACTAACCATAATCTATGAGTTATTAACGTGAAATATATAAGATAATATGGAAAATAATCAATGGAAAATCATTGCATAATTAATTATTATTAATGTAGGAATCAAAAGTCAAACATCAAAAACATATTAGAACAATATTGTCTATTACTTTCCTCAAAACTGTTTACAATTTTGAATACAATGTTTAAAAATAATACTGTGTTTTATTGTCTGTGTAAATATCAATATCCAACTTTGGAGTTGTTACTGATGAAAAATTAAATCTAGTTGGTATTTTATATAGTGATGGGGGTGGGGGGAGGTCAAAGTAAACAATTGTAAGAACTTATCATAATAATAATCAGAAACAACAAAAAACGAAATGAAGATAAATGAGAAGTTTTACTGAAAACCAGTTTTTGTTTATCTGTTGTAAAATTAAAAAAATAACTATTGGGAATCGAGATTTTTACCAAAATTATATTGAAATATTCTAGACATGATAAATTTTTTTTAAATATTTATACACTTATATTTAATAGACGTTATAAATTAAAAACTCACCCCCTTTATTTTGGTTGTTTTCTAGTTTTTTTTTGCTTATGAGTTAAAATACTTGAAAATTGAGCACAACGTTCCTTTTATGGGTTTTTTTTTATCAAAATTAAAATATCAAAAATAGAGTCAACATTTATTTTTTTATAAGATTCTAAAATATCAATCCTTACAACATTTGTCAATACATTGGAAACATGAAAAAATCCAAATCATTTTGCTAGTTATAGCATAATTGAAGTTCAAATGTTGACATAATTGGATATTCACAGGTAAAATATCAATTTATCTTCAATGATTTTTGTTATTAATTTATCTTGAATTATTTTTGTTTTTTTTTTTAGTAATTTAAAATATATCAATTTACGGTTTGACAACAAATAAACGGTTTGCTTTGGGTTGATTGGTTATCAATAATTTTTTTTTCAAAATGTATAGGAAATGAAAATGTTAGTTAAGAAAATTCCATGTTAAATAGGTATACATTGTATTTAGTTATAAAAATATAAAATTACTATATACATCTTTCTCACTGTCTACAAAATTATAAATAAAAATGATTCAGTAAATGGAATCTGAACTACTGTTTTATTGACAGACCATTATTTAGAAATATTTTTTCTTAAAATTAAAAATTCGTGGTAGGTCTGAATCGTCCAAAAAGTTATACAATATTAAGCTAATATAAATTATTTAAATCATTATCTAATTAATACATGCTACAAATTACTGCTAGTAAGAGCTCGGAGCCAGGTGTTTATTATGATTTATTATAAATTTAAGCAATCTCTAGTTACATGGGGCAACGGCTATACATCAAGCTGTACAAAAACATGAAATCAAACCATTTAAACAACCCAAACAATTTCACAGAAAGAACAATCACGACTTGTAGAATAGTCGGATTTTTATATTTTTTTATTTATTTGAAAGATGAAAACTTTATTTAGGTCGCAATGGACTCTCATTTTTTAATTTACTTTAAAAAAAACGCCAAAAAAATACGTTTCAAAATACTTAACAATTTGTAATTATTTATTATACTTTTATTAAAACTTCTGGGAATACAGTTTTTGAAATTTGAGTCCAATGCGACCTGTATAAAGTTTTTATTTATCAAATAAAAAATATCTGGCTATTTCACGAGGTGTGAGAGTTTTTCCTGAGAGGCACGTTTTATACTAAAAAATATGTCAACTCCAAAACCCTTAATTAGTAATACATCTAGTTTTTGTTTTTGCATAGTAGCCACGTTGTGATTTGTTCAAGTATTCAGGGCTAGTTTTAGGACGAAGGGGGTGTTACCTCCTTCCACTAATTAAAAATATTTAATTTAATTTATTTTTATATTTAATTTATACTAATTTTATTTTTATTAAATTTCATATTACCTACCTATTTTGGTTATTTACGTATGAGCAAAAATAAACATAAATGACAATTATTATATTAATAGCCGTAACCCTTAATCCACCTCTTCAAATAGTTTATGTAGAAACCTACAGTTATTTGGATAACAAGAATTTTTATTATTGGAATAATTGTTTGAAAAGCACAAAATAAAAATTGTTTCTCAATCCAAATATTTTATTTATGTCTTACTCAACTGTAATTTTTTTCATGCGAAACGTATTTTGTACTCATATTTATCAGGTAAGAAACTAATAAAATTATTATGTGATTTTCACCACTGTTATATTGCATCAACGTGATACTCATTCCCAACATATAATTTTTGTATATTTTTAGCTTTCTAATTTTTTTAAATATCCGAATCTTATAAGATAAAGTTAGAACAAAGTTATTGTAATGTGAAGGTGCCTTTAATAAAGGCTATAAACATAAACGTAAACGTTAGATAGAGTTTTAATGTTTTTTATCGTGGTGACCCCTTTTTGAATTTCAATTTTTTAGCAACCCCCTCCCTACATACATTTTTTTGTGTACTCACATGGAATATAGATTTTTATTAATAATCAATAGCAAAAGTACTGTACATTGTACACAACATAAAATACATAGTATAATATTATAACTATTTTAATTAAAAAAACGTATTAAACGTTAAATTCTAATTCATACGCAACACTAAATAATAATTAGGCAACCCCCAGGTTGAGAAACACTGATATAGAAAACGGAAAAAAATACAACTTAAAATTATGCATTTCCGAGTATTCCGAAATAAAAACTTATTCCTGGATTTTTCAACATCAGATCTATAGTTAACTTAAATTATTGACTAAGGTAGGCACTTTCCCGAATTTCCCGTGAACAATACCTTGAAAAATATTCCCGTTTTCAGGAATCTTCAATAGGATTTTCATATGTAAAAGAAATAAAATTTATATTTACTATAAACGCGTATTGCATTATTTGAAAATGTATAGATACTTTCATTCTGTGGAACTCGTTTTTTTCATAGGTACCTATTTTATTTAACGGTAATGTTTTGAGTGTTTACAATTGCTTAAAATAATAAAGAAATAAAAAAAGGCTGATTTATTTGTAAGAAATCTATTTAAATTGAATTATTATTAACATTTATGAAAGCTTTTTTAGATTAGATTGTTATTAAGTAACCTACAATATTAATTGTTTTATTATTATGTAATAAAAAATCGCAGAATTATAATGTGACACATCGATTTCAAAAACGTAGGTTTAACATTTAAACAGATATAACAATTAAACAATACGTTATAGGTATCCCAATTGAAATGTAATTTATATATATATATATATTTAAGCAGAATGAGTGCTCTTTAAATATAAATTTATCAAGAACTTGAATATTTAAATTAAATACAAATTTTTTTAGGATGCGATTATGATGCGTACACTTTAATTAGTTTCTGAAGTTCCAGTTTGACTTCAGCAATGAATTCACACGTGTTCCATCGAATTCCTGAGATATGTCCTAGTCACGTTTATGTTCCCAAGAATTTCCCATCCCTATTGTTGAAATTTAACAACGAAATCCCTAAGGAATTAAATTGATTATTTTCTCATTATCGCACTAGATGGGTATAATGTCTTCATAATAAAAATAAGTACTTGAAATAAGTACCTTGAGTACTCTTTAGGTTAAAAATATAAAAATATTGAAAATATTATTATACTCTCAAATGATTTTATGAATAAAAAATGTAGTCAGTTAAATAAATATTGATCATATTCTAAACACGCGGTCTTTAGAAAAACAAGGAAAGATTAGAAATTATAAAAAAAAAAATTTAAAAAATATCTACTGATATCTTGGGAAAATAATGTTAATTTATTCATTATTCATAAATATTATGACACTTTTTGATGTTAATGTTATTTACTATTTAGTGGTTAAATATCCAGTATAATTTATTAGAAGTAATAAAGTATAATAATCAAGCCAGCTGTCACGTAATAACTATTGTTAATGGTAATCTGTTCCAACATATATCTATAATTATGTGACATATTTTTACTCTAGACTATCTTAGCAAGTATAATTAAGTTTTAATAGAATCTTTGAACAATTAACATTTATATTTTATTTCCTTATTTTAAGAGTCCATGTTAGACAGGTTTCAATAAATTTCAATATTAATATGTATTAAATGTATAAACTCCAGGGTGTCCAACTAAATCTTTAAGGAGGAAATGCATAAATCAATGACTAAAATAAGCAGTGCCACAACAACCAGGGGTGCTAGGGGTGCAAAGAACCCCCGGGCCCCCGTTGAATCATAACAATGGGCCCCAGGGCTAGTGGCTGAACTATTTGGAACTTTTTTTTCTTGTAAGTTGTTTCACAAAGTGGTAAGAATCATAATTATTATTATTTAATATTTATTATAATATAAAACAAAGTCCTAACTATAATTATAACAAAATAATAAAAATAATAATTTCAGATGGCAGGGGTCTGAATTATACTGCCAATATCATATTCTCGAATTTCTTAATTTTGCAATGTTGTGGCGGCTGATGGTTTATTGCATTTAAATTGGGACAAGAAAGAAAATAAATGGTTTTAAGGGCTGCATACCACTTGGCTCCTCAGTCCTCACCTATCTGTGTACTGTCACTACAATGCAAGGCTAAGCAAGTTAATTATTTTTTTTAACTCGTTAAGTTAATGTAGAAAAATGTAAGTGAAGTTAAAAGTTTATTTTATTTTATTTTTATTTTGTAAAAGTTACAAGTTAATTAGAAAATAAAAGTAACTTAACTTGGTTTAAAATAAGTTACTTTTTTTTTTTAATAAAATTAATAATTATACATACCTACCTTTTTTTAAGCCAACTAATAACATAATAATTCAATAAATCAATAAATTTCTTAAAATGTTTAAATAAATGTTTGTAATAAAATAAGTTACTGTAGGTACTTATATTTGTGTACTAATTATACTTTACTCAATGATGAAATCCAATAAAATAATAAAATAATTGTTATGTATTTGCTAACGTAAATTGTCCACAACTATACTAAATATTATAATAATCAAATTCATTATTATTTATTAGAATATATAATATTAAATATTATGCAAATAATAGTAAGAGTTTAGAAATACGTAAATACGATGAACTACCACGCTACTACGGGTATTATACTATTATTTACACCGACGGTCCAAGTTATCGCTGTTATCTATGAATAAATACAAATATAGTAAGTAATAATATTAATAATGATTAGGTATAGGTTAGGTTATAATATGTGATGTATGGGTAGGTTAGTAGGTACTAAGTAAATAGTTATATTTTTCTTTTATTAATGACGCGGTTACCCCTATAACATTTCCGTCTATAATATAGTTTTTATTTTTATTTATTTTTTATTAGATAAAATAAAATATTTACAACCTGTAATTTTATATATACAATAAGTAAATTTGGTAATGAAAGAAACAACAACAACATGAATGGCTTGAGGAGGGAGGCCCACCAGTGTGTACCCTCTAGCTTGGGGGAAATATAATATAGTTATATAATATTTTCAGTATAATATGCAATACAATAACTTACTATTATTATAAATTGTTATTTACTAAAATATATTTAATATTTAAGGTTTCTTTTTATATAATTAATTTTACAAAATTGAATTTATTTTAAATATGTGGTTTGGGAAAAAATTAACTTAACGTGCCAATAAAATTAATTAACTCGTTAAGTTACTGGATAACATGGGGAAAAATGTAACTCGTTAATTAACTTAATTTTTTGACTTAACTTTAACTTATTAACTCGTTAATGCCCAGCCTTGCAGTACAATGTACAATGTGTTCAATGCTCTTCACCTATCTATAAGCAGTATAACTCTGTAGCTAAAAACAACAAGCAATATGTATTTAGTGACCTATTGGTACATGAGCATAGTAGCAACTAGGGTTAAAATTTGGGGAGCTACAGTCCACCTAACAAAACTATTAATTTAAAATAACCTATAAGTGGCTTGTATCTAAATAAATAAGGAATATTTTTTGGAGGGGTCTGATTCGTAGCCACTATATATGGGCCCTATATATTTGGTCACACACCCACCAATATGTACCAAGTTGCGGCACTGAAAACAACGTGTTAAAAAATAATTTAACTAGCATAACTTTCACATATTGCAATTGCCTCTTTTTATTTTTCATTCTCCACATAATAAGTTAGAATTTTTCTAAAATATACTAGCCCAAATAGTTACTCTAAACCACTCCTGATACTATTTTTAATGTCTAATATTATATTATAATACCTAAACCTATATAAATATTATACCTACATTTTTAGACCTAGTTTAAAGATGTTGACTATATCAGTTTTCTACGCATGATTGATTCAATCAGTGATATTTGATAAATGATAATTACCTTATAGTCCGATAAGGGTTCTATTTTACAAGTTATATTATTATTTATAATATCAAGAACTGATGCGTTATAGAATAATTTGAAATGTTCTATTTTTAATGCGTCATTATAGTTTTTTTCATAATTTCCTCCCCTTACAGAAATTCCATAATTAATCATAGAGTCTATATTTTGCTTCATACACTACTCGTATACTCATTTACTTAAATTATGATAAATCAGCTAGTTATACAGAGCTATATTATTGACCTAAAATTTGATTGTTTTAAAATGACGTGTTTTAATTACAAATAGATAAAACAATTATTTCTATACAATTCATTACCCGTTAAAAGAAATTGATGAGAATGTCAAATCATATTCCACAAAAGGAACACAATCAAGTACAAAGCAAATTTGTAGCTCATAATTATTTTACACTGAGAATCCGATTACAATAAAGGTTATTATCAGATTAAATCAATTATATTACGTTTCAGATATAAAAGATATTTTCGTAAAATACAAATATCTATTATGCTAATAAGTAATAACTTAGCTTTTAATCAAAACTATAAAGATGTAATATAGAAATAAATATAAATAAATAAAATATAAATTATATACTAAAATTAGATTTAATTAAATAAAGAATGACGTGCAGAATATTAAATTTTAATAGCTGAACATTGTATACAATGTACTTGTACTTCTAAGAAAAATATGTAAATTTAAAATAGACTTAGCATTCCATATAACACAACTACTTTCGTTTAAGGCAACAATAAACTTTTAAAGTTAATACCTACATAACGTATGGACTGTATAATATACAAATAACTGTATACAAATTGTATATTTTCTACACAATTTGGTTTTTAGTAGCGTTTCTAGGTGCCTACTAATTAAATTGATATACCTAAAGGAAATTATTAATTTACATTCTCCGCATACATAAATATATTACTGGTGTTTTCTTAGATATGTGTACAACTTAGGTGTAATGAAGCACGATATTGATAAATTGTATACAGCAATTATCGTCTTATTCATATTACCGTAGATGAAATCGAGAAATGATACTGTTAAAACAAAGCCAGGAATAAATGATAAGTTAACATAAGTTTTACTGGCAACATATTAAATAAATTAAAAATATGAAAAAAACATTCAATCTCTGAGGATAACCGACTGAAGTTAGTAATTTCAATTTCCAAAGGATTCAAATTATGAGTTATGTGTAATGGTGTATGAGTAGAGTTTATGATGAAATTTAAAAGTTCACACTAATGCTTAAGCTATCTGTTATAAAATTATAAATTTACGAAAAATAAACTGACCATTCACTTGTTAAAACTCATTTTAAAATTTCTTAAATAATGGGCTACCTATATGTAACAACATAATTAATAAAGATAATAGGACAACATGAATAAAACGAAAACAAATAATATTAAACACAATACAAGTTTTTGCCAATAGTTTAAGGAAAAATTAAATACTTAAAGCGATAATCAAACTTCTCAGTTTAAACCTTATAGATATATTTTCATAACATAGTTTTGCAAAATTAAGTTCGAACGATATAATTAAACACATTAATTTTTGGTAATAATAAGGTTCTAATAATATTAAATTGGTATAGAAAATATATGGTTGCCTACCTAAAATGTTATGCTATCATAATTTATTGTATTTTTTAACGATTGAAACATTATTTATTTATTTATTACTAGATTTGCCTATTTCATACATTAATGTATATTATGGTATAGTAAAATTAGGAATCATGATCCACATAGGATTTACTGGTAAATGTCAGTTATGAAGTAGGTCATTGGACCCCTCCTCTCTTCGACCAAGTGGTCCATTCCTGTATACATGTAAAGTCCCCCCCCCACAACCAATATTACCTATTTTATAAATCTGTATTACAAATTGTATAATATTATATACTTGTCCTAATAAAAAAGAATTTCGGTTGTCTAATTGATTTTGGTTATTTATTTATTCGTATGGCTTAGCAAATCAACGTTACAGCAAATATAATTATTAGTTAAACAATAATAAACAATAAAACAAAATATAAAATTTAAAACAAAAAAACAAAAATTAAATTAAATTGAGTTTGAAAAGGTTATAAGGATGTATAACATATATAATATAATTTAATGTAATATAATATAGTAAAGTGTAAGTAAATTACAGGTGTCTAAATTTAATTGATTTTGGTAAAACCTAGATACTTACACAAATTAGTTTGGTCAAACCATGACTGGTTATTTTTATTTGAACTTTTTCAAATGATATTTGGTAAATTTTAGGGTAAACTTTCAGTGTTAGTAAAAGTCGGATTTTTTTTCCAATTGTATAATATTTCCCCCTGCTTTATACTCGTATATAATTAAAATAATACACTTAAACAAATAATATAAGAAATATTACTTTATAAGTATTTAAGTATCTAAGGAACGACCTATATACGTTTGTTACTACTAGTATAAATTATTATATTTAGTACCTATGTTATTACTGCAAATATTGAAATTATTATTAAGTACATTTTTTCTTAATGTGGGCTAGTTACAGTGACATCTCAAATTGTACAATACATTTTTTGATCGGTATTTACATCGATGTGTAATACATTTTTTCAACAGTCAATAATTTATAATATTAGTTATTACAGTAATAATACTGAAGTAGTATAATAATAATAATATAAATGTGTGTATTTAATTAATATACCAGTATTAGCTAATGTAGTAGATACCTACCCATTCTTAATTAATAATGTACTAATGTAACTAACGAGTACCTATGAAACAGGGGGGGGGAAATATCACACACATCGAAATAAATAATTCTGACTTTTACCAACACTGATAGTTAATCCTAAGATTTACCAAATCTCGTTTAAAAAAAAGTCCAAACTACAAAAATCAATCGGGCGTATTACCAAACTAGTTTGTGTATCCTAGGTTTTACCGAAATCAATCAACATTTTATCAAAGACGGCAGTCGGTGAATCCTAGGACTTACCGGTATCCGTACTATTACCGTAATATATATATAATATTATATAAAATGAAAATATGTTTAAACAAAAAACGTTTACTGTTTATTTACCAATCAATTACAAAATTGCAATTTAAGCTTTTTAAAATATTATCGTACCATTACATAAAAAAAAACTTATTAGTTCACCAACTAACCATACAAATTTAGAAGAGAAAATATATAAAAGCATTTTAATAAACATTATAAAACCACTAATTAGGTATACAGAAAATAGTTTATAATTTATTGTCTTTCTCATCATTAAAAAGTTCAAAAATTACAGTTTTAACAGTTGTAATTAATTTTATTTCGAAAAAGATTTATTATCGAAATAGAAACTTCCCATCACATATTGGACCTAAATATTTTATAACCAAGATTTCAAAAAAATCATGTTGACTAGCCTTTTAATTATCAAAGTCTTCAATTAATTACACATTCATGTTTTAATTAGACAGCAACTAACATTTTGTTAAACTCTAACATTTTAACTTCTAATAAAAATATACTCGCTCGTATCACAAATGACAAATTATATAGAAAAATTATACTAGTCAAAATCTCTTTCTATGGATAATTGTCAACCCAATTATTACTATAGTTATTTCTATAGTATTGCAATACAAATACAAAATATTGTTTAAAATTAATTATTCACTTACCATTTTTCTTTTGTTCTATAAATATATTGATTATGAATTCCCAGGACTCTAAAAAGTGAAAAAAAAAATTAAAATTCAATACATTAAATACATTACAACAATTTAATATAATAACGAAATTATTTCAAACGTTTTTGACTTTTTCCTACCCGAAATAACAATGCATAGCATAGTGTACAAAAATAATTTATTCTGATGAATATCTAGAGTTAATTCCAAGAATAAAACAATTTTAGAAGTTTTTAAAGCATAATGTTAACTAATTAAAAGTAAATATTTTTTCAATATTTAGTATTATAGTACATATTGTATATACAAGTATCGTTAACTTGTTAAATAAAACCATAGATAATAGAAGAATGTTGAATTCCATGTTAAATCATACAAAGCAAGTGGTCGTGGTCTTTGAAGTATGAGAGAGAAGACAGTTTAAAAACTATATAGTTTATATTAATAACACCTTATATCATAATATGGAATATTATAGACAAGTGACGGCTACGAATAGATTTTCATAAATTATTTGTAGATTATAAATCGCAAAAAAAATTGCATTAAAAGAGGGGTTACCTCTTGAAGTTTACCCTTGCATAACTCTTTCCTTGGCCTTAAAATATCTCTGACCGAACTTGGAAACTTCATGAAGTCATTATAGCCTATATAGGTACATGATATTTTTTGTTTACAGTAATTAGGACAGAACAAAAACGAATAAACTTATTTTAATACAATAATAAATGTTTATTAATTTATTATATATTCTTAATGTGAAATGGTATAAACCATATATGATGGTATTGCTGTAGTTTATATAAAAGTGAACATTTTTAAGTTCATGGTATTTTTTCAACAAAATATACATAATACATAATATTATGCAATATATCATTGATTCAACTGTTATTTAGACTAGTTATACATATAATACCCATATGAATTTGGATTAAAAATATGATTATTTTGATGTATCATCCATGAATATTAAATAATTAAACATTGTATAATATTATATTTTATTCACATCGCATTAATATAAATTCTATGTTAGATAGGCAACAACATGCAAATAATATTATGAAAACAATACTTATTTTATAGTATTAACTCTTTGAGGGGCCGTGGTTAGTATGCTAACCACTTTTTTTTTTACCGTTAAGGTGCGGTGGTTACTATTTTAACCACTTTTAAAATTATTTTTAATATTTTTTTGATGATGGTCAGCATACCAATCACCTTATTATCATCTTATACATGCATCAAACAATATCACTGCCGTTGGTCTGATATCATTTCTCGCGTTTTTCATCATTTATTATCATTATCAATATTTTGATATACGTACTAAATGTTATGGTAAAGAGACATATTGCCCACATGGGTCTTTTTCCAAAGGAAATTTTCGCCCCTCAAAGAGTTAACTAATTTATTCATGTTCTCGTCAAATTGTCTCCGCTCTGTGATATATATCAAATTATAGTCTCGATAAAGACCTCAAAACTCAAACACTAAATCAACCAGAAAAAGCCACTACTTATCATATCACCAAGAGTTCAAAATCACCAACATTCACTAATTAAACTTCTTTCCTTTTTATTGTCCTATCTCCAAAAATCCTAACAGACCGATAAAAAGATTCCTAGAGACTTATTATACCTTCTAACCTGTCGGTTGAGTTTTTGACACTACTAAGTACCAGGTACCTACCAACCTTTCATTCTTCTATTGTAATTTCGTTGTTACCAAAATTACTTAATATTATACATACATTTTTATATATCATAATTACTTGTAATAAAAAATAAAAAACTTTACTAATAAGTAATAATTACACCAATGCGATGTTCTAATCATTTTTTTTTGTCCAATATCGATAAACTATGCTTACACGGATAAATTCTGTTTACCTTATTAATTATATTGACAAAGTTTTTAACATTACTACAACGTCGTGGCGCCCTATCTTGAAATGTATGAAATCCCTATGTGACAGGTCTTGAACTATGTAGACATTTTATTTTATTTTATGGGTTTTGTATAGAGTGTCAAATGTGGGTTTGAATGTGCCTCTGATGAAAGAAGACGGGGTCTGTGAGATAATGTTCGCGTGATTCAAACAAAAAGGTTATCATCATTCACGAGCTGACGGCGGCGTATTCTATATCGAGAGCTTGTATCCACGCGACGGCGAGACGTGTGGCCGCGATTCAGCGATTGACGGTAGCGACAACAGCCCATAGACCGTCAACGGAAACCCCATCAACTTGCGTGATTTTTTGAAAAATTTTCATTTTATTCCTTCTCGTTTTGCAGATACGCTTCGTCAAACTAAAAGCACGACTTTTACTGTAGTTTACGAGTACGTGTGTGTTTACAGACGTGACGAGGCTGTGAGGAGTGCGAGAAAAAAACCACACACGTGATTGGCTCACTCACCTCTCCTGCAGTATCCACTGTACCACAACCACTCGTGCCAGACTCTTCGGCTCAATATCAAACTCTATTGTCGAGGACAGGGAGATGAACGAGACGGGATTTCAATCTCTACGTGAGGTGCAGAAAAATTCAACGTCGCCTATAACCGTCACCACAGCCGGTCTTATATATTATATACCTATGAGAGCGTACCCCCAAAACCTTTCGTACGACTTCGATGAACGGCCAATGGAGCTAATGGCATTATCGACAAATGTGAAGAGGGTGGTTCATACGTCATCGTTATTTTTTTTCTCTCTTCCTCTGTATTGTCGGACTATTGCAACCATTATTACTATTGTCGCAGATTTTTCTGATCTCCTGCTTTTAAACTCAATGGTCTCTGCCTGCCATTACCACCGACACTACCATAACTGAATACATAAGTTGGTATACCCGTACCACATGCATCTGCCTATATGTGCTTTGGCAACCGTAAAAAGCATAACGCCCACTTATTTTATTATTCGAGAAAGAACACAATGCGCTAAACTGTACGCTATTTCACAACAGATGGAATTAAGTTTATGGGCTCAAAGTTTATGTTGGAATAAAAATAATGCTATGTAATATACATAACATTAAATATTATTATTATACAGCTAATTTGTGTTAGTATAAATTTGTATCAAATATAAAAACTTATCTCCACTGCAAGGAATGAAGAGTACATATACACTTTAGCATTTTTTTTTTTTTTTGTAAACAAAGAAAACAAATTTAAAGCACATACATATTATTTTATAATTTTTTTTTTTTAAGTACATACCTATACAAACATAAATATACTTAACATATTTCCACCAACAAAGTTAAGCAGAAAGTAAATTAAATTAAAATTAAAGTTAATTTTATACAAAAATAATAACATATAATATATGCCATATAATTGTACTAGAATGTAACAATATTTTTTATTATTTGTACATTATTATCATAAAATAAAAAATAATTAAAAATAGGTACAGAAAACTCGTTCTTTTGTTATCTCTAGATAGTCTCTTTTCTCATATAATAGTATTGTTCTTTTTGTATAATATATTAAATAATTAACTTATTTACTTATTGTGGAATGTAGAATAGATTCTAACTATTATTTGACAATCATAAATTAATTTGGAAACTACACTATTAAATATCAAATATGACTTAAAATTTGATTGATATTGAGTTTATCCCTTATCATTGTAGACAAAAATAAAACTACAATAACATTTCTATAATTCTATGTAATGTAACTTAATTTATTTCGATCGCGTTTTAATTCAAAGTAAATATTGGGAATCAAGTAAATTTGTTCTGTCGAACTTACTAGACGCAATTTATATCGGGTCGCATCAATAACACGTGGGTGGAAAAGGAGTGCCTCGTAAATTTCACCTTTTTTGGTTACCCCTTGTCAAAGGGATACAAAAGTTTCAGGCAAAGAAGGCGGCACGTGTGTCACTCTTGCCCGCATAGCGGACCAAAACAGCTACGATAGTGGTGGATCATAAATTACTTAAGTCACCCACCCACTCCTGTCGTCATTATTTCCCTACACGTCTAATCTCACTACGTTCATTTTTTTCATTCTCACCCTTCCACGATTCACATATTTCACAGTCAACGATTTTAAGACAAACAAAAACAAGATTTTCTATACTGGTAAGTTATTTTATTATATTATTCACCTGCGTTAAATATAAAACCAAAGTTCATTGATGATTGCAGCTGTGTCGAAAGATAAATCTTAGATGGAGCTACTGTATGTACCTACACTATTAACAACATTACTTTAAGCATAATATTATAGTCAAGTTTTGTAATCGTGTCAGTGAGTGGTTAGAACATGAATAATGAATTTACATATTGTACCCAGATTTAGTCAGTTTTTAGAGATAAGTAAAGTAAATATACTACTTCCAAGATTGTTATGGCAATCATATGCTCAAAATTATATTAAAATGTATAAGAAAATATAGGTACTTATATATTTGAGGTGTACAAGTTAAGTATTACTTCTAAAAAAAATTTAATTCTATAAAATTTAACAAACAAAATATATTATGATTATATTAAATATGCATAAATATGTAGATTATATTAAAAACTAAATAAAGCATGATGGATATGATATTTAATGAAGAACACACATAACAATATATACTATACACAATATGACTAAAAAACCAAAAATATTAACAATTGTTTATTTTTCGATCAATAATTTTCTATATTTTATTGTTAGATAAATCAATTGGTACATCTTAAACAAAAAAAAATTAGAAAAGTCAAATAAGTGTTCGCGTATAATTTAATTAATCTTGTTAACAGTTTTACAGCATAAATAAGATATAAAGTTCGGAGGAAATAGTTTCAGATTCATTGTAAAAGTATTTTTTAAATTCTAGAAAAATACAAATTTATTGAATACAAACTTGGTCCTCATTAATAAAATAATAAACCTTGTTTGTATGCTGATTGGTTGTATTTATAAAACTGTATTTAATTATTTATGCACATCTGTAGATTAAAGAGCTTAATAAATTCATTTTTTTAATCTAGTGTCCAAAACATTTTTTAGATCCGATAAAATAAAATGTCACCGAAGGTGAATTCATTTTTTAATTTTATATATTTCGATCTCTTCTATTTTGTATGATAAATCTTGTGGATTACTAAATGCGCGTGGTTTGAAAGCAAAGCTATAGAACTGTACTTTTAAAACTCAGGCACAAATTCTCTAAAATAATAAATCAACCAAAATATTAAAACCACTTTTTCGTATGGTAATATTTCATTTCATAATTTTTATATCAGATAAATTTCGTTCATCGAAATTACATAGATCAGAAAATGTTGAATAGCACATATCTGATGACAAAAATAAAATTATGTAATATAACTTATATAAGTATTAAAATAAATAACATTGTGTCTACAATAAATATGTAAAAATATACACAGACTACATACATTTTTAAAATCTTTTTACCATTGTGTTTTCAATACAAGAAATGAAGACCCTTTATTATAGCTGTTACAAAAGCAAAACAGTGAACCAAGTACGTAGAATGCATTAAGATAAAAACATTTGAAGGTGTGGCTGAACTGGATAGTAAATTAACCACACAGACGAAAAATGCTCTAAACCGGGTAGCCACTTTTGCTTGGAACAATAATAATTATTATTGTTAAAAGGGAATGCGCGCAGATGGTGGGGAACTTGGAAGAGATTTATTTTACATAGAATTTGCCCTTCTTTTACCGTTGTTTATCTTTATGGTCATATAATGTATGGGTGTTCATATCGCAATTTTTGTCTGGGTTTTCGCATTTTATAGTACCTTGCAAACATAAATTAGGTAATGATTTTTAGATTAATATATATTAAAACATAGCTTTATTATTTTCATAAATATTATGAGAAACAGCTGTTTTAAAGTATTTCATAGACAAATAACTTACTAGTAATAATTTATTTATCCATGACCATGTGTAAGTGTGTAACCTTGCGAATTAGAATTTAAATTAAAAATCAAACAATGCATTTATTCATTATCCATCACAATCACTGAATCTCATTCACTATCAAAACATTAATTTCATAAAAAATTAAGTACATTAACGATTTATAAATATTAAAGTGCTCTATTATTATAGGTAATAAATAAATGTACAACATATAAAATAAATCATAAATGTCATAAGTTGATTTTACTTCTATAACTTTATTAATACGATAGGTATACAAATTTAGAACTAATTTCACTTTAAAAAAAAAAAAATATTAAATTCTAATGCACTCAAAGTTGAGTTACACTCTGGCGTACGATTTCTAACCCGACATGAAACTTTTAGAATTTGTTTACAGTTCTTAAAGCGTTGTTTGAAAAAATAAAAAAAAAGTGATTTTATTTTAAAGTTTACACAAATAGCTTCGTTGCTTCTCAAAATCTAAAGTGTAACACAAGTTGTTGTTTTCAGACTAATGAAATGAAAAAAATTATTATAACATCCAGCAAAATCGTTATACTCATATAGTCATATAATACACGATAGGACAATTATACAGGGTGTTGCACGATAAATGTGTCAAACTTCTAGAGGTGTTTCTATACCTTAAATGGAACAAAATAAGTCCTTATGACCATAATCGAATTATCAATAATAAGGGTGATAATTTCCATGTTTGTGTTTTTTTGGTTGAAAGCAAGTTTGATTCATAATAATGTTCATATCTGCTAAACCGTAAGTACTCTAATTAATTTGAATACATTTATGAAAAGCTCTTAAAATTGGGATTAGGAAAAGATATCTTACAAGGTTCCCACCTGATTTTTTGGGCAAAAAGAATAACACAAATTTTTTATAACTTTAAAATGTCAAAATTTCAGTTTTATCTAACAACAATTATTTTTGAAGGCAGGGGTCATAGGGACTTTTTTATTCCACTTGAGGTATAGAAACAAGTCTAGAAGTTTGAAACATTTATCGTGCAACACCCTGTATATGTATTAAAATATTAAAAAACTAAAATCTTATCGATTTTATATATTTGTTTTTTAAATAAATAATTGCGTTGTGTTTACAACTGTCAAACTATAATATACATTTGTTTTATTATAAGTACCTAAGTAAATTTTTTATATCAGTGTGTTAAAGAAACAAACGAAATTAACTGGAAACAAGTATCTACCTATGTATTGTGTATTTGTATACATAAGTTATTTAAATATTATCAAACAATTTGTCGGCTTTTACCTATTTTGTATTGTAATTTACAGCATTATTATAGATGAGTTTATATCGAATTTTGAATTGTAAGTATATTTATGTTCTGGAACTAAGACCAATGGATTTCAATGTTAGTCTTTTGGTGGTTGCCGGTTGGTTACAAGGAAAAAAACATATTATTGGCTTCGAAAAAGAAGATATAATATTATTCAGCGGTGAAAAGAGGGTTTGTATTTATGACTTATATGTGTAATGTGTATATATTATGTACGCTCAAGAATGAAAAGCGAAATAGATCCCCCCTGGGGGGAATTACATTTCCATAACCATTTCCATCACCCATATTCTTAGCCATCAACAAGAATCTAAATTCTATCAATTTCTCAGCTTTTGTTACCCGGACGCCAATGTCGTAAAAGTTATTACATGTATTTACGAGCGTTTGATGTATGTTAGCTTCTTGTTTCTAAAAAAAAACTGTTAAAACAGAGATCTCAAACAAACAGTATTAAAACTAAAGAGCGGAGAAAATTGTAACAAGTGTTATAAAATAATGAAAGGAGTAGGTACTTTAAAAAAAAAATCAATATATTTATTTGAATTTTTAGAAAAGTTATATCCGTTATAGTTCGTAGCAATTATTGTCCTTACATTTATTACATATTGTGAATAACGTTTTATTGTTTTTCCTAGTATGAATATGAAATAAAAATGTACAATAAAGTCAAATACAACATAAAAAATAATTTTAAATTTTAAATCAATAGTCACATAATTCTAGCTGCATTCAAATAATTTGAATGCTAATCATTCAACAAGGTATATTTTAAATCAATTATGTGGGTAATAAGGCGAATTATAATTCGTTATATCATACATTATAAACATATGTTTAGAAATAAATTCAAAGCTTGATAAAATAATGATAAATCTTCGAAAAATTACAACACATTGATGTAAGCAAAATATGAAAATAAAATATTAAGTTCTATTTAATTGTCTACTATAATATTATATGTCATTATTTTTAAGCGATTTTATTGAACAACAATAACTATTGAAACAGAAGTCTTAATACCTAAATAAAATAGAATAGAAATATTATGTTTTGTTTTAATGAAAGTAGTGGATAGATATGTTATAACAGAATAGATCTGAAATAAATTGATTGGTGTTAAGTCTACAGAAAAAAACAATGCTTATCAGTTATTGAGTGGATGAAAAATGTTGGAAGTATGTGTAAAAGTATGATGAATACTATTTTCTTGTTGTAGACAAAATTAAAAAGACCAGAGTTTAGATCATATTTTACTGATAGTGGCTCAGTAATTTTAAAATGAAAAACCGTATATAAAATTTATTATTTAGTAATGAAATCAGACTTTTGATTTTTTAGAATTCAGAAATTTGAAACTAGAAACGCATAAAAATCATATACCAAAGTTGTGTTGGCGGAACGAGGAAATAATCGATTTTACTCGGTGGATGGATGATGTGAGGCAGAATATAATAGAATAATCTAAATAACGTATAAGTTATTATTATTTTAGTTGTTTCCATACATGTACTATAGGCATGTTCATTATTTTAAAGGTCAAAAGTACCTATTGAAAATTTGACATTTTGTAATAATAAATTCCTATTCATAATAAATACGGCTTTAAAATTGTAGAATATCAAATACTCGTTGATCATAACATAATAAAAAATCATTGACCTTCATTACTTTATGTAAAAACAATATATTGTTCATATAATTAACAACGTTTAATTTTTAAATACAATTTTAGATAAATACAACTTTACGAGGTTCACTTGGAACTAGTTTGTTTAAATATTTTGTGGATACTTATACTACCTCCTGTGTTTACCATTGCGTTTATGATTAACATAATGATATTTATAAACTCAACACATACCTATACAATTTATAAAAATCTTATAACAAACTATAATTATTTAAAATCAATATCCGTGTAAAATTCATCACTGACGTTAAGATAAATTAAAATTGTACGCTAATTCACAAGTTATGACTAGAATTATTATAATGTATTATGTATTATTTTATGTATATTAAATTGGTTTTGGCATGTACAATAATATATCAGAAGAAAATAAGTTGATTTATTAATAGGTACAACATAACTTTACTCTAGTCTATAAAATATTATTCTAAGAACTCAATTATGGTTACTCCATAATAAATTACATTTATTGTAAATTTTTAGACAAAACGTATGTTTAAATTTACGCTGAAAAGTTCAATGTCACAATAAAATGTTAATTTTAACTGAACAGTAAAACTCTACAGATTAAAATAAACTATATGTATAGTCAAACGCTAAAAACTATGTACTAACAACTATATAATAAATACAGAATTATAAATTGGTACTTAACTACCAACTATTAGAATTTATAGGCACGGCCAATAATAATATGCATGTCTTACAAAGAACGCTAAAGAGCAACAACATTTTCAAAATCATTAAAACGACGTTTTAATGTTCCAGCCAGCCCACCGTCATATAATAGTAGAAAAACCCGAACCCCTTTCGCTGACGTTTTGAGTATGTGAGTAAAAAAAATCATCTTTTGTAACGGTACGTACTGCATCATCAATTACCGGACCCAACGACATTGTAGAAACCCCCCCCCATAGTCCTTCCATGAATAATAGAACCTTCTGGGTTTTCTTCATATTACGCACCCTCCCATCATTGGCCCCGTGGAGATCGATTCCCATGTTTTGCGGTCTCCGAGGGTAATTAAAACGAGGCCGCCACCGGCAGCAGTTTCTAGACGACACTGCAGTGATCATACATCCCTAGCCAACCCGTCACCCTATTTTCCTGTCTCGATGGTCTAGATGGGGAATGGTAAACTCCTACAAATGTAGTGCAATCTCCTACAAAAGATAGTGTTAACTCCTACAAAAGATAGTGTTAACTCCTACAAATGATAGTGTTAACTCCTATAAAAGATAGTGTTAACTCCTACAAAAGTTAATACCGCTCGTATTGCAGTAAAAAATATCAGTCTTGCAATATATTAACACATAAAATAAAAATGGTTTAAAAAATATCATAAAAATGTTAATAACACAATAATCATTATCATTTACGTTTAAAACAAAATTTTTAAAATATAGATAATAAAAGTGTTGATAAAATAATAGTCATAATCATTTAAACCTAAAACAAAAATTATTTGAAAAATATAATAAAACAAAGTCAAAATCACATACGTTTAAAAAAAAAATTTAAAAAAATAATAAAAAATTCAATAAAACAATACTAATTCATAATCATTTACGTATATTTGTATGACTTGTTTTATCGTTATTCAACAATATTCGATGCCATATCGCTGATCTATTTAAAACATTTTGTACTGCAAGTGCCGATATGAACGTATAGTAAAGTATATAATATGGATATAATCTAACCTTCGAGAATTATCATACAGCGTATAAACAAGCTCTATTCAAGCGTTTGTTTATTAAATAATGTATATTTATTATTTTCAAGTTATGATAATTTTGAGCTTTTTAACTTTAAAATTGTGAATTTAAGTAATATTACCCTATTTTTTAAAGGGAAAAATTTCTATGTAGGAGATTACAATATCTTTGATTTTCAGGTAAAAATTTTAAAAGGTTATTAGTGTAGGAGTTTACATTTAATGATGATTCAGGTAAAAAGGTTATTCGTGTAGGAGTTTACATTTGGCCGTCTAGATTGAGGCAAAAGGGTAGATAGGGACATTGTTATTTCGGCAGATTTTAGGGGCCATGTCGTCGTATTTTCCGATAACATTCAGGAATTCTGACCGGACTATTAACTACACCCGGCGGATACCTTGAAAAGTTCAACCAAAGATCTAACGATACCAGCAATTCCTCGTTTGGCTCAAATCCAAGTCATGATAAATAATCGTAACAAATATACCTATACCTATATTTTATAGTATTTTAATGCCTTACTTAATTCTGTTTTATTTTTTTATTTTTTTTTAATCTGAGCGTTTTACAATGATGTTTTTTTTTGGGGATATTTAGTTTGTTTTAAATATGAAACCATTTTGTTCGATCTAAAATAATATGTAAACCAGTACATTTTACTAATTATTAATAGGTTCTACTTAAATCAGTGATATTTACCGTTTGAAATGGATTTCTAGAAAACGTATATGAACACTAAACATTTTAAATCATAGCAAACAAGCGCCAGTTTACATAGAAGATCATAATACAAAATAATTGAAAATATCTTCACTGATTATTTATTTAAGTTGGTAGCTTATTTTAGATGAATGTATAAAAATATAAATTATAGTACAGCTTTTAAAATGTGATTTGATACATTGTTTTACATTTAAGTAGGTGCCAAGATTAGGTAGTTGAATATTTTAATAAAATAGGTGCTTATAACTGTTTCGCACTGAGGTGCTGGCACTTAGAACACGTTTGTGATTCAAACCACACCAGGCCTCTATAATAGTAATAACTGTTATTAATTAGGTTAATATGGGTATGAAGTGGTTCAAAAAAATCATAAATTGAAAACTATATTATTTAAATACGTATTTTTTTATATTTTAGAATCTTTCTTAGAATATCATTTCAACTCTTTAAGTATAACTGATCGATAATACAACTGAATGAAATGATGAAAAGATGAAAAGAGAGATAATGTACTGCATAAAATATGTTAAAATGTGAAATATTTAATGCCTATTTATTTTAAATTTATTCCTGTCAATAATAATTATTAAATAACTAATTATAAAATCAAAGTAACAACCAAAATAATTAAAAATCGCATATCACTTGCAATTTATAAAAGAAAATAATATCTGGGTTTCATGTTAACTATGATGTTTTATTCTGCTGTTTTGAAAAAAAAACGTATAATTCGGGTTATATGAGTTTCAGTTGTTAGATTTTTAGAGGTTTTAATGGTTCGGGAGTCTATGAATAACTCAAATTTAAATACAACTTACAAAAGTTCCCTATCTATTAAAGAACATAGTGGGTTGTGACTGATAACTACAGAAAGCTATTAAAGCTAACTACAATACAAAGGTTTACATTAAAATTCATAAAACTAAATGGACATTTTAAAATAATACCTATTGAATATTGATTCAGAGAGAATAGAAGAGTTTCTATTAATAATAAAAATCAATAATCTTTTACCCGATAGCCAAGTACCTCATTATTATAGTAGGTTATTCTAGTAATCATTATAACATGATTTGTTTGTTGCTGTTATAACATACTCAACATAGTGATTATGGTGATAGTGATAATACAATGATTTTACATTTTTGTTTTGGGTACAACTAATAACCTATTTAATTTCTATGATTATTTCAATTATCGTTTCTTTTTTAAATCCAAAATAATAATTCCATGTGCAAAGAAAATATAAAAATAATACTTATTATTTATTTCAAACTTATACAACTATAAGTCGTTTAAGTTCGAAATAATTTTTCATGGTTTATTCAAGTACTCAAAACGTTAAGAATGCTGAATGTTTGTTATGATACTTACACTAGATACTTTCTATGGGATGAGAAGACCTTTTAATAAGACATCAAAGTATAACCAAACAAACCTTAAGTAGGTACCTACATAAATCAATAAGTTTATAGCCAAAGTGTGAAAATTGATTAGTTAATTAATTAAAGTATTCCTACAATAGTTGAATAGTACCATAAATACAATAAGACACAGAAAACAATTCGCAATGCATTGTTCATTCTCAGTGTAATAATAATAGTATTATGCCATGATCCATCTTAAGTCTTAACAATATAATATGGTAAAATAATAATTGTAAATTGTTTTTATTTTACAATTTTTTCTTCAACTAGACAAATATAATGAGTTATACATCGATTTTTCATTGTTAATAGGTATAATACTACAAATTCTATTACATAAAAATGGTTATTTTTTAGTATTAACAATATTTTTTTAAAAATGTTATTGTATTCTTTTATATAAAATTTGTATACACCAATAGGTATAACTATAATATTAACTTAGTTCGTTTATATTTTCCAAACAAGCAAATAAAATTCAAAGAAATTGTTCGACTTTTAACAAACAAAACATAATATTATTTTTTTCCACAAAGTACAATAATAACAAACGTCGATATTAATTTTTTAATCTAAATTAGATCTATAGCAAGGATTCAGCCAATTAATATTTAAAAATGTATTATAAACACAATTCTAATTAAAACTCGTTATTTTAAGAACAATGTTAGTATTGGAGAACATCCAATTTATCCATTTATAGCAATAAAAATATTTTAATTTATTCACACAGTTAGGTACATTATTTTAAATTATATATGGAACAAGAAAGGTATTGGTTTTACACACTTTTTTTCAACACATTTTAATGCAGTTAGATCTAAATGTTTTTTTGTTTCAAATCTAATCGCCCGGAAATTAAATATATACAGTATAGGTAGGTAGTTAAACTCTCGGATAGTTGGTAGTTGGTAGTAAAAGCTATATCAAACATAAAATTAAATAATAATATGTTTCCTAATAAGTTATTGTTACACAGACTATTAATTATCATTTGATTATATTTAAATTTTTTTAATGAACTTAAATCTGCTGTGACGAATTTACTAAAATGACTAAAAAATACAATATTATAATATCATCATTATAATTATTATTGTATTGGTGTTATTTTTAAATTATAATTATTAATCACATGTATAATAGTCATATTTTATTCGATTGGAAATTAGTACAAAAATGTTTTTAGTTAATAAAACAGCAACATTCTCATTATTTTAACTTCTGAGTGAAGCGTTGCAAAGTATTTGTTTTATGTGAAACTAATACAAAATACAGTAAAATACTAGAATATACATGTGAAATTACCATGATAATTTTTCTTAAAAGTTAATGAAACAATTTATTAGGTAGGCACCTTATTATAATAAATATTATCAAAAATTGTTTTGGGGAAGATTATGGATTATATAATATTTTCTTCAGAAGTTTTAAAGTTATAGTTTATCATGCTTGGAAGAACTATATTAAACAGTCAAAAATTAAATATTTTAAGTACAGCCAAAATACTATAAAATTCGCTAATCCAGACTCAATTTCCGAGATTTTAAAGTACTGCATAAACGTTTTTTTAGGATTCATTTTACCTATCCCGTTATACACACAATACAATTATAAATATAATCATTGTACCTAAGACGAATACACTCATTGTAATATATCAAAAAGAGCAAATTGTTTTATAATGGAATCTACTCGATATTTTTCGATAAATAGGTTTGCATTCTAAATTGTTTTCATATGCTTTAATAAATTTGTAAGTAATTTATAAATTAATTTTTTTTCGATTAGATGTGCTATTTGTAAACACTGAAGCTTATACACATAATATTACATTAATAATGGTTCTGGTAAATATTATATCTTTAAAGGTACCTATAAAATATGAGAATTCATGTATTGGTATATATTTAACAGAATATTTAATCAGCCTGTAATTGTACGGCAGTGCTTATATTTTTTTAATACTCCTATAAAGTAATGAAATTAATTCAATTTCCAAACGATTGAATTTTCTACAAGAAATATATATAGCACTTTGGGTACTTTAAATGTATTTTCCGCATAAAAAAATAAACATTCCGATAAAACTCTTCTCGTATTTCTAAGGATCTATTCTGTTTTTATTTTGTAAATAAATTGTATGTATGATTGTATAATGTATATACTTTAAGCACAAGCTTTACTACATTATTATAAATATACCTAATGGCTAATGTATATAATATATAAATATATTTTTAGTAAATGTTTTTAAAAACAGACTATTTTATAACATATTTATGATTATGACTGTCAACAAATTAATTTTTTTTACTATTATTAATATTTTTTTTTTTAATAAAACTTCTGGAACTTTAAAATAGTTGATATGAATTTGAATATTTCAATTTCACTGATATTTAATAGAAAATATGTCTACTTAAAAAAACTATAGTGGAGTGAACACTATTCAAAGGCATTTCAAACACTAAATTATTTTTCCAACAACCCAACAGTTAAATTTTGTCGAGTAATTCCAGCTTAATGATCATCGTTTACGAAGTATACTGTCAGGATCTTTTGTTTGGCTCCCACTGGGGTAGAATATAACTTTTAAGGATTTTCAGTTTTGTAAACGGATTTAAACACATCCGTATTATACGGACGCAAAAATTCCCTTGTATTACCCACTTCTACTTGCCTCTAACTACTCTGAAAATTTGACCTTTCGTTAAGACCATAATGAAATAAATTAGTCAACTTAATTAATATTTTATATACAATGAAAAACATTGGAAGTATTGTAATATTAAAAAAAAAAATCCTCTTTATTTTCTAAGTTCAACCTACATTACCGCAATGAGAAAGAGTAATCTAACCGATAGCTTAAAAATATAATGTATACAATTACTAATATAATAGGTACACTAGGTAGGTATTTCGTATTAATTTAACGGGAAGAGAGAATATTCAGAGTATTTTAGTAGTAGTGAGGGCTGGAAAAACAAGTCCGTGATTTCTTTGTAATATTTATTTAAATTCTTATTTATTCAAACAAGTGAATTGATAAAAAGAAAATTAATTATTTGAGCTAAATAAAATATCAGTTGGAAATTATGATTAAACTTATTATAATCTGGTATAACTTATAAAAAAATACATAAATATTCTAGACGTGTGTAAAATGTACAGTAAGAAATGAGAAATATTAAAAAATCTTTGGAACTTTACAAATGGCATGCACTTAGTTTGAAAATGCTTATAATGTAAGTTTTTAAATTTTCTCAAACGTTTGGAATAAGACGATTGTGCAATAAAAAAAGTTCTTTTGTGATAAACAGCAATTCTCTACCTACTTTCAAATGTCTTTTAAGGTCATACAAAGTTTTTAGATGTTATACTGTAACATAAATAAATAATAATCGTTTATTATTACGTGGACAATTGTTAATATAATAAAGACAGTTTAACTGCTAAATGCTTCAAAAATGATTTTTTATTTAATAAGATGTCACGGAAAACAATTTATTACCATAATTCTAAGAAGTAATTAATAATAATTACATAGCATAATAAAGAAATGTAACAAAGTAAATGAAGCTTCTTGCCTTCTTACTCTATGGAATGAAGTATATGGGCTATGCCAAATGATAAAAATATCATCTAGAACCTAGAACTATTGTAAATATATTTGTAGCAGTTTATTATTTTATAATGTTTATAAAATATAAATAATATGAAATCTACATCGTAAATAAATATCATACCTACATTAAAAAATACAATAATGTATGCCTAACCTAAGGTGGTGCCTAACCTCCTTCTCCAGAAAAAAAAACTATAGTTGTGCCTATGCAGATGACTATGACCATGGTCACGTATATCAGCTATATTATGCAGTAGAAATAAAAAATAAAAGCATTTCTAGCAGTGTATCGATGGTTAAATAAATAAGTGAACACCTACGCCATGCTGAGTTAAGTGCAATTTTTTATGTACTTTTTTTTTAAATTCTATTTTATTTATTTCATAATAAGATACTATTGTTCAAATATATTTCAAATGTGATTCCCGATAAATGTGTAATGAGCACATCCATCAAATATGCACCAATAGGCTTAACCGCCAATATGCTGCGTAGGTATAATGTAAAACTCTGCAGTTTATAATGTTATTTTAAACAGGAAGAATAAAAGATGAATAGGAACTAAGAATAACTGAATAAGTAGATACTACTATAGTTACATCCATACATTAATATTTTAGATTTCTCTTCAAACACTGTTTTTTATTATTATTAAAAACTAACTGATAAAAATTGTTAATTTCAATTGGTCATATTTTTCATACAATTATATAAGTAGAAAAACTTGAATGTTATTAAAAAAAAAAAAAAAACAAGAGAATTATTAATGTTTTTGATCGTTTCCAATGGACTTACAATATAGTTGTTATAAACATAAAATATGTAGGTAGGTACTTATTTTAAATAATAAACTGAAAATAAATTGAATTCGAATTTTTTTTCATTTTAACAATTGTATGGATATTATAATAATATACATATATACTTACATTATTTAAACAGTTGTAAAAAGAAACTGTCGATACTGCATTTGATTTACATACTTATTTTTAAAACTAAACTGTCAAACTTAATAACTTATATTTGGGTTTTGTTGAGTTGTACCTAATTGTTGCCAATTATGTATTATTTATATTATATACTTCTGAATTTTGGCTATACCACAATATGTTTTTAAATATAGTTTAGGATTGGTATGGTATCGAGTGGCACCCTAAAAATTGAAAAATCGAATTATTTACGAGTTGTATAACGGTGTCATGTTAAAATAGGTTATTTTTGTTAATAATTATGTATACCTTATTTGATCGCCCCCCTCCCTCTTAGGAACCGCCTACAATATCAGCATCCACAAAATAAAGAACCATTTCCAAATTTGGGTACAATGGTAGTTATTGCTCATTGTTGTTTTCACATTTATTGGATTTTGTTTCTTTAACTGCTTGTAATATATACTAACATCAATACGAACTAATAACTGTACACAATATATAGTTATTTACTATAACATGACGCTTTATAAAACAATATTGTTTTGAAATGTCAATGTAATATTCATTTGAGACTATAAAGCTCATGTGAAATAGTTTCACTTATATATTTGACAATATTAAGCAAACAATAATTAATAACTATTCACAGCATTTCAAAAATTATATTATACACCTTTATGCTCATACATAATAGTTACGTATTACAACATTTCAATGAAGATCAACTGACAATTTTTTTTGTGGGAGACTTTGAAGAATATTTTAAAAATACACAGATGTGGTCATCTGATTTTATTAGAAAAGTATAAATGTAATTAATATTTACTGTTATATAGTGTACCATTGAGTATATATTTTATATTATAAATTCAAATAAATACAAAAAACTGTTTTACTTACTACAACTTTGAGAATTTTGGTTCTTTTATGCTTATTTCTTTTATTTGGTGAACCTCCGAAAATTAGTAAACCCTTCCAAGTACCTATACAAGGAGTTTATAGTAGCCAATATAAATTTCTTTTCGTCGTATTATACCTTCAAGTAGGGTCCTATTCAAGTCGGGTCAACTACTCAAATAGATTATTTTACCGAAAAACATTTAAGTACTAAAGAATTTCAAAACAATCAGCTCTAATCCAGTTTACCATATAAACTTAACAACAAGTAAGTTACATAGGTACCTACAACTATTATCAAATAACATCAAATTGCATAAAATAGTAAGTATTGTTGAAGTAAGCATATATCTATTTTTAACAATTTTTGTACGAACGTGTTTCAATAAATTTCAAAAAAAAAAATACAATATTACCCTTTAATTAATGGAATATTTTTATATTTTTGTTTCATAGTGGACATCGATTACAAAAGGATTTCAGAAACATAAACCTACCTAACATTGCATATAGTATGTATTTATTTACATCCTTAAATACATACTTTGTAAATATTATGTACATCGGACATGCTTCTGAAATCATTTTCTAATTGGTGTCACTACAATATGAATAAACAAATTATCATAAATCGTCAATTGCGATAACTCGTTCGCGTTATCGCTGTATATTGTATTGTATTATATTATGTATTGGTGAGCAAACTTTGTGTGCTTGTGTGCACTTAAGGTAATATTATATATTTCACGTACGAATGTTGTAGGTTGTTGGTGTATATACCACCTATCTATAATATTGCCATGGCAAACATAGCGAGTAACGAGTAATAGCTGTGCAAATGAAATCAAAAGTATCATTCGGTGTCAGAACGTGAACTAATGAGCATAGGGCGAGAATAACTCGTGAGTACACCCTTTGGCGTCTGTGTGTGTATTGAACAGAAAAATTACACATTATCATTGTTATTATTATCACCAGAACCGTACACGTATACCGGGTATATGGTATCAAATGAATTAAAAACCGTGCGAATACGAACGCATAACCCGTGCACGATATAAGTTTCAAAGTCAACGGGATGGAACTGTAAGAAACCCCGACACCCGTCAAACTGGAAAACTATATTACGACGAGTTCTTTGAATCCTGGGCTGCCATAGCGAATATTACCATATTGTTACAAACATCGTAGCCCATACGTAACAATTCGTACAATATCAGACTCATCGGTAGATCAGAGTTGGTTCAACAGAGTTTGTGTCTACACAACGTAGGTGGTGGTGGTGGTGGTGGTGGTGTTGATGCAGGACGCAGTTAAGATAGGCGATGTATATTAACGAGCAGTGGAGGGGAAGGATGAGATGTTTAGGCCAAATGTATATAGCTTTGTACGGGATGGTGTATATATTATATGGGGTGATCACTATACACGCGCGCCCGCGCCGTAGTCGTTCATTAATCACGTTCATCATAAACTCTGCCGGATGTCTAATTCGGTTGTTTTTGAAAACCGTATATATAAATAATTGTACTTATATATAGATATATGTGTATAGGTTTGTTGTATCGTGACTGAACGCGCGTGCGCGTGAGTTCGAATCACGCATGTCCCCCGAATAATATATACCGGGTGTGACACAATTAAATCCCGACGTTAAGCTCGACGCTCCGACGACGGCTTTACTGTAATACACGCTCCACTATATTATATAATATTATTGTACACACCAACCTACCTACGACAAACGCACTCTGTGGGTTCGCGACGAACTCTGAATATATACCTGTCGCCGCCACCACCGCCGAGCAGAGTCCGAGCGATGATTGAACGGTTTCGCCCCGCGAGATGACTGCAGCTGTAGTGGTGAGCGGGAAATCTTATATAAACTGACTGTACACGTATATTATATATAAATGTGTGTGTGTGTGTGTGTGTGTGTGTGTGTTACCGTATACGAAGTTCCGACGTACTTAGCGCGCGTTTCACGACGGTCACAGCGCATTTCGCAGGTATAATCCGATGTCACGCGCCTTCCGCGATGACACGCGTTCCCGCCAAGAATAATAATTACATCGTGGCGATTGTGTCTGCAATAGCAATATAGGATATTATAATATTATATTGTAGGGCTCACATAAATCACGGTCGATGATCATTATAATAATGATAGTAGTAGTAGTAGTAGTAGTAGTAGTAGTAGTAGTAGTAGTAGAATTAGTAGAAGTACATCCCCCCCACCGATGCGCGATAAAGCTCGGCCCAAAAGTCTAAACGGCGGGACGAGACTCAATTTATTTTTATGTCTGAAAAATTCTTCAGCTATAAGTTTATAACGTTAATATTAATGTTAGGTACCTAGGTGTAATATTATGTCCAGTAGATTAGAATATTATTGGATAAAACCGTTTGTACGCTTTATTATTTTCGATGTTCATCACATAGATATCTTAATCCAATGTGAATTCAGAACGAAAACTTGTTATACTTGTGAATATTAAAAACTAATATTATTTTATATACAATTTTTAAATGTTTCAATTTTTTTGTATGCATATTTTTCATATTATATTAAATTTCCTAGGATCTATGGTGTATATTAGAGATGTTCCGGGTACCCGGCAATTTATTACTCGATGGCCGGGTACTCGATATCATATTTAAGACTCGACTCTTACTCGGTACCCGGCGTAATACCTACATTTTTACCCGGCCATTACTCGGTACCGGCGTAATATCTTCATTTTTACTCGACTCATATCCAATGGCAAACTCTGATAATCTATTTATAAATATATGCATACCTATAATTAATATAACGGGAAAAATCTAAAATTGTCGGGTGATAAATTATAATTTATTTTGGTACATATTGAAATAACTGAACCGAATTACAATAGCCAGATAATTATAAGCAAATCATGTTTTTCATCTACAAATTACAAAAATAAATCTAGCGTGTTTTCTGTCTAATGTTTATAAATTTGATACTTGATACTTTGATAGTAGTATAATACAAATTTTGTATTTACAGTTCTACTCGGCCTATACTCGATACCCGGTTAGTGTTAAAATTTTTACTCGGCCAATACTCGATACCCGGTTAGTGCTATAAATTTTACTCGGCCAGTACTCGGTACCCGGCTTTATACCAGATTTTCTACTCAGAACATCTCTAGTGTATATCAATAAGCGCAAATCGACATTATATAATTGTGTGATTTAACGCACCTTGTGATAAGCAAAATAAATAAGTATTAATAATTCTAAAAATCAATTATTATTTTTATTGATGTGTAAAACATTTTTTCAGATTTTACACCTGTTTATGTTTTAAGTAATTTTTTGTGCACACCTAATAGTTATCATTTATTAGCTATTATCATTTCATAAAACATTATTACAAGAACATATTTTTAATAAATAATTTATTTCTAATAGTATTTTTAGTACCAATTACGAGTATTTTTAACATTTTTTTTTAATGGTTTGTAGTTTATAAACCGTTATATATTTATGGTAAATTAATGGCACTAAAGTATAAGCTTAAGGTTATATTAAAGTATTATACGATACTGATCAATATTATAATGTCCCTCGGTGGCAAATTTTATGATTTAATATATTATATGCTATATTGCTATGCATGAAACCTTGCGTGGTTATATCTTACATAATTCGTCGTAGTAAGCGTACCATCGATTTTTACCATATAATATAAATCAAAAGAACATACCTACTTTGAAATTTTGTGACTCCTCAATAATTATCGATATTTTAAACAAACTTTTAAAATATGAAACATTATGAATAACTTGATCCAAAAGGGATGATACCAATTTGGTTGACAGAAGAAAAGAAACATTAATATATTGTGCCTTATATAATCATTTATTATATCGATGGATAGTAGATAATTATTTCAAAATATAAAATTAAATTAATGGAAGATAAGACGAGAAATTTAAGAATACCAACACTTAGTTACAACATAAATAATTTATATTACTATAAGTTTCATCTAAAATGTTTTCTTAAAAAATATTTAGGCTTATAATATCTGCAAAGACCATATATTATTTGGAACAGATAGTATAAAACTAATATTTTACATTGTATAATTTAAAATTAAAAAAGCTTAACGTATACGTTAAATTAAACAATGAAGATAGAGTATAGATATAATATTAAATGTAATGTACCTACTGTAATAATATTTAGTAAATAGATAAAAAAAAATATATTTTTAAATTGATTTCTACACAACTTGTACAAATAAAAAATATATATTTGATGTTTTTATCTTTAGATTTTAGATTATACATAGATATAAAATATTTATCATACTCAATATTCATCATATATATAACTGTATTCTTAAATACTTGACTTAAATAAATAATATGATATTGACTAGGTAATTTTCTGTGCATTTGATAATGATTAAAATCAAATTTAATTTAAATTAAATTGGATTTAAATATTCTACTTCATTATTTGTTAATCTCAAAGGTGCTTTAACAATTACTATAGATAAATTAAATATTATTATCTTTATTATTATTACTATCCATGACCATAAGATAATAATTGTGTAACTGAAGGTAACAGTAGTATAATTTACAATAATTTCAAAGGATTTCTAATAATCTGTGTAAATTCAAAGGCGGTACCTACCACAATAATACAGTTAAACTATAGTTAATTCATCTACTGTGAACACTTTATGTTATATTTGTATCAATTGTATGTAAATATATGATAGTTAAACCAATTGAACCAGATAAATAGATAACTATTTGAATTTTACTTATAAATAAATTATTATGTCCAAGAAAATATATAAGTACATTACATAATTATACATTATACATTATACATTGGTACCTACTAATAGTAAGATTTAAATTAAAATATAGTAGATATAAAATTAAAACTATTTTTGGTCCAACAATAATTTTAGGCTAAATGTGTTTTATTTTTGAGTCTTTTTTGAATAATTAAATTTGACACAAAGTAAATTGTCGATGGGACATAATTTATGTAAATACATTATTTTTTTCTTAAATTCTAGATTTCAAACAACATTTTTAAAAATCTTTTTCATTATTAGATTTACCACGTATCATCCATTTAAGAGTGTCATATATGCTTTTAAAGACTACATACGCCCGTAGACAATACCCAGAGGTATTAAATATTATCGTTGGGGTCACAACTCCCACGAACGTGTTAATATCAAACGTATAGCTTATATCAATAATCTATTAAAAATGTACATCGAATATATTTTGAATGAATGTGTAATAAATGAATAATACAATTTGTATACCATTTAATAATGTAAAATATTGATTGTTCTACGGCCATATTTGCATACATTTTTTGTGCTTGTATGGTCATTCACATCCCAACCATATATATTATACTAAAAATTAGTAAAACATAAATTAAAATATCAACATGAAAATTATAAAACAATTTAGTGAAATTATTCGTTACGTTTTAATGTTGTAATCTTGTGAACCATATATTTTTTGGATCTCAATGTTTTGAAATAATAAACTATATCAAGGGGACGAGGTGGCCTAGTGGTCTAAGGAGTCAGTTGAGGAGCAGGCGTCGCCGGTTCGATTCTCGGCCACTGGGCGGCATTTTTTTTTTTCGGGCAAGTCACGGTGTCCGGAGAAGAAGTGCCACTATCCCCCACCCGGGGCATGGCAGAAACCTACGGGTGCCCCACTAGACATTTTGCCACAACACACACACGTGTACCAAACCTATAAATTACAAAATAACTCACAGTTCCATCCCCACCCAATGGTCTATGTTGCCGAGAGGTCATCTAATAAAAAACTATATCAACAGAAATAAATAGTGCCTAGATGATATGAGAGTGACCTTTTGGTAAGTAAATGTTTTCTATTGGTTGGTGTGTTATCAGTTATCACTGATTTATAGAAATTATTTATCGTTCAAATAATAAAATAAATTGTTGAATATCATGCTAAATTGCGTTATGATTTCATAAAAAATTGTTTTTCTTTTACATAACACGAATCTTATAAAAATTAAAAAATTGTTTTCCTTAGGAAATTGTTCATATTTTAATAACCTTAGAAGTATATTATTATGTTTGGTCTATCAAGAAAAGATCATACAATAAAAATATATTATAAATATTTTACTATACAAATTATATTTAGAATTGATAGCTTCTAATGCTAAATTATGTTATTTAATGTAATATTCATCTATGTACATATATCCATTAAACAAAATATAATGATTTTAAAACATAACTCAATTCATACAAACATAAGAAAGGAGGGGAAAATATTGGATGTAATGTAACTGCTACCTAATCAGTTGGCCACTCCCTTATTACTTTATGGGCTCTCTCGTAATAGGTATACATTTTGTGATCACTCGATTATTCACCAAAAGAGCGACAGTCGGGACTAAAGAACTGTGAAGGTCATGTGATCATCCGCCTTTTTTGGGCAAGGACACAAGATACAAATCAAGGTTGAGATCCAGAGGTTCGGAGCTTTGTGGATATTTAAAGAATTCACAGTTTTGAACATGTAATAAAAAATAAAAATAAAAATTCACAACAAACCAACGTAATACTATATTAAAAAATAATTAATTTAGTGCAGAAAAATTCGAACAGTCGTCGTAAAACTCGGACAGAGAAACACATAACACTCCACAGTCCACGGAGACACTAATAAAATAAATAAATATTTAGAAAGACGGGAAAAAAAGCATTCCGTGACTTTTGTTTCGTTATATTATTATAGTCATATAATACGATACGTGCACGGGTCGGATGGATGGTTACCAGAAAATAATATGTACAACATCGTATGGGTCAAATACTCAAAAAATGAGAATAATAAATAATAACACGTAAACCTCAATATCGATGTCAAATATCGTGGACAGACACCCCCTCCCCTATAACGACCTAGTTCGCGTCACGTTCTGTACCTACGTGGACATCACCGGTGATGATCCTTAGTATGATCCGTGTTGATGGAAATTTAGTATAACAATTTGTAGAAAAGTATTACCCAGTATACAGGGCATAAACGAGTTAAAGTTAGTTTTAACTTCTTAACTTAACTTGTCTGTATTTACTTTTTATTAACTTTACTTTAACTTAGTTAATTGATTTTTATTGATATTTGCCGTAAGCTGACTTAGTAAATTGCCCAGTTCTTTCTAATTAAATCCAAATCATGATTATTTATTAACAATTAAATAATAACGCAATTATTATTGATGACACATAATATAAAATTATCAATTTAATTTATATATTTATAATTAATTTAATTTAAAAATTAAATTCTTAATTTTACACATCTTGTTGTAACTAAAGATTGTTTAATGAAATAAATTTATTTATTTATGATACTATACGGTCATTATGTTTAAATTATGTATTGACTATTTATATATTATTAAAAATAAAAATAAATTACCTTAAGGACATCGGAACTGGTGCGGATTTAATACAAAAACATGTCTCACAGAAAAAACTCTCACGCCCTTTAGAATAGTCAGATATCGTTATTTTTTTTTTCATTTAAAATAAAAGAAAATTTTGCAGATCAAAGCCCGACTTTCAAAATTATAATTATAGAAGCTAAAATATGCATTTCAGTAATGCGCAGTATTTTTAATTTTTCAAACGTATTATATTTATCACTATTAAAAATAAAATGAAAACTTGGGTTTAGATCTAACCTGAAAAAAAATCTTAACTTTCTGATAAAAAAAAGTTATCAAAATGTGACATACAATGAGGTTTGAGAGTTCTTCCTGTGAAGTAATTTGTTTAGATATAATACACCGTATTAACAACCCTCCTCTTCTAAATAAGTATCGGGCAGTAGATTAGTGGAAAAATATTATAATATTATGGTAGCAACTCTAATATAAAATATAATTTTCAAATTTTATAGAATTGCAGAAAATAGAAAAAAACAGGCTCAAATACTTAGTAGTAAGTTAATTGTTGTTTTTTATAACTCTTAACTTAATTGAATTTAAAAAAAAATTAGTGACATAACTTTTCAAAACAAACTTAAATCATTTAAAAAAATATTATCGATATGACACACTAGTTATAAACTATAATATTATTATAATAGGTAATTATGTAATTATGCCGATGTTTTTTGTTGACTGCGAAATTAACGCGGAGGATTGAGAGGGAGGAAAGGTTTTTAGTTAAAGGATTTGAGTGATAGGAAAGACGGTTGTGGAATCTTTTGTAAAAATGTTTCTCATGGATAGATTTTAATTTTAGGTCTGTGTGGAGAGTAAGGTTAGATATGTATGGGGGAACATTTATTTATTTTCTATTTTGGAATGATTGAATTTTATTTAAGTTTGTCTTTTTTGCACTTCCCCATAGCTATATCTAGTGTTTGAAGTATGTGAAATATTGAAATTTTTTTTAACACAAATAAAAACACAATTTATTAATTTTTTTAACACAATGTTCAGTGTTCTAAATTCTAATGTCAGAATTCAGTAAGTATAAAATATACATGTATAATATTGTATACCTACTTATATCATTTAAACATTAAAATATTTAAAAATTTTGAATACCAATTTAAATGTATAATACCAAAGGTTAGGTATACATACAGGTACCATATAGTGATGAAGGTAATTTATGACAATTATATGTAAATATAAAACTTATTTAAAAATAAAACAAAATCTATTAAAATACTGAAATATTTCATGAAATATTTCACGAAATATTTCATTTTTTTAAATTTCATGAAATTTTCAAACACTAGCTATATTCCGTACGTCCAGAATTTTTTCAGTAGTGTCTTGTAAATGAGGAGTTTAATATAAGGAGATGTGTGTTTATTAGAGATTAAAGGTTTGAGGATACGAAAGCGGCTGTTTAGTGATAGTCTTTTTTCTCTAATATTATGGGCCCATGTTAGCCTTTTATCTAGTGTAAGACCAAGGTATTTAACAGTAGGAGATGATGGTATTGGAGCACCGTACAGAGTTACCTCAGGGGAAAGAGCTGGTCTAAGCGTAAATGTGGTGTGGATAGACTTGCTATGGTTTAATTTAAATCTCCATTTGGTATACCAATTCTCCATAAGGTCTAGGTGAGTTTGAAAGTTTGCAGATGCTATGAGTGGATTGTCATTCATTGAGATAATTACCTTGTCGTCGGCATAGTCTGCTACTGATGTATTTAGTGTAATTGGTTGATCTGCGGCGAATATATTATAGAGAATGGGGGATAAAATGCCACCCTGAGGACCCCAGCACTTATACTACCAATACTTGACTTGTCAGACCCGTATCGTATTTGGAATCTTACAAGTTTATAACAAAAACTGTGTTTATAAATTAAACTGTTTTACATAAATGCCAATGGTTCTAACATTTACCCGCTAAAAAAAAAAACATTATCTTAATGAATGATTTTATTAAAACAATATTGTTTGGCACATTATAATTATTATAGATAAATTATATAAATTTACTAGATGATCCCATGCACTTCGTTTCCCGTTAAATGTACCAACTCTCTATGACTCAAACTTTGTTCAATTCGTTATTTAATATTTGGTGTATGGTGTTCAACATTTATCTTTACTCTTCTGTTATCTGGAATAAAAATTCTGATTCGTAGCAGTATATTATCAGGTAAGCAATCTACCAGTGGTAGATCGCCGACCCCGTGCTGTTTGTACTTCACAATTTAACTCTAAAGTATCAAAGTTATACCAAGTATGTCACTGAACTCCTCCTAAACGGCTGGACTAATTGTGAATGCCGAGTCTGTCGACCAATATTTCCTTCTCATCCACGAAGGCGTGGCATTGTTGTATGTACATTGTACGTAACTTATAATATGTGAGTATAATACGCTCAATATTTAAGTAATTGCGATACATATAATATCAAAACACAGCGTACAAAAAAATTAAATGTATTGAATGAATACACTGATTTCACGGCAACCAATAATTGTTATTATAATAGCTTTAAAACCCATGGCGACCATTTATAAACAAAAATTTCCACCGTAAATCTCTAAATCCCCGTTTGAGCACATCCCCTGGTTCGACATAGGGGGATGATTCGTGAATCTAAATTATCCGGGGCGTCACCCAAACGCATACAAAAAAATTCATTCAAATCGGTCCAACCGTTTAGGAGGAATTCAGTCACAACACACGTAAAGTAGAATTATATATATAAAGATTATCTAATTATAACTGTGTATTAACAAAAATTAAAATTTATCATAATTACATGATATTTCTTATTTTTAGTATTTTCCTTTAATTTTTAAATCGTTTGTAATAAATTTTAATTCTAAACAAATTCTCAGTACCTACGCTTTAAATAGATGAGAAAAAACATCTCGACGACATTGAAAAAATACAATTTATTGTCTACTATCAGACCTACTTATGACTTGATAGAACATAATTCAATTTAAAAATATATTATTAGTGAAGATCGATAATTTTGTACCAGCGCAGCGGTAAGTATATTGTTAGTCGAGCAGTTTTTGATATATTATTTAGGGCACGGAAGGATAGGTGGGCATTTGACAGTTTGGATGCGATCCAAAACTCATCACGTGCGGTGACTGGAGGGTCTTATTTATTTATTAGTTTCCGAGACTCGAAAAATACTCGACAACACAATTAATCTTGCATCACACCCCAGTTTACGCCCATCGGCAGTTGTGACGAAACGCCAAAAACTCTACATTTTCTAGTCGTATTCTATTAATCATCAAATAAATGGATAGAATTCGGTACTGCAATGAAGACAACGTTTTTAAATATATTTATACAAAAAAATAACGTAAGACATAATAATATATTGTGCTCTCCCAAACGTAAACTCATTTATATTCTAAATCATAATATTCAATATTTTGAGAATACAATAATTATGAAAAAAATATTAGGTTATAATATACAAAATATTATTCAATATGCATACAATTATAAAACAATCATAACTTAAATCTCGCAACCATTTTTTGAATTCTCAGCAATCCAATGTCTTATGACAATATACACTTATATATAATAGGTACTTATTATATAATACTTCATGTCTTCGTGTTAATAAACTTAACGTTAATGATACCTAGTGAAAATTATTCAATAATTATAATAAATATTTGAATTTTTATAACACGAATTCTCCACATTTGTAATTTCTGTATTCTGTAATAGCCAATAGGTACCTATATAATATAATCATCAAAGATTTAGTTTGTTAGATTCATCTTTGAAATCTAACAAATTCTATTTTAACAACAACAAAAATATGTTAAAACTGTAGTTGTTTATTTAACCTAAATACAAAAAATATTATTGGCAGATAAGAAAAATCTTTAATCATTCAACAAGTTATACAGTATTCATACAAATTCTATTTTATGAAATTTAAATATTAGTGCGAACTACGTAGTCATTCTCTACTAAAAATATACTCTTAGCGCATTAAAAATATGAACAAATAATTCGAATGATATTTCAATCATTGTTTTTACCTTTTTTATAAAAATTAGACCCTTATAAAATATAAATTAGATTATATTATTCGAATAATTTGCTATTTTTAATTACATATCGTAAATCATAATAAAACATAATTTATTAATAATATTTTTTAGCTTATAGACATTTATAGGTACCTGGTATCTCTACCTACACTTCTAAGTTTTGTTATTTTAGAAGTATAAAAGCATATTGAAAAAAATGTTACTTAGGTAACGGATGTCAATTTAATGTTCCCAAAATTCATGATTAAATAGAACCGTATACCTAGGTAATAACTAATAAAATTAATATAAAGTGATTATAATTCGAAATATCCACTAACCGACTATATCTTATTATATTCGTATATTTATTTATCTTCAAATGTATTATAACTTATCAGTAATATTATGAAGGCAAAGTGACGCCGAACACTATATTGGGTATAATCTTAATTCGTAGTTCGGGTGATGGCTCTACTTACGAAGGAATTAAAGTAGAATACATATGTTTTTTCGTTAAAAAAATACTCAACTTTGTTATTGATACTGATAATTATGAGTTATAACTTATAAAGTATTAAAGAGGAGTGAAGGAACATTTAATTGATAAAAAAAATGAAAAAAAAACTTATTACCAACAAAGTGCATTATTGGTATGTTACTTAATTTGTTTTTTGATCATGGGTTGGCGGATCTATAATTCTTCAAAACTGGTAAAAATAAATATACTTAGGCTCTACTACCCCACTTCTCTCTGTCACTACTTTGGATTAAGGTATAACTATAATATTTTTTCTATAAAGAAAAAAAGAAGATAAAAATGGTTTATAAATATCTTCCCCTATTATGTATCAAATTTACCTGCTATTGATTCTACAAAGTCAAATGTTTAATATTTAATATTATAATCTATAAGTGTTAGTGGTTGGAAAAAAAACATAATTTTTATTATAAACATTTTTACATCAATTAATTAATTATATAAATGATACTATGTAACATGATAATTGCGTAGGTACCATTATCAGTTTGAAACAGAAAAATAAAAAATAATTATTGATTTTAAGATCAAATATATTTTTTTTTCGAAAATAAAATGTACTCATCATATAACATAGCCAAAACAATGTAGGTAATCGTTATTTATGTAGTATAATATTAAAATAGAATTGATTTGGCACATTGCATGTGTACTATACAAATAGACCCCTAGGACAAATAAAAATATTTAAAAATAATTATACTATGAAATCATTTTTCTTTAAATATTTATAAATTGCAATGTACTACATGCATATTAAATAATTAGGCATAATATGTTTTATACTTTTTATAGAAAAAAAGTTTATATTGTCAGTTAAAAATTACTACAATTATTCATTTTATTTAAGAAAATAATAATAAAAATAATATGTAGTAATATACAATTATTTTTAAAATACATATTATACATATATAGCAAATATGTCAAGAAGTTCCATCACTGGATGGATTCTTCTTTTAACCCATCAACTCCCACAGCGCCTGTACTTATTGTAAAAAATTAATTAACAGATTGTTTAAATAAATTAATAATGTAACAAAAAAAAATACATATATTCGAAAATATCAATCTTTATCAATATATTTTTTTAGAATTTATCAAATGCATAACATTTTATTAGGTACATTTTATTAGGTACCTACAAATGTTTAGTATTTTAATGTTAAAATTTGAATGTTGATCAAACAGATAAATATAATACACCCATATGTACAACTATTCATATTTTAACCGCTATTTAGGCACGTTAGCTTATAAAATTATTTCACTGTTTAAAATATTAAATGAGTTTTTTTATTATCTTTAGCATGGTATATGAATATGAAATTCCACAATACATTTTCTACAACAAACAATTATTTTTCAGTTGTTTTCACTGATAAGTTAAAATTAATTTTTAGATTTTAGATGAAGTATAAAAACAGGGATTGTTTCGTAACTATTCCACCTCTAAAATAGGATATTTTTTATTTTCAATTTAAACATTATATTTATTATTTATGACCACGAGTATGTTATTACAACAGAATACATAACACTTTAATCAACTCACAAATTTAGACGGTTAACATTCGATAAAATCTAACAACATGTTATTGTTACCTCAGTCTGGGTTTATTTACAACATTAAAAATCCAAAGGCCTTTCAAATTACAATGTTTTAAATTTTCAATCCTTAGCTGTAAAAAATGAACATTTTATAAATTTTTAACTACAAAATAATTATTAAATTTTAAATGTAATAAATTTTGTCAACATTTGAACTTTAAATGGAAAAAAAAAAAATTTATTTTTAATATTTTTCAACTGCTATTGTAACAATATATCAGGAGCCTTGCATTAAATTGTCAGGCTTTTTTACCCAACAAATAACATTTTATTGATATTTATAGAAAAAAAAACTAAAATAATTGAAAACTTACAATGTCCATTAACAGCTCAAATCAAGTCAAAATATTTTGAAAAATTTATCAAGTATAAGAATTGATAAAATCAACATTCAGTGAAATTTTCATGTATCTGCGGTTATTCGTTTTTGAAAATAAGAAAATGGCTACATGAGAAATCAAGTGAATATCCAATGTAAAAATTTGTATACCAAATGCTCACAAAAATTTAATTTGACTTTCTTATAGACATTTTTTTTTTTTTAATAAAGGTAGATAATCTTATAAGGAATCTTGTATTACATTTTAAAATTTTAGATTTAAAAAAAAAATTTTTTATGAATTCTTAACTCATAATAATTTGCTAATTTTCGTGATTTTTCCATATTTGTCAATATTTGAACTTTAAATGCTTATAAAAAAATATTGTGACTATGGATTTTTGATTTTTTTCATCTGCCTTTGAAACAATATACTATAGGAGCCTTCTATTAAATGTTCAAGCTTTTTTAACCAACAAATAAAATTGTATTGAAATTTATAGAAAAAAAAAATGGAAACTGAAAATCTCCGTAAACAACTCAAAATAAGTCAAAATATTTGGAAAATGTTATGGTTATAGAAAATGCTAATATAAACAGTCAAAATTGCATGTACCTAAGTTCATTTGTTTAAGAGTTGCACCAAAAACCAAAATCGATTTTCTCAAAAATAGATTTTGTGTACAAATTCCCATTTTTCCTTAATTTTTCTTTTATTTTTCACGGCGCTTTTGGAAACTGTTGGGAAATTGTTACTTTTGAATCGCCAAAGTACCAATTAGACTCACTTTCTTATCAGAAAAGATACTGTAGAAGAAAATCTAAGCATTTTTACTGTCCTTAAAAGTGATGACAGACACAAAAATAAAAAATAAAATAAAAACACACACATCATTCTAAAACTAATACATTCATCGCTCTGCTCAGAATCTAAAATAACTTTTAGATTCTGAGTGGAGTGAAGAATGAGTTGGTTTTACAACAATATATTTTTTTATGTCATACGATATTTTATATTAGAAAAAAGACTTCAATATTCTAACTTAAAAGTGGCATCTGGTATCAAATCTGATCTAAGCAGTAATTTGAAGAAGGGGGAGAAGTGTCAACAATAAAAATTCTCCGCTTATTTCTCAATAGTCAAAAGAAACGAAAATTTTGAAAATACTATATAATATAGATACTAATAGATGCTTTTCCAACAAATATTTATGTTAGCTTTTCTAGACATAGTATAATTTTCAAAATACTTTGGCGTTTTTCAGATATTTGAAATTTTGGACGTTTTTTTTTCTATAAATGTTTATAAAAATCTTTATACTGAACTTAACCAAAGAGCTTGAAAATTGAATACATAGCATTTTCTAAGTGAAATTAAAAAAAAAAAAGTTTAGCGTAAATCCACATTCAATTTTTACGAGCGTTTGAAGTTAAAATGTTAAAGACATTGGATATTCAAATTAAAAATAACGATTTTAGCTACCTATCTTATTGAGTAATTCAAAAAATATTAGTTAAAGGACTTGAAACTATTTTTCCATTACCTACGTGTTCTTTGTACCTAAGTACACAATAATTTTTCTAAATATTTAGATTCATTTTAAGCTATGTAATTTATACGAACCTATTCACACAATCACATCAGTCGGCGGTCTACTATTAGGTACTTCAGTATTGGCTTGTAAGTTAATGTAACAGTTAAGTAGTATATGAAATCAAATTGTTTATATTATTATTATATTTATATAATACTAGCTGATCATGTGCACTTCGGTGCCCGTTAAATGTACCAACTCTGTAAGACGACTCAAAGTTTGTTAATTCGTTATTTAATATTCTGTGTATGGTGTTCAAAATTTATCTTAACTTTTCTGTTGTCTGAAATAAAAATTCTGAATTCGCAGCAGTATATTATCAGGTAGGCAATCTACCTGCGGTAGACCGTGGACCTCTAGTTTGTACGTTAGTGTATGATTTAACTCTAAAGTACCAAAGTTATATCAAGTTTGTCGTATTCTACCTATTATGGATTAATATAATCAATTAATACAAAATCCTAATCTAACCTAACCGTACTAAAATCAGATGAATAAAAAAAACCAAATTTAACCCTTTTTAAATTAGCCTATCTTCTTCCCAAAGATCTGCACACAAACATTCATTTATACAATATAATATTTCTGCTCCTGCGCACTTTGTGGCACGTAAAAAATGACAAAAAAATTCTGATTATTCAACTCCTTTTTGGTGCAACTCATTGCAGCAGTAAGTGCAACTCAGCTACCCTGGTAGGCAATGTGGGAAAATTCGATTTGATGCATGCTTGTACCTGATGTGCCCGATTAACCAATAGCAACCAATAATAAATAAATACTATTTCTATTAATTATTTCTCCTATAACCAATAACAACCATTTATAAACAAATATTTTCATTGTAAATCTCAAAATCCCTGTTTGAGCACTTTTATTAATTGGTTGTTAATAATGTTATATAGCCCTTAACTTTTATCGATGAATGGACTATCCAACAAAAAATAATTTTTCAATTCGAACCAGTAGTTCCTGAGATTATAGCGTGTTCAAACAAACAAACTCTTCAGCTTTAAAATATTAAGTATAGACTAGCCTGCTGACCAAGTGCACTCGGTTGTCCGTAAGAAATTCCAACTCTTACATTATTCAACATTTTTTTTAATTTGTTACCTATTTAATATTTGGTTTAATGGTGTTCAAATTTAAAAAAAAAAAAAAAGAAAATATTTAATTCTAAATTAGATGATAGTAATTAGTAACTTATTTTCTTATGGTTAACCAATTGTTAGCAGAAATAAACAAATATGCTATTATGATTTAATACATGTGGGTAAAATATTATAGGTACCAAGCATCAAATACCGGTTAAAAATTTAAAATAATATGCAATCATAATCATAATAACAATTTTTTTGTATGTAACCAATGGCCGCCATTTATAAACAACAAAAGTATTTCAATTTCCAATCTCAAAGTCCTTATGGTTACTGTGTGAGCACCTCTTTAAAATGCGAATTTTGAAAAATCCTTTCTATTAGTGCACCACTATACATTGTGGTACGAAAGTACTGTCAAAATTGCAAGTCCTTAGCTATCATAGTTTAAGCTCTATGTTAATCAGTAAGTCAGTCACGGCTTCTATATATATAATATTTATACGATGCTATTTATTTTAGGCAAATTAGTTAAACACTCTAACCTACCATATTACTATCTTAGAAAAATAAACTACTATAATAGCATTGGTTATAAATTATAGAATAGATTACCATTATGAATATTGAATATCCTTAACTGACCGTCTCCATTCAGAATAATATTTTTATTAAATGATTTATTACTATACAAATTCAAATTTAACACATCCATTTACAATTACCTACTCAATTATTTTGCACAAATACAGCATAGCGACTTCCCCATTTTTTTTAATCGTTTATTGCATCATTGTGATACGTACAAAGTATTCAGAGAGGGCATAGTTACCCGCATTCCCAGTGATGCCAAATATTTAAATGAAATTGGTTAAATGTATTATTTCAACCTAAAACATTTTTAAATCAAAATATAACGCATTTACAAATATGATAATATTTAATATGTAATCGGATAAATGTTATTAACAGTTTTTTTACTGTTAAACTATTATGGTAAACTTCCACGTAATAAAGATAATAACTAGAAATTAAAACATAATTTTTAGTATTTGATGGTTCATTTATTTTGCACAACAAATACAAATTTGTTTTATCGTTAACAGTTACCACAATAAAATAATTATTGCAGTAGATACCTGCCTATTTGGGGCATAACTGGCGCGGTCTGCAGTAAATTTTTTTGTTATTTGACCTACTCGTATATTATACTCACAGAAATATTAAATATTTAAATCAATAAAAGATATTATAGGTAATTTTGTATACTATTGTATGTAGATTTTAAGTCGTTAAATCAATTAGATTATTTATAATTACGCACATGACTCAAATGGTTGCGTGCAAGGGGCGGAATAAAAAAAGAAGACAATTATATACCCACCTATAGTAAAAATACCTTTATGTTGTTAACTATATTCGTAACACCCATTTGGGCTTACGGAATACAGATATAGGGCTGTGCCAAACCATCCCAAACAAAAACAATACAAGCATTTCAATCAATTACTCTCCGTTTACTAACTTCTGCACCCCGGTATGGTTCTAACAACTCACTCCAATGCAACGACCTTAAAATTGAAACCGTTACCACAGTTGCATCCAAACATTACAAAAAATTCCACTCCAAACTAGCCACCCACACCAACCCTCTTATGGCCAATCAAGGTTTAACAAACATACCTATTAATCCCACCCGTCGGTTAAAAAGACGTCGGTGCAGGGATTTACTAAGCCCCTGGCCCCAATGACGCATGAGGGTTCTGTCACTGGACAGGCTCAATCCTCATACTAAATCACCTTGTAAATATTTACCGTAATTATCCTATTTGCTTATTGTACATGTATTACAGATTGTAAATTTTCTGTTTTAAATAAAAAAAAATTTTTAAAAAACTATATTCTTATATTGCACGATATACAGGGTGATTTTTTAAGCATGCTTGCCCTATTTTATGCTTAAATTATGCATATATTCAAATTCTAATTTTCAGAATTTGTAAACATACATAAAGACTATATTTACGAATAGGTACTTGAGATTTTTTTGTATCACTTAGCATGATCCTGTAACAATACAAACTTCTGTGTTTCAAATAGGAACACCTCTTATTCACTTTTAATTATTCAGCAGATAGTTGTTTTGAGATTTTCGATGTACCTAAATCAGTTTTTTTTTAAGTTACATAATTTTGAGTTTTATTGTTTTCAGGATAATATGTCTGGTAAAGGGTTAAGTAGATATGGGAGCTAAGATGATTTGAAAATGATACTAATTACTATTTGAATTTTGCTGATGTTGAATGTTTTCGCATTACCAACACTATAGTTGAAGGCCATATTATGTCCAGATGAGTTTAACTAGAAATTTGTAAATAAGAAGTTTAGCGTTGATGTGTGTGTATTTATTTTTATTGCGAAATTTTTTTCGTAATCGTGGACAATAATTTATAAATGAAGTCTTAAGGGTTTTAAGTGAGGGGACCCACGTAAGTCTCCGATATAATGTTTTTCTTAAATACTTGACTGTGGTCGAAATAGATATTTGGGTACCATATAGACCTCTGACCAAGGAAAAAGTTATGAATAATGTGAATAGAATCTTCATTTAAAAGTTATAGGCACACAATATCTTAACTATAATAGGTAGTGGTATATTAGTTATACCTACGTGAACATATTATTGGCCTTATTTTTTAAAAACTATCTAAAAGTTTGGAGTTGTTGTTAAAAACTTTCCAAAAGTACAAATACAATAAATTATTAGTTTGTTGTCAGTAAAATAGTAGAATTTATATTATATTCTTAGCTTTTCCTAAAAATTAAAAGTTAACACTTTTTGAAATAACGAGTGTTTGCCGTTAAAATAATTACTCTATAGTGTATCCATTTATTATTTATAGCCGTTTAATTGGAAAACATTGTTTCTAACGCATTGATAAATTCTTGATTCATATTGAAATTCACATAGTATACATCATAATATCTCATAATTCAAACTCCACACAACGCCTTTAGAGTATACATATGAATGCATTCCGACTGTATATTCGGTCTATTGAAGCAACAAATCTCGTTACGCCTAGTTTAAATATAATATGACTATATGACGGCTTGCAGGATTCGCCTTGAAGATGATTACTGATTATTAATGAATAAACTAATGGTATGTTATTACATTTACTGTGTAAAACATTACTATAAGAACTTTATAATAATTAAATAAAATTACGAAATAAAATATGTTATTAGTGTTTGTCAGGGCCGAATTTTCAATCAAATGTATTCGTTTAATAACACTAGTTATTCGCCAGATAAGAAACATCCAACAATCACTGACATACCGGCTAATGACATAAATATTTCCATTCGAAACAAAATAAATATGACATGGCAAAGTTACTGGGATTCTGTTCCGCCTTCCAACAAATTAAAAAAAATTAAAAAAATGCACTCAAAAGTGGCACCATCTCCATAATTTAAACAGACGACAAGAAGTCACTCTAGCCAGAGTAAGAATTGGACATACTTCCCTGACCCATTCTTTTTTAATTAGAAAAGATCCACCACCCATATGTAATCAATGCCAAGAAGACCTAACCATTCAACACATCATCCTAGACTGCCCAAACCTCCAAAACACCAAAAATACCTTATCAATACCCAACAACTTAGAAGAAGCTCTCCATGAAGACAACACCACAAAAATCTTAAATTTCCTTACACAAATTTACACAGTCTTTAATCAATATGTATTCGTATTCATAATTTAAGACTCTGTAACCTTTTAAATATGTAATCATTAATGTAACCCACACTATGTAAATGTATACAAGGCTAATAACCCCAGATGTTGAAGCCTCTTTTCTTTCAATAAAAAATAAAAAAAAAAAGAAACATTTGTAAATTAATTCTTTTTTCAATGGAAGAGTTTACCTTATTTGGAAGCTAAATGGCAAATAATTTATTGGGTACTTTTTCTACTAGGTCAGAGTTTATTCAACGACGAATAAAACTCATAATTTTATGATAACAAAACATATTTCCAGTTACAATTATTCAATTAATAATAGTTATTGTTTATACTAATAATTATTCTATTGTTACATCATTATAAATCATATTAAATTATTCACAAACCAATAGGTAGGCTTGAAAATCATATTTGATTGCAATGCACTTTTCATTGTTTTTCTAGAGGTATAGACTATAGACGAATCTTTACGAATTACGATGCTCATTTTAATACAAATAGGTTTAATATTTTAACAAAAGAGTAATATACCGAATTTTATTTTGCAAGGGCTTTTATATATTTTTTTTTAGAATATTGTATACGTAGAGGCGCAGTTTTAATAAAAAAAAAAAAAAAATACTAAGGGTGCTAAAACCTTTTTTTTTCAATTATTTGTTTGATCTTGGATTAAGTGAAGAGCAACTTCACCACAAACTCCAATTCAATAATCAAACATTTAATTACTAATTATTAGTAGGTAATGGCTTTGTGCTATAGGTCCTTATTAATATTATTAACATAAAATAATATCGATTAAAACACAAATGGGGTACATTATGAGGGTGCTAATTTAGAAACTGGAGGGTGCTAAGCACGTTCACCCCACTCCCCAAATGGTACCTATGGATATTCATAACTCATTAACTTAACTTAACTTTATACATTGTATACTAAAATTCCAATAGAACTATATATATTTATATATTCTACCATCGACGTAAGTAATTACAATTTATAGTGCATTTTCTTGATCTTTTTAGGACATTCAAATAAATTTAAAACAAAATAGAGGTATACCTAAGTATTTATAGATTTAAATTCTAATATTTATTTTTAATTCTACATTCTATTCAAATGTACCTATTGCGATATATTTTTATCATAATGTAATATAAACTTTGAAAAAATATATTTTTGTTATTAATGTAAGCTGCATGGTTGTATTTTACTTTATTTCAATATCCAAACAAAGTTATTTACTACGTGTTATAAAATGCCATTATCCAAAATCTACAGCTTACAAAAACACGTTTGATAGTTTATAATATAATATTGTTTGCCACTGTTAGGCTATGACTTAATTTCAGTAACCAAACACATTTCAAAAAATACAATTTCAACTAAAACAAATTTACATAGCTCCAGTTAACTTTCCATAATATTATGTGTGTACGTGTGCAGTATAAAAACATAAAATATATAATATTTTTTAACCCTTATAAAGATCTATATAATCATTAGCATAAAGCTAGATGTATGTTTAACCAATGATAACATATTATTTTGATATTAATAGAAAATGAGTTGGAAAAAGTGAACATTTCCTCAATAAAACCAAAAAAATGAAATAGTTTAAATAAATGTTAATGATTAATATAATAACAATATTATATTAAATTTTATGATGTACGATTATTATATTATTATCAACGTACATATTATACAATTCATAAATCATAAATTAATAAATTCATAACCATAATAGTTATATTTATTATTATATAAATCTATATGCACATCACTACATCAGTGAATATTAACACTTTGTTGATATAATTTTGTATAAATACTAAGACTATTATAGTCAACTATACATGAGTAATATAGGGAAAAGGATACAAAATCATGTGTGTACGTATTACAGAATATTTTTTCGTTTTATTTGCTGAGTTGAACTAAATTTAAAGAAAAACTGCCATAAAAAGTTGTTTAAGACACATGTTCAAGTGTACAACCACTAAATATTGTAACCAATAATTGTGGAATTGTATATAATACGCTTCTGTATATAAACATAATATTTTATATTTTATTGAATATTTTGCGATTTTGTTTCAATACTATAGGGTAATTGTGCAGCCATACAATTAAGGGAATTACTAATATAGTTGACTTTTTTATTATTTCACAAATTCCAATAACTTTTTATCTATATTACCTGTATATATTTTTCTATTTTTATACATAGTATCAATAATTTTATCAGCAATACGCTTAATAAATTAAATTAAACTTATAATGGTAAGAACGATATAAATATTATATTCACACAATAATTTTAACAATTGATGAAATTGGTCATGAGATATAACTAAATAAAATTCTTTGGACCACTTTATTTTTAAATTAATAGACATCTGCGTTTTAATAAATCCAGCAGTTATCGAACTTTACATAACTAAAAAATTAAAAACAGTTAGACGACTGTTGGAAAAACGAGAGCTTGATCATCTAAATATTTTAAAGTGCATTTAAAATGTGTGATATGAAATGTGAATGATGCATTAGATAATAATGTAGAAAAAACAACTATAACTGACAAATAAGTTGACAGTAAAATTAATATCGATAATTTAGTTTTTATAAGTAGGTAGGTACTAATGTATACTGCGTGGGGAAGTGTTTAAACAAAAATGCATAAAATAAAATTGGTGTAGCTATAGCCACACCGATATAATCGTATGATACATTATAATATACCTACTTAGGTAATGCATGTTTTAGTTTGTCGATGGACATGATTAGATTCAATCAAATTTCAATGTAACAACTCAAATATAACAGAAATGGCCTACACATCAAAGTATAGGTACTAATAAACTCACATTAACACCTTTACGTAAGTGTAATTAACTATTAGATAGAAAATCCGTTTTCACTGCAGTTAAAATCAAAAACAAAAACCAAAAACCAATGAAAAAATAACTATGAATGACGTCACCCCCCCCTCCTCAAGTTCGAGATGATAATCATTAAGGACCACAGCAGTTTGGGAGCCTGGAAAGTGCGGTGGGGCATTTAACTTGAAATATGTTCGTAGCACGTGCTTCACACAAACTGTACATTCTATCCCTTAGTCCCTTTACAACGTGTACCTTAACCTCTTTTACAGCCGCTGTGTGTTTTAAGACAATACCGGATATCCTAACACATACATATTCACGCACACACGCACACGTTATTATACACGGTCATATCGCCCTGCAAATAGAGTGTATCATAACGGAATAACAAACAGCCTGTTATGACAATAATATAATACTTTACATCGAAAATTGTATACGTTACGTATTTATTTTATTTTTTTCATTTTACGCAGTCTATAGGTACTAGAACGTATTTAGGTTATGCCAGTTCGGTTATGGAATAGGTACTTAAGTACTATAGCCGTAGGTATATAGGTATTATAGTATGACGCGATTGCGACATTTGTTACATGTATACTTATATAAGTTATAACTATATAGTACCCTATAAAACCATTGAAAATGCACTAAAATAAATTGATTTATGACCTAAAATACACGAAAAAGGCAATTAAAAAGATTAATTGATGATCCAAATATATTTTTAAAAATACACTTAAAACTGTTAAGTAGATATCTAATTAGCTTATTTATTTATTTTTTTAATGTATAATAATTACAGGTTAAATACCTATAAAATACCACCATACATGCGGGGTCTAACATAAATATATTTCTTAAACTATTTACTAAACATATAATTTTAACAATTTTTGTCATACGTTTAAGTAGAACTTTTTTTTTTTGTCAAGTCTTTCTGTTACACCTTGTATATGCACCTATTTTATACGGTGTTTTATAAGTTCGTGATTTTTCAGTCGTTTAGTGGAAAACCGTTTAAACTACCTAAAATTACTAAAATATTGCAATAAAAAAAAAACCACCTATTTAGATTTTATATGTTAGTAAAACAAATTAGAAATCATCGTCTAAAAAGTTTCAACAAAATGATTAAAAGTCATAAATACTCGAACAGTATAGTTATAACATGTATAGAACGTATATAATATAATATTAATAAAATAATAATAATAATAATAATAATAAAATAATATCCTATCATAACAAAATGTACAAACGTTTACTTGAATATGAATAAGATTGAAAATGAATCAATTAAGTACCTCAACTTGCATCATCCCGACATCATAAAACAACAATACTAAAAAAAGTGAGTAAATTGACCTTGTGTAGGTTGTTTGTCAAATTGGTATATGACATTTGTTGTTCTTTTTCTGGAAATACGACCTTAATAATTTACCAACAATATTCAATTTCTATTCAATTGATAGATTTACGTAACAAATTAAATACCTTTTAGATATCCATACGTGTTATAGGTGCCGATTATGTAATAAATACTAGTATTTATAATCAATGCTAGTACCTATGTACAGTAACATCTAGCTATTATGTATATACATTTTTATTTTGTTTATATTAATGGTAATTATTATTATTAGGTATGCAATACATTTTTTTACTTTAGGTAGGTACTAGGTAGTGAGTGCTACAGGTACTGATGGTAATGGAATAAATAATTACTTATTATTTTTTTTTCGCTTATATTTTAAGGTCCTCCATAACAACATATTTGTTTGGGTAAGAAACTAAACCTGAATGCAATTTTGTTATCAATATATAATCTCAAACTAATCGGTCAACAACTTTTTAAGCAGCTTTACTCCCGTGTCTACATCACAAAATTAAGTACCTACAAGAAGATTAATATCGTCGATAAATACATAAAGCTTAAAAAAATTATAGTTTACTACAAAGACTTTACTTAAACTTATATGTGGTAAATCACAAATATTTCCAATACTAATTAGATAACTTCTGCAGTTATTTTGGTTCCAAAATAAGTATTATAAACAATATCACAATAGTACTCGAACTATAAGGTTGTTTATAAGTTTATAACCCCTGTATCCAAGTAAGCCAATTATAATAAAAGTCTAAAGGTTCTCACAAATTAGAATAAAACCACAATAATGAAAACGCATTACAAAAACATAACATACTCTATATAGCATTTGATAATTATTACCTATATAGAATACAGACAAAAACTATAGAGTTGAGCTATAGGCACATCTGTTTTATGCATCCAGGATTCCAATTATAAAATGTCGTATTTTAAGCATTTATATTTTCAGAGCTATATTCTCTGTTTAGTTATTACTTTCACTGATTTAAGTTTAACATCATATTATTTCATGTTTTTCATACACCGTACTTTGAAATAAAAGTAATGTAGGAAAAAAAATTAACCGATAGCAAATTTACCCGTATATTTTGTTTTTTAAATAATATTGAATAGTATTGCTTTGAACATCAATTCAATTCAAGATTATAAATTAATTTCCTTTTTCTTCTGTATTTTCTGTATTATTATTTCTGAGTCCTGATTATAACTTAACATAGATACTCGTACCTACTCAAATAATAAATTATAAATATTTATTTCTTTATAGAAATTATTAATGAAAAAAAAAACGTGCCAATTATTTCTGTATCAAAACTGTCACAACAGTTTATAGACACCAACATAGTACCTAGTATGTTTACCATTATTTTTTTATTAAGTTGCCCTATAGGGAAAATCTAAGAATATTTTTCAGGCGCTCGTTTAATCAACTTAATGCATATTGGTTGTAAAAAAACTTCATCTTGTTGAACTGGGTTACACTAAAAACAAAATATTACTTTAAAAGTCTCAGATAAAAACACCTACCTACTAAAATGTTAAGAACTACAACTTTTTTTTCCGTAACAAATAGTGTCTTATTTAGATACTTAAATTCAAAATCAAAACAATATTTCAGAATATTTAAAATAGAAAAATACAAGTATAATATACCTAAACATACTGGATGTTAAGCAAATATATAACCCATCATTGATTATCATGTATCATTAATAGTAGATCAGCTTTTTAATTTAATTTAATTATAATTCCTATCGATACTAATAACAATAAATTTTAAATTGTAGAATTTATAATTTAAAAGCTTACGTAAACATTTAACAAATCTCATAAAATAAAACAAACAATAAAGTGAGATAGAAGGTAAGCGCTCCGCTGTACGGTAGTCTAGTTTACCTAATCAATGAGTAGGTATCTTGAATGGTTGTGGTAAATTTGAATTCAAACACAAATCACTGCAAAATGGTCCAAACTGGAGGCGGTCATCAGCCTATTATCATGTAAATAAATTACTATTAGTTATTATAGTAATTTATTTTCCTATTAGTAATACACTAATACGGTAGGTATAAACTATAAATATGGAATAATATAAAACTAATCTAAATGTAGGTATTGAAAATGGCATTGCGCCCACCTATACAAAATATAATAATATACGTACAATTATTATCAAATCCCCTTGAAAAAATGTTTGAATTACATTATGACTAAATTCATTTTTCTTCTTTTCAACTTTAAATATAGAATTTCTTCCAAATTTGAACTTAAAATATCTTTAAAAAACAATTCTGCATAATAATATGTATTTTTAAATTTTTAAAATAAAAACCTTATAACGAACCTATTGTACTCATTGCCTTTTTGTCGATATTTAAAGAAAAAAAAAATCAAAAAATTCAAATGTCTATAATATTGAAGTAGGGTCATTGGACCCCCCCACCTTCAATCATGCCGTCCCGTCTTGTATACTTGTACCCATATTACCTATTGTATATATTCTTGTTTTGTAATAAAAAAAAAAAAATGTCTATAATAGTCAAAAGGCGTCAAAATATTTTGAAAGTATTATCATGGATAGATGCTAAATACTAATAAATACATTTGTTGAAAATTTCAAGTATTTACGGCTATTCGTTTTTGAATTACATCAAAAAATAAAATAAATGTTATAAAAAAGTAGGTTTGCGTAATAACTCCAAAATTGCAAATACAAAAATTGGGAAATTAACTTCACGTGTGTTGTAGAACATTTCAAATGTTAGAGAGAGCAAGAAAGCTCTTTTCTGGGCCAATATGTAGTAAAGACTGCTGGCTTATAAGTTACGTAAGTACGGTAGGTACTGTATGATAAAAAAAAATATTTTGAAAAAATTCTATGATATACTTACAACGTTTAATTTGCGTACAATTTGTTTTTTTAGTTCCATAAAAACCATTTGCTAATGATTTTTCAGATTTTTGTCCATGCACGCGTGGACGTATAATAAATTATGTTCATTATGTTTCCGGCTTCATTCATATTATGACAGATAAAGAGACAGTAAATGTCGGTGCGGCATTCGCTTAACATTGATCTTTTTCCATCCACATTTATATTTTTACATAGCGTTTAAGTTCCACAACTAGTTTTCAATGTCTCTGCTTTTTACGACCACGTTCGAACAAGAAACATTCTAACATGTGGGCGCTCGTGGCGAATACGTCGATGTCATTGCATTATTTATAAACTCAGTTATAACTTGACTATAGTCATTAAACCCCTTCAAATAAGCCCACCTTCGGCTTCAAGCACCAAAATAACATTATTAAAATGAGGCAGGCAAGATGGTTGACCTTGTAGTATACATATTATATAATTCGAAGCGCAAAATTAATAAATGCAAGTTATTTTATTAGTACAACATATAATATAATATTTGTATAGTGATTAGAGAATATTAATTACACTGTCGTTTCAATAACGAGTGTCTATTTACAGAACAAGACTCATTTATAATTTTTAAATAAATTTAATTTCTCTAAAATTATAATGAATGATACTGCCTCTCCGATCCGTTTAATGAATCATACGGTTTCAGAACTATCGAATTTATTAAACGTTTTCAACTAATGAATAAAATTCGAACAAGTGGACTAGTGATTACACGTTGAACTCGCTTTTCATGAATTAATTATGTTGTGCTTTAAAGTGGTAATTAAATTGCTGAGCTCAGGCAGCTATTGGTTTGAAAACCAACAAGGTCTCATACAACCTACTATTATATTGACATTAAAAAGGGTAGTAAAGGTAAAATATTGCTTTTTACGTCCCTTGACAATATTTAAAGCTAACATATTACTATGGTAGAATGAAACTGCATTGATCTAAATATTTAATGTGTACAAATAACGTCATATGTCATAAAAATGTTATTTGAAATATTTAACACATTTTTTTCTACTAGAGAATAAGATTGATATATTAACACAGAAAATCACTAAAACGTAAATCGTAATACAGATTAAAGTATCTCTTACTAAAAGCTATATACTACGACATGCAAGTATCGTAAAACTTCGTGTGTGGGCCGTGTTCAATTTTCATTCGACCCAAGTTTGTTTACTACCGCAAAACTTGACCATCGGAAAAAATCATAATAATAATAACAATAGGTAACAGCTTTCTCGGTACAGTTTATAATGCTTTGTTCCTTCGATATCTATGCTAAACATTATGAACTATCTTTATTTTGAGCAACCAAATACAAGGTTAGACCATACTACTACAGTACTACTATACTACAATAATTAGTTATAAAAAGTATTTAACTAGGTATAAAACAAATAAATAATAGACTACGTAGTCAATTGATTTTACTAAATAATACAATACATCTCAAGTAATTCTCTACTGGTTACAAAGGTATGAAATATTATTTTCATTGCGATTAAGTTAAATTTATACCTAGTTAGGTATCGAATATTATTTGTTTTCGACTAACGTTCAATATAAACCTAACTTAATTTTAAAGAATACAAATTAAATTAAGAAACATAGGAATGTTAATACTTTTTACACTGTCCTTCAAAAACATATTATCAAATTATATTTCCCACGTTGTGGCACTTATAAAGTTATTAACAATGACATAATATACATAAAACAAACTTTTTACAATAGTTAGTAAATGAGTAGGTACCGTTTTTAAAAACCATAAAATGAAAAAAAATGCATTAAATGCACTCTACTCTTTCACGCAACATTTGCAAAACAATCTTTACAATATATTTTTTAATAATTCAAACTAACAATCATTTAAATTTTAAATGTAGGTACCTAAATAATGTAAGTATAGGAAAAAAACAACAATTTAAATGTAATATAATACCTATAGCTTTTTATTTAAAGATATTAAAACTCAGAGTTTATAACGAAAAAAAAGCCCAAGAATGTAAATAATTTCACTAAAATAAACGAAGTTTAAATCAAAATTAATGTACTTTTGTTAATCCAAATTCATTTTATTTTGATTTCCATCGTAAAAGAATTTTAAAAAAATGTTAACAATATTCTTAGTTTTTGCTTTTACTGCAGAATTTGTCTACTCTGTGATGTACGCATGATGGTGTTTCATTGTTGGAACTCCCCCCCCCCCCTCAGCCGTATATGCAAAATATATAATATATACCTACTATATGATTCAGATTTCTGTAAAATATGTCGTCATATGGTCCTAACTTCTTTTTAATATTTGATATTATGAATATGAAGATTGATGGCTACAATGGAGGGTGTGTAAAGCCCTCCACATGTTAGGTATATTTAAATATAAAATTAAAACACCTCCCTAAATAAATCCTGGCTCTCTGCCAGTTTTTACTTACCTACTTAATAATAAATATGTACAACTTAGAACTCATAGTGGAAAACTTAACACTAAAGATTTTCGTTGATGTATACGCGTCCTATCTATACAGTTATTAATATACGAACTATTATACAAGAACACTAATAAGTAATAATCATTAATGGAAATTCTGTTTTTATAAGTATCGTTCACACTTTGTATGTATTCATATTATGTTATAAAAACAATTAATCAGATAGGTGTGTGTATATTACAATCAGCGGAGACTTTTTTACATATGTGGAATATACTGTTTTTTATCTATTGCAATTCCCCATATGTATATATCATTTGGGTTTTTCTGGAATAAACTTCACCGATTTACAATAGTCCTACTCCTTAAATCTCTAAACACGCAACTGTTATTGATCGCTTCTATAAAACGGATAAAAGAAAGACGTTGCTAATATACATGGGCGGATGTACTATACGAGAAAATTGAATTAAATCCTTACACAATAGTGCCGTATTGTTTTCTCCGTAGGAAATGGTCAGTCCAAACAGTCGTTTGTATTCTTGGATGTGGGTTTAATTTTGAAAGTTTTATTTCTCTATCCTTTATTCTTTTTTGACGGCACTCGAAAAGTGACTGAACCATGACCAAATCGTAAATTCATATTGGACACAGAAAATAGCTGTCATAAATCGATTATCGATGCTCCCGACTTTATTTTGAGTTCCATAATTCAAAACGAACTAAAATAAATATAAATTCGGCATATCAAAGAGTCTTGAATTAAGGAGAGGGAATATTTTTTTACTGACACGATGTAAGGAATATAATAGCATAACGTGATCAGATTGTCATCCGCACTTTAAATATATATTTTTACAGTGACCAAAAATGAACATAAAATCATATAAACGTAAAAGTATTTTTTTATACACACTTCAGCTTTTGATGTCGACAAATTGATTACTAAAAGTTTACAAAATATTTTGTATCTCCTGATCAATACGTAAAAGTTCTATTATTTAAACTAAATCCAAACTTTTTTCTCAGACCTCGTATTTTTCTTTTTTTAAATACAAATGTCTGTGTTTAGATGTTACCCAGATGTCAAACATCAGAGTTTAAACCTTACCAGTAAAGTAACCAGTAAAGCTTACACGTCCATATTTATCACAGCATTTCACTTGTTTTCCTAGTAGATACACCACCCCGGCCATCGTATCACTCGGTTTGTATACAGGTACAAATAGTATCAATTACTCTATGATCTCCTGATTAAATATATATATATATATATATATATAATCATCTTAAACGAATTCCTTATTTGAATATTGAAAATAAATTTCAAATAAATATCAGAACATGCAATTTACAGTTTGAAAATATATAATAAATAATCACCACTCAAGAAAGAGCTCAAAATTCCGTCATCCGATAAATTACATGATTTTATTAGACCACAAGTCAATTTCACGTGTATTAGAAAAACTATAATATTATATTCGTATCTTTTAAGACCCACGGATCACGGATGAATATTGCAACGTATTCGATCAATCTCGGGAATTTTTTAACACCCTTCGTCTCCTGACACTTAAAATAATATATATGTCATAATATTTTATCCCTATAACACTATATGGAATATGAAACACCAATTTAGATATAATTCAATTTTCAAATAAGTTATCTTCAAAACTTAAAACTATGATTTAAATTAATTTGAAAACTAACATAGTACAGGAACAATATTTTGGAATTAATGTATAAATGTATGACGTAGTATACTAGTATCTATGAATAATACCAACGTTTATATAAATTAAAAACAATTTAAATACCTATTTCGAAAAACTCTTAACACCCAAATTACATGATTTTGAAAGATATATAGTATAAATATATTAATTACCTATAATAAGAATTTCAACCAAAATCAATGAACTCATTTTTATAATAAGCCAAATATAAGGAAGAAACGATTTAGACGTAATTAAAAGTAAATTATTATTTTTTAATAAAACATGACGTGTAAAATAGATTTATTCAATAATTATTTTTACCGATTGCCGATTGGTCATTACTAAGTAGGTATTAATATTTTTTTATTTTTTTATAATATCTCTTTAATATAGAAACAGTTTGTATGAAAATATGATATAGAGATAATATATAAGTAGGTATGTCACAGATCCTAAATCTAGAACAGCTGGTATTCGAATAGGATAATTATTTCGGATAATCCGGTAGGGAAGCCGGGTTCAATTGTTGTCAGGAAGAAAAACATTTTGCAATAGGTATGTAATACATATTTAATACTCTTTAGTCTTCACTTAAGCATATTTTATAACAATTATATATATATTTCAAGAATTGTTTTTCAATATTATATTTTATCATTTAGCCATGATATTTTATGATAATTTCAAGCTTCATGCATTATAATTCATAAGTCATAACCATATATTATCAATGCATTAATTGTAATTTTCTTTAAGTAGGTAAAATGTAATTCTTTTATTGGAACATAAAACTAATTTTTATTAATTCTAAAATTGTTCATAAGTGTAAAAAAAATGTTGATTTAAACATAATTTTTTTTTTTTTTTGAAATAGTGCTATAACACGAAGCGACATCTTGTAACACTGTCTACAGTAAACCCAAAATACTATGGTTAGAGGAACAATAACAGTTCTAAATCGTAGGAATTGTTAGGTTAGGTTGGTAATATATAACCAGTACATTTTAAACAAAAGACAAAACCATATTTAAAACATAAATGGCGGGAACATAAATAACATCAATAACAATAACAAATATTTAATAACATTTTTTTTTATAGCTTAGAAACATAGATGTACTTATTGAAATATAAATAGTTTAATAGGTGGTAACATTTTTTCAGATAACGACCATTGTCTATTGAGTAATGTTAACAAACTAGGTAACATACAAATTGAACAAATATTTTAAAGAAGTTATAATATATGGTTATTATAATAAAAAAATAATCCATAGGATGGACCAACGTGTTTTTGAATTTCTCTGCATTATCAATATGATCTATAATTCTATATAGACCTATATGGGGGACGTCGTGGAACTTGTATCTATTATAATATTATTAAGTCAAGCATTAGTTTAGAATTGATTTTTTTTTAACTCCCATACTAACCAAATTTTAGTTACTAGAATTTATTATGTTGAGCTTTACACAAGTGCCATTGTATTCGTTTTTCGTCTTCTTCAGTATTTGTATACGAACATAGAATAGTATATTATTAATTATTACTTTCGTAATATTAATGTAACTTTAAGCTAGGCCCGTCTTTTCATGGATAGGTGAATAAAATATAGCAATCCAACGACAAGTTAAAAATAACAAGTCACTTTTATTTCCAATAAATTTAATGTTTTTCAATGAAAGCACTGTAACACATATTTTTGTATCTTAAAAAGCTTTCAAACGATAGAAAAATATCGTTTTTATTAAAGGATCCGTGGTTTTCTAGCTCAGCTCAAAATGTGATTAAAATTGGTTGTTATTGTTACAGCTACCCTATACTTAAAACTTAACTTATGATCGCAGTGGATTTAAAAGGGTTTGTTGAATATTTTCAAAAATAATAAACAGGTTAAAACAGTATATTATACCCCCAGAGAATGAGTTGTAAACACCGCAAAATTAAAGGATGGCAGTAGGGCTCCATTTGGTGACCCAAAAGGAAACTAAAGCTAATTAGTATTGTTTTAATTGGAAAAATAAAAATACGACATGGTCCAATGGGCAAACATAAATGCTTTTACTCCCCTACACATCCATTATGGGCATTAAACTAAATATTATTCAATGGAAAGAGAAGTAGAAAATAATTTTTATTTTGATAGAGGGTGTTAAAATATTTATTTTATTTTTCATTTTACGAATAAACTTTGATTGGGTATTCATTGTACAAACCAATGCTCGCTAAGCTAATCCTCTTTTATTTCATTTTTAATTTGAAAAATATAAAGCAAATTCTGAGTACAAAAGTTCAATCAGTTTGTATTATAATTAATTATACTAACCATTGCTATTTGACACTAATTATAATTTTGTTTGCGCTGCACAAGCCGAATATTTAGGCTCTTTACCACCAAAATAAACTCGTTCAATACATTCCTATTTAATGCTGTTTATAACCAATTATTATTTATTATTGACCAATAACCTGTTCGTTTCGATGCCAAAAATATAAATAGAGTGATATTATTTTTAAAAAATATATATATTAATATTTATTTAACATTTAAACTACCATATAAATTTAAGTACAGAATGAAATATAAACATAATTGGGCACGTTTATATTATAATATAATAGATATAATCTGGGCCAGATGGGGCCTACTAACTACAAGCGCATTCGAGATAATATCACTTACTAGTGTATGTTTATTGCTTACGACTACGAGTCGAAATTGGAGGACTAATTTCTATAATTTCTCATTTTAAATTATACTTTTCAAAGTATCAACGAAGTATTTTTCTAAGTACTCGTATATTTTATACAATTACTTTGAATTAAAACAATGATCAAATATTTAATAAAAAATGGTTTTTGTTTAAGAATTACAATTGTTAACTATATATTCTGCGTAAATACTCAACGCTTGATGTAATTTTCATGTATATCGACTATCCATTAAAACAAAGTAACACAATAGGTAGGTACATGATACCTATACATTATAATTTATTCCTAACAATGTAATTTCTTTAATAATAAACTGTATAATACCTATACAAGTAAAATGAGAAAATATGGTATAAAAATACAGCCTTAAGGTGGTAATAACTTAAATATGTGTAATTGTCCAAACTGCTTCCCGCTTGAAAAGGATCCAAGAAAAATATTAATTTTGTACAATGTGCAAGAGTCAATAAAGTCAATAAATATTAAATATTGGAATATAAAGGACTATTATTTAAATAAAAATATTTATTTTTTTTCATAATTTTTAATATTCCCAACGTCAGTTACAGAAAGCTATGTATAATTAATTTAAGTAACACAATCTATCTAATGAGGAATTTCTTACTTCTTACAAGAACAATATTATGTATATTTTATTTATTGAAGCACATATGTATTTATTTTCAATAGTATTAAAACCTAAAAAATAAGTGTTCAATAAGAAATCTTTATTTTTTTTTTCAGAAGAAAAACTTTCATTTGGTAAACTTATAAGCCAAATAATAAGTTGAGTACACTTTTAGTAAATAATATATTCAAAGCAACATTACCAACTGTAAACAATATTTTCATACGATTAAAATAACTGTGCAATTAAATTTTAATTAACAAAACCAAGTGAAACTTTGGCCAAAAGTAATAATAAATTTGAGTTAGGTATTAATATTACTTTCGATTTCTGAGAAAATGAATGAACAAGAATTATTGTTATTAATTTTTGTACTTCCTGAGTGTAGCAAGATAAAAAGGATTTCAGTTAGCAACGGATAAGACAGACCCGTCAAGTAAGAACTGTTTTAATCCGTTTCAGACAGACTGATGACTGCTGCAAGAAAAATAAAACTAATAGTCGGCTATCAAATTCTGATACCAGCATTAAAGGATTTCACTTATTGCCATGCCTTCGCCCCTCGTCTTTATTTATCCAAATTCCAAATATCAAAAATGATTTTTAAGCCTATAATGAGCTTCAGTTTTCTTACCTAATAATCTATGATTTGACTATAATTTAACCGAAAAATTCAATAAATCAAAAATTAATAATAAAATAATTTGTTTGAATTATTCAGTCTAAATTGTATTGGTATTACCAAAAAATAAAATAAATTATAATGCTCAAATATAAATTAGCTACCACTGGTATACCTATTATTTAAATGTAAAGTTAAACTTAGATCTTAACCTTTAATTTAATTATTAATTAGAAATACTGTTTAGTGCATTTATAATCTTTATTATTAACTCGGGAATCATATTCGATACCTGGAAATGTATATTATGATCCATAACAATATCATCTTACATAAAAACAATTTGTTTTTCAATAGTTTTAGATACTTATAGGTACAATAGACATAATAAAATTATTATGTTTGTAGACGAGAAAAGTGTATACACGAAAGTACAAATTTAGAAAGTATCACAAAGCTCTTCAAAACCAAAATACTTTTTTTATTATTCTAGTATCACATTGTTTTCTGTAGTGTGGAATTTTCATATTTTTAAATGTAATAATAGCTGCAGGTACTTCAATGTATATAAGATATTATATTTGTAAATAATTATTTTAATAATATACTTTCAGTACTCAAGTTGTACTTTTTCTCACTACGGCACTCACTACAACACTACTTAAGTGGTGAACTCTTTTTGCTAACAAAATATATTCATATATTACAAAAGAACGTAATAATAAACAATAACTGCATGTAGATCTTATTCAGAATGCCAACTATAAGCTATCCAACTACTAAAACACTTACTGAATCAACAAAATTGTAAATATCCGATGAAATATTATCATAAAATTAACCTTGCCTGACGATTAAATCGAAAACGTAAAAAACATTTAAAAATAAAATACATTTATTAGTTAACTAATTGTATAAAGTACTAGGCGGATCTCCGAGTTAACCATAGAAAACAATCAAACAAACGTCTATTGTACTACTAACGTAGCCAACATAAAGGCTTTCTAGAATTATGTTTTAGTGTTCCTTTAGGTACATAGTCTAATGTTATTATTCTTTAAAATATTTTTTTTATTTTTTTTATTTTAAGGCTTCGACAGCTGAGGTCATTAGCCAGTAGGTTGGTAGGGTTGGTACAGTAGGGTTGGATACGGTCGGTTAGGAACACTTGAGTGTTTGGCAGAATTTCTATTGGGGCACCCGTAGGTTTCTGCCATGCCCCGGAGTTGGGGATGGCGGCACTTATTCTCCGGACACCGTGACTTGCCCGAAGAAAAATGCAGCCCGGTGACCAAGGATCGAACCGGGATCGGCTGCGCCGCAGCCGACGCTTTGGACCGCTCGGCCACCTCGTCCCGCTTCTTTGAAATATGTCTTTGTATTTTACACAGTTCAATATAAAAATTATTTGTTTTTAAACTATTTATAGAAAATCTATATAAAAATAAATAACATTATTATTACATGATTCTTCTTACCGCCGAGAAATTGTATTCACTTACCATAAAATAATTCTAAACTGTATAAATATATAATGTATAAACAGTCAACGAGAGTTGTAATTTTTTTTTTTTTAAATAAATTTAACAGATAATATTAAGCCCTCAAGTTTTGAAAAGTACCTCAATTGCACCATTTCCTGGTATAGACAGTAGTAAGTTCGCTAATAGCAGAGTTTTAAATAACTTATTAAAATATATATATATAATATAGGTATATAAGACACAACTAAAGATTAAAATTAATGATGGAATTTAATGATTTGATAAATTCAATCATCCAAAAATGTAATACAAGTAGAGGATAATAAAATTTATAGGTACCTATGCCTCTGAGTTCTAAAGTGTACTTATTTAACATTAAACGCTTTGATGTATTTTATTAATTCATTGTTTACAATTTTAAATTCCAAACGGATTTTAATTATAATAACATTCATTTAGGTACATAATACATATAGATAACAAAAAAATGACAACAATTAAATAAACTTATGAAAATATGGGTAATCATTGTTAACGTACTAATGAAAAGCATCGGTGTCTCGAATTATTACATTGTTAAAGGTGCATGCCTTCTTTGAAAAGTTGGTTTTTCCCAGGGGCAAATAAAAAAAGTCAAGTGACCTGTTTTTTTGGTACCCGAATGACCAGTCATAGTCTAAAATACGTGAAGCATCTATACATGACCACTTACAGTCCCCCATAATATAAAGTGTGTACCAAAACTCTTACGTCTTTCCTCCAAAGAATATAGGCCTACGACTTGTATAACACTTCCGTGGTATCATAAGGAGGGTATAAGTGATATATAGGACTAACCCAGAAAATCTAAAGAATATATTCTAGATACGATTTATCCTATAAATATCAGTCACGGAGTGAGAAGACCAAAATATGTCCCACTGTCCAATAATAAGAACGAAACACCACAAAGCAACAAGGCAATTTTGGACATACAGGCTATCGGAGTGTCGTTGTATACAACCAAGTACTCGTAACGATTCATATTACAGTTAAATCAACACGAGAACAGAAATAAAGGAATGACACAAATATAGAAACCCTAAGTCTATTTTAATATTTAAATAATAATACAACGAGTAAAAAGTTTCATCAGTGCTTATGAAACAATCGGATAAAAAAAATTAGGCGTATGAAAAAAATATTTAGATGACACTATAAAAATAGATTTTCTTATAATTTCATATTTAAGTATTTAACAAGTCAGAATTCTTGATAATTTAAAAAACCCTCATTTAAATTAAACATTTTGCTAAGTAGATTTAATAATAATGTAGCATTACTTAGATTACAGCTTACCAGTGTTGGGTAGTAAAGTACCTAACGAAAGTAACGTGTTACTGTAACGACGTTACATTGCTTGTAACGAGTTACTTAATTTCATTACATAAATTTCCAGGTAACGAAAATGTAATGGAAATTACTTTTGAAAAGTAATTTTTATAGAATAACGCGTTACAGTTTCGAATTATAAGTACCTACCTACCTGGCGAATTGAAAAAAAAATATATGTATAATGCGGGCATCATTATGTTTACCAATCTAATATGTATATAATATAATATATTATATTTAATTTTAACTCTCCACAATATTCAGTTTTCAATGGTTTTGACATTTGAAATGTCTAATAGCACCGTTCAAATCACGAAAACAGTTAATTAAATTTACTATTTAATTTGATTCCTTTAAATAGGTTTCCCATGAATAGCTTGTGTGGAAGACTAATTTTTATACGATCCTATTAACTATACAGGTTTTATAAAGAATTTGCTTGTTCAATTTGCCTGCAGAATATAATTGCCAAGAAATTAAATTTTTTTTTTTTGTAACGAGAAAGTAATGAGTTACTTTTCTATTCGGAAAGTCAAGTAATTTCATTACAATTTTATTTGAATAACGAGTAAAGTAACTTAATTACATTTATCTCTTAGTAACGAGTAAATTAACTTAATTTCTTTTTAAAAGTAACTTACCCAACACTGCAGCATACCTATATCGTAACTAAATTTTTTCAAAAAGGTGCACCATTATTATTGATTTTGTTTTTTTGTCCTATTACCTTCAGTTTATATACATTCTTATAAACATAATATAGTTTTTTTTAAATTATTATTTACTATGTAGAATATTTCAAATTCAAACTATAAAAAACATATTTATAATATTTCATAAGCTAATAATTCTACAAATTGTGTATGTTGCACTTACATATTGTATATTTATTACCATTCACCAGTAAAGCAAACAATCATTGACCAAAATCTTCCTTTCATATTAAAAATAGCTTATATTTATGTTTAATAAATCTGGACTAGGCAAAATTTATGTACGTAACTTATACGTCTTCTAGCTTGTAAATTAATTTTCAGGTCAACAAAAAATGTCAAAGTACAATCTTGATTTTCACACAAAACAGATTATATTACTATAAAAAATTAATCAAATTCAAACTCTAGACCTTATGAAAAATAATTATACGATCAGGCGTAATTCTCGTTTCAGAGACATTGAGGTTTATAAACTATGCCATATAGTTATGCATATAAATAATAACTAAGTTTGTTATTGCCTATGGTAAATAATAATTTATATTTCCATTTTCCAAAATCCAAAATCCACTTGGATATGAAGTTATTTGAATACTTAAACTTTTAAACTAAGTATCAACCTTTTTATAATTAAATTCATGATGTTATTATGCATTATATAGTTTAAGCTTTGAATTGTAAGTTTCTATAACCCCGCTATAATAATTCCACTAAACTGAATACATTTTGCGTATTGAAAATTATTTAGATACCTACACGAATTTAGTTATAAATAATTAACAATGTCAATATAACGTATAAGTTAGATAGGAACTCTGAGTTCAAAATCCAATGTATTATAGTTTTATTTTGTCGTAATTTAAAAAAAAAAACGGCAAGAAATAATATAAATCTAATACAATGAAAGAATATTATAATATTATTATGACTCAATACTGTGTTATTATCTATTATTCATTTAGATTGAATTTTTTTACTGATACTGATAAACATTTCTTAGCAGTTGCACTATATTTTTGTTAAACAAAAACCTGAAATATTATTAGTGTGAAATTGTAAATTCTGTCTCTTGCTCATATGGATGCGACAAAATAGTATAAAAACCATTGAATATATTTGCATTATTTTATCCGTAACTATAATTTATTCTAAATAGCAATGTTTTACAATAGTTAATATTTCATTTTTATTGTTGGAACATTAGATAACTCGTGAGATTCAATGTATTACACACTTATATAAAAGTTTGTAACGGAAAAATGTTTTCTTTAATTTTTTAATTCACGTATAGAGTTGTGTTACTATTGTAGAAGCGAAAAAAAATATACGTTTTTTATTTTAGTGAAGCGTCTTTTGAAATACTGCCACCTTAATAAAAATGATATCCAAATAACAAGAGAGAAACCTGGATGTGCGTACGCATAATTTGTTTAGAGTAAATCCGCTATAAACAAACTCTAAAAGCTTTAAGCAAGGGTGGAGGAGAGTAAAGCAAAATAAATACCAGCTAGATTTACAAAAAAACAACAACAAAGAACTAACAAACGAATTTTGCTTTTAACCCGTAAATGGTAAACCCCACCTCGCAAGTCGTGTATAATGTATATATAGATATGAAAAGGAAAAAAAACATGTAACTCGTTTCAGATGTATTTTACGAAACATTTATTATGTTGATTTGTGTACGTAATACTGCAGACATTCGGAAACATAATTCTTTACGATTGCACTTCACCGAATCCTCTAATTATATCTAACCTAAATCAACATAATATCATAGTAATATACACCATAATACGTCGATGAGTCGTCCAATCGAGCTGTCGCAGGGGACCACGTGAAACAAAATCATAATTAGGATCAAAATAAAATATATTTTTTTTATTCTGAAATATACAATATTGTATATAATGTGCCTGTATAAGCAATCGGCCGAAGTCACACACTCGCGTGATATGACGTAGACACATTTGATTAAATGTAGGTATTAAGGTATAGCTTATCATGTGTAAACTTCTGAAATTCGTTCAACAAAAGCGAAAGGGGTTTGTTTCACGAGATCTATAGTCATCAACCGGCTAGACTCGAGCGCTGCGTTGAGAGGGTAGCCATGTGTTTTCCCAAAGGAACAGAAAAAAAAACAAAAACTATTTAACTGTTTCCGAAACACTTCAGACCGAGACCACCACACGCATACGCACTTGACACCCCGCAAATAAAACACTTAATATAGAATAATATTTAAAACAAATATTTATGTTTGTGTGGGTTAATTGACTCGCGTAGGTACATCACAATAATGTCTCATTTTATCTAAATCGTTACAAATCCAATTGGAAGATTTTTTTTATCTCAATACGGATAACAAAAATAATATAGTATTACCGTCGGCTTATATTTAATCTTTAAAATCAGTGATGTATCGATAGTTGTGCGAATGTCGAGTGCATAATATACGTTTTATAAACATTAGACTAAAATACATATTATATTATTGTATGATAATGAAAGTCATTCAAAATGATATTAATGTTCCGATAAAAAAAGCATATTTTCCTAAATCCTACATTGATCTATATACAACATCGTTAATCACAAATACAAAAACTGAATTTAAAAAAATGTTTTTACTCGTGGGCAAACTTTTGTAAATTTGCTAAATTTGTTCCTGCATAAAAACATTTTTTAAACTCAAATACCGACAGGTCCCTATACTATTTACAGAATAAATATACATGGTATTGGGCATTCATCTTCCTACGCTCACTTCGGACCAATTTTAAACCAATATTAAATTATTACTTTAAATTGTATAGCATTAATGAATCATTGCATTCAAAAACAAATTTTATTCCTATTTTACAAAAAAAATCTATTTTCAAAACATGAATTGATTTAAAATTTCTAAAAAGAAATCATACATTTCAATTTAAATCCTAAACATCTAACATTCCAATAAAGTTAAATCTAAAAACATTGTTTATTGTTAGTAAAGATTTTTTATTTAGGTAGGTACCTAGAAGTATAAAACAGTACTTAGTGTACAATATGTTGTACAAAAACATAGCAACATTAACTATTTTAGAAATATTTATTTAAAAATTAGAACATTGGAACAAACATCAAACATACTGATATTTATCAATTGAAATCAAAAAATTATCTTCGATAGGTACTTAATATTGCAGAAATTTGGCTATAAGATTTTTAAGACTAGAATTATTTTATTAAAATAAAATAATATATGAATGAGCTTATTCCTATCTATGACTGAAAATCGTCTTCGAAATTAAAGTTTAAATTACAACGACGGCTAAAATTGACTGAGTTAAAAATATATATAGGTAATAGTATTAGTATATTAAAGTTTCTACATAGTTCAACAATTTGTCGATAGTTTTCAACTTATCTCTAAACCATATTATTATTGGAATTTTCCAATAAACATAATATACGATATTACTATATGGTAAAAAAAAAAATTGACAAAACAGTAAGTACTTATATAATATAATAACAATAAGTACCTAACAACAACCATTTAAGAAATATATACCAAATTTACTTCACGCACGCATTACGTGGAGATAAAACCAATCACTATTATTGTATATTGAATTTAAAATCCCAAAACACGAATCAATCATCGACTTACCAATTTTCGGACGGTAGTCGTCCTAAAGAAACGCACTTAATTTGTCCTGTCTCCGTTGTCGGGCAGACCACGCGTGACACAGACGAACGACGTCAATTTATAGCACGCGATATCGCCGGAAGCCGATGCACCGGAGACCGAACGACCGAACGTGTGTGCGCGAAGCGTGAGCGAAAACTACCCGAAGCGGCGGCGGCGGCGGCGGCGGCGAGACTTTGGACCGCGCACCAGTGCTGCCTCCCACGACGTCGTCCATCGTCATATTATTATTATTTCGTTGTCACCGTACCGGAATTATTATACTTATACCAGACACTGCCGCCGCCGGAGACACGACCGCGACCTGCACCGATTTCCGTCCACGATGTGTAGGTATACACTGTTAAAAACAAGAAAAAAAACATATTTTTTAAAAATACATTAGTTACGCGGAGACGATTTGTCCGAGAGTTTCTACCGAATTTCGTGTATTTTTTTTTTTATTATTATTAAAACGACCGACTAAAAAACAGCAGTCGCACGCGTCTACTTTATATTATTTTATAATATATATATATATACAGGATGATTCACCAGCCAAGATGCTCACCCCCTTTTATGCTTTAATAATGAATTTATTCAAATTCTGATTTTTTGAATTGTGAAGTAGGTATACTTAAAGACCCTATTTTGAATTATTTAGATTTTTCATACCGTTTAGGGGGTGTCCTGTGGCGATATACACTTATTTGTTCAAATGAGAACCAACCTTCTTTACTGTATTTTGTTAGGCAGATGATTTTTTTGAAGATTTGTATGACGTACCTGTCAACATTGAAATTCAAACGAGTACTGAGTATAATAGTTGTGAGTTATTAACTCTGTGTACTAACTACTAATAGGATAATAGGTCTATAATATAATGGATGTGGAAGATCTTGGGCTATGATAATTTCAACATTTTTGTAATTAATATTCATCTATCAATGTTTTATAATTTTAAATATTGCAGTCTGAATACAATAAATACTGAGTCCAATATTCTATCTATTTTATATTTTTGTACCCTCAATTATCCTTAGCATATACATTTTAATAACCCAGAAACTACTTGAAAGAAGGGGCTTATTATTTTATTTTTAGGTTTTAAAGTTTTCCTTTTAAATTCTTTGTTTCTTCTCCAATTTTAATTTACATGCATAAAAACTTTTAAAAATCATCTATTTGTATCACCACAGGACACCCCTTGAACTGTATAAAAAACTAAATAACTTTAAATATGGCTCTTAAGTATATATTTTATTCAATTTTAGTATACAAATTTAAGAAATCAGCATTTGGTTAAACTCTTTATTAAGAATAAAATGGGGATGAGCATGCTTGGCAAATCACCCTGTATAAATAGTATTATACTGCGTACCTACTTATTTATGCACCAAGAGCGTATAAGAATATAAAATAACTTACGAGACTTACATCGGGGTACTACAACACGTGTTTCGTACACCGCCCATAGCAAAGTGTGATAATAATATATATTATAATCATCAATCATCCATACCGTGCCATCCAGACTGTGTTTAAATTAATAATTCCATAGTTATTTGCAGTAAATTATTGAACACGCTTAAGTGCGTGTACGTCCGATGTATTTTCTTTAATACTTTTAAATCGCGCGAATTTATAATTGCTTTTTTTCCAACTTCCAATTCACAAAATATAAGTTATAATTAAAAATATATAGGTAATTTATGATTAGTTTGGCATGTATTCACATTTTTCCCCGTACATTTTACACGATTTAATTGTTATTGCTCGAATATAGTTCATACAGAAGTTTAAAAAAAAAACTTTATACTACTGAATTATCATAACAAAAGTCTATAAAATATGCGCTATATTGTTCACTGTTCAAAAAAAATTATCATTTTAGTAAAATCGTTTTATTTGCTTAATCATAAAATTATTATATTTCTTTGTGTAACTTTTTTTTAATCTTAATTTTACTAAATAATGTTTTTAATTAATTTTAAAGTACAATAGAACATTACAAATTAAAAATATCTTGAATGAACACAAAATTAAAATAAATTAATTTCGTTTGCAAAAATCGCATTTCTGACTATACCTATATTATACAATTACATAATTCCCAAAATCATAATTGAATAAAATAATCGTCACATAATGTACACATTGTGTAGGTACTTGTGTTATACTGTCCTGACTAATAATTATGATTCTATAATATTCTATTTTATATTTACATATTATATATGAATATGTCTATCTAAAATATATAACGATAAATAATATATATTTACTTAAGTATCTCATAATTGTCATAAATAGACGAGTCCCAAATATAAAAAAAATTGATCTATTCCTATTGTAACATTTGTAACATTACTCTATGAATATTTATTTAAATTTTTTAAATCATATCTTTCAATAGATAGGTTACAGGTACCTGTATAATATTATTAAGTGTTTAGTTTTTCCTATTTCCTGACTTGGGAAATAGTAGGTATAATTATTATATTTGTGCCAATATACTATTTCTTAAACACAAAATAATCAACTACAAGGCGGTCATTACTTATTATACGTTTAATTATATTGTTCCCACGGTAAATTGATATTAAATTAACGCACATAATTATCTTAAGCTCTTACTTTATATTTAAATACCTTATATTAAAAATTGTTGCATCGAAAATACAAATTATAAACACATAGATTTACAATAGGTAGTGTAGATATGTACAGCTGATGTACGTTTTTCATAAAACCTTTAATTAATAATAACTAAAAACAAACATCACTCGTTACAGTCAAAGCACCTACATTTTGCGAAACCTGCTGAAAATATTTTTCTTTGAAATACTAAAACGTCACAAAAGCAGAACTTTCTTTTTGTGAGCTTTTTACGATACAATTTATATTCATACTTGGTAATTTAAAATCTGGTACACATTTTATTTGTAACTTGCTTCATACTACTTTGATCAAACAAAAAATTAAATTATAAAAGAAATGTATACTGTTTAATTCACCATTTTGTTCTAACCCTGATTTATTTTATATAATAACAGTACATTTATTGTAGGTTTACAATAACAATAATATAGTACGATTTTAAATAATTTATTCGTCAATAATTATTTATATACATCCACTATAATGAATTTGTACAGTAGGTAAGTATATACTATATATACCTACTATATACTATATACTAACCTACCTACTATATAATATTAAAATAGCATTTAAATAATGAATTACGCAGAGTTTTAATTAGGTATGCTAAAGACTCAACTGTTTTATAACAAATTAAATTTGTTGAAAATATTATCTCTAAATACCTATCTACTATTATTGTCGAGCAAAAGACAATTTTTATAAGTCATATTGTAAATAATATTGTGTGAAAAATACATATAGTTCATTCTATATATAGAAAAATGCATCATCGATCACTCAAATTTTTACATTTTCATATAAACGTTTTGTTGATCTTAAAATGTTCCATTAACGCATATCTATATTTAAAATTATAATTATTGTATAAACTGTTCAGATAGATAACTAAAAAATTATTTCGATAAACATAAGTAAATATTTGTTATACAGCGACCTGTGCATAAAACGACGAACCCGTACATTTTCATGGATGAATCCATAATAGATATTATGTATAATCAATGTGTGTAAAAAATTAACACCTCTTCATTTTTAGTTTAAATGATTATTTAATATATCAATTCTATATGTTTTGAGTATGCTGAATCCAATTTTATCATTGGTTTTGAAATTGGCCCAATTTAAGGGTGGCTGGGGGCGGGAATTTATTTAAGTATTTCAAAATGTGTGTAATTTACATCAACTTATACGTTTAAATGGCTGCTGAATTCAAATCTTGCATCTGTTTTGGAATGGAAACTTTAAAAGAGAGGCTATAGGTTGTGTTTTTATAAAAGTGTTGCAAACATTTGTATATTTTACATCAAATATATTATTTTACTATATGAATTATACATTTTTAAAAATATATTATATATTATATAAATTCGATGACTCTATCAAAGATTTGTGGGTGCTATTATGAATTTTGGGTGTGCTAAGCACCCCCAAGCACCTCCCAAATTGCGCCTATGAGTGGCCCACTCGGCGAACTGAAATATTAAATACTAAATATTTTTCACAAATCTTGAAAAAAAAAATAATAATGAACCTAATAGGTTAAAATGTTTTAATATATAAATAATGTTATGAATTTATTAATTAAATAAGCATTAAAAAATATCTATATAAATTACTGATGATGTCTGAAATGTTCATTTAAGATAAATCATTGATAAATGTATAACTTTAAGATTTTTATCTAGATAAGTCTCAACTACTGTAAAAATAATAAGTCAATATCACATTCCACATTCATTTCAAACCAAACATTACATTAGTGTTAAACTCGTAATCCTTAATTTTTTTATTTTCTCAAGATTTAGTATTGTATAATAATATAATATTCTGAAATATCTATCTTTTAAATGTTGAAAGAAGTTCGTAAAATTGATTATAAATTATAATAAGGTGTGAGGTATAATTTTTCAATGTCTCGCTGGAAAATGTATCTAATTGTCAAATAAAATAATAAAATAATAGTTTAAAATAAAACTTTTTTTTGTTGAGGTAAAAAAATTAATATTTTCTCTAATTTGAACGATCTTCCAGAAACTTCGTGTTTTGTCTTAATTATTACAAGTTGGAATACTCCCTGGAGATTTTAGCTATCCATCCAGTTAATGGTAGTATGAAAAATGAAAATTGAGTTATTTCAGGCATGTCTATTAAATAATACCATCAAAATATGTACTATTTTAAGCTCCCTGTTTGTAATAATTTTATATGAATTAGGTACTTCGAACCGTTTTGATTTGGTTTTTGGAATTTTAGAATAAAATCTAGTTACTGTTTATTTATAAATAATCAATGATTACATTGTGTTGAATTCAATTCCTTTTTATAATAATTATATATAATTAAATACCTAACATATTTAAAATGTACGTCTGTTCTTATGTGATTTCGTTAATATCGAATCATATTGTTTGTTATGATACTTCATTATATATTATATTTTAAATTTTTATCTTTATTACATAAAAATTAGATGGTATTTTTTTTTTATTCATGGTACACCATAAACTACTAGATTATTAGCTTGCAACAAAAAAAAATTAGTTACTTACATATAATTATATAAATAATACAATATAGTTTCCTTTGATTAAGTTGTACATATCAATAAGTTTTAGAAATGTGATGATTTTTTTACAATGGTATTGTTTTGAATTGGGCTGAGGGCTTCGAAGAGGTTGTCAGGCATTCCTAGGATAAGATTGTATTTTATTTCAGATAATATCACAAAACACCTCCTTGGTATAGACGTATAGTTCTTACAAACATCCAATTAATAATTAATTTACATAAGAGGGGTTCACAGTTATGAGTAAAACATATTGAATATGGTCATCTGGATTTAAAATCATCAATTTTAACTGGAAACGTAAAAATTAATTATTGTGAAATATTATTCTTTTACTTTTCATTACCTACTTGTTTTAGGAGTAATTTCATAAAGATAAGATCTAGGTACTATATTTACAACAACATAATATATCAGATAATCAGTCCATCGAAACACAGTAATTGATGTAAAACAAATTATACTTCATTCGTTTGCTTATTTATACTTATACTGTACTTCTGCACGTCTGTACTCAAGACATAGGTACCTTATCTAAGTTTTCTTACACAATAGTTAACATAATAAGTAATAACTATCTTTTTTACATATATTGGTCTCAACGTGATTATTAATCGAATAATCGATATAAGCTATAAAATTATACAATTATATACATTCATATTTATATTATACAGCAATTGCATTGTAATATAATATATTGACATTTGACATATTTATGTTTCATTAGCAAAATGTATTAGTCGGTAGTTGTTGAATGTCGACTGATTTTGTTATAGGCGAGTGAGATTTTCTTGTGCCTAAGAGTTTTTGAAAGTTGGTGTTTGTGTCTTAATGTCCGCTATACTGCCTATACTGTTCATACTTTATACAGCCATATAGATACATATCAATTAAATGTGATTGGTCAATGAACAATGAATAGGTGTTCAAATTATATCGGTATTTTATATTTATATAATTTATATGAAGTACCCATAAGAAGTTTGGTAATAATGAAACACAAGGGCGATTAAACCTAATCTAAAGGAAAGTAATTTCGTTTTTGAAAGTTGGACAACACTATAATGTTACGATTTTACAGAGAATCCGAATAAAGGAAAAGTTTTTTAATAATGAAGTAATAATATAGTTATTACTTCGTCAATTGGCACTTAGAAGATTGTTGTGAATTTATTGTGGTTCCATCTGACGAAATGAAAATTCTTCAGAGTGGCTAGTATTTCAATAAGCAAAAAATAAGTAGGTTGTAGATAAGATATTTTAATAAAATCAACAATATCTACAAATGTATTATATATTGATATTTTAAATACATAAGATATTTTTATTTAGGAAATTAAAAAACATTGCTGATTTAATTTGAATTGTGAGAGAATAAAGCAAAATTATTTTTTAAATTCCTTTTATCTGATTTTTGTATATTAGTTTCTTGTATTTAGCTACTCGTCGATTAAATTATTTATATTTTTATATCTTTACATAATGAAAATACCATCAATTAAAAAATAATAATTAAAATATTTATGTAAATTTACATTTACATAGTACATATTGTTTGTATAAGATATAATATTTAAAAGTTTTCATTTTAAAATACATCTATAGAAAGAACAATAATTAAATATTTTTTTTTAACATTCATTCTATTAAAAGTTGTTAGTAAGTACATTTAATTATTTTAGTAATTAACTGTATTTATTTTTTATGAACCTATATTTTGTATTATTTATTGTTCAAATTATAACTGTTCAGGTCAAAATAAATTATATATAAACATTCCAAGTTAGCTGAATAGCTTAAATTATTAAACTTTTTTTTTTTTTTTTTAAATTATATTTACAATCTATACAACAGACAAGGTATAATGAGTAAGTGTGGTGACATAATAGAACATTAGACATAAAATAACATTAATAGGAAGGCTCCCAGCAGTGCCACCTGAGCAGAAATAGTTATTACTTATTAAGCTTAAAAATATATTATATATGTTGTTTCTTAAATTATTATGAAGTTAATATATCGATGTGTACTGTGTTCACTGTACCTACTCAATTTATTAGCACTATTAAATAGCTTCAACATAATTAGTTTAAATGTTTTTTTTTTATATATAATAAATCAATGAAACCTTAGGTATATAATTTTACCCTCCAAAGTCAATGGGGCCCTGTAAATTTGATCTATTTCATTTTTATTTGGTAGAATAACAATCCATTTATCTCTCATATGACGTTGAACATGTTGAAATACCGACCGCTGCCACTTTAAGGGAAGTAATGTTTTTTTCAGATGTCTGAGACCTGAGTAAAACGAGTTGGAAAACTGCTTAGACCCTTTACCCTATGGGATTCGAATCGTATACTGTTATGTGATACCGAATTACACAAGGGTACCTTCGATATTATTTCAAGCCTATAGTCATATCATTAAAACAATAGTTTAACACTGCGTCATTTGCTTCAATAAGCGATTGATAAATTAAATATTAAATTACATAGGTGTGTACAATTTAAATGTTTAAAAATATAAAAGTATTGAGACAATTTTATTGTAATTAAAATGTTCACGATTCAGTAGGTATAGTATTATTATTTACTATCCATATATTAAATTTTAAAATTTTTAGACTAATTATTTTAATCTATTTATAACGCATGAACCTATTCACGCCTTTATATGGTAAGTCGGCATTGATTTATAAAACATAAACCTAACAAAAATATTTTTTTTGATATATTATAATATGGAATGTTTTTAGCAAATATTAATTTAACCTACCCCAAGTATTGTGCAAACTGTTCATCCCCATGTGGTGATACCATTGTGCACAAGGAACAAAAGTATACCTAGTAATATCAAGATATAATAAAATATTCTAGAAATAAAGGCAGATACGCATTTTGTGTAGTATTATTTAAATCTAGACACCTGGTAGAGTGTCAAGCCAAGTTCTATCTAGCTAATAGAACTGGCGAGCAGCACCGTGTGTAATATTACACGAACCATTTGAAGCCAATTTTGACCCCCTCATAACTCAAAATGTATTCCACATTAACATGTAAAATTTGGCTCATATATTCAGATTTACGAGATACATATGTGCTCCAAATTTCATAAACACACCTCAAACCGTTATTTAGATATTAACGTCCCAAAATCGTCATTTTCATCACTGACTGACTGACTGACTGACTGACCTATAGATCGAGATCGAAATTCTAACCCAGTTCCAGATGACCTAGAAAGTTAAAATTTGGCATACAGATAGGTAGTTAGGTTAATACAAAGGAAAAAATCAGAAACTTGAACATTTTTAATTTTTAATTGCTTAATCAATTGATTTTATTATAATTTTTCAATTATTCGATCTTTTATATTTAATTTTTCAATTTATTAATTAAGTGCCTCTAATTTAATGTAATGTTGACTTAAATAGCTCCTCTCACCTTTCCCGTATCGCCGCTCCAAAAATACGTCCAGTCGAATATGTGTCGATATTGGAGACCCGCGAGCAGCAACATACTTTTTTTTTATATATGTAATTAATATTAGTTTTAAAAAAAATTACAATTAAAATAATTAAATAATTTATCTTACGATTATGAATTACCCACCCACCAGTAGAAATTATAGTAAATAAAATTATGATAACTAAAAATATACTCAAAAAGAGATAAAATAATTTTATATTCATTTTATATTTTATACTCTATATACAACAGAAAATATTTTATAATAAATATTATTAATGTTAGTAACTGAATTATAGTATATAGTAATAAACTTTATTTATAAAATACGTCATGGCTAGGTTAGGTTAGGTTATAATAATTTACATACAAAAAGTAATGATATCCCTCAAAAACATATATGTAAAATGAGAACCAAGTCCAATACTATAATATATGTCTTGGTTGTTGACTTCAACGACAAAAGAAGTGAGATCTAAATGGGTGCCAAGTTAGGATTATATATTGAAGCCTAAGGTCTGACTTGGCTACGAATTATATTATAGCATTCGCAAGTTCTAAAGCTTTCAGTTCTTATTTTATTCTTCGGAAAATCATCTTCACTCTTCCATTACTGTTTTAGTAGGTACTTAATAATAATTCGTATATGAAAACTAGCTAAGTCAGACCTTAGGCATCAATATAGTATCCTAACTTGGCACCCATTTAGATCTGACTTCTTTTGTTGTTGAAGTCAACAACCAAGGCATATATTATAGTATTGAACTTGGCTCTCATCTGACATATATGTTTTTGGTGGGATACCTTATTACTTCGTTTCAATTGTAATACCTACCTAATTGTTGTACCTATGTGATTTTCTATGTCAAACTTTTGAAAGTATTTACTTCATTGTTATTTAAGGGGCCTGCTCGCGATTTTTCAAATTTTCCGCAATTCTATAAAATTTGAAAATTAAATTTTATATTTTAGTTGCCACCTCAATTATAAGACTTTTCCACTAATCTACTACCCAATACCTATTTAGGGGGGGTTGATAGGGTGTATTATATCGGTCAAAACACAGTTTACAGGAAAAACTCTCACACCTCGTAGATTGGTCCGATTTCCGTAATTTTTTTTTTGTTAGATAGAGGAATATTTTTTACAGGGCGCATTGGACTTCGATTTTTGATTACGTCGCTAAAAACAAAAAATAATACAAAAACTAAAAAGTTGTAAAAATTGATTAAATTCAAACTTGTAACATAAGACTTAGAAAAATAATGTTGAAAATCCAAGTCCAATGCGCCCTGTAAGAAGTCTTCCTCTATCTAACAAAAAAAAAATTACGGAAATCGGACCAATCTACGAGGCGTGAGAGTTTTTCCTGTAAGGCATGTTTTTGAGCAAAAAAACAGGTCGCGTGCAGGCCCCTTAAAGTGAATAATGTAAAATACAATTGTGCATTGTCGTTTAAAATTAAACGATAATGGAAATTATTGTACGTTAAAAATATGAAGTTCACCATCATTTAATTCACCTGCATCAAACTAAAATTACCTAGTGCCCCGGGGAGCAAAAGTTTAACTTTCAAAAGTTTTTCTTGAGTTGTTTGTCTATATGAAATGAATTTAAGTCACACATTAAATTACTTCATATATCAACAGAAATCAACCAATGAATTACCAACCTAACTATGGATGATCATGATATTCACACACCTCTGTATTGAATAAAATATTTTATAAAATAAAAAAATTTTATTTTTTATTTTTTTTTTGACACGATAACAAATGCACGCCATGACCTGGTAAATTGATACTATCTAATGTTTAAGATTTTATATAATATTATAATAAGCTTATTACTTACAATAATACGGTTAAATAATTAAATGGTCTTGTCACTTAGATATTATATAATGTTTAACAAAAGAACCATTTTAAAATGTACAATTGTAACTCAATTGCAAAAGATTTTATATTATAAGTCCAAAACAATATAATACTATAATAGTATAATGTACTATGTAGTAAGTTCTAAGTTGATATTTCAATTACTGTAATTCACAATTTTTTTTCTTTTTATTGTGTAAAATAATTATAACTTATAAGATATAATTTTTAACTCATTGTTTGTACTCATAATTTTTGTTTTAAACTTATACCACATAAAAGACCAGACCATAAACCACTTGTCAATATTTGTTGTAATATTACCATCTATTCAAATTGTATATTGAAGTAAAACCACAATATCAAGTTGGTTGTTCAAAACAAATATATACGATACACTTGATGTGTATATAACAGATTATGAAGTTCCTCTAGGTCGACAGTAACGAAGAATCATATTTCCTTGACAGGAGATATAATTAAATTATTGTCATCCTCAATCCACATTTTCTCATACAGAACTAAATCGGACACGATTGAACAGTTATTTGATTTTAGTTTTGTCACATAGACAATGAATACGCTGTGTAAAATAAGACACGTCCACAAACTTCCTCAACGTTGGTAAATGCTTTGATAATACAAGGACTATAACCATTCAATATTATTATCGCAAAATGTTGAAAACAATCGACACATTTCGGAAATACATATGACAGAATTCTCATACTATAAGTTTCCTCAGAATGAATCATACTACCTTGTAATCAGTTGCACACGTCACACAAGGGACAAAGGTACAGATCAATAATTTATTCATTTTAAAAACCTCGATTTCTTGTAATTTAATTTATATTCTACCTACATTGTGATACGTAGGAAATATTATTTATTATTGATTTTTTACGATACAGAATATTTTGTAAATATTTAAAATGTAATTTTCAATAGTTAAATAAGTTATAAATTATTAAAAGGATTTATAGTGAATTTATTAATTTAAAATAAAACTAATAAAAAATATATGAATTGAAAATATTATTAATCTTTATAAAAATAATGAAAATTAAAAAAAAACAAATGGCTTATACAATAATTGAATAATAAAACAATACAACATTATGGGCACTTAAAAAATTATTTATTTAATATTTTATTATGTATTATATAAGTAGTTGTTTAGCAACTTTTATGAATGTGCCTATTAAATAATTTGTTCATCGTATGAATAATAATTGTACACCAAATTATTGATAACACACGTTATTTATTTTGATATATAGATAAATGTTATGATAGTAAGACGAGCAAAACAAACCTAGTCAGGCGATCAGCCTCCTTTTGAAGTTAATGACAATTACCAACTTCAAAAGGGTTATCGTGAGAATTCGGCTACAATAGGTTGTAAGTCATGGACACAATAGCCAGTACTTGAATTTAGATAATAATGGAAATAATAAGTTATCGTTTCAACAGTGCCAATGGGAAGAGATTATTCGCGTTGTTTAAATGTTGAAACTCCCGTGTTCTACGAGCAAACATCTTGGTTAATGTTCCCTGGAAGTGTGCCGAGGTAAAGGAATTTTTTATTAAAAATGAGTTTTTTCACTATTCCACCCATATCAAACTAACAAACATACACACACAATATACGTGAATTTTGACAATATCACCAGCATCCCTCAAACAAGGTGAGTGCAAGTATTTGGTCGGCCGTACATCACATATAGCAATGCACTTTTCAGTACCACCTTGCATATTCAATTCATAACATTCTATGGATATTTAAAATATATATTTAATAACAATGAGTATATATATATATATCTTGTACAGTAAGAATTATGTATATCATATTAATTTTTTTAACCCAAACCCAATATCAAAAAAATAAACATAATACGAGATAATCACTCTTATACGTTAAATGTTCCGAATTTAAATTCGAAATTACTTTTAAAAAAATAATATAAATAATCGAATCCTGTATAGGTACATGATTTTACTTTATTTGATAGGTAGTTCATAATATTATTTTTGGTATTAGTCGTTATCTCATTAATCGAATAAAATATAATATGTTTGTATTATATATTTATATACAAAACAAAATTATAAGTACCTATTTCATCAAATTAAAGTTCAAAAATACAATAATACTGGCTGATCCGTAGATACGAAATAAATATCAGTTTTAAATAAAATGTTTGGCGATAAACTTGTGTTGAAAATGTACCTTTTATTTTTTTTTTTTTCTTAAACATAATACTTTTATTGGAATAGTTAAATAATAGGGAAAAATACAATTATCATAATATGTGAAAATGTGAAATACCATATAATAAAGTGTCTGAAATGTCTTAAATCGTATTACAAGACCGTATTGATCACAAAATTATCGATTATACCACAAAAGAAAACAAATTACCAACATAAAAAATAACATAAATATTAATCAGAAAAACTATTGCATACAATTTTAATATTTTAATATATAGGTATTTGTAATTTATTTCAAATAGAAATATGGAATACATTTTTGTAATTACATTTATGTTTATAATAACATTTAGAAATCGTTTTAATAAACTCAATTTATTATTTATGAAGTTATTAACGAGCCTCGCAACTCTAAATTAGTTTATAATGTCTTCGATGACTTAGGCCATTGACTTAATATATATGTAATTATCTAATTAATATATAATAATATAATTTACATTATATTTTTATATTTTATATTGTTTAAAAAGTGTACATACAGATGAATGAAAAATAAAAAGAACAAACTTACTATTGTGAAACAAAGACCTGACAAGACCTATCAGAGATTTTTCTAACAATTATTTTTTATGAATTATGATAAAACAATAGTTATACCTACAGGCTACAGGTACTATCTAGTATCTACCTATTAAATACGATTTTAAACTATGATATTATGCATTTGGGGTTGACATTAATAATAACTTATATTTTCTAAATAATAATATATATCTGTTGCATATTACGTCATAAGCTCATAAAGTATCTATATTTTGTCTAATAATAATATAAAATAGTAGGTACCTATATACTATATAATATTATACATGTATATTGTACATGTTAACCCCATCTATTCGTCATCTCGTCACAACTCATTTTTTTTTTTTCAATGTATCTACTCGATTCCTATAGAAAAACGTTTGAGCCAAAACTCTTGTTAGCCTGTCATCTAAGATTTATGTCCTATAATGTTTTCTGCGATTCTCATCCATGAGAATATGAGATACGAAATAATAACGTTCATTCTATACATTCACAGTCCAATGTTCTTCAAAAACTACCAAACAGTAAAATTGTAAACAGTATTGATTAATTTTGGTTCCGGTAAAGTGAACTTAAACATTTGGGGAAATCATACTTTGGCATTAATATTAACGAGAAAGCATCAGTTTTCAGTTTTATAATTTACATACTTTTCAATCATTTTTCTTCACTTTTTATAAGATTACACTTCAAACATACAATAACATATTAACATATAAACTTCATGGCCAATACAATTTTTTCCAAACTCAATTTTTCAAGTTTAACTATTCATAGGTATTAAGGTATATAAGTAGGTATATACGTAGGTACCATTAAATGCCACAAAAGTCAACATCAGTTAACTGTCTGTGAAAAATAGACTGCTACGCATTCACCAAAGAAAATTGAATTTAATCGAAATGTTATTTAACTTTAATTGAAATATAGCTGTCGGTTTCATAATTCCAAATAATACTGAAATCTATAATTGCGGTACCCATCTGGGATTGTGGCACTCGAATTGGGGACAACTGCCAAATCTAACATTAAACTCACTCAGGCTTAACAATCGATCTGTTTTAGATATAATTTATGTGTTGTTTATTGCACGTATTTGCACACAATAGGGCTTTATAGTTTATATAAAATACACGACCATATAACAAACCATAGTTAAATTAGTTAGAAACTCGAAACTTTTTGTTAATTCTCTATCATCAATCATCGTCTTAGAACAAAATAAATATCATAGGCTAAGTCCTCAAATTCTCAAAATAAATTAGCTTGAATAATAATTCATTATAACACGTATTGTAAACGTATAATCAAAACCATTGTTATTATTATTATTAAATAGGGGCATTAATATTATTGCTATTATAATATATTATAGGCATGGATAAAAAAAATGTACATAAGTAAACGGTCAGCCAGTGGCCCTGTACTATAAGGCTCATCTGAATAAACAAAAATTATAAATATATCACATACATCAATGCAAAATATAACTACAATTAATGAAACATATAAATTATAATAATATTATATAGTGTTTACAAAAAATATACAATGTTTTTTTTTACTGACAACAGTGATTTGTAACTTCTGAATAATGAATATATTATATTATTTTATCGTATGTAATAAAATTCAAAAAAAAATTTAGTAATGGAAATCAGACTTTCTGTCGGTCAACATTTTAAATTCTGAGTGAAGCGATGAATGTATTGATTTTGCAATGTAGTGTGTTTTATTTTAATTTTAATTTTTTGTTTGTATCTTTATATACACAAAAAGTAGTAAAAAAAATGATTTTATTTTAAACTTTAAGGCTAGTTTGATTCCTTGACAGAAAATTTAATTTTCTTTTAAAAGGTCCAAATGAAAAATTCTCATAAGGCATAGGAAAAAAAAATTAAGAAAAATCATCATTTTTACGCAAAACCAGATTTTGACAAAAATGGTACCTATTGATTTTTTTGGAATAGTTCAAAAAAAAAACTACAGCAGATACATTACATTTTTACCAATTGTTTATATGACCATTTTCCACACAAGATAAAGTTTCCAACTATTTTTGAGCTTTTTATAGACACTTGTAATTTTAAATTTTATTTTTCTATAAATGTCGATTAAATATTTTTCGCATGGTCAAAAAGTTTGATAATTTAATACGAGGTTCCTCATAGTTTTTTCTTAAGCCAATAAATACATTTCAAAAATACATAATTATAATATTGTTTTATAAGCCCTTAAAGATTCGTCAAAATCACGAAAATGTGGGAACTATTTTGAGACTTTGAGTTATAAATATTCCTAATAAATGTTCTGTTTATATCTAAAATTGAAAAATAAATACAAGATTCATCATACATTTAATATTTTTAACAAAAAAAAGTTTAACGGTCTCATGAATTTTTTATGAATGTTTGAAGTTCAAATACCTATTCATCCTTAAATTTCTTATTTTGGTGTAATTCAAGAACAAATACCTAACCATAAATACTTGACATTTTTATCAAATGTTTATATTAGAATTTTCTATACACTGTTTAGTTTACAAAATATATTGATCCTTCATGAGCTATTTATAGACATTTGAAACTTCCAATGTCATCATATAGTTTTTTCTCAATAAATGTTGATAAAAAAATATATGATACAATAGCAGTTCAAAAATATTAAAGATACATAGGTACTCATAACTTTTAAAGTAGAAAAGAAGTGAAACCTCAATAAATCGAAATTCAGTCGAAATGAAATTTGTTTGACTTGCCGAGGTTTTCGACTTACTAAGGTTAGATTAGATTAGGAAAAGGAACAGCATTTATGTCGAATATTATTAAGGTTTTGCCGAGGTTCTACTGTATATTATTATATTTTTTACACACAATATATTCTTCAAAAATTAATTCAACCAATTGTATTAGTATATTACTTACTTTAATAGTAAAATAAATTACTTTATTAGCAATAATATCATAAAATATAGGTACCTACTTAGTAATAATATTATATTCTGTCAGATTGCCTTCGCTCAGAATCGGTTTTGGTAGTTATACAATGATTTTATGTCATTGAATTCAAGTTTAAGTATTTAACACATCTATTACAGTGAGTAGTGAGCCATTCGACACCTACCGTGCAGCAGAGCGGTATAGCCACTTGCCCACATTTCAAATATTGATTTACATTAAAAAATTCAAAAGCTTAAACAAATAAACTTTAATATTATATCTGTTGTGTCATTCATATAATATAATAATGATTGCTGGATGTTTAGAAGACATGTCATTATTCTTAGTAAAGACATTTTATTTTTACATGACAGAATCGTTGTATACAATTCCAATAAATATACGTTGAACACATCATTTGTACAATATTTAGCATCATTTTGAATATGTTCTACTCAAAAAACGGAAGCGTGTGATAACTTACTAGGTAAGAGAAGTGCGACAAAGATTGATTATTTTTTTTTGCAAAAAGTGTGTTAAAAGAATGAAAAGACCACGGGATGAGACTGTGAGTGTTAAAAAACTACATAGACTGATGATGTTAGACTTAAAGTTGATCGATGTAGTAAATTTTAGATGTTTGTAAAATAAATGTGGAAAACCTCAATCCTAGTCCAAGATAAATCGAGAAAAAATAAATTTAAATTATTTATTGTTGAAAATGTTATATTTTGTCATAAGAACATCTTAGGTAACTAAAATAACTAACATTCACCTTTTATGTGGAAAGTAAAACAGTAACATTTAAAATAAATAGATAGAACTATTTATACATTTTTAAAAATGTACTCGTCAGCTAAACAAAATAAAATTAAACATATTTTTTATTTACCAAAATGTGAAAAAAAAGTCATTATTATTAATTACTTTTGTAGGTATTTTTCTTTTAATACATTACTCTAGGTATCTATTTATATTTAATCTGTTCTATTTCATTTATCTATATTTATCTGTTCAATTGGATTTCCACCCATTGTATTAAAATAAATAAGTAATATATTATTATCACACGTTATTATTCATTTTTAATATAACTATAGAAGCCAAATTAAAAAAAAAACAAATATTTCTTCACTTAAAATATTAATTTAAAGTGATGCAATTTTACGATTTTTCATTGAAAAGTGCACAATTTATGTATTACACACTATACTTTTATAATACAAGGACAGTATTTTACAAGGACAAAATAAATGTAAATTTTTAAATTTTTACCCCATTAAAATGTTTAAATTGGCTGAATACAATTTCGTAAATAGAACGTCCAAGATTGATGGAAAAGGGAACAATTCAACATTATCAAAGACAAATTGTGAGACCACTATAAACTCTTTTCTTGGACGAACTTTCTCTCACAAAAATGTATCATGTTCATAAAGTTGTATACCTAACAAAAGCATTACATTTTTTTTAAGAGCTATAAATATCATGGGTATACAAAAATACATAATATTCTATAGAATTATTCTACAAATATTAACTTATAGCTAGGTATTAGGTTAGGTTAGAATAGGTTAAATTACTATGTAATTTTTTTGTCCTGCAGTCTATAAGTATCCATAGAAATAAAGGAACGTCTATTGAAAGTAATGTATACTACTTTAATACTTTGGTTAACGTTAAATTATTAAAATTTTCAATTAGTATTCCGTAATACAAAAACTAAAACAACTATCTAATAATTATAATATGTTGTTAAGATATTTATAGTATTTTGGTTATTTTGAACATATGCCTAAAATTGTATTGGGAAATAATACTTCATTGATTTAATGTATAATATAATATTAATTTACATTCGGTTATATTTAACTGTATGAGCAATCATAAGCTGTATTTAAAGTGTTTAAACCCTAAAACAGTGGTTAATGCAAACCAGTAAACGTATTGTAATTGTTTTGTAAATATTAAGAACCTATACCTACTTAAACAAATATTCAATAAAGCAAATATTACTTGAGTAGGTACATTTGATTTTTATAATCATTATACGATGGTCAATGAATAACTAACAAACTGATTGTAGTTAATATTTATTTACTTTTTATGAATCATCAAAAAATAATCGCTAAGCAGGTGTACATAATTCTAAAATCTAGATTTTGTCCTCGGTTGTATTCATTTGTCGTTATAATTCACAAAATAAGATAAACATTGTTTTCGTATTGATTATTTGATTAAGTCATGATATTTCGGATGATATAGGGAATTTTTGGATTGAAAACAAAAGAATAGACACTCCTATCTGAACTAAAGGACAAACTCCATTTACCACGAACACAATGGGGTCACGCCGGATGTCCGGCCATTATCGTCTATGTAAACCTGAAAATTGATCCAAGCGTAGACAATTCACAAGAGGATTCGTCAATGGAAACATCACGTAATCAAAAACGTATTCAAAAGCAAAATATAATAGTTAAAAAAAATCTTATCATAAGCAACACAAAAATCTTATTAGCGAAATGATGTGTTTGCATTGTCTGCAATAATATTTATCTTACGAATTTAATAAAAAAATATAAAATAATAATAATCCTTTCACCTAACTGCATACGAATCATAAAGAAATAATATTTAAATATAGCTAGATTTTAATATACATATTTAATTTACATATTAATCGTTACGTAGGTACACTTTTTAAATAATATATACCTAATTAAAAATGTATCGTATTATAATCACTTACCAGTTACTGTATATGTTAATATACATTTTCGATGCAAATATTCGGGGAAATATCAAAGTTGAAATATATTTTAGAACCAGTGGAACACGTGGGCGCTAAATTAAGACGCTTTTTCATAGTACCTATATATTATATTATACATTGAGAATTATTGCAGGTAAATCATTGTAATCCAAAAACGTTTACAAACAATGCCTAGTTAAAACCATTGAAATACCTTGAAAATATTTCGACGGTTTTATAGTTTTTCCAATCGCAAATAAAAACTATAGAGACAAACGAAAAATTACCTCAACTAAGTACCAACTATAGACTCAATTTCCAATCAATAGATAGGGAAACTTGAAACTTTTGGAGCACTCATGCACAACAATGCATACAAAAAAGAGCACCATTGTACAGCGAATATACCTCTGACTGATCAGAATCTAAAACGTATTTTTTTTTTTATAAAACTGTTAATTTTGTCAATTGGCTGAGAGAACATGGGTCTGAAAGTGTATAATATTGTGCCTGAATATAAATTGGTGTTTTCCACGCCCGAGCCACTGCACGATTCGTCCCACTAGAGTCTAAATTTAATTTTAATTTTGTTTAATTGATTTGATGTTGTATGCTTGTAAGCTACAGTAGTAGTAAAGCCGATACCTACTTCAATGATGCAATTAAACTATATAATAACGAACAATTATTGTTAAAAAGCCAGTCGATATGACCTATGATATTATGTAGATCTAAAAAAAAACAATTCTATTTCCAAACCAGCATAAACGTCTTTTAGAACAAATTTTAGCGAGACAAAAATCAACAAATATTAATCTAAGTCTATTATTATTTTTTTTTTTTTATTATTGCACAAAGTTTTCATTTCAGCAGTTTCCAAATCAAATTACACCAGTTAACTTTTTTCAATCATTTTATACAACTCAATTATTTGTTTATTTAAACAATTTCTTCTTGGTATATTTTACCTCACTAACTCAAGTTTACATAGACAGCTATGCACAATAATATTGCAAGAAACTGTTTTCTTATCATTAAACCATTTAAATTCAAAACTCTTCGTATTTTTTTTTTATACCCAACAGCGAAAAAAATATAGTAATCTAAATACAATTTCTTACAAAATTATTCTTATTAAAAACTTATCATTTTTTCTTTTTCTTACCATCAAAATATCATGATAAGAAATCTATAATAAATCATTTATTTACTTATTTTCTAATAATTATATATTTAATACTAGTTATAATTATCATTTAATCATATTTATTTATTACTTTTAACTGTCTTTTATTAAACTTTTATATTTATTAAACTCTAAGATAACGTAAAATGATATTAAAAATATTTATAATTTTAATATGGAAGCATTGATTTAATCCTTGTCATTTATTTTTCCCTTATCTTTCATTTAAAAAAACAAACAACTCTTCATTTGCAATCTCAAAAGTTGCCTCACTTACTTACTTAGGTACCAGTTTTGCTTATTTTTACCTTCAAGTATTTGGCTCATCAGTTTCTCGAAATAAAAAAAATAATCTAAGTAGCGATTTTATTATAAAATTTCCTCTGTCTTCCTTTAAGAAATATAATCTTATACCAAGCATCCTCCTTTAATCCCTCACTTAATAATTCTCTTCTGTGTCCTTGTTACAAATCCCTCGTTAACATATTTTATTAGCTGTCTTACCTTTTACATTCATTATTAGTTTTCTATTTAAATTAAAAAATGCTAAAAATTACAGAACAATGGCTATTTTACACATTTAAAAATATTTGATGCCTTCTTATTTACTAAATAATATTAAAGATGTATACGCTTAAAACTGCTTAATACTTACGTGAGATTATTATAAAACAAAAAAAAACTAGAGGATCACTCGCTGCTGTATTGTAGTTTTCGGGCGTATGCCTACCTCATCATTGAATAGGTTACTGTGATGAATTTGTTAAATTTGAATTCTATGAAAAATCATTGCATACGAAAAACAGTTATGATCGGAAACGATGTGTTGGGCTGTATTTCTAAAGATATTATGTAATTTATTGATATTAGGTACATATACAACCTACGCTATAAGTAATTTATTTCTCAATTATAAAAATGGTTTGCCAAAGCATGTACCTAATGTTTTTTTTCAGAAGGCTTTTTTATTCTAACGATCAATGGTCTTTAACAATACATTTCAAAGGTGTATATAAATATTTTTGTAGGTACCTAGTTATATTATACAAAAGATGTTTGGGTGATTACTCCTAGTAATGAGGCCAAGTCATATAGTCTTCGGACTATTGGGCACTTGAGAGTGCCTTGAAAGTTATCGAGTAGTTGAATTATTTCTAGATTGATGTGTTGATCTAGCCTTATCTCGTGTTTTCTGGTTAGCTTAGTAATCTCGTTCTGGACGGAGGTCATCATCAAATCTCTGTGAATAATGTCGTTTCTGTCGTACTAGTATGCTGAGACATAAGTACGGAGAGCGATGTCTTGGCAACGTTGAATAGTATCAATGTTGGACTTACTGGCACAACCCTATAGTTGTATTCCATAGGTCCACATATACCATATATTACTATATTAGTTTAATATAGAAGTGCAATAGACGATTGCTATTGTAAGGTCTAGTTCGGAGTGTCGTCCGCGGACCAGCCAATCCCCCCCGAGAGCAAAGGTGGTTGCAGTTCTTCCTAACCTGTCTGGGTGTCACTCAATATTAGAAATTAATTCAGAAAAAAAAATTAGTTATCAGGCATATTTACTATAAAACCCAATTATTAAAACCAGCTGTCTGCAAGTCCGTTTTCTCCCCTTAAAATTTCATATTTAACTTCTTGGATATCTCAAACAAATTTACAACTCACTTGTGTGTCTATATTAGGTCTCGAACCCAGTACATAGGCGTGTCTACTGTGGCAGCCTAGGGTGCCTAGGCTGCCCCTGCAATTTTTGAAAGGTGTCGTTCAACCGGGTTTTAAGTCAAAGAGTTACAACATTTTTTTTTTTTAGTGGGTATCGTTATAATTACCATTTACTTACAAAGATTGATTTCCTGACTCCCGAAATCAGAAAAACCTACTATAAAGACTTGAGACAGACGAGTAGACGACGACGGTACGGTACGCATCTAAGTATTATTAATATTACCTAATGTTGCATTAATTTTGATTTGTAGTTAGGTGATGTAATCCAAGGCTGTAGATGAATAATATTTCTGAAGTTACTGTAGATTATTATTGTAAATAGATATTTTAGATTTTTTTTAAATTATATAAATATTTCATTGTGGAGGGGGGGCATAAGTAAATACTGCTTTGGGTGTATAAGGCTTTGTCCAGTTCACTAATAAGGTTATTAGCTAGGCTGCCCCTACCGATGAAGTCTAGTCACGCCTATGACCCAGTACCTATACAAAATACTACAAGTTGTGCATACAACTTATAAGTATGATCTATCAATGATACATAAACTGCCCGATATTGGTGATATTAAAGTTATGACAATGTATTATAAGGCAAACATTATTAAAAGTTTACACTACTAGTTGATAATAAGTAATTGTAATTTATGAACCAAAATAATAATAAACAAGAGCTGCATTTAAAACTAGAAAGGTGATTGCATTTAGATCTTATTATAAGAATAATATATAAAGAAGAACATAGGAAATCACAAAATATCACTTGTGTCAGTGTGTTGTGTGTAAATTAGTGTGGTGAGTTTAATCAGTAATCTGTATAATCCTTATTGAAATACAATTTTCATAAAGTATTCGAATACAAAACCAAATACTATTTTTCAAGATAAGGTATTTTGAAAATTAATTATAATATTACACATGAAAACAATATTTTACTATTCATAGATATTGTATGATACTCTTATCCCGACCTGGCTGGTGTTGTTGTGGGAAAGTTTAATAAATGTACTGTTTTCCCAGTAAACCTGACATTGTTATAGATATAATGTTATTACTTATTACTGATAAATAGATAATAATTATACTTATATAGTCATACACATTATACTTATATACGTATACTCGTTTAATATATTATGTACATACTTTAATTACGTAAAATACAGACTACAAAACCACGTTGAGCTCCGTTTTTAATTTAGTATAGTCAGAGCAGAGCGTATTAAATAAATAGAATTTTTTTCTTTATTGACCTTGAGCCCGAAAACAGGCCATTAGCTGTTGGTTTTTTTGTTTGTTTGAAGGCTGTTAGTAGGGGGAGGAAAGGTTAAAAACACGTTTTGTATGTGTGGCAAGGATTCGTTGCTGAAAAATCCCTGGTGGTCACCCATCCGGGAACTACCAACACCTGTCATTACGTACACTCAGTGCGTTTCCGCAGTTGAGTGCAGGCACAGCGCCACACCAAGCCACAAATGTACAGTATTTTGTGTCAACACTCAACACCGACGATAAGCGCTCTGAAACATACTTAATTATGTAATATTAAACTTATTGAAAATAATAAATAAATAGTTTCTGACATAGAACTGTAGAGTATAAACACCAGGAGAAATGGGTAATCGAAAATAAAATCATTACTTTTTTTTTTTTTATTATTATTATTTGTTCATTGAAACGACCTCTAGGTCTTCGTCAATGCTTATCACAAGTGGGTAGTAGGGAGATCATGTGATCTATTTATCTATGTATATATCACTATAATATGCATGATACTACCCCCCTTCTCCTGCAAGAGGAGGCATGTGCGGTCTTCACTCCCAGTGGAGTGGGACCTAGTTGGAAACCAGATGACGCAATCGGACGACAGCAGGGGGAAATGGTGATCGCGTAGAACCACACAAATTTATTTTGCACTGAGCTATGAATCGAACCGATGACTGTGTGAGTCGTAGTCAACTGCGTGACAACTGCGCGACTCTGGCCCCGAAATCATTACTTAAAATAATTTTTATTATTACAATAGCGTATTATTCTTATCGGAATGCGACGTCATCATAATTTCGAGAAAAATAAAAACAAACCAACTTAAAAAACAATTATATATCATTAGATTCTTGAGAAGGAATCTACAATGAATTTCAAAATATTATCCCATCGCCTGTAAATATAGCTCACTCCTTATTAATTTTTCCATGGCCATTGGCTGCTGCATAACTTACAATTATTTATCTAGATAAGATAAAAGATAACTAAATATTTATCTAGTTAAATGGGATACTGGGTTTGGTTGACAAACAAAGTATTTGGAAAATATTGGAAAAAACGAGGGTTGTAACTTATAAACTAAATAAGTACTTAAAAAGTTAATACCTACCTACCTATTTAAACTTTTATTACATAATTATTTTTCAAGTTGTAACCAAAGTAAATATGTTTAAATTCTGAGAGAAGCAACGAATGTATTAGTTATACATGACATAATTTTATAATTATGTATTACTTTTATATTTATGTAGAAACCCTGAATTTTTTCAAGTAATTGGAGAATACATTTCATTCAATATAGGGGCATAGAGCACTATATTAAAATTATGTACCAATATTCTTAGTACAACTGATATATTATTATGATAGTTTAAAATGTCGACAAGAGCAGCAACTGCAAATTAATGGGAAAAAAATTTATTTGATAGCGTGTGTGTACCTTGTACCCGCTTAGTGCTTACCTTTGGTACATAATAAATACTTATTATTTTATACATAATATATATAAATTATAAACTCAATTTTAAAATATATGAAAATAAAGTAATAAAATAAAAATAGATTATTATATGTATATAATATGTTAATTGTTTATAGTTTTCGACTTTTCGTGAATCTACATAATAAGAAAAAATTAGATTAACATGAAATAAATATCAAGCCAAAAAAAAAAAGCAAATACAATTTTTTAATATTGGTGAATATTATTTAATGATAGTTAGAATTTGAAATTATATGGAAGTGTTTTTAGTTATCATCGTTGAGACGACTAGCTGGTGGTAGAACCTTAAATAATATTATTCGAACTTTCTTTCCTTCAAGGATTTTTCGGACTTGACATTACTGTTAGCAGTATTTTTTCCCCAAAGAAACATGAAAAACATATTTTAAATTAGTGTGGACAATTTGTCTTAGTATACGAAACAAAAACCACTGAGTCTAAAAACTCATCACGTCCTGGTTCTCGTTGCTTACATTAGACCAAAACTATGTAGAACATTAAAAAGTAAAAATTTCGTGGCCGGTGTCAAGCCAACAACTTTTTTCCGAGATTCATTTCTACAACATTAATTGCGATTAAATACAAAAAAAAGTAATGAAAACCCCCGAAGACATTTATACCTACCTACGTATTTTTCATTTTCATAAGCCTAGTTCGATATGTTTTAGGTAATTAAAATTAAACCTCCAACGTCAGAGACTAATAATGTAAATTAGGTCTCCGTATACAAATTTAAATAATATATTTGTGTCTATTATTTATTTGTTAACAAACGTTACATTGGTGCAGTAAAATATATTCACAGAGTTAGCACACTTTCTTTATGTTATTGCTTGTTAGACATTTCAAGTTTTCTAACTAGTTGAATGTGGTTGAAATTCATTTTTATCATTTAAAAATAAATAACAATATGTAAGCTATATATAATTACACTGAGAGCATAACTCGATAAGATTAACATATCCTTACTTGAGTACCTATGTAGTATGTACCTAACCTATTATAAATCTTTCAGTTCTGTTAGAAAATATTAGGAATTTCTATGGTAAATTAATATTCACTTATATTATACTAACACATATATTATACTTACATTATTATTAATTACACTTGCTAATAGTATATCATAATAAATAATATTACATAAGTATATACAAGTCACACTTCAGTATCTTATGTTTTTTTCAACAAGTACGCTTATAAATCATAATAATGTGAAAATTTTAATTTTAAAAAAGAACAATTTTGTTATATTATGTATGTATATATTATAATATATAATGTATTAATGTGTTATATTATTCCTGAACAAACTCAAATGTAAAGTTGTAACCTGATAATTAAGGGAGTAAAACAACGATTTTTGGTTAACTAAATTTAGATAGATACCTACCTATATCGTTAATTAGGCTTGAAATAGTAGCATTCCCAAAGGGTAATAGTTTTAAAACCTTATGAGTATTTATTAACACGAAGCGCTCCGATTAAGTTAACTAAAAAAAGTTAATTATAGAGTTAAATACAAAGAAAATGATTTAATAATATATCTACCTCATATAATATGTTTCTGCTGGAACAAGCTATTTTCGTCTATGTCATTTCCACAATTTGTGAGTCGTGAGTTAAATAATGTGGACGGTGGTGGCTGCAGGGGCGGTTAAGTCAAAAGGGAAATCTGTATTTATTCTGTTGTCCCTCATCTATGATATTTTTTCTTCCGGCCATTAACCGGTGAAACAAATGAACGGTAACTAGCACAACATTGTTTTTATTGTAGTTTGATTGTTTGATAACAAAATAAAATAGGTATGCGTATCTTCTATAGGTACTGATATAGGTACGTCGTGTGTACCTCGTGGATTTTGAATGACTTTTCATTTTTATCGTATGGTTACAGCCTTACAGGTTTAATATTATGATCTATGATTTTGAGTTTATCAATAACGGGTTATTATGTGAAGACTTGAGGTTATAGTTAGGTTGCTACTTTGTTAGTAAAAGTACGGTTTTGACTTTTGACTAAACAGTGGTACTTAATAGCTAGGTTATTAAATTAAAAACAATAATATCATAAAATTATCACCCAAAGACAAAATCTGTGTACACTTATAAATGTTTTATTATTTATTACTACCATTATATATTGTAATCAAAAACTCTGTTTCGTTTAGAATGAAGTGCATTCAAGTCGTGTCTATACTATATTATACTGAATAGGTCTATTAGTTTATTTTTAGATACCTATAGACCTATTCAGTATAATATAGTATAGACACGACTTGAATGCACCTATTAGTTTATTTTTTACACAAAGATATTAATTGATTGAATGCTTGCGGTATACTTATTTATGGCTTCACAAGATTTAAATTAGTACCTAGTTGTATTAAAAATATTTGTCGTGAGCTACTTTTACATTTCATTTTAGTAGCCTTTTAACATATTTTCCTTCAACAACAAAAACTGTTATCCGCCCCAGGGACAAAAGCGTTTACGCACTTAATGCTAAAATGTCGTATGTAATATATGAAAACATACAATGCAATTCTATACGTCCTGTCTGTACCTACGTGTATAATATACCTACATGGGTACATGTCATAAAATATTATATAATATGTATTCTTCTGAAGTCTAACCAGAAGTCTTATGAACAACTGAGAGTCGTTTAATCGACTATTTTGTATGTCTATATTATAACGTCTAACTACTGCGTTCGGCAGGTGGTCCGAGTGCCGTTGTAGACTTTATGGCTGCTGTTTTTAATAGGCGAGTGAACCCATGTTCGATAATTTCTATTTCATAATGTCACATTATCTGGGTGATAAGTACACCGCCGCAGTGTTTATAGAATATGTTGGCACACACACAAACGTCCGTACCTTTACCGCATACAATTTGTTCTGCATTTGCTCCTACTCATCAATTAAACGTAATAATTTGAAAAATAAAACCTTATTCAAATTGTATATTTTATCTTTATCTTTTTTATTTTGAATGTTTCACATGGGCGTCTTGACGGGAGGTAGCGGGTACACAATATCACAATATAATATTTGTTTAAGTATAGGTGTGACCTTGACTGGACGATTAGTGACTGTGTCACAACCGTGGGGCAATATACTAATATAGCGGGAAGAGTGAGTGAATTAATTCCTTATATATATTTTTTTTTTTTTTTACCTCTCCAGTGTAGTTTACATAGTATTTATTTACGTCCGTGAATTCAACGACTGTATAATAATATAATATTATAAAATTAAAATTATTAGTTTTCCCCTCGAGTTACGGTCAACTGTAGCAATACACTGACCAACGTACCTACTGTGTTCGTGACAGTTAAATACCCAACGGGTGCTTATATGTTTAGGTATATAGAACACATGCAGATACACAACAAACGGGATATCTCGCGAGTTACCCGTTTCCGGGAAAATACCTTTCCCTTTTCTGCCGATTCACTTTGCCGCCAAATCATAATTATTGCCATAAGAAAAAACTTATAGTATAGCATTTGAATAATATTGAATGTTGTATAGCTATACTAGGGGGTGGACAAATTATTAGTTAGACAATTAAAAAATGGTTTTAAGAAATTGTAAAATTATAAAATTAAGTAGGTAGACAAATTTTAGATTTATGTGTTAAAATGTTCTTTTATGAGTAAAAAAAAATAATACTTGAATACCAAGTTCCTTATAATAGTTGCAACACGTTCTTAACTACAATTAATGAATATTAAAAATATAAAAGTATATAGTCACTTTTTGTTTTTACAAGCTTTGAACAAAATTCGTTAAAATTAAATATTTGTTCGTAAATATGTCAATTAATTGGGCATGCGACATATAATTTACTATAAAATACAGTAGGAAAAGATGATTGAAAACTATAAAACTAACTACGATTATGAATTTAAATTTTGAAAGTGATTGAATGATGGTTTTGGCGAAAAAGTAAATCGGTGGTAAAGTAAAGGGTGTGCTTTTGCAGATGAAAACCGTATAGGTATGCTGCAACAAACGTGAGCCACAATATGGCCAGGGAGGGATGTGAGCTATTTTAGTCTTGGGCGACGTCGAAAACTGAAATTGCCTTCCCACACGAGCCACACATCCTATTTTTGTGCGTGCCCAGCACTTTGGGGATTCCCACTTTACCGCCTGCCAGCTGAACGGAAAATGGTCGCATTCCGAAGCTTCAGCGGTCATCGAAAACTCAACTTAAATATGTTAAATAGAAAATTATTTTAAATATTAGTAATTTTTCAAAAAAAAAAAAAAAACCGCACGACGAGTAATTTAATATTTTGAACAATTGTTTTTATTATAATGTGCACCAGATAAGACCAGTGTAGTTTATAAAACAAAAATAAAAAGCTGACGCTGTTTATAGCAACAAATGATGATATTATAAGGAACTCCCCACACGATAACAACAGTGTGTCTTTCGTCAGAGGTATTTCTATTTTTTCACTCATACATCGACACTCGTTTTATTTAAATAAAAAATACTATGTAGTCATTAGTCATCGATAATATTATATAGATAAAAAATTAAAGCGACTCGAGTGTCTAGACTTTTTGATATAAATTATCATGCATCATATAGGACACCGATTACGGGTAAATTACATACAGGATTACCTATATTATTACTATTATACATCCCGTGGAAAGGACAGCAACTCTTTTTACCATATTTATATTATATAGGTGCATTCCGACCGACCAAGAGGCTGTCACTATATATGCAGGTTTCTTTAGACATACCCCTCTAAAACTATTATTAAAACTCAAAAACAATAACCGTCGGAAAGCCTGCACAATGCCGATGTGCGGAAGTGCGGTCGGAGGGGGGAAAAGTTTTTCGATATTTCGGATCGTCTTATTGAGGTTTTAAACTTAAATTCCAGTATTTCTTTACTTTCCTAATATCCAATTCTGAGAACTGGTAAGAGTTTTAAATCGAGTGTGCGTGTGTTGGAGCAACGTGGTTTTCGCTGATGGGTATTAAAATTTGTTTTTTAACTTTAAATCGCGTTCGGAAAACAATAAACGGCATCCTTTGACCGACGCGTAGAATAATTCTGCGAGCTTAACGACGAAATTCATACCACGACATGAATCACGATACCCAGCGATGTAGTCCTAAAAAAGTTTTTTTAACTATTTTGAAAAATAACGTGGGGGGTACGCCTAACGTGCGTACCACGATTTTTGTCAAGGGTACACGAATAAATATAAAATTAGGAAATGGGTATACACGATACCTACTTCGCACGACATAAACATTTTTATTTTTTACTTTATTTATAATTTTTATATATTTTATAGTAAAATCAGGCAAAGAATGGCAGGTGGGGGACGAAGCTCCATCAGGTTACTTTTTAAAAAAATTCATAGTGATCGGAGGGGCTAATGTTTGGGATGGCTACACCTAGTTCTTAACAAGGTAGTGTATTTGGATGGATAGTAAGTGCAGGCGTCTGTGGTGATGACCTATTGATGCCTTGTCGCCATGTGTGTAGGCCGTAGGGTAGGTTGTAACGGAACAAAACCGCGGTACCTATATAGGTGGCGCGATCTGTGTCCCGTCACTAAACAATCCGCCCGCCGACCAACACGCGCTCTCGCGCTACAAACATGCCTAGAACATCATGACCACCGTAATCGACGTCCGACAGGCGGAGCACACATCGCCATGCCCATACAGACGATACGGCGGCCCCGGGGAAACTCGTTATTCATGAAAAACCCCGCAACTTAAAACCATTTTCATACCACGATAAAATTCTACAGAATCTACGCTACCGGATGGGTATTTTTAATGTATTTTAAACTGCCAAGGAAACATCGAAATCCGCAAAAACATTTTATACATTTCACACACCATCGATGATCCGAGAATAGCATATATAGACCTCGAAAACACCGTCTAGAGCACCACTTCCCCGCTGTGTCGAATGCATTAGTGAGCCGGACGAGCATACCACTCGTTAGACACGGACACTAAGCATTCGACAAACCAGCATACGCCCTACGACTTACTGCAAGCCGGACGAGTCTTTGAAAGCTCGTTAGACACGGATGCAGTATACAGTCCGCCCCGGCAACCCCAGTAACGCTGTTATTACGTCGAGCCGCCGCCGTCCGAGCCGTGCTGCCCCGTAAAATCCGCTGTCCTGCGCAATAACGCTGTCATTACGTCGAGCCGCCGCCGTCCGAGCCGTGCTGCCGCGTATAATATATTATCTCGTGCCGTGAGACCACGTTGCCCGTAGTCCACCGCCAGTCAACTGGAACCGTATCCCTGCCGTTCGAGTGAGGGTATACAGTTCGAGCGAACAGTTCAATTCTGGTTTGTCGTGTCGGTCGAGTATTTCGAGTTGTTCCTATCCCGCCGACAACCAGATTGAAGAGCATCACCGCTGCACACATTGCCGTCAGTGAAGCTGTCCGAGGATCCGTACATTATTACGTCGAAGACGAGTACGCCGCATATCCAACTCCACCAAGTCGTGAGTTGAATGTAAACTGCCCCCCCCTTTATATGTAAGTCCCAAAATAAACTAGTTTTGCTGTACACTCTCCGGAGTTAACTTTAATTCAATATAAAAGAAAATACTGTTGTAAAATTAATACATATTGTATAAACTCAGATGATGAGCACATTGGTTTTAAATAAATAAAATACTATAATTCTCAACCAATTGCGTTTCATTACATTGGCGCCCAACTGCAGTGCTCGATTTAGAAGAAATTCTACTTCGGACCCCGAGATTAAGAAATTTGTGAAGGAAAGCTACATCGATTTGCAAAAAAAGAAAACTACAAGGTGAACATGGCTCCGAAGAAAAATGTCACCGAGGAAGCATTTAACGCGTTCAGGGAAGAAGTTGAACGAAACAGTCAATATTTAGTCAACCAGTTGTTGCAAAAAATCAACAGATTGGAAGAAATTACGGAAAATTACGAAAGGAAAATCGAAGAAATTACGGAAAATTACGAAAGAAAAATCGAAATAATTAACGAACAAATCAACGACGTAAAACTTAAATACGAGCGGAACAATAGACAACCAGTGCATAATGAAGGTAATAATAAGACTGAACAAATGCACAATACCGAGATATCGCGTCCAACATTTTTTGGAAACAACCGTGATGCACACCCAATAGATTTTTTGTACCGACTAGAAGAATATTTTGCAATCAAACAGTCGTATGTCGGGGAAAAAATAATCATTGTGGGTGATTGCTTAAAAGGAGCCGCATCAAGTTGGTTCTCCACCATACGATTCCAACTAACCAATTATGACGACTTCAAAAAGGCGTTCATCGACGAATTCTGGTCCAGGGAAATACAAATACAGGTATGGAGTCAGTGCTTAAGTACTAAACACATACCGAACAACACCAACTACCGTGAACATTTCGCCACATGGGCAACCAAACTTCGACATCTCGAAGTACCACGATTATCGGAGAATGAAATAGTGAAGCACATAGCTAGACACTACCCAGGATATCTCAGGGCAATCTTAGTGTCACTACCCGAATGCACCATACTTACAGCAATGAAAATACTAAGCGAAGAGGGGCAAAATGATCAACCCACAGAAAACAAAACAAGTAATCAAAAAAATAGCCAGAATGATTCACACAACAACAACAATAATTCAAGTGGCCAAACCAATAATAATTGGAACAACCAAAGAAACAGAGACTGGAACAATATGCCACCACGCAACAACCGTTGGGGCAATAACCAAACATATCGCAACAATGACAAGCGGGGAGACACGCAAACCAGTGGTCAACAACAGACCGAAAAAATCAATCAGGTGGTCACCAATAACGACGAACAAGCAGGACCAAGTAATACCGAACACCATATTATCAACTCGTTAAATACCACCAATCAGTCAGTAAGCCCGTATATTCAATGTACCATAGAAGGGGAAGACATAACATTACTTATCGATACCGGAGCAACAATCAGCGTACTGACTAAGGAGGTGGTAGATAGTATCACAAATAAAAATCCGAAAATCCCACAACTTCCAGTAACAGGGATACAAATCAGTAACGCGGTTGGGAAAAAGATCTGCAAGGTATCGAAGCAGATTTTCTGTGAATGTAAAATAGGAAACGAATATATACAGACAAATTTCATACAAGTAGAAAATTTGAATGAAAAAGGTATAATTGGAGCTGATATTTTAAAAAAATATAATGCCCAAATTAAATTCAGCGAACAAATTATTCAGTTCAAGATTGACAAAACGATACACACTGTACCATTTGCGAACCAAAAACCGAAATTAATCAGCTTGCAGGAACACTTGCTCAATGTCGAGGTAAATGAAGACCCTGAAGAGGACCAAGTGACTCTTACCAGCAACGAGAGACAAAGATTTTGTTCACTACTTGACAAGTATGACGAAATTTTTTCAGACAAACCAGGGAGAATTGAAGCATTTCAATGTCAGATCCGAGTGAAGACAGGGGACCCGATTCACCAAAAGCAATACCCCATACCAGTAGCTCGAATACCCAGAGTAGACGCGGAAATACAAAGAATGTTAAAATTAGAAATCATCGAAAAATCTACGTCGCCTTGGTCATCACCCATAGTCTGCACGGAGAAGAAAAATGGCGACATCCGACTATGTTTGGACGCACGAAAAATCAACACAATGATCATCCCCGACCGGGAGTGCCCAACCAACATGGAGGAGACGCTAATGAAATTCCGTGGCATGAAATATCTCAGTTCCATTGATCTTACTGCCGGGTACTGGCAATGTCCATTGAAGAAAGAATGTAGGGAGATAACTGCTTTCTTACATAGAGGGAGAAACTACCAATTTAAGGTACTACCCTTCGGCCTAATAAATTCGGTAGCGGAGTTCCAGAAGATACTCGACCAGGTGCTAGGACCAGAAATACTACAATTCGCCGCGGTGTACGTAGATGATATTCACATTACCTCACGAAATTTCGAAGAACACATGCAGCACCTTGAAAGTATTTTTCAAAAGCTAGCACAGCATCATATCACGATCAACCGGAAAAAGTCACAGTTTCTCAAAAGTCAGGTGGTCTTCTTAGGACACATAATCTCAGAAAAGGGGATTACCATGGACCCAGATAAAATCCAGGTAATCAAGAACTTTCAACCGCCCAAAACCAAGAAACAGGTCCAGTCATTCCTTGGATTCATAAACTTCTATCGTAAGTTTATCAGGGACCTATCCCAGGACACGGAACGACTGAGTGCCCTAACCAAAAAGGACACTAAATGGCAATGGGGAACGCAGCAACAAATCGCATTCGAGAATATCAAAAACAAGTTCCTGGAGGACATAATCATACAGTTCCCAGACTTCACGAGGGAGTTCTGCATAAACACAGATGCTTCTACTACACACGTTGGAGTAGAAATATACCAGATAAGTGAAGAGGGACGACACCAAACCCTCGGATTTGCCAGTAGAACGCTGAATGCAGCGGAACGGAACTACAACACCACGGAATTGGAGTTATTGGCAATAGTCTTCGCGTGTAAGAAATTCCGACACTATTTAATTGGACACAAGGTGAGGGCACTGACCGATCATCACTCACTGACCTTTCTTAACACATGCCAACTGCTAAACGCTAGGCTCGTCAGATGGTCCACATTTCTCCAGGAATATCAACTGGAAATAATACACATACCTGGTAAGGAGAACATTGGAGCAGACACGCTGACTAGGTACCCACAATCTCCTATCGAGGACACTCCAGCAAATACGAGAACCATCATCATCAACCGACTCGCCCTATTAGAATATAGCCCCGAACTAAGGAAACAATTCAATGAGCTGCACACACTGCAACAGTCCGATGAACACATTCAAAAATTGAGACAACGGATGAACCAGAGGGCGGACAACAATATCATAATTCACAACGAATTACTATTCCGAAAATCCAATAATGGGGAATACCAGGTACTGGTACCGAGAGAACTGGTCCAATCACTAGTCATAGAAACCCACCAGATCTATGGACACTGTGGGACCTACAAAACATATCAGTTGCTACAACAACACCACCAATTCCAGAGCATGTATCACACAGTCAAGCGAATCATCAAAACATGCGACACCTGTCAGCGGACTAAGGTCACCAACATCACGGCCAGGGGACCAACACTGAGTCTACTTCCAGAGAAACCACTCGAGATGGTCTCGGCGGACCTCATGGGACCACTGCCTAGGGGACAGGGAGGATGTCGGTATATCCTAGCCATCCTCGACTTATTCTCCAAGTACATCAAGCTCTATCCACTCAAGCGAGCCACCACCGATACTATCATTAAGCGCATCATTAATGACTATATCCCAACGGTAGGATTATTCCAGAGAATCCTAACGGACAATGGAACGCAGTTTACCAGTCAGAAGTGGGACCGAGTCATGAATGGATTAAAAATCAAGAATCTCCACACAACGATATATCACCCGGAGAGTAACCCCGTCGAGCGTGCCAATCGAGAGATCGGGAGACTACTACGCACCTATTGTCATCGACAACATACAAATTGGTTACGTTGGCTAGATAACGTGGAATTCTGGATTAATAACACAACACATACAACGACCGGATACACACCGCAGTACATCATGCAGGGAAAGAGTACCCCTCTGTCCATCACTAAACTGGTAACCTTCCCGGAGCAGCAAGCTACCGAACCGGAACCAGACATCGTACAGATAGTTATGAAAAGAACTAAGAGACAAGCCCAGCTACGAAACAAACGTAAGGATCGGGATAAGCAGTTTCCAAAATATGAACCAGGGATGAAGATACTTGTCAAGGAGCATAGGTTATCCTCAGCCGAGGACCATGAAACCCACAAGTTATTTCTGTTGTACCACGGACCGTACCAAATCTGCGAGGTACATGAGAACAATACAGTGACGGTACTCAACCAAACGGGACAACCACGAACATACAACTACAAAAACATAAAGCAGTACCACGAATATGAGCCACCCGCTCAAGTACAGCCCACCTCAGATAATCAATAATAATTACAAAAAAAAAAAAAAAAAATGTAAATTGTAAATATAAATGTATATAGAAATGTAAATAACTTGTGCTGCCTGTGATACTAACTACATGTCTATCAACTATGTATATGTGACTAACGCACCCCTCCGTAGGAAAACAAAACAAAAAGAGAATGGAAATGCGTATACAAATCCCGTTGGGAAAGCTGCAAGCTGTCCGGTTGATCAGCAAACGGGAATTGACAAATATTGACAGGTATCTCGACACAAATCAAAAGAAACGAGTTGCCAAATTTTTCCGCGACGAAGCCGCCAAGAGGACCAAGTACCTGGCCAAGCCGAACTGGACATTACCTGAAACACTCCAGATGGTGAACAAAGACGGTTACAGAGCACCTTCCCCGGAAATTCTATCCGATGATTGGGAACCGACATGGACGATGCCCGAGTGTCAACTTGCCGCCGAGAAAGTGTACGTACTTGATACATCACCAGAGACCACCCCAGATCATACTGAGAAGAAGGAAACCTCCGAGGGAGAGGAGGAAAAGGGAACACCTTCCTCCATGAGTACTGTGGTAACAGATGACGACGAAATCGAGCCAGTACATGCCGATCTCCTTGACATCGCAGCATCACCATTACCTGAAAGCGACAGTGAAACAGAACAAAGCGATCCAGAAGAAGAAAGTTCAAAAACCGAAATGATGAATAGCACCATAAAAACCCTGTGGGACAAGCAACAAGGATCTTACCATAGCCTCAAGGAGGGACTATTCACTGCAAAAAAATTCATAAAAGGATTTGAAGAGGTATCCAAGACACAGATGAAGAAGCAAATATACCGAGAGAAACTGAAACAGATAAAGGCCCTCAAACGCCAACATCAGCAATAATCCACAGACAAGTTTTGATTTGCCAAAAATACTTCAAAATCTCAATATTTTGGTCGAATCAAAAAGGGGACAATGTAACGGAACAAAACCGCGGTACCTATATAGGTGGCGCGATCTGTGTCCCGTCACTAAACAATCCGCCCGCCGACCAACACGCGCTCTCGCGCTACAAACATGCCTAGAACATCATGACCACCGTAATCGACGTCCGACAGGCGGAGCACACATCGCCATGCCCATACAGACGATACGGCGGCCCCGGGGAAACTCGTTATTCATGAAAAACCCCGCAACTTAAAACCATTTTCATACCACGATAAAATTCTACAGAATCTACGCTACCGGATGGGTATTTTTAATGTATTTTAAACTGCCAAGGAAACATCGAAATCCGCAAAAACATTTTATACATTTCACACACCATCGATGATCCGAGAATAGCATATATAGACCTCGAAAACACCGTCTAGAGCACCACTTCCCCGCTGTGTCGAATGCATTAGTGAGCCGGACGAGCATACCACTCGTTAGACACGGACACTAAGCATTCGACAAACCAGCATACGCCCTACGACTTACTGCAAGCCGGACGAGTCTTTGAAAGCTCGTTAGACACGGATGCAGTATACAGTCCGCCCCGGCAACCCCAGTAACGCTGTTATTACGTCGAGCCGCCGCCGTCCGAGCCGTGCTGCCCCGTAAAATCCGCTGTCCTGCGCAATAACGCTGTCATTACGTCGAGCCGCCGCCGTCCGAGCCGTGCTGCCGCGTATAATATATTATCTCGTGCCGTGAGACCACGTTGCCCGTAGTCCACCGCCAGTCAACTGGAACCGTATCCCTGCCGTTCGAGTGAGGGTATACAGTTCGAGCGAACAGTTCAATTCTGGTTTGTCGTGTCGGTCGAGTATTTCGAGTTGTTCCTATCCCGCCGACAACCAGATTGAAGAGCATCACCGCTGCACACATTGCCGTCAGTGAAGCTGTCCGAGGATCCGTACATTATTACGTCGAAGACGAGTACGCCGCATATCCAACTCCACCAAGTCGTGAGTTGAATGTAAACTGCCCCCCCCTTTATATGTAAGTCCCAAAATAAACTAGTTTTGCTGTACACTCTCCGGAGTTAACTTTAATTCAATATAAAAGAAAATACTGTTGTAAAATTAATACATATTGTATAAACTCAGATGATGAGCACATTGGTTTTAAATAAATAAAATACTATAATTCTCAACCAATTGCGTTTCATTACAACATCATTGTAATATCAAGAGATTCATCG